>JAWPHD010000056.1:0-733717 GCA_037043455.1 Cyrtodaria siliqua | reverse complement strand
TGTTGTAAACACTAAAAAGCATGTCTGATTTCCATTCTAAATTTTTAGAGCGGTTTTAAATAAACTTTTTCGTTCTTTGGTCATATTCACTTCATCAACTCTGATAGAAAGTTCAGTTTTTCACTTTCATTTCCACTTGCCTTTATATCAGACAATAACTCTGAACCATTCCTAGAGTCTATGGATACATCACTGGCAAAATGACTGTCCTCAAATGAAATATTAACTTCGTCAGATTGGCCTTTTCTTATATGATACATGACCCCCTGTTTTTTTTTCATTTTTAGCTCGACTGATCAGAGATCAGCAGAGCTTATGCCGTGGTGCGGCGTCCGATGTCCGTCTGTCCGTCAGTCCGTCTGTCTGTAAACTTTTTTTTGTAGCGACAACTCCTCTGAAACTACTGAATGGATTTTCATGAAACTTTACAGAAATGTTGCCCATGAAGTTTAGTTGATCCTAGCAAAAATTCATGTTGATGTGAAATCCAAGATGGCCACCAAATCTAAAAATAGGTTTTTTAAAAAACAAGTTTGTAGCGACTACTTCTTGAAAACTATAAGTGATATTGATATGGGACTTTTTCTAAAATGATCAGCATGACATGATGTTGGTCCTTGTCAAAAATCGTTTTGATTCGACGTTAAACATGGCTGCCAGCAGCCATCTTTGTTTACATAGAGTTATATAATGAAAACTTGTAGCGACTACTCCTCTGAAACCACTTGACGGATTTTCATGAAACTTCACAGGAATGTTGCTTTTGATGTCTAATTGATCCTAGCAAAATTTTAGGGTCGGCCGGAAATTCAAGATGGCCGCTACGACTAAAAATAAATTTTCAAAATACAAGTTTGTAGCGACTTCTTCTTGAAAACTATGTGATATTGATATGGGACTTTTTCTAAAATGATCAGCATGACATGATGTTGGTCCTTGTCAAAAATTGTTTTGATTCAACGTTAAACATTGCTGCCAGCGGCCATCTTTGTTTACATAGAGTTATATAGTAAAAACTTGTAGCGACTACTCCTTTGAAACTACTTGGCGGATTTTAATGAAACTTTACAGGAATGTTGCTCTTAATGTCTAATTGATCCTAGCAAAATTTCAGATCGGCCAGAAATTCAAGATGGCCGCCACAGCTAAAAATAGATTTTTAAAAAAGAAGTTTGTAGCGACTATATCTTGAAAACTATAAGTGATATTGATATGGACTTTTTGTAAAATGATCAGCATGACATGATGGTTATCATAGTCAAACATTATTTTGATTCGACGTTAAACATGGCTGCCAGTGGCCATCTTTGTTTACATAGAGTTATATAATGAAAACTTGTAGCGACTACTCCTCTGAAACTACTTGACGGATTTTCATGAAACTTCACAGGAATGTTGCTCTTGATGTCTAATTGATCCTAGCAAAATTTCAGGTCGGCCGGAAATTCAAGATGGCCACCACGGCTAAAAATTAATTTTCAAAAAACAAGTCTGTAGCGACTACTTCCTGAAATCAAAATCAATCAGTAGAGCTTCAAGGTCATTGACCTCTTGTTATATTGGCGGTTGCTCGATAGGTTGACTTATTGATGTGTTTTAAAATTATTATTTTTAAAAATATTAATGTTTTTATTACCTCTTTTTTGAAGTGTGTTTCAATTCAGCAAAATACAACTGGCTGAAAGGCTATCTATCTTAAAACGGTCTAGGGCTGGGCTTGGTTGAGGGTCTGTGTGGAAAAAACATCGGACAAAGTGGCAGCTGCATAGCTTTGATCAACAACTTGGCTGCCACTGTTTTGTTATGGGCTTACCTTTGATTACAACTGTCTCCATACGAGAAATTGTATTAACAAATGCACTTCTTTGCTTCGAATCTACGGAAACTTAAAAAATGTGCATTTTGCATTCCTGTGTCTAGCATGAGTATAGCCTTCAGCGCAACAGAAGTATTTTTTCCCCATCGTGGTATCAACACCATATAATTTACCGTTTCATCTGCATCAGTCAAATCACAAAATAAACACTGCATTATGCTCTAATTGAACGCTGTCAGTTGAAAAAATTGTTCCAGAATACCGTATAATTCCTAATAAATGCCCCTGGGGTCCTAACATTTTTGAAAAGTGGGGCATTTATTTTAGACCAAAAACACATAATTTAACTTTTAAATCAGACATTGTTTAATGAGTTTCTTTACCAAGAAAACCGATGTCCGCATTTCAATCAATCAATTAATGCATCAGATTTTAAGTTTTCTAGTGATTTTATGTGTTCCATTGTGAATGAAACAGATCAACTTGCATCTTTAGGTAAGTTTTAAAAAAATATATTTCTGAAAAAATGGTGTGAGTGGTGGGAGGGTGCGTTTATTAGGGGAGGGGCGTTTATTAGAGATTATACAGTAGTTCCTATATACACTAAAATAGCTAACTCTAAATAAGAACTAAACATAAAATCGCCACGCAGAGTTATCGTTCCTTGCACTCACATATATCTCTGCTAACTACTAAATTACAAGATTTTGGTAAAACCTGTTAAATTGGAATATGTTTGCCTAAAACTTATTTATTTCTTGTGTAAATATAATTTTCAGAATATCTGCAAATTAGATGTTGCAAGGTTTGAAATAATGCACGAAAACAATTTAGTTTTAATCGGGACTATTTAACTACAAAACTAATACAAACAGTTCTCCTCAATCGATACGCATATGTAAACATTTAAAACCGAAGCTCGATAGCAGAAAATTACTTAAAAAATAACTCATAAAAAAAAAAAATGAAATTATTTAATATTGAATTGAATTGAAAGTGACCCAATTAGTTTATACTAATCTTCCTTGGGGCCCTCTGTAACAAATACATGATACAAAATACAAGAAAGGCAAGATACATAAGACATATGTAAACATAATAACATTGTTGGTGGTGGTAGTTAGAACGATATTTACACAATAATAAGATGAGATGATATCTATATCGAGTTTAATGTTGTTTTTCCTTTATCCATTTTTATCCATTTTATGCAGTTGTTTGTAAAACTTTTCATTGTTGCACACTTCTGAATGTGCTCTGGAATATTATTCCATAAAATGGTCCCGGAGTAAGACATGCTGCCCTTGAAAAGTTCCCGATTAGGCTTAGGAATACTAAAATTAGTATCAGTAAGTGATCGAAGACTTCTGTCAGTTGAATTACGAGTAGTAATTGTATGACGAATACCGAATGTTGTATGTCTAATGTCTTCTATCAGTTTTCCTGTGTTGTGACTTGTGGTAGCCAAAAGGTTTTAATCCATCGATTCATCTGTCGGTTTAAACCGAATAGGTGCTCTCAGATGCAGAACGAAACCACTTATTGATGTCCTCACTAAAGTCCGAATCCCCCTGCAATAGGGACAGAAATCGACTCGATCAAAGCAGTAGCTACATATTTCCTTATTACATAGCGTACACTTGTGAAAAAGTTTATAACTAAAACGGCATATCTGGCACTCTTTTATCGCCATGTCATTGTATAACTGCTCCTTTTTTTTTATATCTTGTAACCAAACGTTGAAGCTATTTTTGCTCCCCATTTTTATAGAGTTGACTACGCCGCTGAATGAGTGTTATGAATATAGGTCTATATTTTATCTTTGCAGATCACGCAAATTGAATTATTATAAACTTGTCATAACTTTTTTGAATAATCACATGACCTAACTGTTCACCCTACTTCCTTTGATGTTGACAGAGCCAAATGAGGAACGAGTGTACTCTGGGTAGAGTACATTGATATCATTTGTAAATTGTATTTGTTTTTCTTCAGTCACTTTTGTTTACCTTCAACCCAGTGTAATGGCAGATGTGACAGGCAACCCATGGTCGAAATCTCACGATTAACGAGAGCGGGATTTCATAATGGCAAAAGGCTGAATAGATACCGAGTACAATGCTATGTGGACTAAAAAGCTATTTATTCTCTTTGCTCTATTTATCTCCTGAAGGAAAAGCATGACGAACATATGATGGGAGTGGCTTATTGTCTCACCTTGCCTCACTTCTTCCATTTAATGGCGTCCGTATAATAATACACTGCGGAAATAAAAATAATTATAGCATATCAAGGGAGGTAATTAAGCCATGAGCATATAAGAAGTTATTAAATGCGGCTTTATGCCCGGGCTATTCTGATTCATTACTATCCTTACAGATCCGAATTTCAAAGCTTTTGGCAAGAATATGCATTCATATTTATTCGTTTTCATCTTAATTTTTTTTGTGTGGAAAAAAACCCATTAAAATGATCACAAGTGCATGGTTATCTTACCCTGTTTTAAGCGTATACAGATAATAGACACATCTAATTCAGATCAGTTTTACATTAAAAAGCTTTTACATTCTCCAGTTAATCCAAACCATAACTGAGCCAACAAGCATTGCCTTATGGGAAAGTCTGAAATACCCATAAGATATATTTCATGTTAAAACTGCCTGTCAGCTGCTTTAACTGCATTGATTATAAGATAAAGTATCATCTATTTCCAACAAGTGCCAACCAAAAATATATTTGTCTAAAGTGAAATGCAAATTTACTCTTCCTTTTCATTGTACTTTTCTGGGTTAAAACCAGCATGCAGATTCTTCTACATTGTTTCATTACTATACTGCCAAAACAAATATTAAAGTCAGAATATGCTTATTGTTAATCTTACTGGAGATGATAGAGACTTTGTGTCAAGTATTTGTGTATAAGATTACCGTCAAATTTGCATTAAATCCCCCATGTACCCAGCCGTTAATAGAAACAACTGATTAGAAAAAAATGGCTGTCTTTTAACTCTTGTGTTAACATAAACATTACCTGTTGTATAAATAAACCATTTGGATCTGCACACTTCCTGTGTTGAGCTTAGCATCGGCGCAGCATGTAGGGGATACAGCGTAATTAGTAAACAAATATTTATTCGTCAAACTGTGTACAGTTTAATTTTATTTGTTAGCATAATTCTCTAAGTTGTATTAAACGCTTCCACGTGCTTCGACAACTGTTTCAGTTTATGTGTTAGTAATCATATTCTGCCTTTAAAATGTTTCAAGTGCAATAGATGTTAAATCGATTGTTTCATACTTCATTGATAACTACTGATAGATGTATCTATATATTGTGTTTCATTGATAACTACTGATAGATGTTAAATATGTTTTATAGCATTGTCGGTGACATTTCCTTTGATGAATACAAAGCATTAAATCGTTTAATTTAGGGTAACTAAGGGGCGTGGCTGAACCATACTACAACTACCCTATAGAGGAATTTAGAGCACAGACGATACTACAAACAAGATAAGAGTCTGTCTTAACTTGTTGGTTATTTAAACATCTGAATGGGCTATGCCCATCTCGGTGTTTAAATAAGCCAACTCACTGAGATAAGACTCTATCTATTACGTGTTTCATTGATAGATGTTAAATCTGTTGTATGTCATACTCCATTGATAACTACAGATAGATGTAAAGTATGTTGTGTTTCATTGATAACTACTGGTAGATTATTTTGTGTTTTATTGATAACTACTGATAGCTGTTAAATATGTCGTGTTTCATTGACAACTACAGATAGATGTAAAGTATGTTGTGTTTCATTGATAACTACTGATAGATGTTAAATATGTTGTGTTGCATTGATAACTACTGATAGAGATTTAATATGTTGTGTTTCATTGATAACTACTGATAGAGGTTAAATATGTTGTTCCATTGATAACTACTGATAGATGTTAAATCTATCATATTTCATACTTCAGTTAGAACTACTGATAGATGTAAAAGCTATTGTATTGCATTGATTACTTCTGGTAATTAATATAATAATATGTATATTGTATTTCATTGATGACTCCAGATAGATGTTAAATATATTACATTGTATATTGCACTGATTACTTCTGGTTAAAAAACCCAACATTTTCATTTGTGTAATCTTGTCATGTTCATTAAATAGAGTTTAATTAACATTGTTGAAGTGATACGGGAAATAATTCCCGAGTGAGAAAGATTCTTGCGATATAGAAACGAGTGCGTTTTCGCACGAGTTTCTATATCGCAAGAATATTTCTCACGAGTGAATTATTTTCCGTATCACGACAAAAATGTTAATTAAACTATATAATATATATTCTGTGATGAATTTCTTTCCAATCGTCTTTTGACACATGTATTCCTTCTTCTGTCACTCCTTTGGCGACAGTGCGGAGTAATATCATGACGTCAATTCGTGACGTAATATCGTGACGTCGAGATAGCACAGTAGAGGAAGGGATATGTTATAGATTTTCTCAAACTGGGAAATTTCTATAATTCATGGCAGAAAACAATGAGAAAAATGGTGCATTTACAACAACTCTGCAGTTCTGCAGGTTTGAAAGTTCTTGAGCCATTCTCCATATTTTACATCTATGTAAATGGCGGATGAGCTATGCCCGTTCCTGTTGGTGCCATATAACCTTTTTTTGTTGGAGTGCCGTAAATCCAATTCAACTATTGGTAATATTGTTAAATATATTGTATTTCATTGATTATTATTGGTAGTTGTTAAATATGTCCACATCCCATGTGGTTGTCGGGGTAGAATAGACCAAATCTCACTAGAGGCAGATGGGTAGGACCCCCATTTAATGTTTGTTTTGTCGTTTTTTATCCTGCTCATTCAAGGTCTTCATCATGAAACCGTGTACGCAAACATGGAAACGTGGCTTCGTCGTAAATGGAGTGTCTGCTTTAGAATTTGCAGCAACTCTGCAGGTTAGAAGGTTCTAGGCCCATTCTTCATATTTTATCTTGATGTAAATGGAGGATGAGCCTGGCATGTTCATTCCAGTTAAGTACCATATAACCTTTCATGTGTTAGTGCGCCATAAAACCTATTTCAGTTCAGTTGTTAAATATGTCAAAACCAAAGCATGCAAAAGGTTGAAGGTATGAGATGTGGGACCATGGCTGTTGTAACCCTGAGCAAGTCACTTACTTGCACTGCTCTGTTGAGGTTCTCCGGTAATAACTGAGCAGCTGCTAACTCTGCAGAGGTAGAATTCCTCCATATTTCGTTTGTTATATCTGTCTATAAAATTAGTATGGTTCTGAGGTGCCGTATGAGTGGTGGCAGAAAAAGAACCAACCTCAGGCTCCAGTGTCAATGGAGTGATATTGCGATTTGCAGCAACTCTGCGAGTGATGAAGTTCTGGGCCCTTTGTTGATTTTGTTCTCTTATTTCACATCAGTCCATTAATCTTACTCTTCTCTAATTCCATGTGTACCCCCACCCGGTTTCATTATAATATTTGATGATTATTTCTCCATGTTTTATTCCATGATGTATTGTTGTTATGCTATAGAGTTTTAATAAAATATATTACATGTATATATGTGATAGTTTGTTGTGACTGTACTGACCATATTGCTTAAATTTCAAACAATTATACAAAATCAATGTACCGAAGGTACTGAGAGCATGGTGAACTATGATGAAATTGCGTCTTAGAATAAGGTCGTGTTTGATTACAATGAAACCGGAACTGGATTCAAAATCCATACTGTTTGTTTACAACAGTTCTGATAAATCCTGAACAAGATTTGAGAAACCGCAAATCCTGTTCTAGGGATGGATTCGTGCAGATTCAAGACGGATCATTCGGAACACTTCGGCCAATGATGCTACGAATGACAACAGATCAGGCCTAAAAAAATGTTTGTTTCCCGTAACATCTTCGAAAAAATTAGGTAGGATAGGGATTTTATTTTTATTAATTTGTTTTTTTTCCTCTAACTTTAGAAGAAACTTGGCTGGACCTTGGAACAAGGTGTATATTGAATGTTCCATGCATTAACTGTTATTTCATTAAATAAATAAAACATTCATTAGTAAATAAACTTAATAAACCTGACAATCCTGTATTACTTATCAAAAGCTGCTCTTGCTCTACACTGGTCACAGATAATGTCTTTGCCATTTGCAGGCTTTGAATGACATTTAAATTCAATAATTTCAAGACATATTAAGGCTTTTATTATTAAAATTTACCCAAGGGTTAAAATATTCTTAAAGACCAGGCATTCACAATTTATTTTTATTAACCAAGTAATTTATATTAACTTGTTAACTAGGGTTAAACAACAAACCACATTAAAAATACACTCACAAAATATTGATGACTATTAAATATTTCTGTGTGTTTACTCAATTTATTATCATTTCATTCATTTATATTTACATTTCTAATGTAAGTACTTGTATAACACATACAAAACTAGAAACATCCATTTGACCATGAATCACATTTAATTGCTTCACGCGCATAGAAACTATGAAGTTTTAAGAAAAAAACAAGTGACGTGTGACGTGAGTATACCATAAAAGGTTAGGAAGGCGAGGCTAAACGTTTACGCTGTCCCATTTGCCGTGATAATATAGATATTATTCTGCATTTTTATCAATTTAGAGAAGAAAATGGTTGAGAAACGGGACATATGGGTATTGATTGGGTACCATAATAATATAAATATAAGGAATACATTTTATTTTTTCAACATTCATGGGACTATGAATAGCATCAGGTCGCGAGCAAAGTCAACAATCCCTTCTGGATTCACTTACTTTGCACGTGACCTGATGTTATTCTGTGCCATGAATGTTAAAAAATAAAATGTATTCCTTAAATACATTGGATTGAGCAATAATATAGTGGTTTAGTGGTAAATGTATATTCTGATGAAGGCCTTTGGTCGAAAGCTAATAAAATGAATAAACATATAGAAATGTTTATTGTACAGATCACTATGAGTCACAAAAGTAGAAGCAACCCTTTTTTTAGGCCTCAGATTATTGAGATAAGGTAAAAAAAATTGGTGTGTTTCCCCTCGGCCGACCGACACTAAACTTTTTCAAGCAAAAAAAAAAATTGCTACCCATCCAACCCTATTTTATTTAGAGCTGCTAGGCGAAACACACCTTTTTTTTGGTCTAATACAGATTGTGTATCTTATGTTTTTTTTTTATATATCACTAATTGTTTCTTATTTGTTCAGATTCATTTATAATATCAATAAATCAATGCTATACAGGACTACATTATTGCTAAAATCTATTTTCCGTTTTAGCATTTGATTATAACGTACGGATTTACCAAACCAATTATTTTTTTTGCATGGTGTTTTACGTCCTTTATCAACAGATCAATTAGGTTATTTACGGCGGCCAGTTTAATTGGTGGAGGAAGACCTCAGCTATTTTGAGACGAATTCCCCGCCATTCTGTCAAAGCTACGCAATTTCATCTAATGGGATTCAATTTCGGTACAGTCTGGCACAATCATGCGTTCCGTTCTGTCACACATGTATTCATACATGGATATACAGGAGTATGGTAATCTATGATTCATAAAACATCAAAGACCACATGTCTTTACGATTGCATTGTTCAGAATGTAAGGACCTCCTCTCAAAGAGACGCGCGGGAATGGTTACGGTCCATGTTATTTAGGTATAAACAGGCGATGTGCACCAGTAGGGTACCAGATAAAATTTCGCACGCAATTGGAAAAGGAATTACAAAGGATAGTTGCTTATGCGATAATCATTACTGACCAAACCTGTTAAATATTATATGAAGACTATAAAGACCATGTCACAACATATATGTATAGTTCTTAAATATATATCCAAGAAAATTGGAAGATATGCGTTTGATGGTGTTGTAAGAGAAATAAAGTATAAAATTAACTGGTTACAACTCAATAAACTATCCTAGGAGATCAATACGGCGTATGAATATGTTGGACATTATGCAAGATCACGTGGTGATGATTGATCTATTTATAGACCGCACAGCAAAACGATGGAACAATAGATGAAATAGCTATATAAACAATATATAACTTAAACAATGTATCGAAGAAATTATTTGAAATTTCTAAATGACATTACCATATTTGTATCCCACGAAAAAAGAAGAAACATCTGTTAAAATATGGGTCTTCTTTTTCAGGCAATGCGTCGATTCATCAGAGAGGCTGTAGTTAGGATTCGTGAAAAAACATGGTAACTAAAGCTTGGTGAACAAGTTCACCATGCTAAAAATCAGTAGAACCGATGGATGCTCCCCGACTTGTATCCTCAACTTATCATATGGCCTTGTATCACCCAGCAGTTTTCAGTTCCATTAGTAGTTAATGCTCCGGATCTTTTTTTCTAAGTATAAAATTACAAAGGGCAATAACTTTAATTTGAATGACGACAAAGTTAAAGTTCTTGAACTCTTTACTTTCACTCACTGCCCTCTATCATTGTGTGAAGTTTCACTGTAGTCTCATCAGTAGTTCTGAAGATATGCTCCGGACAAAAATTCTAAGTATAAAATTACAAAGGGCAATAACTCTAATTTGAATGATGATAGAGTTCTTGCACTTTGCACTTCCTTTCATTGCCCTCTATCATTGTGTGCAGTTTCATTGCAGTCCCATCAGTATTTTTGAAGATATGCTTCGGACAAAAATTCTAAGTATAAACTTACAAAAGGGCAATTAATAACTCTAAATTTGAATGATGACAGAGTTACTGTTCTTGCACTCTGCACTTCCTGTCATTGCCCTCTATCATTGTGTGAAGTTTCATTGCAGTCCCTTCAGTAGTTTTCAAGATATGCTCCGGACAAAAGTGTGACGGACGGAGACAAAAAGGGGTGCCTATATGATCCCCCGAAAATTTCGGGGAGCATAATAAACTTTATGTATAGCCTTGGTGGCAAACACTTTTCATTAATTGGAATTTGAATTTTATTTAGGACCAACAAAACCACCAGATGGTCCCAAATGCAACCCCAATCTCCTAATTTCTAACAAGTTATTGAGTGGCAAGCATGAGTTTGACCCAAGTTACCAATATAGCATATTGCATATTTAAAAATATCAAGGGTCATAACTCTGGTGTTACTTGTCCGATCTGGCTGGTTTTCGAACTCGTCCAAGCTTTCATTGATATCAACAATCTGGTCAAGTTTGAAAAATACCGGATGAAATATGAAGGCCCTATCGTGTTAACGAGGCCAAATTATAGCATATTTAAAAAAATCAAGGGCTGTAACTCTGGCATAAATGGTCCGATCTGGCTGGTTTTCGAACTCATCTGAGCCTGCCTTAATATCAACAATTTGGTAGAGTTTGGTAAAGATCAGATGAAAAAAGAAGGTCCTATCGTGTTAACGAGGCAATTTATAGCAGTTTTAACTAAATCAAGGGCCATAACTCCGGTATTACTGGTCCTAACTGGCTGGTTTTCGAACTCGTCCGAGCTTTTATTGAAATAAGCAATCTGGTAAAGTTTGAAAAGATCGGATGAGAAACAAAGGCCCTATCATGTTAACGAGGCAGTAGAGCTAAAAATCTGCTCCACAATTCATGAAGGATTGCAGTCTCTGTCTTCAAACTTAATTGGCAGGCGACACAAGTGTGATTTTTTTTATGAAATACATAGCATTATTCAGAATACACACATTTAACAAGAAGCAGTCTGAGAGACCGCCATATCCCCGCCGCAGTGTTTTTTCCTATGTAGCTGTAGAACCCATGACTGGGTACTTTGTTTAAAGGAAGTTTTATCACTGCACATGAAGCAGAATTAGTAAAATGAACAAAAAAAATGTAAGTATAACACTACAAAAGGTAGACTGGCTATGTCCTTATGTTTGTTCATGTTTATAATATTTGAGACAATTCAAGCTATCATCAAATAAAATAGTTTGAATTAAGTCCCCGTTGAATCAAGTGGTTCATGATCAAAGACTGATAAACACGTTTAGGATTTAAGAGTTTATTTTGATTCTGATTAAAATTAAACTATAACCACTGAGCAGCCAGTCCATACAAAAGGCAGTAACTCTAATTTCAATCTGATAGAGTTATTGTTACTGCACTCCTCTCATTGCCCTCTATCATTGTGTGATGTTTCATTCCAGTTCTATTCTTAGATTTCGTTGCAGTCTCTCTAGTAGTTTTTGAGTTATTGAGTGGACACAAATTATATGTATAAAATTACAAAGGGCAAAAACTCTAATTTAATTGACGGCAGAGTTATGGTTCTTGCTCTATGAACATCCTCTCATTGCACTCTACCATTGTGTGAAATTTCATTGCAGTCCCACAAGTAGTTTTCGAGTTATGGAGCGGACACGAATTACAAGTATAAAATTACAAAGGGCATTAACTCTTAATTTAAATGAAGGCAGAGTTATGGTTCTAGCACTCTGCACATCCTCTCATTGCCTTCTATCATTGTGTGAAATTTGATTGCAGTCCAATTTGTAGTTTTCCAGTTACGGGAGCAGACACATTTAAAAGTATAAAATTACAAAGGGCAATAACTCTAATTTAAATGAATTGAATTGAATTGGGGTTTTAAGGCGCACCAACACATGAAAAGGTTATATGGGCGCCTAACGGGCATGAACATGCCAGGCTCATCTTCCATGTACATCGAGATAAAATATGGAAAATGGGCCTAGAACCTACAACTAGAATGGGCCTGAACTGCAGAGTTGAAGGCAGAGTTTTATGGTTCTTGCACTCTGCACATCCTCTCATTGCCTTCTATCATTGTGTGAAATTTGATTGCAGTCCCATTAGTAGTTTTCGAGTTATTGAGTGGACATGAAATGGGGACGGACGTGTACGGATGGACGGAGATCATTACTATATCCACCTTCTGCCTGCGGTGGCGGGGGATACTTATAACTTTAATTGAACTGAATCATTGACAATGATACCAACATTTTCCTGAATGAAAATCATCGTAAGAACATTTTCGATCTTTAGTATCCAAAAATCCCCTCTCAAAATTCAATATAATTTTTGCATATCTCCCAGGCGCTACTATTAGGAGAAATACAGTAGTAATGAAATGAAAAAGTCTCATTATTGAGTGAACAATAACAGTTATGACATGAACAAATGGGCATCGTGAATGACATAACAATAACAGTATTTGACATGAAACTATCAGTTTAATAATGAACAGAACAATAACACATACATGTAGTATATACAGTGACAAAAATAACATGGCATCATGAATAACATAGTTTATCACATAATTTACTGCCTGGGAGTGTAATAAAGCCATTAATATATATTTATCATAATACACTAGTGTACATAATATGCAAATAAAGTATGAATCATCTTTCAATTATTTTTTCCATTCAGCTCGGTGTGCATCAGAACTGCCTCCTCGATTTCCGCAACTAATTACTACGGAAGTCAATGGTGCAGATCAGTTGTTCGCTGTCTTATCACGAAGAATGAGGCAACAATTATGGCGTCATCACAAGACAACGTTACATATAGGCAGCTACAATAACAAATGTTCCTTCTGAGGCATTTTTGAAGTTACGTGATAAACAGAATTCATTCATGCCTATTTAATATTAAATTTATTAAACTGATATGGTGCTCTGCACTGCCTTACATCAAATATTTAACAGGCACAAATGTAAGATTCTCTACATATTATAAACACAGCGTTAACATAACAATATAATAGTATATAAACGAGCAGGAATTGTTGTTGAAACTACACAATTTCCTTGGCATTTAAATCCCAATATTATATAGTAAACAGTCGATTAAATCATTTTTGAATTATTTTGTATTTAGAATTTTATTATACTTGGATTCAAGAAACTCATTACTCATTGAGAGATACAAACAGTCTTAATATGTTTCTCACAGCAATTTAAACACTCATTCACTTCTCCAAACTCACTGAGTTGCATCATAATAGCATGACGTATTGTCATAATACCAGGATGTGATGTCATAATAACTGAAAGTGATGTCATGGTAGAAACAACCGAATGAAAATATGAATGAAGCGTTCTGATTTGTTCAGTGAAAAAAACTGGACCAATGTGAAACCAGTTAATTAAAAACTCATTACATTCTCAGAAGACATTGAGTAATGAGTTTCCTGAAATGCAGAAACACAAAATTCTAATAATAAAATAATTCTAAAATGATTTAATCGACTGTTATGTGTGACCGATGCCAAGGAGAATGTAAGCAATGTATAATGGGCATTTACATCGACTGATTCGACATGGAAAGGTCAGATTTACAATGACACCATTTTGACATGAAACGGTGGGCATTTATACCGACTAGAAACAGTGAGTATGTTATGTCTTACTGACAGGAGCGATAATACAGACATAAACTAGATGGCATGTTGACATTAAAGGGACACACAGCAATCTTGAAGTATGTTTAAAGCATGAATTGAAGGGGGTTTTACGGCGTACCAACACATGAAAGGTTATATGGCGCCCAACATGAATGAACATGCCAGGCTCATCCTCAATTTACATCAAGATAAAAATATGGAGAATGGGCCTAGAACCTTCTCACCTGCAGAACTGCAGAGTTGCTGCAAATTCTACAGTAGACACTCCATTTACGATGGAGCCACGTTTCCACGTTTGCATACACAGGAAAAATATCTAGATACGAAATTCATGTTTTACATATGTGCCACATGTGTATTCTACATACGTATTTCATATTAAAAGAACGCATATGTAATAAATATGAAAAGAATACATATGTAATACATATGTATATAACATGAAATTCATATGCAAAGAAGCCTATATATATAAATACATGTAGTGCTATATATTGATATTTATTGAGCCAAACAATGATTTATGCTGCACAAACTTAACAATTTTCATATTCAATCTAATAAAGCGACTTTTTGTTTAGAAATGAAGTTTAAACTTTAATCATATTTAATTTAGTATATTAAACTGTACTTATGCAACATAATTCTTTGGTTTTATATGGCCTACAATTTTTACTGTTAACTTTGAGAGCAATCTAGTCTCGGACAATCAAAACAAAAAGAAATGTGTTAATCCAGTTACTCTGTTTACATTATTACTAACTTTATTCTCGGTTATAGTCATCTCTGAAGTTAAAAGTGCCAAACTTCAACAATTTACCTTAATTTTGACTTTTGTCCCTAACATTTGTTAAAACAGCAAATATTTATTTCTGAGTTTATTGTGACAGTATGAATATTTCGTTTCAAAAACACACTTCATTCCGGTAGTATAGAATCATTTTTTCTGAGAGGTGTTGCACATAGTGATATATTTTGCATGGAAATATGTCCTAAATAATTTGACCGCATTTTTTCTGAGAGGTGTTGCACATAGTGATATATTTTGCATGGAAAAATGTCCCAAATAATTTCACCGTTGAATAAATGTATGCTTTATATATTCGTCTAAACCAACATGTTAAATACTATTTTATTTATATTGTCAATACATTATCCCTCGCTGTTATCCCATGAAACAGTGAGTTTCTCTTAACTTTTCTTGTAGTTGTTTAACATCTTGTAGTTGTTTAACATTTAATCTCTCAACTTCGTTTCAAAAACACACTTCATTCAGGTAGTATAGAATCATTTTTTCTGAGAGGTCACATAGTGATATATTTTGCATGGAAAAATGTCGGACTTCGTTGACCTTCCTTGTTGCAATCTCACTAATTTGACATTGTCCTCTATGATTGTTAAATTGTAACTGCAGCATCTGACCGCAGTAACAATTTGTTTGAGTCCACAAGCCTGGAAAGTTTTAAAATAATCTAAAATATATGAGCTGAGAAAATTTAATTTAATCAGGAAATGATTCTTTACTACCAATGATTCTATACACCCGAAAGCACTGTACTTTAGTTTTGTAATATGATTGGAGCATAAAGACAGATACACTGGAACAGGCCTGGAATTCACCAACTTAGGCCGCAAATATTCAAGCTTCATTCGCTAATGTTCAGATAACCAGTCATATGAAGTTGCTATTAGTATTTATTATTAATGATATGTATTAGCGTTTATCTTATTTAAACATAAACATTTATCCTTTGACCTATATAGAAGTTGTGATTAAACGTTGCAAACTTGGACTTCAGTCTAAAATAAGAATATTCTCCAGAAGGTTGGTAAATTGAAGGCCAGGTTTATATAGGAATCTAACCTGTGGCACATCAAAAAGACCCTAGATTTCCTGATTCAACATTTCCCTTGTTATCCACCTGAAGCGAATACACTTTTTGTTTACCTTGGGTCCATGTCAGCTAAGTGGCGCCAATATACAATCACAATGGAGGGATAATGTATTGACAATATGAATAAAATAGTATTTAACATGTTGGTTTAGACGAATATATAAAAGTACTACCGGTACTAAGTATTTAAAAGCAACACACCTTTTACATGAAAAGAACCTTGGTCTACAATATCATTCACAATTTATATAAATACTATATTGAATATATATTAGTTTCATATGAAATACATATGTGAACAGTTCATATGTGTCACAGGTGTATTATTTTGATGTGTAAAAAATAATTGGTACATATGTATCATTTACATATGTGGCACATATGTAAATAATATTATGCACATATTATATTAATATGCAAATCATAAGAAAGGAATACATATGTGTCACACATCACAACATTTTTCCTGTGTATGCGGTGTCATGATGAAGACCTTGAATGAGCATGATAAAAAGAACATGAAGGGTGGGGGTCCTACCCCTCTGCCTCTAGCGGGATTTGCAGCATGAAGATTAGCATCACAAATTATCAATCCAGTACCATTTTAACTTGACCTGCTTGCATATTATTAAATAAAAGGAAATAAGATTTTAATTAATTTTAATTACTCTAGGTTTAAATGTATTACTGGTGCAATATAATCAACAATTAGTAGTAAATGTATTACTGGTGCAATATAATCAACAATTAGTAGTAATACTAGTAAATGTATTACTGGTGCAATATAATCAACAATTAGTAGTAAATGTATTACTGGTGCAATATAATCAACAATTAGTAGAATACAAAAACAATTTGCTTTTAAATTATTCAAACAATTATTATAACTGATTTGAAAATATGAGCCGAAACACGCGAAAACGACCTTTCAGACAAATTTTTACATTTTATATTTTTTGATGTTTATGAAACATGGTGATTTTCTCTTTAAAAATCTCTTTATTTTATGTTGATATCTTAATTAACAAGAGGTCAATGACCTTGAAGCTCTACTGATTGATTTTGATTTCAGGAAGTAGTGACTACAAACTTGATTTTTGAAAATCTATTTTTAGCCGTGGCGGCCATCTTGAATTTCCGGCCGACCTGAAATTTTGCTAGGATCAATTAGACATCAAGAGCAACATTTCTGTGAAGTTTCATGAAAATCTGTCAAGTACTTTCAGAGGAGTAGTCGCTACAAGTTTTCATTATATAACTCTATGTAAACAAAGATGGCCACTGGCAGCCATGTTTAACGTCGAATCAAAATAATGTTCAACTCGGATAACCATCATGTCATGCTGATCATTTTAGAAAAAGTCCCATATCAATATCTCTTATAGTTTTCAAGAAGTAGTCGCTACAAACTTATTTTTTAAAAATCTATTTTTAGCCGTGGCGGCCATCTTGAATTTCCGGCCGACCAGAAATTTAACGTCGAATCAAAACGATTTTTGACAAGGACCAACATCATGTCTTTAGAAAAAGTCCCATATCAATATCACTTATAGTTTTCAAGAAGTAGTCGCTACAAACTTGTATTTTGAAATTCTATTTTTAGCCATGGCGGCCATCTTGAATTTCCGGCCGACCTAAAATTTTGCTAGGATCAATTAGACATCAAGAGCAACATTTCTGTGAAGTTTCATGAAAATCCGTCAAGTAGTTTCAGAGAAGTAGTCGCTACAAGTTTTCATTATATAACTCTATGTAAACAAAGATGGCCACTGGCAGCCATGTTTAATGTCGAATCAAAATAATGTTCGACTCGGATAACTATCATGTCATGCTGATCATTTTAGAAAAAGTCCCATATCAATATCACTTATAGTTTTCAAGAAGTAGTCGCTACAAACTTATTTTTTTTAAATCTATTTTTAACTGTGGCAGCCATCTTGAATTTCTGGCCGATCTGAAATTTTGCTAGGATCAATTAGACATTAAGAGCAACATTCCTGTTAAGTTTCATGAAAATCCGCCAAGTAGTTTCAGAGGAGTAGTCGCTACAAGTTTTTACTATATAACTCTATGTAAACAAAGATGGCCGCTGGCAGCCACGTTTAACGTCGAATCAAAACGATTTTTGATAAGGACCAACATCATGTCATGTTGATCATTTTAGAAAAAGTCCCATATCAATATCACTTATAGTTTTCAAGAAGTAGTCGCTACAAACTTGTATTTTGAAAATTTATTTTTAGCCGTGGCGGCCATCTTGAATTTCCTGCTGACCTGAAATTTTGCTAGGATCATTTAGACATCAAGAGCAACATTCCTGTGAAGTTTCATGAAAATCCGTCAAGTAGTTTTAGAGGAGTAGTCGCTACAAGTTTTCATTATATAACTCTATGTAAACAAAGATGGCCGCTGGCAGCCATGTTTAACGTCAAATCAAAACGATTTTCGACAAGGACCAACATCATGTCATGCTGATCATTTTAGAAAAAGTCCCATATCAATATCACTTATAGTTTTCAAGAAGTAGTAGCTACAAACTTGAATTTAAAAAATCTATTTTTAGCTTTGGCGGCCATCTTGGATTTCACATCAACATGAATTTTTGCTAGGATCAACTAGACTTCATGGGCAACATTTCTGTAAAGTTTTATGAATATCCATCCAGTAGTTTCAGAGGAGTAGTCGCTAAAAATAAAAGTTAACGGACAGACGGACAGACGGACGGACAGACGGACGGACGACAGACGCCGCACCACGGCATAAGCTCTGCTGATCTCTGATCAGTAGAGCTAAAAATGATATCTCAATTTGAAAATTAAAGATTGTACTCTTCATTAATTTTGACGTTGACGTCGGCGTCTTGGACAACGTCGTTGATTAAAAAACAACAAAAAACATAAACAATTAACATTTTCTATAGCATCAACCATTTATACTAAGAAAATATGTTCCCTATGATATAATAATTAGGTAAAACACGGAAGTGACGAGAAATTTGATTAGTAAGTAATTGATTACCGGCCGACGTCATGAATTGTTACTTTATGACGTTGTCGTCTAAACGTCCGAAGGGACGTTTTCGCGTGTTGCGGCTCATATGCATATTGTACAGAATGCCGCAAGAACTCAAGATTGCCACTTCCCCTTTAACAATAACATCGACATAAACAAGAAGGCATGTCAAGCATGAATAATGCCTCACAATTGTAGTTCAAGTTGACACACTCACATATGTAATTTTTTAACACTATCATTCAGTGTTAACACTTTTTTCTTTCTTTTATATTTCTTCAAACTTTCAATGCATTATACAAGCATAACAGCATGCCAATATATACTTAACAAATTTCCTAAAACCCAGTTGTATAATTGTTATAATTTATTTCTAAAAAAAAATACATCGACTTGAAAGCTTTAAAATGTGTTCATGCAATCAGAGGAGACAATTTATATTCTTTTATTTTGCCGTTCAACCGGATCTCTAATCAAGCATAACTACACAAAACTATGGGATTTGTTCTATTAGGGAACAAATATTAATTATTTTAGTGGAGGGAATCGTTCAGCTTTGAGATTATTATAGATGTGTAGTTCTGACGCATACCACCCCACCTCCACCCCCACTTTTATCCAGGACAGCCATTTTCTATAGATCGGTCTGTTTTTGTGTTCTAAAAATCAGGACAGCCATTTTCTATAGATCGGTCTGTTTTTGTGTTCTAAAAATCATGGTACTTAAATGCTATCTCGAAAAGCTTCCGCAAGAGAGGACGACCAACTAACAAGGTGTCCCTAGACATGTATTTACTAGAACAAAATGAAAATCAAGTTCCATCATTATCAAGAAGAAAAGAACTTGAGGGGAATGGTTTTGGTGAATCTAAAGAACCAAACTACAAGATATGTTTAAAGTCTTGGGGACTGGCTGCTTTTCAGCTAGATGGCATGTTGACATTATTCCATTTACGCTGGTAAACCTTTGGAACTTGTAGTCAAGGAAGATTCAAAAAGTCAATTTTGAAAATGTCCTCCAGCTGAAAAAAGATGTGAAAAAGGGCCGACTGTATATAATGCCTTCGCAGAAAATAGGTTTTAATGACAGCCATTTCCTACAGATCGGTCTGCTTTTGTGTTCTAAAAATCACGATCATGCCATAAAGAGTATAAAAAAGTCCATATGCTCGGGGGAAAGGGACAAAAGAAATGCCAGACAGAGTGGGTCTGAAGATAACAGCAATCTAGCACTGGACACCCCATTTGTATCAAAGGAACTGATCCAGGAGGTGGTTAGGCAGGTGGTGCCACAGATATTGGAGACTGTCAGGAATCCCAAGTCTGCTGATATTGTGACTCCTGGAGATGGTGACGGAATAGATATATTGGGTAATATTATAGACATTCCTGATCAGATAAGGAGTATTGCGGATGGGTTAGTGGCCAACATGTGGTCAAGCTTAAAGCAAAAAAAATTGAATGGGAAGTTCATTGACTTGGGGTTTGCTCCTTGCCAAGCCCATGTCGCTGGTAGACTCGAACAAGCATGTCCCTGTGGTATCAACCATCAGGGCAACTTGTGTTGCAACCTAGGTCTGCAGTGTCAAAATTATCGGACATAAATCAATGGACTGATGCATTTTTGATATATATTAGTATTTTCACATCTATTCACCCATAGGCTACTCAAGAGCTGTTTAAATATTAAATACAATTCGTTTAGGAGCCAGCCGTTTTGGGGGTTTGGGTTGGAAACTGTATGATGAACAGTTTAGGCTGAAGAAAGCGCGGGAGTCCTCCACTTCCTGGGCAGTAATGTTGACCAGGAACTCTGGCTTTTATATATGTATTACACTCCTGCGGAATCATCACGAGGATCGATGAAGCCTTCAAAGAAATGTTTTGATTACAATAACGTGGGTTGGTGTAGCAAGAGTCACTGTACTTACCTACATAAATGTATGCGTTGCTCCGAGAAACACCCATCAGTGCGATGTAACTCGAATTTGAATTATTCTGGTGCTGTGTTCGATTTTAGGGCAGGAGGAGGAGCTCAACAGGGGTCACGATTACCGTCCCCCGTTGGAGGATACTCCTTACGTCCATCCTACGGAGCAAGTGTTCCAATTAGGTGTTCAACAAGGGGCCAGTCAATATATTACAATCCACGGGCAAACACCATTAAAACTAAACCATTGTGCAAATTATCAGAATTATACCCAGATAAAAAAGTGGCTGGGGAGTTGAGGAGTTTTTTTTAAATGGTTTTAGAGTATAGTATTTTGGGCCTACTGTGACAATCTATGCTCGGTTAAAAACAATGAAGATAAAGCATTAGAATTAGTTTCCAAAGAAGTAAATCAGGGGCATATGGTATTTCTTGACTGTTTTAATGGTTCCTGCTATTTTCCGGAGTCTGTTTGGCATTATGTTTTCAAAGAAGTAAATATGGGGCATATGGTATTTCTTGACTGTTTTAATGGTTTCTGCTATTTTCCGGAGTCTGTTTGGCATTATGTTTTCAAAGAAGTAAATCTGGGGCATATGGTATTTCTTGACTGTTTTAATGGTTCCTGCAATTTCCGGAGTCTGTTTGGCAAAGAAGTGAAAACGGGGTTGGCTGGGGTATGAAATAAAACCTTAATTTCGGCTTAAAAAGTTTGCATATTGTAAAACTAAAACATTTAATAGGTAGTTTTAAACAGGTTGTCCCATTTTTTTCAGTAAAATATCCGTTATAAAATCCTTATAATATAAGCTTTCCCATCGCTTAATGGAATTATAGCGGGACCATGCAATGGACCAACATCGTTGACCTACAGGTTTTTACTGATGCTGCAGGCAATGCTGACCTGCATACTTTGAGCCACATTGGATATTTTTTCAGTGGCCAAAGGAGTGGTACAACAAATATTATTAAGGATATTACCTTTCTAGAGTTAGTACCAATCATTTTGGTTTTCATATTTGGGATTGGCTATTTCAAGGTAAAAAGGTAACCGCGTGGCAGGTGGCATTATTTAGCGTTCACAGCATAGTGTAGTTAAAATATTCTAAGAACTATTTCAAGCTCCCTTACAGTGCCCCGAATTGGTAAGCCCGCCTGACCACGCTGATAGCTCAGTCGTTCACTGCACGCGGAAGGCACTAGCCGCACTGTTGAGAACATATTATAACTTAAACTGAACTTGGTGTGGATTTTTATTTAATTTATTTTCTATTTTCTATTTGTGTTACAACGTGAAAAATACATTATGGAATTTACTATCTTGAAATTATATAGGGATCAACCAGACCCTACATTAACAAAAGTAGGGGAAAAGGTTATTTCCACACTTAAACGTGAGGAACTCATAGATTCAGCAGGCAGGAAGGGTATTGACCTCCTGGAACTGTGTAGAATCGGGAACATAGACCCTCGCACGGAGAACCTGGTTCCGTTAACGCAACATTGCGTCAACACAATCTCAGACAAAACCAAGAAGAGGCCGGCGGAAACGGGGACAGATCCCGAGCCGAAAAGAGTTAAGGAGATTTCGTCGGAGTCGGTACGTGTATTACAATCATATTTTAGTATCGTGTTATAGGATGAAATATATGCATCCGGCAATAGGGCACAATTGAGTCTCTATCAATTGTTATGCCGGAACATTTGTTGGATCAACTTTGTTGTTGCACAGGTTCCAGCTGAAAGAAGTATTCATATAGAACGAGGCAGTTGGCATGATTTGATAACGTGTGTAATGTAATTTATATCACCATTAGAAGCATAGTTTAATTAATAGCTGAGTGTTAATATGTTAAATAAGTACAAAGAAGCCGGACAGTGGCCGGCAGCAGTTGTTAAAGTATGTTAAATAAATATTATTAAACTGGACGTGGCCAGTATTTGTTAAAGTCATTTAAATAAATATTATTAAGCTGGACAGTGGCCAGCGTTTATTTATTAGTAGCTGGCAGCAGTTGTTAACGTATTTTAAATAAATATTATTAAACTGGACGTGGCCAGTATTTGTTAACGTATTTTAAATAAATATTATTAAGCTGGACAGTGGCCAGCGTTTGTTAAAACATTTTAAATAAATATTATTAAGCTGGACAGTGGCCAGCATTTGTTAAAGTATTTTAAATAAATATTATTAAGCTGGACAGTGGCCAGTATTTGTTAAAGTATTTTAAATAAATATTATTAAAGCTGGACAGTGGCCAGCATTTGTTAAATCATTTTAAATAAACATGATTAAGCTGGACAGTTGTCAGCGTTTATAAGAGTATTTTAAATAAATATTATTAAGCTGGACAGGGGCCAGCATTTGTTAAAGCTTTTAAATAAACATGATTAAGCTGGACAGTGGCCAGCTTTTGTTAAAGTATTTTAAATAAATGTTATTTAACTCGGTTCGTTTAACTTGGAGATTGCTTAGTCCATTTTGTTGAAACTTAAAGTCATATACTATTAAGCTGCACAGAGGCCAGCAGGTGTTAAAATACTTAAGATATACGATTTAACCGGGTTATTTAGTTTGGGGGTCTGATTACCTCAGTTGTGTATTTTGAATAAACATCATTAGGTAGTTCAGTGGCCAGCGGTGTCAACATATGCAAAAGATACGGATTAACCAAGTGTGTGTAACTTTGAGAATGGTTAGGGTCAAGTCATTCTCATTGTACATGTGATATTTGCATTAAAAGAGGTTCACAATGGAAACCAGCGTTAGACGCACCTGGATGGTTGTCAATATATTGACATGTAGAGCTAATTTGGTGTTCAAACAGTATTAATGTTTTTTAATTCATTAACTAATTTCATGTTATAATGCCACGCGTCGTCTGGGCACCCTACATTCTAAGTGGGAGTAGCTATGCGTTGCATTGGCAATAACTTACATTAGAATAAATTAAGGTTCTTACCTTAAGATTACTAATTTTTCTACACTTCCTTACATAAATGGATAGATACGTTTTTATAGTGAAGAGATAGTATAGTACGGAAAACATCATTACGCAGCATATATAAAATGTCAATATGTACGCGATGAACCTACATAACAGCTTGTATACATAATGTTATAGTAAAAACAAGCAAAATCGAGATGCGAGATGAACTACATGATTATTCGTTCACGATTTTTATTTTGGCTATTTATTAGTATTAATAGTGTGTTAGTATTTGTGCAAAAATGATCAAACAGAGTTCGTATACAGTACATGGAGCGCAATCCCATCAGACGTAACGTCAGAATCTCGATAAGTGAACAAAACCACTGAGTTACTGCAATATTCGTTTGCATATTCAAAGCAGTATTTGATGGAGGCATGAGGTATGGTATGGTTAGAAAACATACACAATTCCCTATAATTCGATATATAACATGGTTATTTAGCATTGCGCATATATATTTTTACACATTAAGTTAAACATACATTTCCGTTTAATTTGGGGTCTGTAACGTGTTGCATTGCCGTCTCGGTGGTCGGAGTATATCGGTCATAATTTCACCAAACGTGGTTACAAATGTACTTATAGTGCGTTATCATATTTCCAAAATGCACATTGTTTTTTCTCGCCACATGCAAAACATTATGAACAAATATTCAAAAATGAGAAAAATAAGTATGCGATTTGAATTATCGGAAAATGTTTAGATTGGCAAAATCGGCACATCTTTTACTTGAATTGAAATTCAGTTTAATAACTTAATGATTAAATTATATATTTCAAAAGTCAATTTTGTATAAAAAAAAGAAAAGAAAAGAAAAGAGCACATTCATTCATCATACTATATGCAAACTGTACACAATAGTCCAAGGAATGAGTAAGATACGCATGTGATTTCGATTACTTTTATTTTTTTGTGTTCTAAGATTTGGAACGGTTGACGTTCAAATTAACGTCATCTACATATAGTCGCGACGTTTTATAATGTGACGCTAACTTGAGGTTCTGACGTTCGATCATTAAATGAGTTGCTCCAATGTTATCCGTTTTATAGGCAAGTGTTTGAGGTTGCATTGTAAGAACCTGGTAATCAATGCATACGGTTATTACTACACACTTAGCGTGCAACTAACACATGGTAGTTTAAAGACGAGCATTATTACTTCTGGTTTATCAGGTATCATTTATGAGAATTGGGGCAAAAGATTACCCAACAAGAGTATTTTGTTGTGCAGTTTTGGTTAATAAGTGCTTGTATCGATGTATGGTGGTTTTACTACCAAGCTGTAGAAAATGGATAGTCTCTCTGAGTTTCATATACTTTTTATTTTCATAAACATCAGTACGATGCCTTGGTTGGGAAGATTGGCGACCTAGAGAAACAATTAAACGAGAAGAAAGAACGTGACGAAAAAGGGGAATTCGAGCGATTGAGGAGAGAAACTAAAGAGGCAGCACTTGGGGAGGTAAAACCCGATGAACTCTTTGCTAAGCTAATACTTCTTGATAATATGGCCAGGGCTGTAAAAGACCCACACAGGGAGCAGATTTCCATGCTCATTTCTAGATTCCAAGTGCATCGAGACCAACCTAAGTTTGCTGCGGCCCCAGTGGTAAAGTTGCTAAGCTCCAAAGAGGAAGAAGTGGTATTAGATAAAGAACAAAAAATGTTGAAATCTTATGGTTTAGGCATGCGTGATCGTCAGGAAGGTTCTAAGCAGTCTGGTGCGGGTGGGACCCATATCTTGCCGAATTGGCAGGGTTACCCTTTTTCCCCCGGGTAATTTCCCCTTTTCACCTAGAGGAGCGTTCGGCGGTCACAGACCGTTCAGACCTAGGGCGAGAACACCAACGAAATTTGTTTGTTTTCGGTGCCATATGCCTGGGCATATGATTAAGGACTGTCCAGCCACACAGGATAAATATTAGGCTCATTGTTGTTGACAACGGTCCCCAGGAGGCTCTAATAACCGAAATCATTACTGTAAGTTTGACAGTGGCCACTTTTAAGTGCTGTGCATGTGTACACAGGTCGTAACAATATTCTGTTTACCTTTCAAGCGTGATGTTTAATCGAACTTGTATCCATATAGTTAGTATAACAGGGAAACCCGCGTCGATATATATATCTGTATGCCGCATATTAAGGAAGCCTTAAACGTAAAGCGATTATCCACCTTTAATATGAATACCTCCTTTAACGACCTTTATCATTGAGTCCTAGCAGAATAAGTGAACTCATGAACTAATGGGCCATTCCTGGCATTAGGCTAGACAGTAAAACCTAACTAATTGCATTTCGGCCGTTCATTTTAAAACACGGTCATATTGACCCGATAGCACCTGCAAATTACTGTTCTTAAAAGTTGTTGTTATACACAAGTTCATCACTTTCGCAGCTAGTAGAAGTTTAAACAGACATGCTTAAACTCTAGATTATAATAATAATAATAATAATAATAATAATAAACAACTGATAATAAAAAAAAAAAATAAATAAATAAATAAATATATATATATATATTTATATATATATATTAATAAACTATTAGTGTGTGGCCATTGCATGATATCAGTGGAAACCATTTTGCATACAGTTCTTATACGTACAATTATTAAGAAGGCTAAGATATACTTCTCATCAGTTTACATGTACGTGTTTATATAAAGTGTTATATTACCAACTTATGCATTTTCTCAAAGATAGTTATTGTCTAGTATTTGTGGATTACTTTCGAAATTGTAAAACTGTTTTATATTGAGATATCACCAATCGTTTCAAAACCATTCAGGTTTACAGAGCCAACCATCTGTTTTAACGATATGGAATTCAAATGCTTTGCGGGAATAAGATGGAAGGTGGCAATTCGCTAATGGGTTAGAGATAGTTACGAGAAGGGTCGTAAAATTGTGATATCGTTTCCTGGTCATTTTAATGAACGGACATAATCATGGGAAAATAATTTAAGCGTGAGCAATCAATTCAAATGTAATTTTATGAATTTCAGACACGGTTTTCTATGAAAAAATGGGAAGAATCCATAAGGTTGAATTTCGACCCATTGGAACAGAAGACCAGAACACCCTCATATACTGCGTTTAACGGGAGCGCTGTATCACAGGTCACCCCAGCGAATTCAGCGGAAAATATTTTTAACTCGAGAACGATACCAAAAATTGATGAATTACATTTTCAAAGCAACGATAATTTTGTGTCGGGTCAATTACACAACAATATTGAACAATGGGAGCGCATTATAAATGCCTCTACACGTTCTGAAGAGGCTATGACTTGGATACGCGGGGGTGTGGATATAGATGAATAGTTCGTACCTTTCAAGGGGAGTTTTTGGGGTGAATCTTATGATTGTGCATACCCACCCGCCCGCGCATTTAATAACTCAAACAAATGCAAAGCATTCACCTCGTTTATTAATGACACTTTAAAAGAGCGCATGCAGAATGGTTCTATTAAATATTTAGGGCGTGTAGGAGAGTGCGACGCACCGTACATAATCGCTCCTTTGACAGTCGAGGAAAATAAACCCAGATTGTGTCTAAATTCAATGTATTTAAATTGTTGGATCAAAGATGTACATTTCACCCTTGATACACTGAAAGATGTACCTCTTGCCACAAAGCAAGATGCATATTTCACTTCCATTGACGACAAATCTGCGTTCGACGGGGTGCATTTAAAACCGTCCTCGCAGAAGTGGGTGGGGTTTCAATGGGCCGGTCATTACTTCTCCTTTTTAACGTTGCCTTTTGGGTTTAAACTGTCATCTTACATCTATCATACGTTAAATCTACAGCCCACCGTCTACATTAGGAAAACTTTCAATATCCCCATATTTTTATACATTGATGACAGATTAATTGAAGAAGTGAGAGCTAACTTCGATGAACCAGGTCACGTGAGAGCATCGGTGTCAAATTATTTAGTATGTGAGGTTTTGCTCAGACTTGGTTATTGTTTGAACATTACGAAATCAGTTTTTCACCCCACCCAAACGCTAACTTTCTTGGGTTTTGGAGTCGATTCTAGAGAACAATGTTTTAGGGTAACTGACAAAAAAAAAAGGAATTTTATTGAACTAAGGGAGACTATCTTGAGCAAACCAGTAACAACTGTATTAGATCTTCAAAAGTTGTGTGGCAGGGCAATATCATTCATGCTTGCAATTCCGGCTGCAAAACTTTATACCAGGGAAATGAATTTGGCAATTTCTAACGGAATGAAAGGAAATACAATTCCTGTAACAGGGGCCCTTCGAGGGGAGTTGGAATACTGGCGTTTTCTTGACGCGTGGGAGGGAAAACTGGCATGGAAACGTGAACGGCATGTGAAAATTGATTTGTTTTCTGATTCAAGCCTTTATAAATATGGCGGTGTAGTCCATTTAAAAGATTCCAGTGTCACTATTTCGGATTATTGGGATAAACAAATGCAATTAATGCCAATTATGGTCCTCGAAGGTCATGCCCTGTTAAGAGTTTTACAGTCTGTAAAGACTGAAATATCATCATGTAGGGTCGACGCATACGTTGATAATATGGTCTTGTTACATGCTTGGGGCAATGAGGGATGCAAGTCCAGTGAGGTCAATAACCTGATAAAACAGCTGTTTGCGTTAACGCTGGAAGCTGATATGCATCTTAATCTTGTGTATGTCCCATCGAAAATTAACCCGGCAGATAACCCTTCCAGAACCCTTCGCAAATCTGATTCGAGATTATCAAGCCAGTCATGGGCCATCATTCAAAATACCTTTGGGGGGACTACAGGGCACACTATCGACCTCATGGCCTTGGACTGAAATGTAATGCCTGGGAAAAATGGGATGCCCCTAAAACACTTCACACCATATCACTCGCCATTGACACATGGAATTAACATGTTCTCTCAGGACATTGAACAAACGGAAAATTGTTATTTATTTCCGCCTTTCAATTTGGCACTCCCATCCATTAAATTTATTTTGGAGAACGGGTTACAGGCTTCAGTAGTCATTCCTTTGGGGTGCGTAACCCCATATTGGTTCCCGCAAATATTCCCTTACATTTTGGATGCTTTTGTATTGGGTCATAAAGATGAAACAGGGGTCATTCAAATACCGTCGAAGAGAGGTTTCATCCCAGATCAGATAGGCTTAGCTGATAACTTATGGGTTGTTCGCCTCATCCAACAAAAGCAAAATAAATTCACATGGGGGAGAAGCATGTTAACAGTTTACCCGTCAATTACTAAGGCCTGTCATCTCATATTTGTTGGGGACTCAATGATCAGGTTTTTCATGCTTCACCCAGCATATTCAAACCCAATGGCACATTTGTTTTCTGTTGGAGGAGCATGTATTTCCGAGTTACGTGAGCACGTGGAACGTCTCGCACGTGCATACTGTCCAATGACAATTATCTTCCACGCAGGCGTAAATAACTTAAGCAAAGAGTATTTATATAATAGTGAATTCGACCAATTAACCCGTACAATTGGGGAAATAGACTGCGTAGAATCTTCCTTTTGTAACATTCAGGCAGATAGTGCCCGTTCTGGCATCAGTTTGCAGATAATTATTTCTTCGGTCATTGTTACTAAAAACTCGCATATCAACGCCAGAGCAGATATGGTTAACGCCTATTTCAAACAAAGTTGCCTAGCGAATAAATGGTTGTTTATGAACAATGACAATATCAAAAGGAGACATTTAAGGGACACAGTGCACTTAAATGGCGCGGGCGAAGCCATTTATGAGGAAAATGTCGTGGATATGCTGCAAAAACATTGTTTCAAAATATTGTGAAGATGTGGGTTCATTTGTGCCGATATGATATTTATTAGTATAGACTTGTGTGTTCTCAAAAGCAATGTCGCGTTTCATTAAGCTCCTTATGGAAAAAAAAAAAAAAATAAAAAAAAAAAATAAATAAATAAATAAAAGAAAAAAAATAAATAAAAATAAATAAATAAATAAAATATATATATATATATATATATGGGGAGAAATATTTGTGAACTACCAAGGACAGACAACCTTCGGACGAACTACGGCAGGGCGCCTAGCTATGACGAGATACACAGAAATCAAGCGTATATATTCACTCCTTAAAAAAGGTAGTTGCAACACACGTTGATAAACTGTATCTCTACATCATAACACACTCGTCTGAAGGCACAATTAACATATAGACGCATACATACATACAATTATAGCTCATATGAGTGGGCCACATTTAAGCGTTCAACCACACACAGCTATATTGAGACAGTGACAATGAAAGGTGCCGGATCTGGGGATACTGTGAATTCAGGTATATATAATAAAGGGAGAGAATTTGAACTCTATATATATATATAGATATATATGTGTGTGTTTTTTTTTTTTTTTTTTGTTCTTTCTTTTCTTGGAAAGCATATCGCGTAACCGAAAACAATTTATTACATTTGGTCGAGTAGCCGTAATGTTTTGGAATCATTTCCCTAATCATACACATTTCATACACATTTCATACACATTTTATAAAAACGGTTTAATTACATTTATGTGAACGTTTTTTTTTTCCATTTGGAGTTTAATAAACAAGGTTGTCATTCTTGGATAATGTAAATATGTAATGGAAACATTGTGAAAAGTGTTTAATACATTGAAAATCTGTTTCAAATCAGACATTTTGCATCATTTTGCATTCAAATTGCCGGATATGACTCCGGAATGCAGTTACAATTACATAATACTATACATAATATATTTAATGGCATATTAAACGAAGATATTTGGGACACAAGACTAACAACTATACATAATTACTATTTAGCTATACATGTATAGTATGTCCGCTAATACCAAGTTGGAATAGATATTATATGTAATGCAATTTTGTTAGTGTTTAGAATTACCAATTACATAGTTGTACTAACCATTATAATTAACGTATTGAATGTTTCACTTTGAATAAATGTTGTCAGTAAACATGTGTCTATATTATTTAAGCACAATGCAGTCAAACACCAGTACACGGTCTAGAGGCTTCCCCTAGAATTTTTAATGGTTTCTGGTATCTTTGACGATTATAGAAACTACATGTTAATTTGACACCAATGGGCAGTCTGGTAATGAATGCCTGTTGATATTCAAGCCACATCATCGGTCATTCCTGACATAGTTATGTTTGAATGGGTATGAGGAGACGATGCACGAGCCTTTAATTAGCCCATTGAGGATTAGGGATTAACGTACCGGGAAGTCTCTAAACTGTAACATGTTTCATCAAACTTCTTGCAATTTCAAAGCTACAATGATTTCAGGAAAATGTTTACGCTCGGAAATTAATCGATTTCAAAATGAGCCTTATATCTTGGCAACATAGGCTAATTATCATTGATTTCACGTGATAAATAGGCTTAAGAAAAGAAAAAGGCAAAAGTACTACAACAGTTCACCATTTGATTGCAAGAAGTTTAGGCGAAACGACCACCAGTGGTTATTAAGAGGCATTTTATTTACATTTGAACCACATGGACTAAAATATACAATGATACCCACAAGTCCGTATTATGGTAACAGACCAGTTTGTTATAAGTAGTGCTCTGCCAGTACAAGTCCGAGTCGCATTTTGTCCTGGCGTTTGGCATGATATAAGGCTTTTAGTAAATTATGAGCGAGTGAAATCATAGGAGAGGGTTTGTCCAATGTAAAATAGATTGTGTACACCCGCAATCAGGCACATAGCAATTACGAAATGGCGTTGTTGTCTATCGCAATTAAGACATGCACCCGGCACCTACATTTGTTGTTGTTTTGCAGAATGAAGATTCGTCTGATACACAGCAATCATCTATGGCCTGCCGGGAGTGCAAGTTTAAAAATAGCTCTTACAACGACATCATTTTTTGTCCACACTGTGGCAATAAAAGTGACAGGGATGCTCGCGTTATTGTACAATTTGACAATGATACGTTACAAACCATTAACTCCCGAATCAAACAATTAGATGATATTGCAGCATCTTCAAGATATGCGAAACAAAAATCCAAACTGGAAAACGAGCTTGAGTATTTCCTAGAACGTTTATACCCTAGTAGAAATGTATCCAATGCCACACCGGCTGACGTTAGAAAATTTCTCGTATTTAAAGAGACAAATGGACGAACTCAATTGCATGAGGAGCATTGTCAATTTCGTGGGATACACGGTAAACAGAAATGCGCGTGTATCGTTACCATGGCAGCTAAATCGGCTGATAGTTTAGTGGGCAAAATACGGGCCATATTTAGGGATGCTGGGAGACCTAACGAATGGAATCCTGAGTCTGCAACAGGAAACCCTGCTTCTTCTGCCATTTTAAAAAGACATATTAAAGCCATGACCATAGAACAGGCCTCCAACGATGTTGTTCGGAAGCAAGCCGTTCCGTTAATGTTTGATAAATTAGAGTCGCTTTGTAGACATTTGTCGTATTTAATTGCTGTAGAAAAGGATGATACAACAAAATTCTTATTACTTAGAGACAGAGCATATTTCGCAATCATATGTCATTCAGGCGACAGAGCTAATGACTTGGGTCTACTAACATTGAACAAGTTGTTTCTCATGCCACATGATCAAGGTTTGTTTAAACAAGCAACAGCTGGGAAAACGTTCTCCTTAGACAATCCATAGAATTTTGTAATCTTCAAATCCACCGATGAGGACATATGCCCCGTTTCGTATTTAAAGACATACGTCAGTTGTGCTTCAGCAATGGGGGTCAAGCTAGACACTGGTTGTTTATTTAGAACAAGAGACTCGATTATGCGCCAAATTGTAGACAAGCCGGTTTCATCAAGACTGATGTCTGACAGGTTAAAATCACATTTGAAGGCAATAAATAGTTTCAACGGGGAGAGCGCTCACAGCGGGCGCAGGAGGTTATCTATCACTTTGAGGATGCTGGGACTGCAGGATAGTGATATAAACCAGCACATTGGCTGGGCGTCAGAACGCATGATAAATCATTATGCTAACATTGGTCACCTTTGTTCACCAACAGGCGTCGCCAGTACATTAGCTCAGGCCGCACGCAGAGGTCAAAATGACCACCAGTCGTCGTTGGAGATTTCTCATGAATTATTACGCATCACAGATTTGCCACGTTTTATCAGTAGCGAAAACATTTAACTGCTTTTGTTGTCGTCACACATACTCATAGTATGGAATACACGTTAAATAAGTTTCAAGATGTTTGGTCAATACCTGACGTCCTGCGTTGGCTACTGAATGTCTGATGAGTATTGGATAGTAAGTTAAGGCTGAATAGGTATACATAAATATCTAGGCAACGACTTAGAAGATTACAGTTTTCTTAATGCAATACTTACATATGAGGGACACGGAAGGAGCTTGAAATAATATACTATTTTTTATGCAAGAAGTTTTTAATTTAAGACTTGTCTTTGTGAATATCTGTTCCCAGGGGTTACACTGTACAGTGGTCAATTACAATTTAAACTTAGTTTGGACTATAAACAATGTATTTATGTGAAATGTTATAATTTGTTTAAAGTTCTCCTGCCAAATTGATATAAACCAATTTTTTTTATATTTGGTAGAATAATAAAAACACTCAGGAAGTGTTGCCGACCCCAAAAAAGTAGTAAGTAGAGGAGAAAAAGCTGATTTTATAACCAAATTTGTCTTCGTGAAAGTCCGTAACGATTCGGTAGTTTCCGCGCGCACTTTGTGTGATGGCGTAGATTCTGTCATTGACCTTGCGACCTGGCAGTCACCGCAGCATTCATGCATAGTAATTTCCCGCGGATACATCGTAATTTTGTTATTTTTGTTTATGACAACTTATTTTGGATTAGTATTTGGATTATTATTGGAAAATGGTGCACTGTGTTGCGTTTGGGTGCAACAATACGAGCGCAAAAGGTTCAAAGGGATTCTTTCGGTTTCCTAAAGATGATGTTTATAGGAAGAAATGGATTGACGCTGTTGGTTCAGATCGCGAAGTTTGTGGTAGAATTGTGCCCTTCAGTCCATCATCGACATCACACGTATGCATGAACCATTTTGAGGATGGGTGTTTTGTGCATCCGCCGTCAGTCATGAAATCAGTCGGCCTGGCGTTGAAACTGTCACTGTTGAAAACGGCGGTGCCAACCAAATTTCCGGAGAAGGAAGAATTCCGACAAAAACAAAAGTCGTGCCAACCCACTGAACAATTCGGACCACCAAAAACTAAACGTAAAACACATGGTGCCTTTGAGAAGAGGAACAGAAAAGATGTAAGTATAAATATAAGAGACGTTTTACCTGTGACCAACCCCAAAAAGTAGGTTTCTTATTTTCTGAAAACCGAAAGTGAAAGTAGAATGAAGTTAGTTTATTTTTAGCGCAGACTTCGACGGATGTCTGCCACTGCCGTCATATTCATATAGGCCTATACAAACTTATCAATGGGTTTCTTGCAGAATAGAAAGATGATATCACATGGTGTCATTATTTATTATTTTGAACAGCGTGTTGAGTTTATTCAAGTTTATGCCATTACTGTCTGCTAACGCGGACCGGTGGGAATTGCACTTTTAAAACAACTTTCTGAAAATTATAATGCTCATTCCCATCTTCAATTCATTCGAAAAAATGGCATTGCATTTATTGAATAAATCTATGTATGTACATTAATCTACCATTATGATGTTTTGTTTGGGATAGCATTCATTCAGTACGTACAGTATTGTACTGCTATGACAGTGTTGTTTACCTGAATAAATTTGATACGGTGTAGATCTAGGCCTACTGTATAATTCATCTAATTTCAACGAAAACATTAGATGTGTATAATTATTCAACACAAACCCCCATGTTGATTACATGTTTACATTACAGTACAGGTCTTATAATAAAATAACATTTAGATCTAAAAATGTTTTATCTTGTCAGAATATATCATATCTTCTCTAGAGTATTTTAATTTGTAATCATGATGATCAGGCCTAACAAAATAGTTGATTGTTTCCAGTTCATGCTAAAATCAATAGTAGGGAGATTATTTATTTTTATTTCACTTTTTTTTTTAAAATAAAGATTTTTATTATATACTTTCCAGTGAAATAGTGGATTTTATGATTAAAAACAACAACCGTATACATCATGCAACTGTTGTTGTTGCGCATTGGCTTCCCCCATTTTTCTGCATTATAAGTTTCAAGGCTCGTGTGAATATAGGATTTATTTTTATCTCGAAGTGAGAAAACTCAAATATTTCAACTCGTGCTAAAGCACTCGTGAAAATAAAAGCACTCGTGAAAATAAAAGTTGTCTCACTTCCCGATGCAAATAAATCCTATATTCACTCCAACCAACAATTATCCTCTATATATAGGACTAACTAGACTCTTGTCATTTACAGTGCTTATTAAAAACTATAAAAACTAGGGTAGTGTGGAAAAGTCAGGGTCGGTCAGGGAAATGAAAAACATATATCTTTGTTATAAGCCTCAGTGAGAAAAGTATTTCACAAGTACTAGTTACTCGGAGTACTTAGAGAAAGTGAGAAAAATGGTGACTTTGAGTATAAATAAAGTATAGACAATAAAGTTTTGCTGACGTCGATGCATCCAACTGATAATGTTCGACAAAATGAACGATTTTGATTAAAAGCATACACAGACCGATTAAATGAAATAATTAGATTATTTAACTCCTTGGTTTGATTATATGAAAATCCTTCATGAGATGGTAGGTGTGGCATCCACTCGTTTGTGAAGAACAAGCCTTCCATTTATATAGTTATTTTTTTAAATAACAACGGATAATTTACATAACTAAGATTGCTGTGTCGAGTGTCATCCTTGTTTTTAAAGTTTTTTCTTTTTTTTAATGCAAATTGCTTTAAATAACGTAATCATTATTTGGCATGTTTTCCTATGTACAATACCTTAGATCCAATATGGCTGGCTGGCTGTCACTTTTTTTTTTATTTAATGGATAAACCATAATTAGGTAAATGTTTATTTTATGAAATTGGCATGTGCATAAGAGGGATGGTTACACCAGTACGCGACTCATAATTTGCTTGCATCAGACACTCTGTCTCAGAACGGTCCAAAGGTCATCATCATACCTTTTCAGAAAATTTAGTTCCAATTTTTAGTTTGTAGAGTACGATAGTTTACCAATTAATCAATGTTCATAGGTATTATTTTTTAATAGTGTACATTATCATTATGAGAGGGCTGGCGTGGCGCAGTCGGTAGCGCGGCGGATTTGTAACCGGAGGCCCCCGGGTTCAATCCTCCATGGTGCCACTGAGTTCAGTCGGTGTGTTCTTGGGCAAGACTTTCCTTCAGCCTCGTCCGTCGGATGGGGACGTAAACCGGGCGGTCCCGTGTATCTGTCTATCCTCCGAGCACGTAAAAGAACCATAGGAATCTATTCGATAATAAGAGTAGGGCAGGTTCCCGGATTCCTATGTATCCTTCCCCTCTCTCTGGGGCGGCTCTAAATAACCTATACTGTGTTGATGAGCTGTTAAACAACATTCAATTCAATTATCATTATGAGTACCGTATACCCGTTTAAACACCCGGGGGCATTGCTAAAATTGTATCACACATGCATTAAAGTGTGTTAATCCTCTTCCGTTATTAATAAAATTTAAATTAAAACATGAAAACACGACCATGTACTTACAGGTTGTAAATGAGCTGATTGTGGAGCAGAACTTTCTCAACATGCAGAAGGAAGAGACTGAGAGACGTGTGTTGGAAGAACAGCAGCATCTGCAAGAATTGGAAGTCCAGCACAACCAAGTTAGAAGTCGTACACCTCCAGCATATGATATAAGTGCAGTGTATCATGACCCTTTACGTAATTTAGTGTCAACAGGCTCACAGACGATAGAGGTATATATATGCGAGTGTTGCTTGGCTCGAGTATTTAGTTTTTACTGAAGCATATTTGAAAACGCTTAACAATTCAATTTTTACTGATGGCGGGAGGCATACAGTATTGATTCTGCACAGAAAAAAGTGGGTGGTGGTGTGCCTTCACCACAACAAAATTAACCGTCATATATATATAGCCTAAAATGTGCTGAAAATGACATAAAACACCATTCAAACAAACAAATTTAGTATAACATGGAAAACAAATACAAACTTTCACGAGTTTATGAAGATAACCAATACCTTCGATGTTACATGAAAAACATTTAGATGCACATACTAAATATAGTGTGTTAAAATACTTGTTTAATGCTTTTTTGAAATTTTTCGTATTGGCGACCAACAATGTCAGAATAATAAAAAAAAACACTGCATAGGAGCCAGTTTATTAGGCTAATACTAAATAGAGATTTTCTTAGATTATTTAAAATTGAATTGGTTTTTACGGCACACCAACACATGAAAGGTTATATGGCGCCTAACAGGAATAAACATGCCAGGCTCATCCTCCATTTACATCATGATAAAGACCTTGAATGAGAACGATAAAAAAATGACAAAATGAACATGAAGTGGGGTGGTGGGGGTCCTACCCTTCTACCTCTAGCGAGATTTGCAGTGGTTGTATTCTATCCCGGCAACCACACGGGGATTATTTAAACTTCTTTACATTCTTTAAAGGGACAATGACAATCTTGTTGTTTAAAACTTGAGACATTCTGTTTTCAACATGCACTTGTATACGTGTATAAATTTGCAAATATTTATTTATATAGTTCAAAGCAAATGTTGATTATACTTTACCTAAATAATGTATTTACAGCCATGGTAGAATTGCACCAATAGTATATGTATACATAATGGTAAAGTAATTTGAAAACTCCACATTTTATTCAGATCATAAATCAAGACGCTTATTTTAATGCATGTTGAATCCCTCAACATTTTAATGTGTCCCTTTAATATCTTTTAATTATGGTTCTAGTTTTCATTTATTTTCTTCATTTTTAAGACCATGGCAAGGAAACCAACAGCAAACAAAGGCTCACAAGTGAAACCAAAAACGTCTGAAGCTGGAATGACTGCATTGCCAGAGGTGAATTGTACCCTTTCCGGCCCAGATGCCCCAATTGATCCTGTAGGCAAGTGCTATCAGTTTCCTGACCCTGCGGATAGTGTAGAAGACCAATCAGAACATAATGAATTTGACGACAAAGACAATAGTGTGGACTTGAAAGATGACTTGGACATGGACCCGAGCTGGGAGCCCACAGACGATGATGTATGCGATGACGACAAAGATGATGTGACCATGCAAGAAGATGAAGAAATGTGGTAAGTTAACGCCAAAAGCATGGTATAATACACAATAATTCATTGAACACTGTCAACCGCTTTGCGCATCTTCCCAGGTCATGTGTATAAATTCCAGATATAGTATTTTAAGGTGGCCTAGCGCATCCATGTCCAGGATAGTTAAGACACTGCGTTTGAAACTATCTCGCCTAAAATGTGTTGAAAATGAACACTAAAACGGCCCATGTTGATTCTATTTTGTTCACTCAACAAAATATTGCAGAGATCCATTTATTATTCAGGTTTTTGACAAATGACAAATGACTGGAATCAATATGATATAAATTAGACTTGTGTCACATACTGCTACTATAAACCAAAAAATTTAAACAGCAATTTTTTGTGTAATCCACTAGTTTATATGAAATTTAACGGAATATGCAATATATGAGTTGCTTAATTTGTATTCATTCCAGGAATGACCACATAGACGATGAATTGCATTGTATATAAAAAAAATTTATAGTCGCACCAACAGCTAAGGTCACATGGTGACTTTCCAGCTTCCACTGGTGGAGGAAGACCCCAGGTGCCCCTCCGGGCAATTTTCGTGCACGGGCGGGCACCTGGGTAGAACCACCGACATTCCCCAAGCCAGCTGGATAGCTTCCTCACATGAAGATTCCTAGGCCCCTGAGGGATCGAACCTACAGCACACAGACGATGAAAATGTTGTGCAGGAGACCAAGTATATAGTGTTTGATAGCTGCCTCCGACAATTATTTCTGCTGTGTAGCTTATGTGGAAGTGCGTGCACAAAGGTCACACGAAAAGTTTTAGTAACAGTGCTCATAATACAGACAGTGTGCGAAACAGGTCATGTTAAAGTGTGGAATAGTCAGCCAATAGAAAAACAAACACCTGTAGGAAATCTATTGTTGTCCGGAGCGATTATGTTCAGTGGAGCCTCACCAACCAAAGTTTTGAATATGTATAAGTTTTTGAACATTAAATCAATAGGAGCAAGGACATATGCTCGTTTTCAACGATCATTTATGATCCCAGCCATCGCAAATGTTTGGTCAAGAACACAGAGTGCCATCCTAATGGGCTACGAAGGTACTAAAGTGAAAGTTGGAGGGGATGCACGCTGTTGCTCCCCTGGACACACGGCCAAATATGGTAGTTACACGATAATGGACATGCAGAGTGGGCTCGTGTTAGCTGTTGAACTTGTTCAGGTATGTAAAACAAAACAATTGATGTTCTGACATGTCATTCAATTACGGTATATAACTATATGTAAACAAAGATGGCCGCTGGCAGCCATGTTTAATGTTGAATCAAAATGATTTGCGGCAAGGACCAACATCATGTTATGCTGATCATTTTAGAAAAAGTCCCATATCAATATCACTTATAGATTTCAAGAAGTAGTCGCTACAAACTTTATTTTTTTTAAAAATTGTTCCATCTTGAATTTCACATCATCATGAATTTTTGCTAGGGTGAACTAGACACCATGGGCAACATTTCTGTAGTTTCATGAAAATCCATCAGGTAGTTTCAGAGGAGTAGTCGCTACGAAAAAAGTTTATGGGCAGACGGACGACGGATACCGCACCATGGCATAAGCTCTGCACCGGCTCTGATCAGTAGAGCTAAAAACAACAAAATTGCTGTCAAGTACTTGTGAAGATAATGAAATAGGCAAACAGGCCTTGAAGAGTAGGTGGCAGACAATAGCCTCACAAATAAATAAGGACGGGTATGCATATACCCCTGAACAGACAGTGTTGATTTAAAATCAAAATTTTAAAGGAAAAATATTTTAGAGCCAAAATAAAAATTCTGAGATGTCACGAGAAGGGGCGCTACCATCCCTTGGATGAACATCTTTTCAAGTGTTCGAAACTCAGCCAGATGCTAAACCAGTACTTGTTATTGATACGGATACAACAGATGGAAAAGATGCTTCTTTACTTTATACTGTAGTTCTGATTTTAAAAGAGTCAAGGCCATATACACCTTGTATTTCGGTGATCTTAGGATTCACGTTTCATTTGATATAGACCCTTTCACGATAATTGCGGACCTGCGATGCGGGCATACGCACAAAAGCTTCCGGGTGGATACGCGTAAACAAGAAAGTCAAAATTTGAAAACATTTAAAAAACCGGTATGGTGAAGTCGTGTTGCGTGTATAAGTGCTTTAACAAAGCAGATGTGTAAAAAAAAAGGGCGTTAGTTTTTTTCGGTTCCCTGCAAACAAAAGGAAAAGATTGGCATGGGAAAGAGCCGTTCAAAGGAAGGACTGGACGCCAACCGTGCACGCATTATCTGTTCCCAGCACTGACCTGACGACAGGAACTTTGCGCCAACAATTTTCCCCTACAAGATGTCCACTCCATCAGAACTTCATCTGGCAAGACAGAGACGAGTCGCACAGAGGGACGTGCTAAAGGTAATACTACCACTACTAGCAGTAATCAGAGCCTTCTCTGACCTTACCAGTCCTTTTTATAATTTTGATATTTAATCTGGCTGTGTATCTAAAAAGTCACAAAAAAATGGTTTTTAGGGTCAGAGAAGGCTCGGATTATAGCACTAGTAGCAGTTCGTAAGACAGTTATATAGTTTCAGGAACTGCAATTGCGGGCGGGGTCACATATCTGTTTTTTCAAACACACACCCCAGTATCTTACTCGGGCAAGGACTGTGAAAGTATGCCATCCTTCGGAGGGGATTTAAAGCCATTGGTCCCGTTTGCAGGGAGAGCAATACCCTGAGAAGATGACAGTAATGTAAACTGTTTGAAAGAATTTCAATGTGTTTGAGCGACATATATTTTCCAAGTATGTCACTGATCATGTTGATTATTCTATTTATTGTTTACAATTTATCAGTGATTTATACATTTATGGACACATAATCGTTTGAAATGAACACCGCACCTACTGAAATATGAGCCGAGTCATATGCATCCTTAATTTAGTAGTCAGCCATTTGCATGATTTGCCATATAAAAATAACTAAATAATGTTTAGTAGTGTGTACGAGCATTGGATTTACGGATCAATAAGGGTGTATAGAACATAAACAATGATGAATTAGAAACTATGAACTCGTTTGATGGTTCAGCTGACTGAAATTCTGTTGTACGGAGGAATTAACAGGAACATTTTCTATGGATGTGTTTACACACCTATCAGTAGTAGCACATACAAATAGCGCGACAGATTACACAGCAAAGCACACAGCAGTAACTGTTTGCTTTAAATTGATATATATATATATATAAATTTTATAGTATAAAATAATTTATGCGTGAAGATGGAACTTAGTGTTGGCTTGTATATACATCTATAAGATTGAACTTAGTGTTGGCTTGTATATACATCTATAAATACATGTAGTAAACAAATAGCTTTAGCCAATGATATTGGTTTCGGATATCACGTGGTAGTCCATGACGTCACACTTTTCCACTGCCTTTCTATGCAGTCTCCCGAGGAGGAAAGTCATAGAAAAAATTTCAGACGTTTTTGGGAGAACTTATTTAATTTTTATGCGGAAAGGATATAAGTTTTAATTATACATTTGATGGTAAACTCTTCGTGAACATTTAAGTTATTTATTGACGGAGTTTAACACTGCTGCTCGAAGGACATTGTGATTAAATGCAGTGTTTTGTGTTACATTTTCTTGGAAAATATGAGTGTGACCTAGATATTCGCGCACGGCGTATTTCAACCGACGCTATCGGTGGACGGTCACGGGGTTACCAAATCGTCACGTGACATTTGTTATTGAACAATATGGCTGCCATACAAGTGTTTGGCCATTCCTTTGTAAGGCGGCTACGGACGTTTATTCGTAACGAGAAAGATTTGTCATATCACTTTAATTTGGATACTAAGCCTATGGTGCAATATTCGGGTTATTCTGGAGCATCTATTAATTCATTACGGCGTAATGTAGAGGCTGTTGAGGACTTCAATCCTAAAGTGGTAATACTTATTATCGGAACAAACGACTTGAGTCAAGTTTACTTTTCACCATCGAACGTTTGTGCAAATATTATGGAACTCGTTGACTCGTTGCTACATATTTCTGATCTACAACACGTGATCGTTTGTCAGATATTACATCGGTCGCCGTCAAGCCATTCAAGGCATCAAGTTGACATACCGTGGTTTAATAAACGAGTGGATGAGACAAATAGTTTGCTGTCAGGAATGATAAATAGTCTTCCAACGAAGAATGCAACCTTTTGGAGGCTCAAGGGTTTTTGATCTCCAGATGCCAAGGCTACAGCTTTCCTTTCGGATGGTGTGCATCTCAGTAACATTGGCCAGAGAAAGCTCTATCACAACCTTCGGGCAGCGGTGGTTACAACACTGAATAACAATTCTATTTTGTAAAGATATGTATTATTATTTTATTATCCTTTTCACAATAGATTAACCAATGGTATCTCGTTTTGTCCGGGGTTAGATTTGTGTATTCTATCAAGGTGTATGCATTTGTCATTCACACTGAATATTTCTCGACGTCTGATACCTGACTGTTGGCTGTTGTTCAACTACGGTGTTGTAATTTGCCCCACTTAAAATGGCATTAGTTGCACCGATAAACCAAAACAGATTCAATACCCACTAACAACAAATGTTTCCATGTTGAGCCATTTGGCAAAAAAGTATGGCATACGGTTTATACAATCATTAGTTTTACAGGACTCGAACCAATATTTAAAAAGTTTGATCAAAAAATACATCTCTTGATTACACTGTTCGGACTGACGGTGTTGGGTGTGGGTTCATTATACCACCATTTAAATGTGTATCATAATAATCACCCGTTCTTATGGGTTCTTATGCTAAATGTACATGCTACAATTTACCTGTATTGTCATTATCCTATCTTACTGGCTATGATGATAAACGTACATAACACTATTTAAATGTTTTTCATTATCCGATCTTACTGGCTATGATGATAAATGTACAGAACACGACTTAATTATGCAGTCATTATCCGATCTTACTGGCTATGATGATACATGTACATGTCACGAGTAACCTGTATTGTCATTATCCGATCTTACTGGCTATGATGACAGATGTACATAACACAAATTATCGGTGTCTTCATTATCCGATCTTACTGGCTATGATGTTAACTGTACATATCACAGGTACCTGTATTGTCATTATCCGATCTTACTGGCTATGATGATAGATATACTCATTATATCTTTCAGATGAAACGGCCACGTCGCAAGACATCTTGTTGTGCCCCTGAGCCAAGCACAACAGGCCCATCCGGGAGTAAGCCGGCTGCAACTAAGAGTCAGCAGTCGGCTTCCAAAGGCAAACAACCGGCTTCCAAAGGCAAACAACCGGCTACCAAACGCAGCAGAAATGAGCTCCCGTTATCATCTGAGTCCTCTTCAGAGGATGAGCCGGTCATATTTCAGGAAAGCGATCGGTCACATCAACGCCATGTCCGAGCCAAAGGCAAGCAACCGGCTAACAAACGAGGCCGGAAGGAGCTCCCCTTATCATCCGAGTCGTCTTCGGATGAGCCGGTCATATTTCAGGAAAGCGATCGGTCACATCAACGCCATGTCCGAGCCAAAGGCAAGCAACCGGCTACCAAACGAGGCCGGAAGGAGCTCCCCTTATCATCCGAGTCGTCTTCGGATGATGAGGCTGTTATAGTGCCAGATCGGGGTCGGTCACATCACCGCCTGGGCGGAGCCAAACGTTCGGTTCCCAAGTTCTCCTCAGACGAGGAGGATTCTAGGGAACGTCAACCATTTAGGAAGTCCAGAAAACAAGCCAGGGGAAGACGCACACGATCACGGTCTTCTTCACCCTATGAACGCCACAGGAGACAGCCTCGTCAAAGTAGGAGGCAACATCAAGACCATTTCCGACAACATTCGTCGGACTCATCATCTGACGAAAGTGTTTGGTCAGATGATAATTCGGGCTATCGGGACTTGTTACACAAACACACCAACATGGTTTCAGGATTGGGTAATGGTAGCTCTTATACACAACCTATTTCTACTCCAATAGCTAGTACTATAAGTAAATCAACCCGAAAGTTGATACTTAAAGGAAAATTCCTAGATTTCGCTCTGCTCCTGTCATCCCATCACAATTCATCCAATCACTATGCACTACAAGTGAATTCCGGTGATAGGCTCAGCATTGTCCCTTCTAAACAGTCCAAAAAGATAACGTCCATCGAATCTTGGACCACCGCGTTCCTTAAGTTCGTCGCGATATATACTTCCAAATACGTTCACGAAACACCCCAGCTTATGAAATATGGGGAAATTGTCAGGGACCTGGCAATCAGGAGGCCAGGGTTAGCTTGGTCCTATTATGACTACCAATTCCGACAATTCCGGGAGAGTCATACTATCCCATGGGACAGATTACACACAGAGTTCTGGGTCATGGCTTGCACAGAGCCTGCCCCTCACCCAGTTTCCCGTCCATTTCGATCAGGTCAAGATAATACCAAGTCCTTTCGTCCTCAACAATCAGAACGTTACGCCAAGTTTCTTGACAACACATGTTGGACATACAACAGGCGTAGCGTCTGCAGTAAAGCAAACTGCACCCGACCACACGTATGTGGTTTCTGCAGAGGTCAACACCATGCCGGTCTCTGTTCCTTTACCAGTAGGGAACAGGCAGCTGCAGCCTCTTATAAACAGTCCCCGGCCCAAGCCACAAAACCTACCCAGCTTCAAAATAAACAATGAGTCATTGTCAACTCCCATCAAGATAAAACCACTTTCAGATATGTTACTTGGTTATCCTGGAGCAGCTTACTTATTACAAGGTTTCACTTTCGGTTTTATTTTAGGTTACACGGGCCCCCGCGATACTACAAAATCTTACCCAAATCTCAAATCTTGTTTTGACCATCCAGAAATTGTAAAACGCAAGTTAGATTTAGAGATATCAACAGGACGCATTCAAGGTCCATTTATTGATAAACCTTTTGACAATCTCCATATCAGTCCAATAGGTCTTGTCCCTAAAAAAGTAGTAGGTCAGTTTAGGTTGATTCACCATCTCAGTTATCCAAAAGATCATTCCATCAATGATTCTATAGATCCTAACCTGGCAACAGTCAAATTTGCCTCTTTTGATGACGCAGTTTCATTATTAATAAAATTAGGTCAAGGGAGTTTTTTGGCCAAGACAGATCTAGAAAATGCATTCCGCCTAATTCCGATTCATCCCAATGATCATCCTTTATTAGGAATTGCTTTTCATGGAGCTTATTATTATGATACATGTCTTCCCATGGGAGCTTCTAGTTCATGTTCTATATTCGAATCCTTTAGCACGGCATTACATTGGATAGGGCGAACTAAACTGTCGATTAAATACATGGTCCATATTTTAGACGATTTCTTAATACTAGGGCCACCTGAATCACAAAAATGTCAAGAAGACTTGCACAAATTTTTAGGTCTATGCGAGAAATTGGGTGTTCCGATCAAAGCGGAAAAAACAGAATCCGCTCGACAAGTCATAACGTTCATGGGGCTAGAACTTGATTCTATCAATATGGAAGCTTGTTTACCTCAGGATAAACTCATCAAACTCAGGGGTCTGCTCGATTTTCATTGTAAACGTAGGAAAATCACTCTGAAAGATCTTCAATCACTACTCGGTCTTCTAAACTTTTGTTGCTCAGTGGTTATCCCAGGTCGCGCGTTTTTACGGCGGTTAATTGATCTTACTTTGAAAGTAAGTAAACCTCATCATCGTATTACGCTAACAAAAGAAAGCCGGCGTGATTTAAATGCATGGTCAATTTTCATAAACCATTTTAACGGCAGACATTTGTTGTTAAATCATCGCTGGTTAACGTCTGATCATTTAAATTTGTTTACAGACGCGGCAGGATCTCTTGGCTATGGTGCCATTTTCGGCTCGCACTGGTTTTTCGGTTCTTGGCCAAGTTCGCTTACAAATGCTGGTATTACCTTTAAGGAACTTTACCCTATCACGCTATCTTTAGAATTATGGGGCCCTCAACTCAAAGATCAATGCATGACGTTACATTCGGACAATTTCGCTGTCGTCTTTATTATCAATAAACAAACGTCAAAAGATTCACTTATTATGTCTCTGGTCCGTCGTTTAGTTCTAGCTTGCATGACATTCAACATTTTACTTAAAGCAGTCCACATCCCTGGAAAAACAAATGTTTTACCGGATCTCCTTTCCCGTTTACAGCTCAATCGATTCCGGCAACTGGCTCCTCACATGGATCAACTGCCCACCGTCGTTCCAGAAAGTCTGCTACTGCATCATTGAATAAAACAGTTCTGCAGATCTTACAAAATTCGCTGGCACCTTCAACAAAGTCCGCTTACCCAAACGCTGTTCGTCATTATCAAAGATTTCACGCAACTTATTATACAACGCAGGCCCTTTTACCTATATCGGTTCATAAACTTGCTCAATTTATTGCTGTTAAACATGACTCAGGCCTTAAGCCCGCTTCGATTACATCATTCATTTCGGCCCTGACATATTTGCATCGCTTAAATGGTTTTAAAAACCCTGTAAAGTCATTTGTCATCCAAAAGCTCTTACACAGTATCAGGAAAGGTAATCAATTGGATAAGCGCCAAGGGATAACTTTAACTATTCTGAAATCTTTTACAAGTTCGCTCGATCGGCACATTCATAATGTCTACAAAAGGCAGCTTTTTAAAACTATGTTTTTAGTAGCATTTTTTGCACTACTTCGAATAGGGGAAATAACCTATACCGAATTAGGTCATGCAAATATTATTCAACGAGAAAATGTATCGCTCTCTTTTCGAAATTCGAAAGTCGTTCGCGCTACAATCAAGATGAAGTCTTTCAAACATTCACAGGGCGATTCCGCTGTAATTGTTCTTCATAAAACGAAAAATAAAACCATATGTCCAGTCCGGGCATTATACAAATACTTTGCATTAGATAAAGCTATTTCGGGTCCATTATTTAGAAATAAAAAAGGTAACCCCGTTTCAGCTCGTTTCTTTCGCTCCTTACTCCGTCGCTGTGTTTTAGACAATGACCTTGACCCGAAATTGTACACAGCTCACTCTTTCCGGATTGGGGGAGCCACTTTTGCGCATGACAATAACTTGTCAAACACACAAATACAGCATTTAGGTAGATGGCGGTCTCAGGCTTTTATAAAGTACATCCGGCCACTGGCGGTTTCCCTTGATAGCAGTTTGCATAAATAGTGACCGTTTGAGACGGCACTTTTCACGACAGTTCTTACATTGGATGTTGCATTAAGTTTAGTCGGGCTGCCTTTACCCAAACTTTTAAAGCAAGAGCACACCTCGGACCAAACTTGAACTTTAATCGGTTGATCGTTAGAGACGGCAACAACAGTGGTATCATTCATGTACAATTAATTTGTTAACTGGCAAATTATGAAATAGTAAACAATTGTGAACATGACATTGTATGTGTGGGTTATCCAAGTCAGCAATTTCATTGCATACGTGTTTCTGCCAATAACGATTAAGTTAACCGTTCGAGACGGTAACTTGTAGGAACAATTAAGGACACAAAAGTTTCTGTATATAAGCCTTACAGTTAAGTAACCGTTCGAGACGGTAACTATAGTGAACAGTTTATGGATTGCTATATTAGACTTATTATTTGTAATGGCATAATGTTATTTCATGTTTTTCAATTTTGCTGGTATAATGATTACAATGTAGTTTGTTAAACCATGGCCAATTGTTAGGTCTTGAGAATTATTACCAGTTAAGTATAGGTAATTTGTTAGTTGTATTTTTTTTTTCTCTATTTTGTTGTTGTTGTTGTTTTTTCCTGTCTATACCACATTACACTTTATCATCCTTGCTAATCTGGGCGTATTTTACCTATGGAATCATTCCATAGGTAAACTTTTGGCGTTGTTTTCATCCCAGATATGTTAAAAATATTTTAAATGTCTTTAATATTTAGTACTGTAAATATTACGTTGTTTAATAGGCATAATAAAATGCCCAATCTCAACTCACACCTGTCTTTTGTGTTCCTTTATTTTTACCATACTTAGTTACCAAGGATGATAGCGTTAATTGAAATCTTATATGCATAAATAAATTTTATAGTATAAAATAATTTATGCGTGAAGATGGAACTTAGTGTTGGCTTGTATATACATCTATAAGATGGAACTTAGTGTTGGCTTGTATATACATGTAGTAAACAAATAGCTTTAGCCAATGATATTGGTTTCGGATATCACGTGGTAGTCCATGACGTCACACTTTTCCACTGCCTTTCTATGCAGTCTCCCGAGGAGGAAAGTCATAGAAAAAATTTCAGACGTCCACCTCCTCCCTTCCTCCGCCACTGTGAAAGTTTCACCTTTTCATCGGCTTTTGCTTAGTTTTTCATTTATTCATAATTATGTGTATTCTTCAATTTATTTTAATGTTTTTATTGGATTTAACTTTTCATTTCATTTATTCATATTTATGTGTATTCTTCAATTTATTTTAATGTTTTTATTGGATTTAACTTTTCATTTTCATCCCAGATATGTTAAAAATATTTGAAATGTTTTTAATAGTTATTGTTGTCGTTGTTTTCATCCCAGATATGTTAAAAATATTTGAAATGTCTTTAATATTTAGTACTGTAAATATTACGTTGTTTAATAGGCATAATAAAATGCCCAATCTCAACTCACACCTGTCTTTTGTGTTCCTTTATTTTTACCATACTTAGTTACCAAGGATGATAGCGTTAATTGAAATCTTATATGCATAAATATATATATATGTCTTCCGAATTTGAGAAAAGAGGTACATGTAAGTTCGGGGTATGATCTTAAATATAATAGTACTATGCAATATTTTTTTCGTTCAACGTGTTCATGCAATGAGCCAAGTTGAACTTGACTTCTTGAGATCTACCAGTTCTCGACTGAGCGAATAGTGGCGGCATAGTGATATCATTACTGGTATGACTTATATTCAGAAAATGATATTGTCACTGGTGAGACGATATCACCTTAGTCTAATATGAAAATTAGCTCACTGAGAAATCCATACAAATCACTGATAGGTATATAAATATTTCAATCTTTGTTCAAAAACTAACAAGTTGGCCTATGTAAATATTTCTAAAATAGATCATTTGACCTAGTTTGTGCAGCTGTTAAGATGCCTGGAGTCTCTTGTTCCATTTATCAGCTCACCTGGTCATAATAGCCATTAAACAAGTTAAGAAATCTGAATGGAAAGAGCTGCAGGAACCGGCTGTTAAGTGATATTTTAACTGCATGTACATGTGTGTAAAGTGTGTACAATATTTGCTAATTTAATTAATTTCAGGGTCAGCGAAAAGGTTAGCACCTCAGTTTTATAAATAGTAATCTAGAGATCAAATATTATATCACACAGAGTACCCTTTTAAATTTGGATTCTAGGTTTTTGAAATGTTTTGTTTTTTTACACATGACCATTCCTTTGGATGAGAATGTATATTTTAAACTAATTTTATTTCAGAGTTCTGTTCAATCACAGGAGGCAGATATGAAAAGGCAGGCATCACACATGGAGTTTTCCATAGCGTCCCATACAACCTACTGTAAGCCATTGGACGATCGACCCTCTGTCCGAGGCAGATATGAAAAGGCAGGCATCACACATGGAGTTTTCCATAGCGTCCCATGCAACCTACTGTAAGCCATTGGACGATCGACCCTCTGTCCGAGGCAGATATGAAAAGGCAGGCATCACACATGGAGTTTTCCATAGCATCCCATGCAACCTACTGTAAACCATTGGACGATCTACCCTCTGTCCGAGGCAGATATGAAAAGGCAGGCATCACACATGGAGTTTTCCATAGCGTCCCATGCAACCTACTGTAAACCATTGGACGATCGACTCTCTGTCCGAGGCAGATATGAAAAGGCAGGCATCACACATGGAGTTTTCCATAGCGTCCCATGCAACCTACTGTAAACCATTGGACGATCGACCCTCTGTCTGAGGCAGATATGAAAAGGCAAGCATCACACATGGAGTTTTCCATAGCGTCCCATGCAACCTACTGTAAGCCATTGGACGATCGACCCTCTGTCCGAGGCAGATATGAAAAGGCAGGCATCACACATGGAGTTTTCCATAGCGTCCCATGCAACCTACTGTAAGCCATTGGACGATCGACCCTCTGTCCGAGGCAGATATGAAAAGGCAGGCATCACACATGGAGTTTTCCATAGCATCCCATGCAACCTACTGTAAGCCATTGGACGATCGACCCTCTGTCCGAGGCAGATATATAAAGGCAGGCATCACACATGGAGTTTTCCATAGCGTCCCATGCAACCTACTGTAAGCCATTGGACGATCGACCCTCTGTCCGAGGCAGATATGAAAAGGCAGGCATCACACATGGAGTTTTCCATAGCGTCCCATGCAACCTACTGTAAACCATTGGACGATCGACCCTCTGTCTGAGGCAGATATGAAAAGGCAGGCATCACACATGGAGTTTTCCATAGCGTCCCATGCAACCTACTGTAAGCCATTGGACGATCGACCCTCTGTCCGAGGCAGATATGAAAAGGCAGGCATCACACATGGAGTTTTCCATAGCGTCCCATGCAACCTACTGTAAGCCATTGGACGATCGACCCTCTGTCCGAGGCAGATATGAAAAGGCAGGCATCACACATGGAGTTTTCCATAGCATCCCATGCAACCTACTGTAAACCATTGGACGATCTACCCTCTGTCCGAGGCAGATATGAAAAGGCAGGCATCACACATGGAGTTTTCCATAGCGTCCCATGCAACCTACTGTAAACCATTGGACGATCGACTCTCTGTCCGAGGCAGATATGAAAAGGCAGGCATCACACATGGAGTTTTCCATAGCGTCCCATGCAACCTACTGTAAGCCATTGGACGATCGACCCTCTGTCTGAGGCAGATATGAAAAGGCAGGCATCACACATGGAGTTTTCCATAGCATCCCATGCAACCTACTGTAAGCCATTGGACGATCGACCCTCTGTCCGAGGCAGATATGAAAAGGCAGGCATCACACATGGAGTTTTCCATAGCGTCCCATGCAACCTACTGTAAGCCATTGGACGATCGACCCTCTGTCCGAGGCAGATATGAAAAGGCAGGCATCACACATGGAGTTTTCCATAGCGTCCCATGCAACCTACTGTAAGCCATTGGACGATCGACCCTCTGTCCCCGCAAACAGGAACCTGAAGATGCCTATGATACTGATATACACTCCGTAGTTCATATTATATAAAAGGTACTATTCAGCAAAATTTATTCAGAAATTTCATTCATGCATTACTATCTGTTAGTGTTGTTCCAATGAATGGATTTGATCGATCATCGGTCAGTTGTGTCATATTTAGCAGCCAAGTTTAATCAATTAATGATCGATCATTGGTCAGTGTGTCATATTTAGCAGCCACATTTAATCAGTTAATGATCGATCATCGGTCGGTTAAATATTCTGATGATCGATTATGAATTTTCGGCTGATTCCCAACACTACTATCTGTAGTTTTCAAAATATAACCTGTAATGTGTTGGTGCGCCTTAAAACCCCAATTCAATTCAATTCAATTCAAAACTAATTACTAAACAGTGTTAGTATTTAATTATATTTTTATATATTTCATAAGGCTGATATAACTATTTGCATTTTTCCAGAGCCTGAGGGGATGAAAATCTAGCAATGTTTTAAATTTTAATAATTTTGCATAATCATTGGATGACAACCAGTCTTCTTTAGCCTACAAAACTATTCATATGGTTTGGATGCAATTACATGTCATTAATTGTCAAAGGCTAGAGTAATTGGACGTAGCCAGCCAAATTTGTGACTATTCCCTAAAATATAGGTCCCATGTAGTGCATTAACACTTTGAATCCAAATGTTGAATACCTGAGTCTTATCTGCTTGACTGTGCTTTATCCATTATTTCTTTCTTTGTCTAAGCGGTCATTTGTAACAGATTTTTTATAACATTTATTTTGAGATGAAAAATCATATAAGTCATAAAAGTTGCAACTTTTTACTTTTTTTTACACACAATGGCATTCATGAAAAAGTCATTTTCAATTTCAGCCAGTCAATGTGACCCTGACATTGAAAACTAGAAACTGAGGATGGAAAACAAGAACTTGAAGGGATATCTGCACAGAACAAAATGTAGTGTGGAGCAAATCAGAAGCAGCGACACACTCACTAGATTCTACACTGGCCTACCAAGTTTTGCCATGTGGCTCTTCAAGTAATCATGTTTTATGAATATTAACTTTATCATCAATGTTGTGATTAAATGTTCCCGAGAAAATGGAACTACACTGTTGAAGAAATTCACATATTTGCAGCTCTGATGTACCAGTAGTGAGGAAGTGTCGATTCTTACGGATGGCGGGAGGTGTACAGTACTGGTTCTAACCAGGAAATGTGGGTGGTCTGCCTCCACCACAAAAAATCGACCGTCATATATGACCTAACATGTGTTGAAAATGACATAAAACACCATACAAACAAACAAACAAACAAATCTACTTAGCTATTGAATGAGATTACTGCTTATAGCATTTAAATTAGCAATGTCAAATATAACTATGTGTTGCATGGTCAGTGTTACAGTATTAATTTCATATTTTCATAACATACTTTACATATGAAATATTTTCATTTAATGGCAATGTAATCATTTGATGCTGAAGATATAATAGAAAATAAGCAGAAGTGATTAAAAAATAAAAAAGTTAAATTACTATTTTAAAGAAATTGTTTTAATAATGATAACAAAACATTTCTGTATTATATAAAAAAAAAAAAATGAAACTAGCAATTAATTTATTATGGCCATATGTAGAAACATTCTCGGTGACATCATATATTTTTTACAATAAAACAAAAGAAGCAACATCAAGAATCACCTTCAACCCTTGATCTTTATAATCAGATTGCAAAGTTTTGAATCTCCTTTGTGGTGTAAGGAAATACTGAGTTCTGTTTAAGTGACATACAGCACAACATTGTATACAGACTACGAAAAACATTTCAATGAATTTGAATGGAAGAAGATATGTCTGTTTGAGCATCATTTTGCAAAGGATGTTATTAACTGCTTGAGGTATGAAGAGGAAATTTCACAGAAACAGAAATATTTTGATAATATACTGACAGTCAAAGTTATTGCTGAAGCTACTTTGAAAAGTGCCAAGTAACATTGCAAACAAGTCAGTTGAGAAAGAATGCTGCAGAAAAACTTCATGATTTGATTTGTGTGCATAATGAAATTACACATTCCTATCACACCTTGATACAACACTAAAAGACAGTTTAACATTATACACACAAGAAAATGTTCAGTGTTTATCAATCAGTTGCACAAAAGGACTTTGTGATCACGATGGTGATGTCCATGCTTTTGTTGAAAAAAGTAAGGGGGAAATGTTAATGAAATTGGAGAGATTTTAAAATGTGAAATTGCAAAGAAGCATAATCTTTCATTATGATATATTGTTTTCGTAAAGGAAGGCACATTCAGTCAATATGCCTGCAAACAATGTGTTCATGGAAATGTACATCGGTTTGAGCTACAAGATCTTTTTTTAAAAAAGAAACTGTCAGACTATCTACTGCATATACACACTACATGTGTTAAGGACTACACTGATGAACCGAAATGTTGTGAGATTCAAACTTGTACAATAGAAAGTATAATGGTATTTTGCAGCAGTTAAATACTGAAGAGTTATTTGTAAATTACCACTCGGTCACCACCGTGTTTGACATCACATCCAATTCTGGTTGTACACAGAGTCTCAAGGCAGCTGATAGATGGCTCAAGAATGCAGCTGATACAGACAGGTCTGACTATGAGACTTACATTCATGAAACAGTACCCATTACATTACCAGTCTGCCAATGATGGAGAATCTGCAAATCATAATGTACGTCTATGTGACTGCTATATTGTACTGTTTATGGATAATCTTGTACGACTGTCTGTCCATGAAGATCCAGATCCGGGTAAAAGCCGAACATCACAGATTTGTACATTGCCAATAACGCTGAAGGGACTTCCCAGGGACAACGATAATAAAGTCGTGGCACAATGAACACTGCACTGCAATGTGGCACAATGAAGCAACAGTGTCATGTTCGTGCAAAGAAAAACAGACTTTGCCAAAAAAGGACACAGACCTTCTTATACCGATACCGGCAAAGAATCTGAATCTTGGAATAAATTTAGTATCCAAGCTTCTTGGGGAATACACGCTCTTTCTGAAGTTGATGATTATATATCTGAAATATTGGACAGGAATGATGAAGATCCCACAACGCAGCTTTTGAATGAAATCGAAGACCTTGATATTTCCATGAGATCCATTGCAATAGAAGAGCATATCCCAGAAGAGACATCTACACTGATTGAACAAGAGAACCTAAGCTTGGCTGGGTTAGAAATGCATTTGGATAGTTCACTGAACTTAATAAAAATCACTATTGACGAACAGCAATTCGTAGAAGGAATTAATGGACTGGAAAGTACCAATGCTGAGGATGCAACTGAAATTTCAGCAACGACGTTTGAAGAATATGAAGTAAAAGGCATTCACAGCAATTCACACACATGTGATGAACCACAGACAGTCCACATAACAGGTCAATATTACTATGTATTGCTCTTTCCTTTCAGCAGTCCCGCTTCCACGTGGTGGTCAAGGCTGGTCAAAATTGTTGACAAGAAGTGGTTGTCTTCAGCGTCGTGTGTGTGTGTGTGCAGTGGAATTTCTGCCATCTGACTTCTGTATGTTTCAAGTCATTTGGTTTTGATGCTTATATATATACGCTTTTATTGAGTTGCCGTTGTTTTGCCTATTAGTAATAACAGCAATAGGATGAAGTCGGCTTGCTGTCGGTATGTTTGCTCAATTTACATACTGGAAATCCATACAAATCACTGATAGGTATACAAATATTTCAATCTTTGTTCAAAAACTAACAGGTTGGCCTATGTAAATATTTCTAAAATAAATCATTTGACCTAGTTTGTGCAGCTGTTAAGATGCCTGGAGTCTCTTGTTCCAAATCAGCTCACCTGAATCATAATAGCCATTAAACAAGTTAAGAAATCTGAATGAAAAGTGATTTTTTAACTGCATGTACATGTGTGTAACGTGTGTACAATATTTGTTAATTTAATTAGTTTCAGGGTCAGCGAAAAGGTTAGCACCTCAGTTTTATAAATAGAAATCTAGGGATCAACTATTCTATCCCACATAGTACCCTTTTAAATTTGGATTCTAGGTTTTTGAAATGTTTTTTTTTTACCCATGACCATTCCTTTGGATGAGAATGTATATTTTAAACTAATTTTATTTCAGAGTTCTGTTCAATCACAGGAGGCAGATATAAAAAGGCAGGCATCACACATGGAGTTTTCCATAGCGTCCCATGCAACCTACTGTAAGCCATTGGACGATCGACCCTCTGTCCCCGCAAACAGGAACCTGAAGATGCCTACCATGATACGCAGAATTTATTCAGAAATTTCATTCATGCATTACTATCTGTTAGTGTTGTTCCAATTAATGGATTTGATTGATCATCGGTCAGTTGTGTCATATTTAGCAGCCACGTTTAATCAATTAATGATCGATCATCGGTCAGTTGTGACATATTGAGCAGCCACGGTTAATCAATTAATGATCGATCATCAGTCAGTTGTGTCATAGCTAGCAGCCACGTTTAATCAATTAATGATCGATCATCAGTCAGTTGTGTCATAGTTAGCAGCCACGTTTAATCAATTAATGATCGGTCAGTGTGTCATATTTAGCAGCCACGTTTAATCAGTTAATGATCGATCATCGGTCTGTTAAATATTCTGAGGATCGATCATGAATTTTCAGCCGATTCCCAACACTACTATCTGTAGCTTTTAAAACTAATTACTAAACAGTGTTAGTATTTAATTATGTTTTTATATATTTCATAAGGCTGATATAAACTATTTGCATTTTTCCAGAGCCTGAGGGGATGAAAATCTAGCAATGTTTTAAATTTTAATAATTTTGCATAATCATTGGATGACAACCAGTCTTCTTTAGCCTACAAAACTATTCATATGGTTTGGATGCAATTACATGTCATTAATTGTCAAAGGCTCAAGTAACTGAACGTAGCCAGCCATATTTGTGACTATTCCCTAAAATATAGGTCCCATGTAGTGCATTAACACTTTGAATCCAAATGTTGAATACCTGAGTCTTATCTGCTTGACTGTGCTTTATCCATTATTTCTTTCTTTGTCTAAGCGGTCATTTGTAACAGATTTTTTTATAACATTTATTTTGAGATGAAAAATCATATAAGTCATAAAAGTTGCAACTTTTTACTTTTTTCTTTACACACCCATTGCATTCATGAAAAAAGTCATTATCAATTTCAGCCAGTCAATGTGACCCTGACCATTTGCTCATTGAAAACTAGAAACTGAGGATGGAAAACAAGAACTGGAAGGCAGAACTGCACAAAACAAAATGTAGTGTGGAGCAAATCAGAAGCAGCGACACACTCACTAGATTCTACACTGGGCTAACAAGATTTGCCATCTTCATGTGGCTCTTCAAGTAATCAATGTTTTATGAATATTTACTTTATCATCAATGTTGTGACTAAATGTTCCCGAGAAAATGGAACTACACTGTTGAAGAAATTCACATATTTGCAGCTCTGATGTACCAATAGTGAGGAAGTGTCGATTCTTACGGATGGCGGGAGGTGTACAGTACTAGTTCTACCCAGGAATTTTTTTGTGGTGGGGACTTCCCAGGGACAACGATAATAAAGTCGTGGCACAATGAACACTGCACTGCAATGTGGCACAATGAAGCAACAGTGTCATGTTCGTGCAAAGAAAAACGGACTTTGCCAAAAAAGGACACAGACCTTCTTATACCGATACCGGCAAAGAATCTGAATCTTGGAATAAATTTAGTATCCAAGCTTCTTGGGGAATACACGCTCTTTCTGAAGTTGATGATTATATATCTGAAATATTGGACAGGAATGATGAAGATCCCACAACGCAGCTTTTTAATGAAATCAAAGACCTTGATATTTCCATGAGATCCATTGCAATAGAAGAGCATATCCCAGAAGAGACATCTACACTGATTGAACAAGAGAACCTAAGCTTGTCTGGGTTAGAAATGCATTTGGATAGTTCACTGAACTTAATAAAAATCACTATTGACGAACAGCAATTCGTAGAAGGAATTAATGGACTGGAAAGTACCAATGCTGAGGATGCAACTGAAATTTCAGCAACGACGTTTGAAGAATATGAAGTAAAAGGCATTCACAGCAATTCACACACATGTGATGAACCACAGACAGTCCACATAACAGGTCAATATTACTATGTATTGCTCTTTCCTTTCAGCAGTCCCGCTTCCAAGTGGTGGTCAAGGCTGGTCAAAATTGTTGACAAGAAGTGGTTGTCTTCAGCGTCGTGTGTGTGTGTGTGTGTGCAGTGGAATTTCTGCCATCTGACTTCTGTATGTTTCAAGTCATTTGGTTTTGATGCTTATATATATACGCTTTTATTGAGTTGCCGTTGTTTTGTCTATTAGTAATAACAGCAATAGGATGAAGTTGGCTTGCTGTCGGTATGTTTGCTAAATTTATATACTGGAAAGCAATGAGTCTGTCACGTTCTAGCTGAAAACGCTATACATATGGACCACTTTCTCATCCGGCAGTTCGTCTGGTAAACAAACTTCATGTCTTTTTTATAAACTTAAATTAAATATTAGGAATTCTACTACATTATTTCAGGGTACATTTTAGGTATTTTGATAATAATAGACTGAACAAGAATTGTCACCATTTAGTGACAAATACCCCCGAAAAAACAATATTTATGCATTTGACCCTTATCCTCCAAGTGTGACCTTGGCTTTTGAGGTACAGACCTGATTCTTTGGCATGACACACCTTTTTATTGTATTCGGGTGAAATTTCATGAAATTCCCTTTGGTACTTTTGAAGTTATGACTGAGACACGAATGTTTCGGACGGACAAACAGACGAACACATTAACAAATGGACAGTGAGATAACTAAATAATATACATCCATTTGGGAGCATTAGAAACACACTGATAGGACAGTTTAATAGGAATTTATGACTTGGAAAGGATTATTACTGTTGATTTGATTAGATAAAGGTCAAGGTCACTGCATATTAGGTCACTGCATATTACAGGTATCAGAAATTAAACCGTGGAAAAGTTGTTAATATGATTAAATCTCAACAGTGTTATATTTATTAACAGTTATTAAGATCTATTTAAAATAAATGATAACGTCAATAAATATTTATCATTCTTTTTGGTAAACTGTCGTAGGTATGCCCTTTGCATTAAAGTCTAAGACATGTATGCTTTTCAGAGACCAACCTGAAATACACCAACCATTCTTCAAACTATTCTTAGACTTGAAGTCAAGTACTCAAATTTCGTTTGCAAATATTTCCATGACCTTCAAAGATAAACGATCGTATGAAGATGCTTTTTATTAGTATTGATCATACTTATACATAGCAGCTTGAAATGAATGTTTATGCTTGAAACTTATAGAAATATTTGTGATTGAAAATTGTATACTTGGGCTTAAGTCCAAGAACATTTGATGGCGAATTCCAGGCCTGATCAAATCAATAACCAGGATGATGAGAATATTAATTCTGACTTAGTTCATTTAGTATCCAGATGGAATTGTTTCCATTTCAACTCCATATTCACACTTGCCGTCAAGTAGTGAAAATACCATTTCAAGTCCCTCTCGGTGCCCTAAGTATGATAAGCTTGCCTGTCTTTATAGGATGACATTCGTTCACTGCACGCTGACTACCCATCATGGCTTTGGAATTAAGCATACTCCAAAAATTCAGACATGAAGAATCTCCAAAAATCGGGACTTTAAATGACATATGTATTTCCACACTTTGAAAGGAAGTGTTAGTCGACTAATGAAGGAAACGTGATGTTGACATTTTGAACGTCTGCAGATTGGGTCAAATAGACCCTAGAAAAGACAACTTAGTGCATTTACGTCAACAAGAAATAGATTCGGAGCTTGTTCTTGGCCAAATACGGCCTTTGGATACTGAACCAAGCACATCCAAAAGCAAGAAATCAGTATGTTATTTTTATAAGTAGCGTGTTAACACTATATTGATTTTAATTGTATAATTAATCGAGATTAATTGAAGATTGATTATAATTTTGTCGAACTGGTGATAACTTAAGATTTCACATGAGAGAACAGTTCTGAAAGGTCAAGGTCATTCTTTAGAGAAGTAATGATTGTGTTTATATCCAGGGAGGGCCAATTACATGCATGTTATACATTACGCAAGTCAGTACCTTCATACTACTAGGGCATGTGAAATCTAAGTTATCACCAGTTCGACAAAATTATAATCAATCTTCAATTAATCTCGATTAATTATGCAATTTTATCGAACTGGTGTAACTTAGTTTCCCATGAGATTTTAGAGCTTAACACAATCATTTACTTTAAATGTACATGTATATATAGGATACCAATTACTACTAAAAATTCAACTTCAGTGTATATTTTATATACAACCTGGTCATCATTATTGACAATAATGCAACATGATCATACATTTTCATTTACTGTCCTGTTAACAAAGTATTAGCAAATGATGAATTTTCTATTATCTTATGATAAAATCTCTTAAATGTTTTTACAGAACTCCATGGCAGCCTGCTGCCTTCATTATAACATCTAGTTGCAGACCTTTCTCTGCAGCAGATGATGTTGATGCTGCCCTACAATTATGTGTCCCGAACACTCCAATGTCAATACCAGCTTTCCCCATTAATGTTTTTACCCATCTTGTTGGGGTTTCATGAATAAGTCACGTGAATAATTACCGGAGATATCGATTTAGTTTACCTCACTCTAGTAAAGCGGCACGCTAATTCGCTTATATTGGGAAACTCCAGTTAAAATAGCTTTCCTACCAACAGCAGGTGCCCGATTACTAATTTTGACCAATCAAATTAAAGCTGAATATTTTCTGCGCATCTGGAATCTTTGCCAAAAATGATACGCCATCAAATAAAGAAGTTACTGAAAATATTCGTAAACAAAGGATGATTTCATAGTCAAAACATATTAGAAAAATATTAGGGTAATGATAATTCGATTCCCTATCTGCTATTGATTCATTGCTTTTAACTATTATTTCCCCATATAACTGTTGAAGGAAATTTAATTATTCCGACCCATGTCAAGCGATCAGTTGCGTCCGAAAAATATGGCGGCGCCCTGTCAAAACATATCGGCAATATCGCCGTACAATTTTCGCGTGTTATTGATCAAATAAATCTTTTTACAAAATATTTGATTATAAGTTTTGGAAAGATATACAATAACGATGTAATGCTCAGTTGATGATTTGTTTCATTCTTTAGCATCTCGAGAGTAAGAAGATAACACAATCAGGAAATATAATTTTGTCAATGCAAAAACGTGGGTGGGGAATGTTAACATTTCATATGTGTGTACTGCATTCTGTATGGCTGTGTTTAGTCTAGTATAAACATCTTTTTTTTTTTCTTCTTTATTCCTGATGTGAAATATATTGTTACATTACTATACCTATACAATGTTTATGTTCTGAATAATTTTTTGGTCTGAATAATCTACCGTGGCCACATAAGTTCTTACATTTCATGATTTAATTTTTGTTTTGGTAAGCTACTTGTTAAAGCAAAGGACTCAGAATAGAGATCTGGCATATAATTTATATCAGGCTTGCTGTATTACCAGTAACTAGTGATGGGCAATCGGTTGACATTTACAATCAATCATCGGTTGGATGTAACCGATCAATCATCGGTTACAATCGGTTAGTCAGTATGAAGTATAACATGTGCATGAGTTTGAGGCCTTGCATTTGAACCCTTTCTGATTAAGTGTGCATTCTTTCCTGTCATGTTTCTTATGCCATTGCCATTTTAATCAGTAAATAATTATAACTGTTATAAATGTGTTTATTTGCGTATGTGCTCATTTTCACAAGTGTATTAATAATTTCCTAACTATTATTTCCTGGATAATCATGCTTATTTCTATTTTGAACGTTAATTAAAGTGCATTTCCTGGGTAGAACCAGTACTGTACACCTCCCGCCATCCGTAAGAATCAACACTTCCTCACTTACAAGTTGAGCTCCCAGTGGGATTAGAACCTTCCTGGGTAGAACCAGTCTAAAAATTGGTCATGTTGTTTTGAAAGTCAAAGAAATGAAAAAAAAACGAAGTAATAACTTAGGAGGATACCTTTCCTCAATTTTCGATCTCAGGAAGAAAAAATGGTGCTGCAAATTGATGATGGAAAAAACAGGAAATTGCCAGAAAACTCATGTTGCAAACTAAAGAAGTAGTTGAACAAAATAAAGCCTTAAAAAGGCAGTGTATTGAGTTGGTAGAGAATAATGCAGAACTTGAGGAGACTATGATGAGACTTACAGGAAAGTTGGAGGCGGCGATTTCAAAGAAGATTTGAAAGGAGAACTTGAGAAATGTGACAAACTTTACCGAAAGCAAGCACTAGAAATATCAGAATTGTCCGACCAATTATGTACAGCACAAACAAAGTTGAGCAAATTTATGTATGTAATGTAAACAAGAGGCCCAAGAGGGCCTGTGGACGCTCTACTGGCTAAAGATAAAGTTTATGCACAAGGGGCCATAACTCTTTCAAACATCGTTCAACCAGAACATGGTGATGATATAGGCAACTAGGCTTGGTACTGATTGTCCCTGACAAGTTTCATTGAAATCCAGCCAGAGGTTCAGGAGAACTAGTCTGTACAAAGTTAGTGTATTAAACCTTTTAAGGGGCCATAACTCTGCCAAAATTCATTCAACCAGAACACGGCAATGATAGGTGCAACTAGGCTTGGTACTGATCATCCCCATCAAGATACGTTGAAATCCAGCAAGGAGTTCAGAACAGACTAATCTGGACGTTTCTCTATTAAAACATTTAAAGGGCCATAACTCTGACAAAAATCATTCAACCCGAATATGGCGATGATATGCACAACTAGGCTTGATACTGATCATCCTTGTCAAGTTTCGTTAAAATCCAGCCAGGGGCTCAGGAAAACTAGCCCGGAAAATGTTTGTGTATCAAAAACCTTTAAAGGGCCATAACTCCACCAAAAATCTGTTAACCGGAATGCGACGATGATATGCACAACTAAGCTTGGTGCTGATCATCCCTGTAAAGTTTCGTTGAAATGTGGGGAGACGTTCAGGAGAATAGTCCAGACAATGTTTGTGTATTAAAACCTTTAAAGGGCCATAACTCTGCCAAAAATCATTCAACCGGCACACGGCAAAGATTTGCACAACTAGACCTGGAACTGATCAACCCTAAAAAGTTTTGTTTAAATCCGGACAGGGGTTCAGGAAAACTAGTCAGGACAAAGTTTGTTTATTAAAACCTTTAAAGGGACATAACTCCGCCAAAATCATTCAACTGGAACACAGTGACGATATGTACAACTAGGCTTGGTACTGATAATCCCTGAAAAATTTCAATGAAATTTGGCCAAATGAAGGTCCTTTCTTCTTAATGAGGCCAAAATATAGCATATTTCAGAAAATGAAATCAAGGGCCATAACTCCGGTGTAAATTGTCCAATCTGGCTGGTTTTCAAACTTGTCGGAGCTTTCATTGATAGTAACAATCTGGTAAAGTTTGATAAAGATCTGACGAAAAATGAAGGTCCTATCTTCTCAACGAGGCAAAATATAGCCTTTTTTAACTAAATCAAGGGCCATAACTCCACTGTTACTAGTCCGATCTGACTGGTTTTCGAACTTATCCGAGCTTTCATTGATATTAACAAGATGGTAAAGTTTGGTAAAGATCGGATGAACAATGAAGCCCCTATCGTCTTAACGAGGCAAAATATAGCATTTTGAACTAAATCAAGGGCCATAACTCTGCTGTTACTAGTCCAATATGAATGGTTTACAAACTCGTCCGAGCTTTCATTGATATTAACAATCTGATAAAATTTGGTAAATATCGGATGAACAATGAAGCCCCTATCGTCTTAACGAGGCAAAATATAGCATTTTTAATTAAATCAAGGGCCATAACTCCGCGCTGTTACTGGTCCGATATGGCTGGTTTTCGAACTTGTTCGAGCTTTCAATGACATTAACAATGTGGTAAAGTTTGGTAAAGATAGGATGAAAAATGAAGGCCCTATTGTCTTAACGAGGCAAAATATAGCATTTTTAACTAAATCAAGAGCCATAACTCCGCCGATACTGGTCCGATCTGGCTGGTTTTCGAACATGTCCGAGCTTTAATTGATAGTAACAATCTGGTAAAGTTTGGTAAAGATCGAGGGAAAAATGAAGCCCCTATCGTCTTAACGAGGCAAAATATAGCATTTTTAACTAAATCAAGGGCAATAACTCTGCTGTTAATAGTCCGATCTAGCTGGTTTTCGAACTTGTCCGAGTTTTCATTGATATTAACAATCTATGCAAGTTTGGTAAAGATCAAATAATAAATGAAGGTGCTAGAGTGTTCACAAGGCTTAATATGGCATTTTTCAGCAAAACAAGGGCCATAACTCCATTGAAATTATTTCAATTTTGCCGGTTTTCGAAATTGTTTGAGCTTTCATTGATATAAAGACACTGGCAAAGTTAAGTAAAGATCCGATTAATATTGAAGGCCCTAGAGTGTTCACAAGGCGGAAAACAGCATTTTTCAGAAAAAACAAGGGCCATAACTCCGGTGTTACTGATCCGATTTAACTGATTTTCGAACTTGTTCGAGCTTTCATTGATATTAACAATCTGCGCAAGGTTGGTAAAGATCAAATAATAAATGAAGGTGCTAGAGTGTTCACAAGGCAGAAAATGGAATTTTTCAGAAAAAACAAGGGCCATAACTCTAGTGTTACTAAACCAATTCAGCTATAATTAGTATTAACAATATGTGCAAGTTTGGTAACGATCAAATAATAAATGAAGGTGCTAGAGCGTTCACAAGGCAGAAAATAGCATTTTTCAGAAAAAACAAGGGCCACAACTCCGGTGTTATTGATCTGATTTGGCTGGTTTTCGAACTTGTCCAAGCTTTTATTGATATTAACAATCTGTGCAAGTTTGGTAAAGATCAAATAATAAATGAAGGTGCTAGAGTGCTCACAAGGCTTAATATGGCATTTTTCAGCAAAACAAGGGCCATAACTCCGGTGAAATTATTCTAATCTGGCTGGTTTTCGAACTTGTCCGAGCTTTCATTGATATTAACAACCTGTTAAAGTTTGGTAAAGATCGGATGAAAAATAAAGGCCCGAGAGTTGTCACAAGACAAAAGTTAACAACGGACGACGGACAGACGACGGACGACGGACAACTCGCCATCCCATAAGCTCTGCTGGCCTTCGGCCAGTAGAGCTAATAAAAAACTCAAAAGGAAGGAGACAAAAGTGGCAAATCTTCAAAATTAGTTGACACAAGTGAACAATGTTAACAATGAATTACACAAACAGGTCAAATTAATGCAGCTCTTGCAAAGGAAAATCAGGACACATATAAATTGAAATTCGACAAACACAATTTGCAAAAGGCACAATCAAAACTGAAACTGAAGTTGAACAACTTAAAGGATAGATATGCTAGCTTGAAAGAAGAGAAAGAGCATGACACATTCATCTAGAACGAACAACTTAAAATGAAAGAGAAGGAAATATCAGAATTAGAAAGTGTCAGCAATCTGTCAAGAGAGCGATACAGTGAAAATATTTCAAGATGGCAGATATACAGATGAAGTAAGAGAGTGCTGTATGTCATTATTATCAGAATGCAATGTTAGTCTTAACAAATTGCCAGAGATAATCAAAACAGTCCTTGCCACATTCACAGGAAATATCCCTGAGAGGCTTCCTAGCAAAACCCTCATGAACTGGCTTATGGCTGAAGCGAAAGTGGTTGCCTCCAAACAAGTAGCCAGAGCAATGATTGATGGTTTAGAGATGACAAATACTGGTAATGTGCTGCATCAGGATGCCACAACCAAGTACCATCAACACTATGAAGGGGCACAGGTGACGCTAAAAGATGGATCAACATTGTCGATCGGCTTAAAGGAAGTTGTTTGTGGCGATTGATACATACATACATGCTTTTGAAGAAATGATTGAGGATTTAGCCGTGTCACTTGGTTCGGATGGTTCTGAAGAGAATAGAGCTAAAGTCATTTGCTCAATTAAATTTTTTATGAGTGATCAGTGCGCCACAAATGGTATATTCAATGATGGTATAGAGAAATTGAGGAAAAACCTGTTGCCAGCCGTTTTTGAAAAGTATGTACAGACAAGTGAAAAGGAAAAGGACCAGATTAACAGCATGGGGAATTTTGCATGCAGACTACATTTATTGGCTAATTTTGGTTTAGAAGCAGACAAGGCTATGTCATCATTTGAAGGCAGTGTTGCTGATGGAAGAAATACCCACAGCTTTAAAACTGATGAGAGAGGGTCTCTTCGTCTAGCACGCACAGCTGCAAAGGCATTTACAAACGTGGGTCGGACAAGGCTGGAGTTTACTCCTATTGGCAAGCATACTTGTGAGGTAAGGGTAGGAAAAATACCCTCGTTACTTACCATGGACATCGCATTAATGTTGCATTTCACGATTGGGCCGCTGTGTATTACCATAGAGCTCATATTGTCGACTTCCTGAGTGACTGGCCTGATCCCAATAGGCTTCTCAAATCCATTTCTTTTGATGTGAAAGAGCCCGCCTACTTAGCCGGTAGCAGAGCCAGCCATCGGACTATTCGACTAGTTGGTGACTGGACCGTTTTGGCGTATCCTCGAAATGGATGGCTCCATACTCGACTTGAATGCAGATTTGCATCAAATGCAACTAAAGTTGACCCAATGGGCCCAAGATGGAAATCTCCCGGTTTCTGGTGAACCCATGTTTGGAGAAATGTATATTGCAAAAGATTCATTGTATGAATCTTTGTTTGCGGACACCAGTAATCCACCTCTTGACACCATGACAGTAATGGCACTAGAACTGCTTTCTTCCCAGCTGCTGTTAATGTTGGAGTGCCAAGCAAAATCCCAACTGCCAGATGAACAATACTGGGACCCATCAGAAGAAACAAAGGAAATGGCGTCTAATTAGCCAAAAAGTCCATCGTTTTCCAAGCTTTTCTTTGTAAAACTATTGAATAAATTAGATTAAGGAATGGTGCAGATGTTTCTGTTAAAATCAAAGACTTGTGGAACAAGTGATATATTCACATCCAAGTCAAAGAGTGACATAATTGACCTTAGGTCAAGCACTGGCAGATTGGAAAGTTTATTAGGGCTGCAAGAAGCAAGTAAATACTGCTAGATGGGTGTTATAAGATAACTGATTTTACATCTGGTTATTTAAGGAAATGGATTGCAGTGCATTTTGGGAGAAGATTTTGCTCAGTTTGAAATTTTGTGTGGGAAAAAAGATTTGCATGAAAAAAGGCTTAAATAGTGCCTATTTAACTTAATTAATTCTGTGTTTCCCCAAAAATGTATGTGTATTAATGTATTTATCTGGAATATGTTGTCAGACACTGAATTAGAAGGTTATATTTACAAGTGAAACCTAACATAACATGGAATAATTGACAAGTGAGGTAAGATAAGTTTCAATTTTCTACATGTAGAAATGAAATAATGCTAATTTGACACTAAGCTCATATTAGAAAATGTTGAACCTAACTGCATAACATAAAATGCCAACAGTGTATGTAATGTGAGCTGTTTTATTTGAGTTAGTTATCTAATTGATTTTGCTTAATTTCATTTAATATTTATTAATGAAGTCCATGATGTTTAAATGATGCATTAAGAAATTATCTTGATGAAATTGTGCACACTTTTTTTACTGATATTATTGTTGAAATAAAATGAAAATGTCTATACCCAAAATGTATAGTACGAGTAGTAAATGGATGAAAAAGTATATGTGTAAATGTATGATTATGTCTTTGATATGTCATGGTGTTTGACCATGGTAGTCACCAGAGACCATGGTTGAACATGGTCAGAGACCATGAACTACCATGGTCAGAGGCCATGGACTATGTTTTGAAATTGTTTGACTTGAAAGAGGACATTCTAAGCTTTTTTCGCTCTCTTACGATTCCTGAGATAGGGATTTTCATTACCATGCTGTTGGTTTTCGCATGCTGTGACACAATTATTGTGGCATTTGGTTTTAGTATTAAATAAGGTGGGGGTTTTCCCCAACAGAGAATGTGTGTAATTTATGTACTGTATTTTTTATTATTTTTTTTGACTAGAAAGGGAGAAAAAAAAAATCAGAAATATTTATAGGGGGCTTAAGAATTTGTAACTGTTTAGGGTCATTTTGTTGGAATTATGATTTCTTGGGGAAAACACGTATACTTTTCCAGACATTTCTTAGCAAGGATTTCCATGAAATTTCATTGATTTTAGTCATATATGCATACCCTGGGAATTCCAGGGAATACTATGGATTTCTTGGCTTCATTTCATTTATATTTATATACTGTCTACCAATGGAATTTCATTGAATACAATGGAATTTTTGGGTCAATTTATTATAATGTCTCCCCATGGAATTCAATGGAATTCAATGGAATTCTTGTGACAGTTCCATTTAATGTTTTATAAAGGTCTGGCAGTGAAATTCCATGGTATTTCTGTGCCAATACCACCAGGCTTTTCCAAGCTTTTAATCCTTGGAATTCCATGGAATTTAAAAGAAAATAATCCTTAGAAATGCATAAAATACTATGGAATTCTTTGGATTTCCCACTGGATTTTCGCAGGGGATGGAAATTAAACATCAAAAACACCAATTGCAAAAAAGCCAATCAAATATGCGACAAAAAATCCGAAACTTAAAAGACAAATATGCCAGTCTTCAGGAAAAAAAAGAGCATGATACATTTATATTAAATGAAGAACTAAAGAGCAAGGAAAAAGAAATTGCACAATTAGAAAGCATTATTAGTCTTATGGAAAGCGACGTTGTAAAAACTTTTCATGATGGACGGTATACAGACGAGGTTAGAGAGTGCTGCATGTCATTGAAGTCTGAATGAAATGTAAGCCTCAACAAATTGCCCGATATAATCAAGACAGTCCTTGCTTCCTTCACGGGGCAAGTCCCCGAACGGCTGCCAAGTAAAACGTTGCTTAATTGGCTGATGACTGAAGCTAAAGTTGTTGCATCTAAACAAGTGGCAACAGCAATGATTAAGGACTTAGATTTGTCAAATACTGGTAATGTGCTTCACCAAGATGCAACAACCAAATTCCATCAACATTATGAAGGGGCACAGGTAACCCTTAAGGATGGCTCCACTTTGTCCATTGGTTTAAAGCAAGTAGCAGGTGGGGATGGAAAGACATATTTAAATGCTTTAAGGACACGGTCCATGATTTGGCAAAGTCCCTATATTGAAGGAAGTGGTGTACGAGTCCCTTTTTGCGGAAACCGAAAATTCAACACTTGATGCCATTACAGTGTTGGCCCTGGAGCTACTGTCGTCACAGCTTCTGCTAATGCTTGAACGCCAGGCCAAAACTCAACTCCCCGAGGGACAGTACTGGGAGCCGTCAGAAGCCACGAAAGAGATGTCGTCAAATGTCCCAAAAACGAACCCCATATCTGAGAGGGATATGGCAGTGCTGGATAATTTGCTGAGGGTTAAGCCAGGGGCATCTAATTTAACGCTTGAAGCTGTGGTAATGTGCACAAAAAACAAACCTTTTACATGGTTGAGGAATCTAGATAGTGATGAAAGAAAGACAATTCTGGAGGATTCACGTAATATGGGACCCTCTGTTAAGTTACAGTTCCAAAAACGAAAAGAGGCATTAGAGAAGCAAATGGACAAGAAATTAGTAGAAAAAAGGTTGAAAGTAGAAAAGAAAGAAGAAAAAGAAGTGCCCAAAACTTCACACTGAGTCGTGACATTGTGAAGTACGGGGGTCCTTGGGTAAAGGATGAAGTTGAAGGTCACCTGCAAAAACTACCACCAAACAATATTAGAGATGCAGTTATGTGTCAGATTATATTCCACAAAAATGTACTGAAATCCAAAGGGAAAAAAGAACTATTTCAAGAATCCCACAGTAAAAAGAAATACACAGATGAAGAACTGATTGTAAATTTAAAAGTTATTCTTGAACTTAATGATCTGGAATCAACAGAGGAAGACACCAACAAAGGTTTAATATACAAAGAAATGGAAACATCGAAACTAGAAGTCAATGAAAGAAAGTCAAAAGTTATGAGTGATTATTTAAAGCAAGAGAAAAGGGGAAAATTGATCAACAAAAAAACCCATTTAAATACGTATGTTGCCTCTCCTGAAACATTAGTGGGAAAAACAATTCAGCATAAATGTATTGAGGGCGATGAGCAAGTTTGGTTTGCCGCTACAGTTACCTCTATTAAGCTCTTAAAGGAAAACGCAATTAAAACCGAATATAACGTGGTTTATGACGTGGTTTATGAAGAAAATCCAAATGAAACTTGGTTCTTTCCATTGTTAATGGACTTGAAGAATGGCGACTTGATGATAAACTGAACTGATGGTGTCGATATTGAACGATGTCGGGTTTTGAGGGACGAGTTATAAATTTTAACGAGAAAACATTTTCTCCCATTTCTGCTCATGTGAGATAGGCATTTTCCTCATGTGAGATTATAAGAATCTTTCATGGGTATCCGGTGAAGATAGGGAATTCCAACCCTCGGTATAAGTGTTTTTAAAACACTTATACTGAGGGTTGGAATTCCCAATATACCGAGGGTTGGAATTCCCTATCTGAACCGAATACCCATGATAGATTCTTTTTCTTGCATATCAGAGACATGTTGTGCGTTGACGATGTCATCTACTAACGTTTTGCATGTTTTCCTGCATACCGGATGTTGGTGCGCGTGAATTTTATCTCCACCCTAGGGTGAGATGGAAATATCTAGCCCCGGTAAAATGACAGATATCCTTGTCCTGTATGCAAGAAAACTCTATCTTACATGACATGTGACTTACGACGTCATGACGTTATGTCGACGTCGCCTTATTCTGGCGTTCAATCAGCAAAGTCATTGATTTTATGCCGATAATAAACACATAATGGGAGAAAAATAATCCATCGTGAGTGATCCATGTGAAAAAAGGGAAATCTCACCCTCGGGATCAGAATTATAACCAGGCACTCGGCAGAGCCTCGTCCCTGGTTGCAATTCTAACCCCTCGGGTGAGATTTCTCTATCTCACATGGATACTCTTGATGGAACAATATTCTTTTTTTCTTTTTTTTTTGTCAACAGATGGTAGCCATCTTGGATAACATTGTAATTGAATTGAATGTTGTTAATTCAATTACAATGTTATCCAAGATGGCTACTATCTGTTGACAAAAAAAAATAGAAATAAAAAAAATATAATAATAATAATAAAAAAAGTTTAACATTGTAAAAAAAACACACACTATAAAACATACAAGTTATTCTATGATAATGACATTTCAGAATATGTAAGCATATGTATGCATATGTGAGAATATTTCCAAATGTTAAGCTAAACAAAACGAGAATATCAACAAAATTCATGATTTTTTCAAAAAAATTATGTTGTTTTTTTTGCAGTCGGCGGCCATATTGGACGCCATTTTTGTTTCATCTTCAAAAAATAAATAAAAAAAAGGTAAACAAATATTTACTTGTATTATTACCTTTCATAATATATATACATATGTTGGAGTATTTCAATCTGGTAAGCTGTCAATAGCCTGTTTGTACAATTACAATTATAATTTCGCTCAAAATTGGTGCCATTAATCTTTATACAATATATAATAGAATCATCTCCAAAAAGCGGACAAAACGAAATATGATCAATGCAATTCATCTCACATGTAAGGATATTTTTTGGATGTAACTATGTGATATCTTGGTCCCAGTCTAATGATCTTACCAGATAAGCCGATAATTGCCCCCTGTTTAGGTGAGACTGTTTGTTGTCAACAATTATCTCATGGTCTGCTTGATAGCTGTTTAACAATGGAACAAGCAGAATAATGTAAATTTAACACTAGATAATTTGAATTGTAAATAAATTTATAACAAAACTAGACATTTGTTGTAATTTATATTCATTTTATTGATTATTCATTTCATATTACAACAATGTCATGTCAAAAATGTTCACTACCGGTACATTTATTTATGAAATACATGTCATTGAGCACAAGACCTCGTTATCACTGTGATGCTCACCTTTTTCATACATGTATATATACATATTTGATGGTAAGATTTGTGTCTACAGATTAATCAATTCATCTCTGTGTGCAAGTACATGTAGATATCCCATACTATATATATATAAATATATATATGTCTGAACGTTTATATCGTCTGTTTTTCCAGATAAGTAAGGAACTAAAAACAAGATTATCTGCATGTAACAATATTCGGATGTAGTGATATTATTTGTACGGCCCCAACATGTCATTACAAGCGGAATTCACTGTTATGTAATTTATTTATTTTTATTCACTCGATTTATTTGTAATGAATGATTCTGATTATTTTAAGCAATGTAGGTCGGCAGAGGACGTTTTGTGTGAGAAGAGTCCTGTATTTAAAACACCAAATGGATCCAAAGTGGCAGGTAAGATTTAAGTTAGGCCGACCGTAAACAAGTTGTTAGAATACTGTTTTCCTACATACCCACGAAAACGAGGCCCGACCTAAATCCGTTACTGCATCTCCTCCTAAACCGCTGAACGGAATTCAACCAAATTCAACCAAACTTAGGGTATGACACCATATGATGACGGCGTGCAAGAGCGCTATTATTTTTGGCTCCATAAGTACGGTAATCAGGTGATGAGCATTCCCTGATGCATGTGTTTATTTCACAAAGGAATCTGCTGTGTCCTAATTGCCACAAGGGCACTGGTCCATCTATAGTCTTCAAACAAGTTTCAGATTGTTTTAAGTGCCTCCATTTTAAATACGAAGGCTTCAACGCAAAATGCCATTATGATCTTCAAATTGGGTTTCAGGCCAATTTCATTGTTTCTGCTCTGCAACTATATAGTTTAGACGCAGTTAACTCATTAGCATAAAATGTCTTCGCGTGTAGGTTTTGTTTACTCGTTTGGTCTTGTAAATAAGGTTTACCAAATCAATTGCTGTATTTTAGGGTTTTATAAATAGTTTATAATGAACCGACAGTTTCTGATAAGAATATTAGTTTAGTACTCTTTAGAAATTCCAAAGGCTGGAGAAAACGTAGAGTCAATCCGAAGTGAAATTTGATTTAAATGTGTAAATCCCTTACCACATTAACCATAGGGTGCCTCTAAATAACTTTTCATTGCAAGATTAACAAACAAATACTATGCCAAGAAAACTGAGTGAACATATTCAACATATTAATTACTTTCTTACAAACAACTATAAACAAGAGGTCAATGACCTTGAAGCTCTACTGATTGATTTTGATTTCAGGAAGTAGTCGCTACAAACTGGTTTTTTGAAAATCTATTTTTAGCCGTGGTGGCCATCTTGATTTTCCGGCCGACCTGAAATTTTGCTAGGATCAATTAGACATCAAGAGCAACATTCCTGTGAAGTTTCATGAAAATCCGTCAAGTAGTTTCAGAGTAGTAGTCGCTACAAGTTTTCATTATATAACTCTATGTAAACAAAGATGGCCACTGACAGCCATGTTTAACATTGAATCAAAATAATGTTCGACTCGGATAACCATCATGTCATGCTGATCATTTTAGAAAAAGTCCCATATCAATATCTCTTATAGTTTTCAAGAAGTAGTCGCTACAAACTTATTTTTTAAAAATCTATTTTTAGCCATGGCGGCCATCTTGAATTTCCGGCCGACCTGAAATTTTGCTAAGATCAATAAAACATCAAGAGCAACATTCCTGTGAAGTTTCATGAAAATCCGTCAAGTAGTTTCAGAGGAGTAGTCGCTACAAGTTATCATTATATAACTCTTATGTAAACATACATGGCCACTGGCAGCCATGTTTAACGTCGAATCAAAACGATTTTCCACAAGGACCAACATCATGTCATGCTGATCATTTTAGAAAAAGTCCCATATCAGTATCTCTTATAGTTTTCAAGAAGTAGTCGCTACAAACTTATTTTTTAAAAATCTATTTTTAGCCGTGGTGGCCATCTTGAATTTCCGGCCAACCTGAAATTTTGCTAGGATCAATTAGACATCAAGAGCAAGATTCCTGTGAAGTTTCATGAAAATCCGTCAAGTAGTTTCAGAGGAGTAGTTGCTACAAGTTTTCATTATATAACTCTATGTAAACAAAGATGGCCGCTGGCAGCCATGTTTAACGTCGAATCAAAACGATTTTCGACAAGGACCAACATCATGTCATGCTGATCATTTTAGAAAAAGTCCCATAGCAATATCCCTTAGAGTTTTCAAGAAGTAGTCGCTACAAACTTGTTTTTTAAAAACCTATTTTTAGATTTGGCGGCCATCTTGGATTTCACATGTACATGAATTTTTGCTAGGATCAACTAGACTTCATGGGCAACATTTCTGTAAAGTTTCATGAAAATCTATTCAGTAGTTTCAGAGGAGTAGTCGCTACAAAAAAAAAGTTAACGGACGGACGGACAGACAGACAGACAGACAGACAGACAGACGGACGACGGACGCCGCACCACGGCATAAGCTCTGCTGATCTCTGATCAGTAGAGCTAAAAATTACACTTTTTCATGTTTTTAACATGTTTTGGCAGCCTTTTTGAAAAGCGGTAGCAATTTTGAACTTAATATACCCAGATTGTATTTCATGCCTGTTTGTCTACCATTTTGCATAATTTTTTGCGATTGCCGTAATATATGTTGTTAAAACCTGATACATATAGGTTCAACTGATTATTTATTACGTCTTTGGCAGCCATTTTCAAAAATCTGGTGTGGGTCCATAGCCAAATCTTTTCAGTGTGGTATTGTCTAGCTATGTGCAAAGTATGGTGCTTTTGTCAAACAATGCACACTTTTTTCACCAATCTGCCCCACTAATACTTCAAACAAAACAGATTATATAACAGGCCATATGCATACATTATGGAAGTCCAAATTGCTTAAAAATGTATACAATTCTTTTTATAGTTGGTCTTTTTAACGACTCTACAGACTCGACAGTATCGAGAGAGATGCAGAAAACTTAAGTGCAGAAAACAGAAGACAAAGGTGCCCAAGAGGACAAAGGTGCTTGTCCAGAGAAAGGTTAACATTTTATTCTGTATCATAAAAACATATTCAATGTGATGAAAGTTCATTGTCTCAACACACGATTTATGCAATATTGTTATGCAATATTTGATACATGGTAGCATTTTCATTTTTGCGTTCCCCAAAAAATATTGGGGACCATATAATAATCGTTTTGTTGCGCATGTCTTGTTGACAGAGCAAATCTCTAAAACGGTTCAAGATATATAGAGGAATTAAACTTAATACAAATAAAAATCACAACAGTACAGCATGCAGAGCACAAGAACCATCACTGATAGTAACCACTCTTATGTCGATTATAAATTTGATTTAATTGTACCCCTTCCATAAAAGTAAAAAAGAAAAGAAAAAGGCTTTACAGTTTAATAATTGCAGCTATTCGAATGTTAATTACCTATGATGTAGATTTAAATAAATGTTGTATATATTATAAGAAACCTTGCTTTTGACATCAAAAGTTAATGAATTAAAATTTCATCAACCTTTTCATTCATGTTAAAGCTCCTGAAAGTGACCTTGCCGTGGAGGATGTAAATGGTATGCATATATTTTAAGTTAATAGGTGGATTTCATATTTTTAAGTCTTTATGGAGATTGTTTTTAGGTGATTTTAATTGATTACATGAATTAATTTGATCACTTTTATAAGCTATATTGTATAAAATTCTAAAAAAAAAAAAGGTTGAAAACAAACAGTATAGTGAATGTGTTAACTGTATACTTTTAATAGGCCAAATTAAATGATATATGTACATTGGGGGATTTTTTTTTTGAACAAGTAAAAAAGGCCTTGATGCGAGTTGGTCTTGCTTGTTACTTCCTTGATCTTGCTAGTCATGCAGTGTTCATAAATGAACCTAATTTTTTAATGCCTTCAAATTGATGACATTTCTTGATTTTGATAAATTTCTAAGATTAAAACCGAGGAGGCTGCCATCTTGCTGCATTGCCAAATAACTTTACCAGAGTTACGTCCTTTTCCGGATAAGATGATATTATTTATTTTGGCCTAATAAAGGGGTGACCTAATACACTTTGCTTAGGCACTGACCAATAAAGCAAATCAATGTGAAATCATGTAACGTTATCTCACATGACGTCAGGTATCGTCATAAAATAAACAAAAAACATGATGGCGCGTCCTCAATAAGCGTAACATTTTGCGAAATTGGTTATAATAGTAATTCATATAGAATATGTGGATAATCTACATGATTAATAGAATATTATGTCAGTGCCCTTTACTATCAAGTTTATTAGGATCGGCATGAAACGAAGAATGGCGAGGCTCTGCCGAACCATTCTTTGTTTTCTAAGCATCGCCTAATAAACTTTATAGTAAAACGCACTGACATAATATTCTATTTATCATATAGATTATCCACATTTTCTGTATGAATTACTTTTATAATCTATTTCGCAGAATGTTATTCTTCCAAGCAGCCATGCAGATATTAAAATATAGGTTCATAATGTTAATACAATATTTACTTCAGACTTGATGTATCTTGGCGAGGCAAAGTACGGCATTTTGGTCAACAGGCGCCACCTTATCAGGGCCAGGCAAACGGCCAAAGACTCAGTAAAATTCGCCCTAAACATTGTTGAATTGTTGTTAACGCCAGAGGAGTGCCAGGACCTTACAATATATGGCATGTCGAACGGCAGAAAGCCACTGAACGAAAACAAAAGGCGGGCGTTAAGGAGTAAGTACTCTGTTTTCACAGAATTCCTTAAACACTACACCACTACACCCCATCCGTCGGATGGGGACGTAAACCGGGCGGTCCCGTGTATCGGTCTATCCTCCGAGCACGTTAAAGAACCATAGGAATCTATTCGGTAATAAGAGTAGGGCAGGTTCCCGGATTCCTATGTATCCTTCCCCTCTCTCTGGGGCGGCTCTAAATAACCTATACTGTGTTGAGCCTTTAAACAACATTCAATTCAATTAAACACTACACTAAAGCTCTGAATTATAAATACCTGAAAGAAAATATAGTGAAAATAAACTACCAACTTGAGCAACAGGATTCGTCAGTGATAGATATTTGGTCTTTTCTAAAGGCTATGATGTTTTTGCTTACATCTGTATCTGGGTTTAGAATAGTGTTTGATGTATGTAGCTTTTTGCACATACTCCAAAACTTGTACTACATAGATCAAATTGGTAAACCCTGCCTGCCATTGGTCACAAACATCACCATGTGTTGCATAAAAAGTTTGCTTGTGGGGACAGCATGTGCTTTATTAAATATGATTTTAATTGGTCAGATAGACATGGTCAGATATACGTTTGACAAAGCGGATCTATGCATTGCCTGGGGTTGTACGGATTGTAAATAGCAATTCTAGAATAGAGTCCGGTCTCAGCGAGTTGGTTCATTTAAACAAGATGAGCCAATCCAGAGAGTTTTTTTGTGCGGTGTGGGGAACTAGTCAGTTTTGCGCTTTAGGTCAATTTATCTGGAACTGTATGCATCGGCTGATAGAACTAAGTATTTTTGTGTTTACAACTCACATATGACATAGCAAATGCGGGGGTGACCTTGTCCCTCCCTTCAAAGGGCAGATTATATTGTATAGCTCTACGGGCCAGAAGACCTTATGGGATGACGAGTTGTCCATCATCAGAAATGTTCATGCTTGTCACAGCTTTTTTGAGGCGAGATTTGATACCATGTAATTATTCTTTTATTTACGGATGATAACACTACTTCTTAAATATAAAGATTCCTATTTGCAATGACATATTGACTTTTTTAACTATATGTAGATATTTTTGCAGGCAAAATCTTCAGTGAGTTCCCATCCGAGGACCAGGAAAAGGTTTGGATGGAAACCTTGGTGCCAAAGATGAATAACAAGATCCGTGCTATCCGGAATGGAAGATATATAAATTTTATAGTATAAAATAATTTATGCGTGAAGATGGAACTTAGTGTTGGCTTGTATATACATCTATAAGATGGAACTTAGTGTTGGCTTGTATATACATCTATAAATACATGTAGTAAACAAATAGCTTTAGCCAATGATATTGGTTTCGGATATCACGTGGTAGTCCTTGACGTCACACTTTTCCACTGCCTTTCTATGCAGTCTCCCGAGGAGGAAAGTCATAGAAATAATTTCAGACGTTTTTGGGAGAACTTATTTAATTTTTATGCGGAAAGGATATAAGTTTTAATTATACATTTGATGGTAAACTCTTAGTGAACATTTAAGTTATTTATTGACGGAGTTTAACACTGCTGCTCGAAGGACATTGTGATTAAATGCAGTGTTTTGTGTTACATTTTCATGGAAAATATGAGTGTGACCTAGATATTCGCGCACGCCGTATTTCAACCGACGCTATCGGTGGACGGTCACGGGGTTACCAAATCGTTACGTGACATTTGTTATTGAACAATATGGCTGCCATACAAGTGTTTGGCCATTCCTTTGTAAGGCGGCTACGGACGTTTATTCGTAACGAGAAAGATTTGTCATATCACTTTAATTTGGATACTAAGCCTATGGTGCAATATTCGGGTTATTCTGGAGCATCTATTAATTCATTACGGAGTAATGTAGAGGCTGTTGAGGACTTCAATCCTAAAGTGGTAATACTTATTATCGGAACAAACGACTTGAGTCAAGTTTACTTTTCACCATCGAACGTTTGTGCAAATATTATGGAACTCGTTGACTCGTTGCTACATATTTCTGATCTACAACACGTGATCGTTTGTCAGATATTACATCGGTTGCCGTCAAGCCATTCAAGGCATCAAGTTGACATACCGTGGTTTAATAAACGAGTGGATGAGACAAATAGTTTGCTGTCAGGAATGATAAATAGTCTTACAACGAAGAATGCAACCTTTTGGAGGCTCAAGGGTTTTTGGTCTCCAGATGCCAAGGCTACAGCTTTCCTTTCGGATGGTGTGCATCTCAGTAACATTGGCCAGAGAAAGCTCTATCACAACCTTCGGGCAGCGGTGGTGACAACACTGAATAACAATTCTATTTTGTAAAGATATGTATTATTATTTTATTATCCTTTTCACTATAGATTAACCTATGGTATCTCGTTTTGTCCGGGGTTAGATTTGTGTATTCTATCAAGGTGTATGCATTTGTCATTCACACTGAATATTTCTCGACGTCTGATACCTGACTGTTGGCTGTTGTTCAACTACGGTGTTGTAATTTGCCCCACTTAAAATGGCATTAGTTGCACCGATAAACCAAAACAGATTCAATACCCACTAACAACAAATGTTTCCATGTTGAGCCATTTGGCAAAAAAGTATGGCATACGGTTTATACAATCATTAGTTTTACAGGACTCGAACCAATATTTAAAAAGTTTGATAAAAAAATACATCTCTTGATTACACTGTTCGGACTGACGGTGTTGGGTGTGGGTTCATTATACCACCATTTAAATGTGTATCATAATAATCACCCGATCTTATGGGTTCTTATGCTAAATGTACATGCTACAATTTACCTGTATTGTCATTATCCTATCTTACTGGCTATGATGATAAACTTACATAACACTATTTAAATGTTTTTCATTATCCGATCTTACTGGCTATGATGATAAATGTACAGAACACGACTTAATTATGCAGTCATTATCCGATCTTACTGGCTATGATGATAACTGTACATGTCACGAGTAACCTGTATTGTCTTTATCCGATCTTACTGGCTATGATGACAGATGTACATAACACACATTATCTGTGTCTTCATTATCCGATCTTACTGGCTATGATGTTAACTGTACATATCACAAGTAACCTGTATTGTCATTATCCGATCTTACTGGCTATGATGATAGATATACATTACTAATGTACATACACAATTTAATTGTACATTCATCATCCGATCTTACTGGCTATGATGATAATGTACATATCATGATTTCACGGGATCGTGTTTATGGTACATTCTTTTCTTTCTAATAATGTCATTATATCTTTCAGATGAAACGGCCACGTCGGACAGCGACAGTGTCGCAATGCAAGACATCTTGTTGTGCCCCTGAGCCAAGCACAACAGGCCCATCCGGGAGTAAGCCGGCTGCAACTAAGAGTCAGCAGTCGGCTTCCAAAGGCAAACAACCGGCTTCCAAAGGCAAACAACCGGCTACCAAACGCAGCAGAAATGAGCTCCCGTTATCATCTGAGTCCTCTTCAGAGGATGAGCCGGTCATATTTCAGGAAAGCGATCGGTCACATCAACGCCATGTCCGAGCCAAAGACAAGCAACCGGCTAACAAACGAGGCCGGAAGGAGCTCCCCTTATCATCCGAGTCGTCTTCGGATGATGAGGCTGTTATAGTGCCAGATCGGGGTCGGTCACATCACCGCCTGGGCGGAGCCAAACATTCGGTTCCCAAGTTCTCCTCAGACGAGGAGGATTCTAGGGAACGTCAACCATTTAGGAAGTCCAGAAAACAAGCCAGGGGAAGACGCACACGATCACAGTCTTCTTCACCCTATGAACGCCACAGGAGACAGCCTCGTCAACGTAGGAGGCAACATCAAGACCATTTCCGACAACATTCGTCGGACTCATCATCTGACGAAAGTGTTTGGTCAGATGATAATTCGGGCTATCGGGACTTGTTACACAAACACACCAACATGGTTTCAGGATTGGGTAATGGTAGCTCTTATACACAACCTATTTCTACTCCAATAGCTAGTACTATAAGTAAATCAACCCGAAAGTTGATACTTAAAGGAAATTTCTAGATTTCGCTCTGCTCCTGTCATCCCATCACAATTCATCCAATCACTATGCACTACAAGTGAATTCCGGTGATAGGCTCAGCATTGTCCCTTCTAAACAGTCCAAAAAGATAACGTCCATCGAATCTTGGACCACCGCGTTCCTTAAGTTCGTCGCGATATATACTTCCAAATACGTTCACGAAACACCCCAGCTTATGAAATATGGGGAAATTGTCAGGGACCTGGCAATCAGGAGGCCAGGGTTAGCTTGGTCCTATTATGACTACCAATTCCGACAATTCCGGGAGAGTCATACTATCCCATGGGACAGATTACACACAGAGTTCTGGGTCATGGCATGCACAGAGCCTGCCCCTCACCCAGTTTCCCGTCCATTTCGATCAGGTCAAGATAATACCAAGTCCTTTCGTCCTCAACAATCAGAACGTTACGCCAAGTTTCTTGACAACACATGTTGGACATACAACAGGCGTAGCGTCTGCAGTAAAACAAACTGCACCCGACCACACGTATGTGGTTTCTGCAGAGGTCAACACCATGCCAGTCTCTGTTCCTTTACCAGTAGGGAACAGGCAGCTGCAGCCTCTTATAAACAGTCCCCGGCCCAAGCCACAAAACCTACCCAGCTTCAAAATAAACAATGAGTCATTGTCAACTCCCATCAGGATAAAACCACTTTCAGATATGTTACTTGGTTATCCTGGAGCAGCTTACTTATTAAAAGGTTTCACTTTCGGTTTTATTTTAGGTTACACGGGCCCCCGCGATACTACAAAATCTTACCCAAATCTCAAATCTTGTTTTGACCATCCAGAAATTGTAAAACGCAAGTTAGATTTAGAGATATCAACAGGACGCATTCAAGGTCCATTTATTGATAAACCTTTTGACAATCTCCATATCAGTCCAATAGGTCTTGTCCCTAAAAAAGTAGTAGGTCAGTTTAGGTTGATTCACCATCTCAGTTATCCAAAAGGTCAATCCATCAATGATTCTATAGATCCTAACCTGGCAACAGTCAAATATGCCTCTTTTGATGACGCAGTTTCATTATTAATAAAATTAGGTCAAGGGAGTTTTTTGGCCAAGACAGATCTAGAAAATGCATTCCGCCTAATTCCGATTCATCCCAATGATCATCCTTTATTAGGAATTGCTTTTCATGGAGCTTATTATTATGATACATGTCTTCCCATGGGAGCTTCTAGTTCATGTTCTATATTCGAATCCTTTAGCACGGCATTACATTGGATAGGGCGAACTAAACTGTCGATTAAATACATGGTCCATATTTTAGACGATTTCTTAATACTTAGGGCCACCTGAATCACAAAAATGTCAAGAAGACTTGCACAAATTTTTAGGTCTATGCGAGAAATTGGGTGTTCCGATCAAAGCGGAAAAAACAGAATCCGCTCGACAAGTCATAACGTTCATGGGGCTAGAACTTGATTCTATCAATATGGAAGCTCGTTTACCTCAGGATAAACTCATCAAACTCAGGGGTCTGCTCGATTTTCATTGTAAACGTAGGAAAATCACTCTGAAAGATCTTCAATCTCTACTCGGTCTTCTAAACTTTTGTTGCTCAGTGGTTATCCCAGGTCGCGCGTTTTTACGGCGGTTAATTGATCTTACTTTGAAAGTAAGTAAACCTCATCATCGTATTACGCTAACAAAAGAAAGCCGGCGTGATTTAAATGCATGGTCAATTTTCATAAACCATTTTAACGGCAGACATTTGTTGTTAAACCATCGCTGGTTAACGTCTGATCATTTAAATTTGTTTACAGACGCGGCAGGATCTCTTGGCTATGGTGCCATTTTCGGCTCGCACTGGTTTTTCGGTTCTTGGCCAAGTTCGCTTACAAATGCTGGTATTACCTTTAAGGAACTTTACCCTATCACGCTATCTTTAGAATTATGGGGCCCTCAACTCAAAGATCAATGCATGACGTTACATTCGGACAATTTCGCTGTCGTCTTTATTATCAATAAACAAACGTCAAAAGATTCACTTATTATGTCTCTGGTCCGTCGTTTAGTTCTAGCTTGCATGACATTCAACATTTTAATTAAAGCAGTCCACATCCCTGGAAAAACAAATGTTTTACCGGATCTCCTTTCCCGTTTACAGATCAATCGATTCCGGCAACTGGCTCCTCACATGGATCAACTGCCCACCGTCGTTCCAGAAAGTCTGCTACTGCATCATTGAATAAAACAGTTCTGCAGATCTTACAAAATTCGCTGGCACCTTCAACAAAGTCCGCTTACCAAAACGCTGTTCGTCATTATCAAAGATTTCACGCAACTTATTATACAACGCAGGCCCTTTTACCTATATCGGTTCATAAACTTGCTCAATTTATTGCGGTTAAACATGACGCAGGCCTTAAGCCCGCTTCGATTACATCATTCATTTCGGCCCTGACATATTTGCATCGCATAAATGGTTTTAAAAACCCTGTAAAGTCATTTGTCATCCAAAAGCTCTTACACAGTATCAGGAAAGGTAATCAATTGGATAAGCGCCAAGGGATAACTTTAACTATTCTGAAATCTTTTACAAGTTCGCTCGATCGGCACATTCATAATGTCTACAAAAGGCAGCTTTTTAAAACTATGTTTTTAGTAGCATTTTTTGCACTACTTCGAATAGGGGAAATAACCTATACCGAATTAGGTCATGCAAATATTATTCAACGAGAAAATGTATCGCTCTCTTTTCGAAATTCGAAAGTCGTTCGCGCTACAATCAAGATGAAGTCTTTCAAACATTCACAGGGCGATTCCGCTGTAATTGTTTTTCATAAAACGGAAAATAAAACCATATGTCCAGTCCGGGCATTATACAAATACTTTGCATTAGATAAAGCTATTTCGGGTCCATTATTTAGAAATAAAAAAGGTAACCCCGTTTCAGCTCGTTTCTTTCGCTCCTTACTCCGTCGCTGTGTTTTAGACAATGACCTTGACCCGAAATTGTACACAGCTCACTCTTTCCGGATTGGGGGAGCCACTTTTGCGCATGACAATAACTTGTCAAACACACAAATACAGCATTTAGGTAGATGGCGGTCTCAGGCTTTTATAAAGTACATCCGGCCACTGGCGGTTTCCCTTGTTAGCAGTTTGCATAAATAGTGACCGTTTGAGACGGCACTTTTCACGACAGTTCTTACATTGGATGTTGCATTAAGTTTAGTCGGGCTGCCTTTACCCAAACTTTTAAAGCTAGAGCACACCTCGAACCAAACTTGAACTTTAATCGGTTGATCGTTAGAGACGGCAACAACAGTGGTATCATTCATGTACAATTAATTTGTTAACTGGCAAATTATGAAATAGTAAACAATTGTGAACATGACATTGTATGTGTGGGTTATCCAAGTCAGCAATTCCATTGCATACGTGTTTCTGCCAATAACGATTAAGTTAACCGTTCGAGACGGTAACTTGTAGGAACAATTAAGGACACAAAAGTTTCTGTATATAAGACTTACAGTTAAGTAACCGTTCGAGACGGTAACTATAGTGAACAGTTTATGGATTGCTATATTAGACTTATTATTTGTAATGGCATAATATTATTTCATGTTTTTCAATTTTGCTGGTATAATGATTACAATGTAGTTTGTTAAACCATGGCCAATTGTTAGGTCTTGAGAATTATTACCAGTTAAGTATAGGTAATTTGTTAGTTGTATTTTTTCTTTTTTTTTCTTTCTATTTTGTTGTTGTTGTTGTTTTTTCCTGTCTATACCACATTACACTTTATCATCCTTGCTAATCTGGGCGTATTTTACCTATGGAATCATTCCTTAGGTAAACTTTTGGCGTTGTTTTCATCCCAGATATGTTAAAAATATTTGAAATGTCTTTAATATTTAGTACTGTAAATATTACGTTGTTTAATAGGCATAATAAAATGCCCAATCTCAACTCACACCTGTCTTTTGTGTTCCTTTATTTTTACCATACTTAGTTACCAAGGATGATAGCGTTAATTGAAATCTTATATGCATAAATAAATTTTATAGTATAAAATAATTTATGCGTGAAGATGGAACTTAGTGTTGGCTTGTATATACATCTATAAGATGGAACTTAGTGTTGGCTTGTATATACATCTATAAATACATGTAGTAAACAAATAGCTTTAGCCAATGATATTGGTTTCGGATATCACGTGGTAGTCCTTGACGTCACACTTTTCCACTGCCTTTCTATGCAGTCTCCCGAGGAGGAAAGTCATAGAAATAATTTCAGACGTCCACCTCCTCCCTTCCTCCGCCACTGTGAAAGTTTCACCTTTTCATCGGCTTTTGCTTAGTTTTTCATTTATTCATAATTATGTGTATTCTTCAATTTATTTTAATGTTTTTATTGGATTTAACTTTTCATTTCATTTATTCATATTTATGTGTATTCTTCAATTTATTTTAATGTTTTTATTGGATTTAACTTTTCATTTTCATCCCAGATATGTTAAAAATATTTGAAACGTTTTTAATAGTTATTGTTGTCGTTGTTTTCATCCCAGATATGTTAAAAATATTTGAAATGTCTTTAATATTTAGTACTGTAAATATTACGTTGTTTAATAGGCATAATAAAATGCCCAATCTCAACTCACACCTGTCTTTTGTGTTCCTTTATTTTTACCATACTTAGTTACCAAGGATGATAGCGTTAATTGAAATCTTATATGCATAAATATATATATATGGGGAGAAATATTTGTGAACTACCAAGGACAGACAACCTTCGGACGAACTACGGCAGGGCGCCTAGCTATGACGAGATACACAGAAATCAAGCGTATATATTCACTCCTTAAAAAAGGTAGTTGCAACACACGTTGATAAACTGTATCTCTACATCATAACACACTCGTTTGAAGGCACAATTAACATATAGACCCATACATACATACAATTATAGCTCATATGAGTGGGCCACATTTAAGCGTTCAACCACACACAGCTATATTGAGACAGTGACAATGAAAGCTGCCGATCTGGGGATACTGTGATTCAGGTATATATAATAAAGGGAGAGAATTTGAACTCTATATATATACATAGATATATATGTGTGTTTTTTTTGTTTTTTTTTTGTTCTTTCGTTTCTTGGAAAGCATATCGCGTAACCGAAAACAATTTATTACATTTGGTCGAGTAGCCGTAATGTTTTGGAATCATTTCCCTAATCATACACATTTCATACACATTTTATAAAAACGGTTTAATTACATTTATGTGAACGTTGTTTTTTTCCATTTGGAGTTTAATAAACAAGGTTGTCATTCTTGGATAATGTAAATATGTAATGGAAACATTGTGAAAAGTGTTTAATACATTGAAAATCTGTTTCAAATCAGACATTTTGCATCATATTGCATTCAAATTGCCGGATAAGACTCCGGAATGCAGTTACAATTACATAATACTATACATAATATATTTAATGGCATATTAAACGAAGATATTTGGGACACAAGACTAACAACTATACATAATTACTATTTAGCTATACATGTATAGTACGTCCGCTAATACCAAGTTGGAATAGATATTATTTGTAATGCAATTTTGTTAGTGTTTAGAATTACCAATTACATAGTTGTACTAACCATTATAATTAACGTATTGAATGTTTCACTTTGAATAAATGTTGTCAGTAAACATGTGTCTATATTCTTTAAGCACAATGCAGTCAAACACCAGTACACGGTCTAGAGGCTTCCCCTAGAATTTATAATGGTTTCTGGTATCTTTGACGATTATAGAAACTACATGTTAATTTGACACCAATGGGCAGTCTGGTAATGAATGCCTGTTGATAATCAAGCCACATCATCGGTCATTCCTGACATAGTTATGTTTGAATGGGTATGAGGAGACGATGCACGAGCCTTTAATTAGCCCATTGAGGATTAGGGATTAACGTACCGGGAAGTCTCTAAACTGTAACATGTTTCATCAAACTTCTTGCAATTTCAAAGCTACAATGATTTCAGGAAAATGTTTACGCTCGGAAATTAATCGATTTCAAAATGAGCCTTATATCTTGGCAACATAGGCTAATTATCATTGATTTCACGTGATAAATAGGCTAAAGAAAAGAAAAAGGCAAAAGTACTACAACAGTTCACCATTTGATTGCAAGAAGTTTAGGCGAAACGACCACCAGTGGTTATTAAGAGGCCTTTTATTTACATTTGAACCACATGGACTAAAATATACAATGATACCCACAAGTCCGTATTATGGTAACAGACCAGTTTGTTATAAGTAGTGCTCTGTCAGTACAAGTCCGAGTCGCATTTTGTCCTGGCGTTTGGCATGATATAAGGCTTTTAGTAAATTATAAGCGAGTGAAATCATAGGAGAGGGTTTGTCCAATGTAAAATAGATTGTGTACACCCGCAATCAGGCACATAGCAATTACGAAATGGCGTTGTTGTCTATCGCAATTAAGACATGCACCCGGCACCTACATTTGTTGTTGTTTTGCAGAATGAAGATTCGTCTGATACACAGCAATCATCTATGGCCTGCCGGGAGTGCAAGTTTAAAAATAGCTCTTACAACGACATCATTTTTTGTCCACACTGTGGCAATAAAAGTGACAGGGATGCTCGCGTTATTGTACAATTTGACAATGATACGCTACAAACCATTAACTCCCGAATCAAACAATTAGATGATATTGCAGCATCTTCAAGATATGCGAAACAAAAATCCAAACTGGAAAACGAGCTTGAGTATTTCCTAGAACGTTTATACCCTAGTAGAAATTTATCCAATGCCACACCGGCTGACGTTAGAAAATTTCTCGTATTTAAAGAGACAAATGGACGAACTCAATTGCATGAGGAGCATTGTCAATTTCGTGGGATACACGGTAAACAGAAATGCGCGTGTATCGTTACCATGGCAGCTAAATCGGCTGATAGTTTAGTGGGCAAAATACGGGCCATATTTAGGGATGCTGGGAGACTTAACGAATGGAATCCTGAGTCTGCAACAGGAAACCCTGCTTCTTCTGCCATTTTAAAAAGACATATTAAAGCCATGACCATAGAACAGGCCTCCAACGATGTTGTTCGGAAGCAAGCCGTTCCGTTAATGTTTGATAAATTAGAGTCGCTTTGTAGACATTTGTCGTATTTAATTGCTGTAGAAAAGGATGATAAAACAAAATTCTTATTACTTAGAGACAGAGCATATTTCGCAATCATATTCAGGCAACAGAGCTAATGACTTGGGTCTACTAACATTGAACAAGTTGTTTCTCATGCCACATGATCAAGGTTTGTTTATACAAGCAACAGCTGGGAAAACGTTCTCCTTAGACAATCCAAAGAATTTTGTAATCTTCAAATCCACCGATGAGGACATATGCCCCGTTTCGCATTTAAAGACATACGTCAGTTGTGCTTCAGCACTGGGGGTCAAGCTAGACACTGGTTGTTTATTTAGAACAAGAGACTCGATTATGCGCCAAATTGTAGACAAGCCGGTTTCATCAAGTCTGATGTCTGACAGGTTAAAATCACATTTGAAGGCAATAAAATAGTTTCAACGGGGAGAGCGCTCACAGCGGGCGCAGGGGGTTATCTATCACTTTGAGGATGCTGGGACTGCAGGATAGTGATATAAACCAGCACATTGGCTGGGCGTCAGAACGCATGATAAATCATTATGCTAACATTGGTCACCTTTGTTCACCAACAGGCGTCGCCAGTACATTAGCTCAGGCCGCACGCAGAGGTCAAAATGACCACCAGTCGTCGTTGGAGAAGATTTCTCATGAATTATTACGCATCACAGATTTGCCACGTTTTATCATTAGCGAAAACATTTAACTGCTTTTGTTGTCGTCACACATACTCATAGTATGGAATACACGTTAAATAAGTTTCAAGATGTTTGGTCAATACCTGACGTCCTGCGTTGGCTACTGAATGTCTGATGAGTATTGGATAGTAAGTTAAGGCTGAATAGGTATACATAAATATCTAGGCAACGACTTAGAAGATTACAGTTTTCTTAATGCAATACTTACATATGAGGGACACGGAAGGAGCTTGAAATAATATACTATTTCAAGCTCCCTTACAGTGCCCCGAATTGGTAAGCCCGCCTGACCACGCTAATAGCTCAGTCGTTCACTGCACACGTGTATAGCACAACCGAGGTGTTGAAACCTTTACATTATCAGGGGGCATAATATTGCAGTTTTACTTATATACACATATATTTAAAAAAAAAAAAACACATAAAAAAACACAAAAAAAACAACAAAAAAAACACTAAAGTGTCGTATCGCCCGCATATTTACTCGGCAAATGAAATACCATAATTCGAATAAAATGGGAAAAACCTCGCTGGCAGTCTCTTGAGAGTTGTTGCGCTTATTTAGACAGGGGTAATATCGCGGATCAGATCACATACGCATATGTTCAGTGTATGACCTGAAATTGTATCAAAGAGTAAATTTAGTAATATATAATAATAAAAAAATAAATAAATAAAAATTAAATCATGAAACATCAGTCCTTCTTGTGTTCTTCATCAACTATAAGAAGACTTAACGGTTTTCTTAATGCAATACTTACATATGAGGGACACGGAAGGAGCTTGAAATAATATACTATTTTTTATGCAAGAAGTTTTTAATTTAAGACTTGTCTTTGTGAATATCTGTTCCCAGGGTTTACACTGTACAGTGGTCAATTACAATTTAAACTTAGTTTGGACTATAAACAATGTATTTATGTGAAATGTTATAATTTGTTTAAAGTTCTCCTGTCAAATTGATATAAACCAATTTTTTTTATATTTGGTAGAATAACAAGAGGTCAATGACCTTGAAGCTCTACTGATTGATTTTGATTTCAGGAAGTAGTCGCTACAGACTTGTTTTTTGAAAATCTATTTTTAACCGTGGCGGCCATCTTGAATTTCCGGCCGACCTGAAATTTTGCTAGGATCAATTAGACATTAAGAGCAACATTCCTGTGAAGTTTCATGAAAATCCGTCAAGTAGTTTCAGAGGAGTAGTCGCTACAAGTTTTCATTATATAACTCTATGTAAACAAAGATGGCCGCTGGTAGCCATGTTTAACGTCAAATCAAAACGATTTTCAACAAGGACCAACATCATGTCATACTGATCATTTTAGAAAAAGTCCCATATCAATATCTCTTATAGTTTTGAAGAAGTAGTCGCTACAAACTTATTTATTTTAAATCTATTTTTAGCTGTGGCGGCCATCTTGAATTTCCGGCCGACCTGAAATTTTTCTAGGATCAACTAGACATCAAGATCAATATTCCTGTGAAGTTTCATGAACATCCGTCAAGTAGTTTCAGAGGAGTAGTCGCTACAAGTTTTTACTATATAACTCTGTGTAACCAAAGATGGCCACTGGCAGCCATGTTTAACGTCGAATCAAAATAATTTTCCACAAGGATCAACATCATGTCATGCTGCTCATTTTAGAAAAAGTCCCATATCAATATCACTTATAGTTTTCAAGAAGTAGTCGCTACAAACTTGTATTTTGAAAATCTATTTTTAGCCATGGCGGCCATCTTGAATTTCCGGCCAACCTGATATTTTGCTAGGATCAATTAGACATTAAGAGCAACATTCCTGTAAAGTTTCATGAAAATCCGCCAAGTTGTTTCAGAGGAGTAGTCGCTACAAGTTTTTACTATATAACTCTATGTAAACAAAGATGGCCGCTGGCAGCCACGTTTAACGTCGAATCAAAACGATTTTTGATAAGGACCAACATCATGTCATGCTGATCATTTAAGAAAAAGTCCCATATCAATATCACTTATAGTTTTCAAGAAGTAGTCGCTACAAACTTGTATTTTGAAAATTTATTTTTAGCCGTGGCGGCCATCTTGAATTTCCGGCCGACCTGAAATTTTGCTAGGATCATTTAGACATTAAGAGCAACATTCCTGTGAAGTTTCATGAAAATCCGTCAAGTAGTTTCAGAGGAGTAGTCGCTACAAGTTTTCATTATAAAACTCTATGTAAACAAAGATGGCCGCTGGTAGCCATGTTTAACGTCAAAGCAAAACGATTTTCAACAAGGACCAACATCATGTCATGCTGATCATTTTAGAAAAAGTCCCATATCAATATCACTTATAGTTTTCAAGAAGTAGTCGCTACAAACTTGAATTTAAAAAATCTATTTTTAGCTTTGGCGGCCATCTTGGATTTCACATCAACATGAATTTTTGCTAGGATCAACTAGACTTCATGGGCAACATTTCTGTAAAGTTTTATGAATATCCATCCAGTAGTTTCAGAGGAGTAGTCGCTACAAATAAAAGTTAACGGACGGACTGACAGACGGACAGACGGACGGACAGACGGACGACGGACGCCGCACCACGGCATAAGCTCTGCTGATCTCTGATCAGTAGAGCTAATAAAAACACTCAGGAAGTGTTGCCGACCCCAAAAAAGTAGTAAGTAGAGGAGAAAAAGCTGATTTTATAACCAAATTTGTCTTCGTGAAAGTCCGTAACGATTCGGTAGTTTCCGCGCGCACTTTGTGTGATGGCGTAGATTCTGTCATTGACCTTGCGACCTGGCAGTCACCACAGCATTCATGCACAGTAATTTCCCGCGGATACATCGTAATTTTGTTATTTTTGTTTATGACAACTTATTTTGGATTAGTATTTGGATTATTATTGGAAAATGGTGCACTGTGTTGCGTTTGGGTGCAACAATACGAGCGCAAAAGGTTCAAAGGGATTCTTTCGGTTTCCTAAAGATGATGTTTATAGGAAGAAATGGATTGACGCTGTTGGTTCAGATCGCGAAGTTTGTGGTAGAATTGTGCCCTTCAGTCCATCATCGACATGCATGAACCATTTTGAGGATGCGTGTTTTGTGCATCCGCCGTCAGTCATGAAATCAGTCGGCCTGGCGTTGAAACTGTCGCTGTTGAAAACGGCGGTGCCAACCAAATTTCCGGAGAAGGAAGAATCTGACAAAAACAAAAGTCGTGCCAACCCACTGAACAATTCGGACCACCAAAAACTAAACGTAAAACACATGGTGCCTTTGAGAAGAGGAACAGAAAAGATGTAAGTATAAATATAAGAGACGTTTTACCTGTGACCAACCCCAAAAAGTAGGTTTCTTATTTTCTGAAAACCGAAAGTGAAAGTAGAATGAAGTTAGTTTATTTTTAGCGCAGACTTCGACGGATGTCTGCCACTGCCGTCATATTCATATAGGCCTATACAAACTTATCAATGGGTTTCTTGCAGAATAGAAAGATGATATCACATGGTGTCATTATTTATTATTTTGAACAGCGTGTTGAGTTTATTCAAGTTTATGCCATTACTGTCTGCTAACGCGGACCGGTGGGAATTGCACTTTTAAAACAACTTTCTGAAAATTATAATGCTCATTCCCATCTTCAATTCATTCGAAAAAATGGCATTGCATTTATTGAATAAATCTATGTATGTACATTAATCTACCATTATGATGTTTTGTTTGGGATAGCATTCATTCAGTACGTACAGTATTGTACTGCTATGACAGTGTTGTTTACCTGAATAAATTTGATACGGGTGTAGATCTAGGCCTACTGTATAATTCATCTAATTTCAACGAAAACATTAGATGTGTATAATTATTCAACACAAACCCCCATGTTGATTACATGTTTACATTACAGTACAGGTCTTATAATAAAATAACATTTAGATCTAAAAATGTTTTATCTTGTCAGAATATATCATATCTTCTCTAGAGTATTTTAATTTGTAATCATGATGATCAGGCCTAACAAAATAGTTGATTGTTTCCAGTTCATGCTAAAATCAATAGTAGGGAGATTATTTATTTTTATTTCATTTTTTTTTTTAAAATAAAGATTTTTATTATATACTTTCCAGTGAAATAGTGGATTTTATGATTAAACAAGAGGTCAATGACCTTGAAGCTCTACTGATTGATTTTGTTTTCAGGAAGAAGTCGCTACAAACTTGTTTTTTGAAAATCTATTTTTAGCAGTGGCGGCCATCTTGAATTTCCGGCCGACCTGAAATTTTGCTAGGATCAATTAGACATCAAGAGCAACATTCCTGTGAAGTTTCATGAAAATCCGTCAAGTAGTTTTAGAGAAGTAGTCGCTACAAGTTTTCATTATATAACTCTATGTAAACAAAGATGGCCGCTGGCAGCCATGTTTAACGTCGAATCAAAACGATTTTCGACAAGGACCAACATCATGTCATGCTGATCATTTTAGAAAAAGTTCCATAGCAATATCCCTTAGAGTTTTCAAGAAGTAGTCGCTACAAACTTGTTTTTTAAAAACCTATTTTAAGATTTGGCGGCCATCTTGGATTTCACATCTACATGAATTTTTGCTAGGATCAACTAGACTTCATGGGCAACATTTCTGTAAAGTTTCATGAAAATCCATTCAGTAGTTTTAGAGGAGTAGTCACTACAAAAAAAAAGTTAACGGACGGACAGACGGACGGACGGACGACGGACACCGCACCACGGCATAAGCTCTGCTGATCTCTGATCAGTAGAGCTAAAAACAACAACCGTATACATCATGCAACTGTTGTTGTTGCGCATTGTTGCGCATTGTTGCGCATTGGCTTCCCCCATTTTTCTGCATTATAAGTTTCAAGGCTCGTGTGAATATAGGATTTATTTTTATCTCGAAGTGAGAAAACTCAAATATTTCAACTCGTGCTAAAGCACTCGTGAAAATAAAAGCACTCGTGAAAATAAAAGTTGTCTCACTTCTCGATGCAAATAAATCCTATATTCACTCCAACCAACAATTATCCTCTATATATAGGACTAACTAGACTCTTGTCATTTACAGTGCTTATTAAAAACTATAAAAACTAGGGTAGTGTGGAAAAGTCAGGGTCGGTCAGGGAAATGAAAAACATATATCTTTGTTATAAGCCTCAGTGAGAAAAGTATTTCACAAGTACTAGTTACTTGGAGTACTTAGCAAAAATGAGAAAAATGGTGACTTTGAGTATAAATAAAGTATAGACAATAAAGTTTTGCTGACGTCGATGCATCCAACTGATAATGTTCGACAAAATGAACGATTTTGATTAAAAGCATACACAGACCGATTAAATGAAATAATTAGATTATTTAACTCCTTGGTTTTATTATATGAAAATCCTTCATGAGATGGTAGGTGTGGCATCCACTCGTTTGTGAAGAACAAGCCTTCCATTTATATAGTTATTTTTTTAAATAACGACGGATAATTTACATAACTAAGATTGCTGAGTCGAGTGTCATCCTTGTTTTCAAAGTTTTTTTTAATGCAAATTGCTTTAAATAACGTAATCATTATTTGGCATGTTTTCCGATGTACAATACCTTAGATCCAATATGGCTGGCTGGCTGTCACTTTTTTTTTTATTTAATGGATAAACCATAATTATGTAAATGTTTATGAAATTGGCATGTGCATTAGAGGGATGGTTACACCAGTACGCCACTCATAATTTGCTTGCATCAGACACTCTGTCTCAGAACGGTCCAAAGGTCATCATCATACCTTTTCAGAAAATTTAGTTCCAATTTTTAGTTTGTAGAGTACGGTAGTTTACCAATTAATCAATGTTCATTGGTATTATTTTTTAATAGTGTACATTATCATTATGAGAGGGCTGGCGTGGCGCAGTCAGTAGCGCGGCGGATTTGTAACCGGAGGCCCTGGGTTCAATCCTCCATGGTGCCACTGAGTTCAGTCGGTGTGTTCTTGGGCAAGACACTTTCCTTCAGCCTCGTCCGTCGGATGGGGACGTAAACCGGGCGGTCCCGTGTATCTGTCTATCCTCCGAGCACGTAAAAGAACCATAGGAATCTATTCGATAATAAGAGTAGGGCAGGTTCCCGGATTCCTATGTATCCTTCCCCTCTCTCTGGGGCGGCTCTAAATAACCTATACTGTGTTGATGAGCTGTTAAACAACATTCAATTCAATTATCATTATGAGTACCGTATACCCGTTTAAACACCCGGGGGCATTGCTAAAATTGTATCACACATGCATAAAAGTGTGTTAATCCTCTTCTGTTATTAATAAAATTTAAATTAAAACATGAAAACACGGACCATGTACTTACAGGTTGTAAATGAGCAGATTGTGGAGCAGAACTTTCTCAACATGCAGAAGGAAGAGACTGAGAGACGTGTGTTGGAAGAACAGGAGCATCTGCAAGAATTGGAAGTCCAGCACAAACAAGTTAGAAGTCGTACACCTCCAGCATATGATATAAGTGCAGTGTATCATGACCCTTTACGTAATTTAGTGTCAACAGGCTCACAGACGATAGAGGTATATATATGCGAGTGTTGCTTGGCTCGAGTATTTAGTTTTTACTGAAGCATATTTGAAAACGCTTAACGATTCAATTTTTACTGATGGCGGGAGGCATACAGTATTGATTCTGCACAGAAAAAAGTGGGTGGTGGTGTGCCTCCACCACAACAAAATTAACCGTCATATATATATAGCCTAAAATGTGCTGAAAATGACATAAAACACCATTCAAATAAACAAATTTAGTATAACATGGAAAACATATACAAACTTTCACGAGTTTATGAAGATATAACCAATACCTTCGATGTTACATGAAAAACATTTAGATGCACATACTAAATATAGTGTGTTAAAATACATGTTTAATGCTCTTTTGAAATTTTTCGTATTGGCGACCAACAACGTCAGAATAATAAAAAAAAAAACTGCATAGGAGCCAGTTTATTAGGCTAATACTAAATAGAGATTTTCTTAGATTATTTAAAATTGAATTGGGTTTTACGGCACACCAACACATGAAAGGTTATATGGCGCCTAACAGGAATAAACATGCCAGGCTCATCCTCCATTTACATCATGATAAAGACCTTGAATGAGAACGATAAAAAAATGACAAAATAAACATGAAGTGGGGTGGTGGGGGTCCTACCCTTCTACCTCTAGCGAGATTTGCAGTGGTTGTATTCTACCCCGGCAACCACACGGGGATTATTTAAACTTCTTTACATTCTTTAAAGGGACAATGACAATCTTGATGTTTAAAACTTGAGACATTCTGTTTTCAACATGCACTTGTATAGGTGTATAAATTTGCAAATATTTATTTATATAGTTCAAAGCAAATGTTGATTATACTTTACCTAAATAATGTATTTACAGCCATGGTAGAATTGCACCAATAGTATATGTATACATAATGGTAAAGTAATTTGAAAACTCCACATTTTATTCAGATCATAAATCAAGACGCTTATTTTAATGCATGTTGAATCCCTCAACATTTTAATGTGTCCCTTTAATATCTTTTAATTATGGTTCTAGTTTTCATTTATTTTCTTCATTTTTAAGACCATGGCAAGGAAACCAACAGCAAACAAAGGCTCACAAGTGAAACCAAAAACGTCTGAAGCTGGAATGACTGCATTGCCAGAGGTGAATTGTACCCTTTCCGGCCCAGATGCCAAATTGATCCTGTAGACAAGTGCTATCAGTTTCCTGACCCTGCGGATAGTGTAGAAGACCAATCAGAACATAACGAATTTGACCACAGACGATGATGTATGCGATGACGACAAAGATGATGTGACCATGCAAGAAGATGAAGAAATGTGGTAAGTGAACGCCAAAAGCGTGGTATAATACACAATAATTCATTGAACACTGTCAACCGCTTTGCGCATCTTCCCAGGTCATGTGTATAAATTCCAGATATAGTATTTTAAGGTGGCCTAGCGCATCCATGTCCAGGATAGTTAAGAAACTGCGTTTGATACTATCTCGCCAAAAATGTGTTGAAAATGACGAGCTAAATTCAAACAAAATCAGAGTGGACTAGCAGTACGGGTATATTAGAATAAATGCTATTCTAGCGAACACTAAAACGGCCCATGTTGATTCTATTTTGTTCACTCAACAAAATATTGCAGAGATCCATTTATCATTCAGGTTTTTGACAAATGACTGGAATCAATATGATATAAATTATTTCAATAAAATTAGACTTGTGTCACATACTGCTACTATAAACCAAAAAATTTAAACAGCAATTTTTTGTGTAATCCACTAGTTTATATGAAATTTAACGGAATATGCAATATACGAGTTGCTTAATTTGTATTCATTCCAGGAATGACCACATAGACGATGAATTGCATTGTATTTTTTTTTTTTTATAGTCGCACCAACAGCTAAGGTCACATGGCGACTTTCCAGCTTCCACTGGTGGAGGAAGACCACAGGTGCCCCTCCGGGCAATTTTCGTGCACGGGCGGGCACCTGGGTAGAACCACCGACGTTCCGCAAGCCAGCTTCCTCACATAAAGATTCCTAGGCCCCTGAGGGATCGAACCTCCAGCACATAGACGATGAAGATGTTGTGCAGGAGACCAAGTATATAGTGTTTGATAGCTGCCTCCGACAATTATTTCTGCTGTGTAGCTTATGTGGAAGTGCGTGCACAAAGGTCACACGAAAAGTCTTAGGAACAATGCTCATAATACAGACAGTGTGCGAAACAGGTCATGTTAAAGTGTGGAATAGTCAGCCAATAGAAAAACAAACACCTGTAGGAAATCTATTGTTGTCCGGAGCGATTATGTTCAGTGGAGCCTCACCAACCAAAGTTTTGAATATGTATAAGTTTTTGAACATTAAATCAATAGGAGCAAGGACATATGCTCGTTTTCAACGATCATTTATGATCCCAGCCATCGCAAATGTTTGGTCAAGAACACAGAGTGCCATCCTAATGGGCTACGAAGGTACTAAAGTGAAAGTTGGAGGGGATGCACGCTGTTGCTCCCCTGGACACACGGCCAAATATGGTAGTTACACGATAATGGACATGCAGAGTGGGCTCGTGTTAGCTGTTGAACATGTTCAGGTATGTAAAACAAAACAATTGATGTTCTGACATGTCATTCAATTAAATGTGCAATTAAGGATTATGTACCTTCATGTGTAATCCCTTTGAAAATGCATTAGAACTCAAATAATCCTGGATATGTATACTTGCTACTTACAGTATAATATGTTTACACTTTTATCTAAACTCAAATAATAAATATAAACTTATAAAAAATGTGTAGTGATTTATTAGAATATATGTCAATCAGAAAAACAAATAATTTTTATCAAGAGAATGTAGCAGTCACAGGGCTTCTAAAATCGCTGGTTTATCAGTTCCCAGACCGAAATCTGTTTCTCCAGACCGTTTTTCTTTTCAAAATCTCTGTTTAAATCGGTCCAGATATTTTATCTATCGGTCGTTAAAAAATCTACAATTGCCCTTTACCCTCCTTCTAATATCTTAAACTATGCCTTGCGGCAAGATCCATAACACGATTGTTTGTCACTCGCTATGCGAAAGTAGGTCAATTTGGACTAAACCATTACCGATAGTAGGGAGTTTTCCGGAAGAGTCTATAGCTAGGTAGCATGCCTGTGAGATCAGAGAAAGTATATCACGCGTTTTGTCGGTTCACTAAAGCGAGTGTTACCGTCTGTAATTTCTTTGATATATCGTTAGTCGTAAGGTGTTAGCCTGTTTGCTTGTGTCGGTTTGTTTTTTGAAGTGGCCAAAGCTGGGACTGAAATTTGTTTGTGTCATTAAATTTTTTGTAAGCTGGACCGAAATTGTTTGCATTAGTCGTAACATTTGGTATTAATTAATCGACTGCCTCTAAATTACATTGGTTACCACGGTGATTCTTCACGCGACTTCCGGTTTATTAGACACTTCCGGTTCAATTCCTCAAATGATCAACAATTTTAATATTGAGTGAAAATTATTCATTCAGTAAAGCAAAAAAGACATGATGTCAGTCATTAAAATGTACAAATTGTGATAAAGTAAGTTATAAATAATACAAATATAATACAAACATAAATTTTAAATAGTTCTCTATATAAATGACTAAACGGAAAAAATGCATGGTGCAGCGGACATGGTGGGTGGGGTCTGGCGATTTTAGTGATTTTTTCAAAATAAGTGTGATTCTTACGCCAGTAAAAAACCTGGACCGATTTGCATTTTAAAATTTTAGAAGCCCTGAGTAGTCACAATATAAATTTTAAAGGGACTGGAGGGGATGTAAATGTTTTTGTTTTTTTGGTTAACGTAATCTATTGTTCTCAAATTAAACTGTACTCACTGATTTGTGGTAAAGAACTATCTACCAGTACCTTGTCTTATCCAGTATCTTGCAATAATAGTTTTAACTGGACGGAATATGAGAATCAATTCATGCAATTATTAATTAAAACTGAACCATAATGTATGTGATAATCATGTAATTAGGCAGATGCAAATTTGATCTATGTTTGCGAAGTTATTGTAGAGCAAATCGGGTTAACTGAACTGTTATCTTTCAGTGACATAGCTCCGAAAAGTTTCACGCATTTTGTTGTTTTTAAAAGAAAGTCATGTTATTTAAAGAGCAATGAAGTGAATAACTATAATGCGATGGAGCTGGAAGGCTTGAAGAGAGTGATGGCAAAGATGAATGAAAACGTCGACATCACCACCGATAGGCACGTTCAGGTGCGGAAGTAGTTGAGAGAGGAAACGGAGGTTAACCACTGGTTCGATGGCTGGCATCTTGCCAAGGGTGAGTAAACACATAATAATCTCCATGTTTATGCCAATAGACAGGCTATAAATTATTTCGTTTGAAAATAAGATAACGACTTGAAGACCTAGTCATTGATATCAGACATGTCGTTTTCCATTTGATAGTAAAAAATAGCAAAGCATAAAAAGGGGTGGAAAATACATCTGTTGGCCAATACATGGACCAAGAACCATAAGGATATGTTCATTTGGGTATTCATTTTTGTTGGTGCATATGAAAGAGTTGACGGTGTCTTGATGTGGAAGGAAAGCAGGAGAATGCTAGAAAAAAATATTAATTGCTTTGTGTAGATTTCTGAATAAAACTGAGTAAACAGAAAGCGGTCAGGGTGTAAGTTCCAACTTCCTTTTATTTGACAGGTATTAAGAAGAAGCTGCTAGCACTTAGCAAGAAGAAAGGGTGTGAATCGATTGGGCCATGGGTGCAGTCTATTGCAAACCACCTCTACTTTTGTGCAGCCACGAGTGGAGGAGATGGAGATCAAGTGGAGGAGAAGTGGCTGTCTGTATTAAACCATGTCACTAACAAACACGAAGGCCATGGCGACAAGTACCCAAGATGTCTGCATCCTCCAATAGAGAGAAACTGGATTTTGGCTGGTAATTTGATATTTGTGTACTCATAGCCTTTGTATCCAGAGTATACATTTTATTTTTCACTATATATTGTTGAAGCTATGGCCAGCTTATTCCAATAAATATAAACTATTCACATCTTGTTTTATTTGTAATCCATCTTAAATAATGAATTCTATTAGGGAACAAATACTTATTATTTCAGCGGAGGGAATCGTTCCGCTTTGAGATTATTATAGATGTCTAGTTCTAACGCATAACCCCCCTTTTTTTATCCCGGACAGCCATTTCCTACAGATCAGTCTGTTTCTGTGATCTAAAAATCAGGATACAACAACGGACAAAGTCATCCCTAAGTGTCTGCCATGATACGCAGGAGACACACAAATCGACTGTCATGTATATATGATCCAACATGTGCTTAAAATGACGTAAATACCTACTATCGCGTTTGGACAAATTAGGAATGTGCATTTAACACTTAACCCACATGGCAGACCACATGGCAGACAAATAAAATACTAGTAGAAACAAATCTGTATATGTCTGAGCATGACATTCTGTGCGACGTCCTGGTGGGAGAAGATAAGCAAAAACACTACCTCATGAGGCTGACTCTGAGGAAAAGCCTTTGGTTTCTACCTTGCCCAAAAGCAGTACAATTGCTGGCAAGTGGACAGAAACAAGTGGTCAATGACCTTGAAGCTCTACTTATAGGTTTTGATAGCTAGATCAGCATTCCTGTGAAGTTTCATGAAAATCTGTACAGTAGTTTCAGAGTAGTAGTCACTACAAGCTTTTACTATATAACTCTATGTAAACAAAGATAGCCTCTGGCAGCCATGTTTAATGTTGAATCAAAATAATTTTCAACAACGACCAACATCATATCATGCTGATCATTTTAGAAAAAGTCCCATATAAATATATCTTATAGTTTTCAAGAAGTAGTCGCTACAAACTTGTTTTTTAAAAATCTATTTTTAGCTGTGGTGGCCATCTTGAATTTCTAGCCGAGCTGAAATTTTTGCTAGGATCAGCTTCATCTCAAGAGCAACATTTCATTGAGGTTTCATGAAAATCCATCAAGTAGTTTCAGAGGAGTAATCGCTACAAACTTTTACTATATAACTATATGTAAACAAAGATGGCCGCTGGTAGCCATGTTTAATGTTGAATTAAAATGATTTTCGACAAGGACAACATCATGTCATGCTGATCATTTTAGAAGACGTCCCATATCAATATCACTTCTAGTTTACCACAAGTAGTAGCTACCTACTTGTTTTTAAAAAAAAATATTTTTACCCGTGGTGGCCATCTTGAATTTCCAGCCGACCTGAAATTTTGCTAGGATCAACTAGACATCAAGAGCAACATTCCTGTGAAGTTTCATGAAAATCCGTCAAGTAGTTTCAGAGGAGTAGTTGCTACATGTTTTTACTATATAACTATATGTAAACAAAGATGGTCGCTGGCAGCCATGTTTAATGTTGAATCAAAAATATTATCGGCAAGGACCAACATCATGTTATGCTGATCATTTTAGAAAAAGTCCCATATCAATATCACTTATAGATTTCAAGAAGTAGTCGCTACAAACTTTCTTTTTTTTTAAAAATTGTTCCATCTTGAATTTCACATCATCATGAATTTTTGCTAGGGTGAACTAGACACCATGGGCAACATTTCTGTAGTTTCATGAAAATCCATCAGGTAGTTTCAGAGGAGTAGTCGCTACGAAAAAAGTTTACGGACAGACGGACGACGGATACCGCACCATGGCATAAGCTCTGCACCTGCTCTGATCAGTAGAGCTAAAAACAATAAAATTGCTGTCAAGTACTTGTGAAGATAATGAAATAGGCAAACAAGCCTTGAAGAGTAGGTGGCAGACAATAGCCTCACAAATAAATAAGGACAGGTATGCATATACCCCTGAACAGACAGTGTCGATTTAAAATCAAAATTTTAAAGGAAAAATATTTTAGAGCCAAAATAAAAATTCTGAGAAGTCACGAAAAGGGGCGCTACCATCCCTTGGATAATCATCTTTTCAAGTGTTTGAAACTCAGCCAGATGCTAAACCAGTACTTGTTATTAATACGGATACAACAGATGGAAAAGATGCTTCTTTACTTTATACTGTAGTTCTGATTTTAAAAGAGTCAAGGCCATATACACCTTGTATTTCGGTGATCTTAGGATTCACGTTTCATTTGATATAGACCCTTTCACGATAACTGCGGACCTGCGATGCGGGCATACGCACAAAAGCTTCCGGGTGGATACGCGTAAACAAGAGTCAAAATTAGAAAACATTTAAAAAAACGGTATGGTGAAGTCGTGTTGCGAAAAAGAAGGGCGTTAGTTTTTTTCGGTTCCCTGCAAACAAAAGGAAAAGATTGGCATGGGAAAGAGCCGTTCAAAGGAAGGACTGGACACCAACCGTGCACACATTATCTGTTCCCAGCACTGACCTGACGACAGGAACTTTGCGCCAACAATTTTCCCCTACAAGATGTCCACTCCATCAGAACTTCATCTGGCAAGACAGAGACGAGTCGCACAGAGGGAGGTGCTAAAGGTAATACTACCACTACTAGCAGTAATCAGAGCCTTCTCTGACCTGACCAGTCCTTTTTACAATTTTGATATTTCATCTGGCTGTGTATCTAAAAAGTCACAAAATAATGGTTTTTAGGGTCAGAGAAGGCTCGGATTATAGCACTAGTAGCAGCTCGTAAGACAGTTATATAGTTTCAGGAACTGCAATTGCGGGCGGGGTCACATATCTGTTTTTTTAAACACACACCCCAGTATCCTACTCGGGCAAGGACTGTGAAAGTATGCCATCCTTCGGAGGGGATTTAAAGCCATCGGTCCCGTTTGCAGGGAGAGCAATACCCTGAGAAGATGACAGTAATGTAAATTGTTTAAAAAAAAACAGTTTGAAAGAATTTCAATGTGTTTGAGCGACATATATTTTCCAAGTATGTCACTGATCATGTTGATTATTCTATTTATTGTTTACAATTTATCAGTGATTTATACATGTATGGACACATAATCGTTTGAAATGAACACCGCACCTACTGAAATATGAGCCGAGTCGTATGCATACCTTAATTTAGTAGTCAGCCATTTGCATGATTTGCCATATAAAAATAAATAAATAATGTTTAGTAGTGTGTACCAGCATTGGATTTATGGATCAATAAGGGTGTATAGAACATAAACAATGATGAATTAGAAACTATGAACTCGTTTGATGGTTCAGCTGACTGAAATTCTGTTGTACGGAGGAATTAAGAGGAACATTTTCTATTTTTTATGGATGTGTTTACACACCTATCAGTAGTAGCACATACAAATAGCGCGACAGATTACACAGCAAAGCACACAGCAGTAACTGTTTGCTTTAAATTGATAAATATATATATATATATATATATGTCTTCCGAATTTGAGAAAAGAGGTACATGTAAGTTCGGGGTATGATCTTTAATATAATAGTACTATGCAATATTTTTTTCGTTCAACGTGTTCAATGAGCCAAGTTGAACTTGACTTCTTGAGATCTACCAGTTCTCGACTGAGCGAATAGTGGCGGCATAGTGATATCATTACTGGTATGACTTATATTCAGAAAATGATATTGTCACTGGTGAGACGATATCACCTTAGTCTAATATGAAAATTAGCTCACTGAGAAATCCATACAAATCACTGATAGGTATACAAATATTTCAATCTTTGTTCAAAAACTAACAAGTTGGCCTATGTAAATATTTCTAAAATAGATCATTTGACCTAGTTTGTGCAGCTGTTAAGATGCCTGGAGTCTCTTGTTCCAAATCAGCTCACCTGGTCATAATAGCCATTAAACAAGTTAAGAAATCTGAATGGAAAGAGCTGCAGGAACCGGCTGTTAAGTGATATTTTAATGCATGTACATGTGTGTAAAGTGTGTACAATATTTGCTAATTTAATTAGTTTCAGGGTCAGCGAAAAGGTTAGCACCTCAGTTTTATAAATAGTAATCTAGAGATCAAATATTATATCACACAGAGTACCCTTTTAAATTTGGATTCTAGGTTTTTGAAATGTTTTGTTTTTTTACACATGACCATTCCTTTGGAAGAGAATGTATATTTTAAACTAATTCTATTTCAGAGTTCTGTTCAATCACAGGAGGCAGATATGAAAAGGCAGGCATCACACATGGAGTTTTCCATAGCGTCCCATGCAACCTACTGTAAGCCATTGGACGATCGACCCTCTGTCCGAGGCAGATATGAAAAGGCAGGCATCACACATGGATTTTTCCAAAGCGTCCCATGCAACCTACTGTAAGCCATTGGACGATCGACCCTCTGTCCGAGGCAGATATGAAAAGGCAGGCATCACACATGGATTTTTCCATAGCATCCCATGCAACCTACTGTAAATCATTGGACGATCTACCCTCTGTCCGAGGCAGATATGAAAAGGCAGGCATCACACATGGAGTTTTCCATAGCGTCCCATGCAACCTACTGTAAACCATTGGACGATCGACCCTCTGTCCGAGGCAGATATGAAAAGGCAGGCATCACACATGGAGTTTTCCATAGCGTCCCATGCAACCTACTGTAAACCATTGGACGATCGACCCTCTGTCCGAGGCAGATATGAAAAGGCAGGCATCACACATGGAGTTTTCCATAGCGTCCCATGCAACCTACTGTAAGCCATTGGACGATCGACCCTCTGTCCGAGGCAGATATGAAAAGGCAGGCATCACACATGGAGTTTTCCATAGCATCCCATGCAACCTACTGTAAGCCATTGGACGATCGACCCTCTGTCCGAGGCAGATATGAAAAGGCAGGCATCACACATGGAGTTTTCCATAGCGTCCCATGCAACCTACTGTAAGCCATTGGACGATCGACCCTCTGTCCCCGCAAACAGGAACCTAAAGATGCCTATGATACTGATATACACTCCGTAGTTCATATTATATAAAAGGTACTATTCAGCAAAATTTATTCAGAAATTTCATTCATGCATTACTATCTGTTAGTGTTGTTCCAATGAATGGATTTGATCGATCATCGGTCAGTTGTGTCATATTTAGCAGCCACGTTTAATCAATTAATGATCGATCATTGGTCAGTGTGTCATATTTAGCAGCCACATTTAATCAGTTAATGATCGATCATCGGTCGGTTAAATATTCTGATGATCGATCATGAATTTTCGGCCGATTCCCAACACTACTATCTGTAGCTTTCAAAACTAATTACTAAACAGTGTTAGTATTTAATTATATTTTTATATATTTCATAAGGCTGATATAAACTATTTGCATTTTTCCAGAGCCTGAGGGGATGAAAATCTAGCAATGTTTTAAATTTTAATAATTTTGCATAATCATTGGAGTACAGTCTTCTTTAGCCTACAAAACTATTCATATGGTTTGGATGCGATTACATGGCATTAATTGTTAAAGGCTCAAGTAATTGAACGTAGCCAGCCATGTGACTATTCCCTGAAATATAGGTCCCAGGTAGTGCATTAACACTTTGAATCCAAATGTTGAATACCGGAGTCTTATCTGCTTGACCGTGCTTTATGCATTATTTCTTTCTTTGTCTAAGCGGCCATTTGTAACAGACTTTTTTATAACATTTATTTTGAGATGAAAAATCATATAAGTCATAAAAGTTGCAACTTTTTACTTTTTTTACACACAATGGTATTCATGAAAAAAGTCTTCAATTTCAGCCAGTCAATGTGACACTGACCATTTGCTCATTGAAAACTAGAAACTGAGGATGGAAAACAAGAACTTGAAGGGATATCTGCACAGAACAAAATGTAGTGTGGAGCAAATCAGAAGCAGCGACACACTCACTAGCCTACCAAGTTTTGCCATCTTCATGTGGCTCTTCAAGTAATCATGTTTTATGAATATTTACTTTATCATCAATGTTGTGATTAAATGTTCCCGAGAAAATGGAACTACACTGTTGAAGAAATTCACATATTTGCAGCTCTGATGTACCAGTAGTGAGGAAGTGTCGATTCTTACGGATGGCGGGAGGTGTACAGTACTGGTTCTACCCAGGAAATGTGGGTGGTCTGCCTCCACCACAAAAAATCGACCGTCATATATGACCTAACATGCGTTAAAAATGACATAAAACACCATACAAACAAACAAACAAATCTACTTAGCTACTGACTGCTGCTTATAGCATTAAAATTAGCAATGTCAAATATAACTATGTGTTGCATGGTCAGTGTTACAGTACTGAATTTCATATTTTCATAACATACTTTACATATGAAATATTTTCATTTAACGGCAATGTGATCATTTGATGCTGAAGATATAATAGATAATAAGCAGAAGAGATTAAAAAATAAAAAAGTTAAATATTTAAAAGAAATTGTTATAATTATGATAACAAAACATTTCTGTATTATATAAAAAAATTATGAAACTAGCAATTAATTTATTATGGCCATATATAGAAACATTCTCGGTGACATCATATATTTTTAAAGTAAAACAAAAGAAGCAACATCAAGAATCACCTTAAATATTCTATCCCACACAGAACCCTTTTAAATTTGGATTCTAGGTGGTTTTTTTTGTTGTTTTTTTACACATGACCATTCCTTTGGATGAGAATGTATATTTTAAACTAATTTTATTTCAGAGTTCTGTTCAATTACAGGAGGCAGATATGTAAAGGCAGGCATCACACATGGAGTTTTCCATAGCGTCCCATGCAACCTACTGTAAGCCATTGGACGATCGACCCTCTGTCCCCGCAAACAGGAACCTGAAGATGCCTACGATGATACGCAAAATTTATTCAGAAATTTCATTCATGCATTACTATCTGTTAGTGTTGTTCCAATTAATGGATTTCATCGATCATCGGTCAGTTGTGTCATATTTAGCAGCCACGTTTAATCAGTTAATGATCGATCATCGGTCAGTTAAATATTCTGATGATCGATCATGAATTTTGGGCCGATTCCCAACACTACTATCTGTAGCTTTTAAAACTAATTACTAAACAGTGTTAGTATTTAATTGTATTTTTATATATTTCATAAGGCTGATATAAACTATTTGCATTTTTCCAGAGCCTGAGGGGATGAAAATCTAGCAATGTTTTAAATTTTGATAATTTTGCATAATCATTGGATGACAGTCTTCTTTAGCCTACAAAACTATTCATATGGTTTGGATGCGATTACATGTCATTAATTGTCAAAGGCTCAAGTAATTGAACGTAGCCAGCCATGTGACTATTCCCTGAAATATAGGTCCCAGGTAGTGCATTAACACTTTGAATCCAAATGTTGAATACCTGAGTCTTATCTGTTTGACCGTGCTTTATGCATTATTTCTTTCTTTGTCTAAGCGGCCATTTGTAACAGACTTTTTTATAACATTTATTTTGAGATGAAAAATCATATTAGTCATAAAAGTTGCAACTTTTTACTTTTTTTACACACAATGGTATTCATGAAAAAAGTCATTTTCAATTTCAGCCAGTCAATGTGACCCTGACCATTTGCTCATTGAAAACTAGAAACTGAGGATGGAAAACAAGAACTTGAAGGGATATCTGCACAGAACAAAATGTAGTGTGGAGCAAATCAGAAGCAGCGACACACTCACTAGCCTACCAAGTTTTGCCATCTTCATGTGGCTCTTCAAGTAATCATGTTTTATGAATATTTACTTTATCATCAATGTTGTGATTAAATGTTCCCGAGAAAATGGAACTACACTGTTGAAGAAATTCACATATTTGCAGCTCTGATGTACCAGTAGTGAGGAAGTGTCGATTCTTACGGATGGCGGGAGGTGTACAGTACTGGTTCTACCCAGGAAATGTGGGTGGTCTGCCTCCACCACAAAAAATCGACCGTCATATATGACCTAACATGCGCTAAAAATGACATAAAACACCATACAAACAAACAAACAAATCTACTTAGCTATTGACTGCTGCTTATAGCATTAAAATTAGCAATGTCAAATATAACTATGTGTTGCATGGTCAGTGTTACAGTACTGAATTTCATATTTTCATAACATACTTTACATATGAAATATTTTCATTTAACGGCAATGTGATCATTTGAATTGAATTGAATTGAATATTGTTTAACGGCTCATCAACACAGTATAGGTTATTTAGAGCCGCCCCAGAGAGAGGGGAAGGATACATAGGAATCCGGGAACCTGCCCTACTCTTATTATCGAATAGATTCCTATGGTTCTTTAATGTGCTTGGAGGATAGACCGATACACGGGACCGCCCGGTTTACGTCCCCATCCGACGGACGAGGCTAAGGTCAAGTGTCTTGCCCAAGAACACACCGACGGAACTCAGTGGCACCACGGAGGATTGAACCCGGGGCCTCCAGTTACAAATCCGCCGCGCTACCGACTGCACCACGCCAGCCCCTTAGTGATCATTTGATGCTGAAGATATAATAGATAAAAAGCAGAAGAGATTAAAAAATAAAAAAGTTAAATATTTAAAAGAAATTGTTATAATTATGTTAACAAAACATTTCTGTATTATATAAAAAAATTATGAAACTAGCAATTAATTTATTATGGCCATATATAGAAACATTCTCGGTGACATCATATATTTTTAAAGTAAAACAAAAGAAGCAACATCAAGAATCACCTTCAACCCTTGATCTTTATAATCAGATTGCAAAGTTTTGAATCTCCTTTGTGGCGTAAGGAAATACTGAGTGATGTTCAAGTGACATATAGCAGAACATTGTAAACAGACGACGAAAAATATTTCAATGCATTTGAATGGAAGAAGATATGTCTGTTTGAGCATCATTTTGCAAAGGATGTTATTAACTGCTTGAGGTATGAAGAGGAAATTTCACAGAAACAGAAATATTTTGATAATATACTGACAGTCAAAGTTATTGCTGAAGCTTCTTTGAAAAAGTGCCAAGTAACATTGCAAACAAATCAGTTGAGAAAGAATGCTGCAGAAAAACTTCATGATTTGAATTTTGTGCATAATGAAATTACACATTCCTATCACACCTTAGATACAACACTAAAAGACACAAGAAACAAGAAACTGTTCAGTGTTTATCAATCAGTTGCACAAAAGGACTTTGTGATCACGATGGTGATGTCCATGCTTTTGTTGAAAAATGAAACAGGGGAAAATGTTAATGAAATTGGAGAGATTTTAATATGTGAAATTGCAAAGAAGCATAATCTTTCATTACGATATATTGTTTTCGTAAAGGAAGGCACATTCAATCAATATGCCTGCAAACAATGTGTTCCTGGAAATGTACATCGGTTTGAGCTACAAGATCATTTTTTAAAAAAGAAACTGTCCGACTATCTACTGCATATACACACTACATGTGATAAGGACTACACTGATGAACCGAAATGTTGTGAGGCAACACAAGATTCAAACTTGTACAATAGAAAGTACAATGGTATTTTGCAGCAGTTAAATACTGAAGAGTTATTTGTAAATTACCACTCGGTCACCACCGTGTTTGACATCACATCCAATTCTGGTTTACAAAGTCTTAAGGCAGCTGATAGATGGCTCAAGAATGCAGCTGATCCAGACAGGTCTTACTATGAGACTTACATTCATGAAACAGTACCCATTACATAAACAGTCTGCCAATGATGGAGAATCTGCAAATAATAATGTACGTCTATGTGACTGCTATATTGTACTGTTTATGGATAATCTTGTACGACTGTCTGTCCATGAAGATCCAGATCCGGGTAAAAGCCGAACATCACAGATTTGTACATTGCCAATAACGCTGAAGGGACTTCCCAGGGACAACACGATAATAAAGTCGTGGCAGAATGAACACTGCACTGCAACGTGGCACAATGAAGACTGCACTGCAATGTGGCACAATGAAGCAACAGTGTCATGTTCGTGCAAAGAAAAACGGACTTTGCCAAAAAAGGACACAGACCTTCTTATACCGATACCGGCAAAGAATCTGAATCTTGGAATAAATTTAGTATCCAGGCTTCTTGGGGAATACACGCTCTTTCTGAAGTTGATGATTATATATCTGAAATATTGGACAGGAATGATGAAGATCCCACAACGCAGCTTTTGAATGAAATCGAAGACCTTGATATTTCCATGAGATCCATTGCAATAGAAGAGCATATCCCAGAAGAGACATCTACACTGAGTGAACAAGAGAACCTAAGCTTGGCTGGGTTAGAAATGCATTTGGATAGTTCACTAAACTTAATAGAAATCACTATTGACGAACAGCAATTCGTAGAAGGAATTAATGGACTGGAAAGTACCAATGCTGAGGATGCAACTGAAATTTCAGCAACGACGTGAGGAAGAATATGAAGTAAAAGGCATTCACAGCAATTCACACACATGTGATGAACCACAGACAGTCCACATAACAGGTCAATATTACTATGTATTGCTCTTTCCTTTCAGCAGTCCCGCTTCCACGTGGTGGTCAAGGCTGGTCAAAATTGTTGACAAGAAGTGGTTGTCTTCAGCGTCGTGTGTGCAGTGGAATTTCTGCCATCTGACTTCTGTATGTTTCAAGTCATTTGGTTTTGATGCTTATATATATACGCTTTTATTGAGTTGCCGTTGTTTTGTCTATTAGTAATAACAGCAATAGGATGAAGTTGGCTTGCTGTCGGTATGTTTGCTCAATTTATATACTGGAAAGCAATGAGTCTGTCACGTTCTAGCTGAAAACGCTATACATATGGACCACTTTCTCATCCGGCAGTTCGTCTGGTAAACAAACTTCATTTCTTTTTTATAAACTTAAATTAAATATTAGGAATTCTACTACATTATTTCAGGGTACATTTTAGGTATTTTGATAATAATAGACTGAACAAGAATTGTCACCATTTAGTGACAAATACCCCCGAAAAAACAATATTTACGCATTTGACCCTTATCCTCCAAGTGTGACCTTGGCTTTTGAGGTACAGACCTGATTCTTTGGCATGACACACCTTTTTATTGTATTCGGGTGAAATTTCATGAAATTCCCTTTGGTACTTTTGAAGTTATGACTGAGACACCAATGTTTCGGACGGACAAACAGACGAACACATTAACAAATGGACAGTGAGATAACTAAATAATATACATCCATTTGGGAGCATTAGAAACACACTGATAGGACAGTTTAATAGGAATTTATGACTTGGAAAGGATTATTACTGTTGATTTGATTAGATAAAGGTCAAGGTCACTGCATATTAGGTCACTGCATATTACAGGTATCAGAAATTAAACCGTGGAAAAGTTGTTAATATGATTAAATCTCAACAGTGTTATATTTATTAACAGTTATTAAGATCTATTTAAAATAAATGATAACGTCAATAAATATTTATCATTCTTTTTGGTAAACTGTCGTAGGTATGCCCTTTGCATTAAAGTCTAAGACATGTATGCTTTTCAGAGACCAACCTGAAATACACCAACCATTCTTCAAACTATTCTTAGACTTGAAGTCAAGTACTCAAATTTCGTTTGCAAATATTTCCATGACCTTCAAAGATAAACGATCGTATGAAGTTGCTTTTTATTAGTATTGATCATACTTATACATAGCAGCTTGAAATGAATGTTTATGCTTGAAACTTATAGAAATATTTGTGATTGAAAATTGTATACTTGGGCTTAAGTCCAAGAACATTCGATGGCGAATTCCAGGCCTGATCAAATCAATAACCAGGATGTTGAGAATATTAATTCTGACTTAGTTCATTTAGTATCCAGATGGAATTGTTTCCATTTCAACTCAATATTCACACTTGCCGTCAAGTAGTGAAAATACCATTTCAAGTCCCTCTCGGTGCCCTAAGTATGATAAGCTTGCCTGTCTTTATAGGATGACATTCGTTCACTGCACGCCGACTACCCATCATGGCTTTGGAATTAAGCATACTCCAAAAATTCAGACATGAAGAATCTCCAAAATCGGGACTTTAAATGACATATGGGTGATTTCAAAAATAATGAAGCATAAGTGTAATTTTTTGGTAAAATTTCAAATTACAGATGGGATTATAATTTTTAGTGCAATAGTTAGCCAATATGTTCAAGTTTATGTCATGAATACGGCCAATGGATAAGTTAACATGTTACAATAAAAATCTAAGTGTTTATATGAATTTTAATGAACTTTTTTGAAATAAATAACCAAATTGTGATTCACAAATTATCTCAAACAATAATCATAATACTGTTTTTGCATCATGTACATATAAAGTAACATGTTCAACAATAATTTTTTAGTAAAAATATGTTCTGTAGTCCAAAATACAATTGAAAAATATAGGTTTTTATGCTTTTAAGTCCCATTATTTTATAAACACACACCTTAATGTCATTTTTATGCACCATTATCTTAAACTTTTGAAGAGTAAACTTTATGTTTTGCATAATTTAGGACATACTCGAAATATTTGCAAAGTTTCATAAGTGTAAATTAAAATTTGCCAAAAATATGAATACTTAAAAAAAGCCACATTGTCTTGCTTTTTTGTACACTTGGGACAATGCCTTGCATTATTAAAAATCAACATACATTTCTGATCTTAAAACAGAGTCTACTGGCTACAAAGTTAAGAACTTTTAAAATTTGCCCCATGACCTATGTGTTAAACAGGAATTTTATTTGTAATATTCTGTTTTAAGATTTAATAGTTAAAGATTACAATTAATGTTTGCAGGTTTAGACCGTTCTATCTCAAATCATTTGGAGGGAAATGAACAATGAATGTAAATACAGCATCAAAATAAAACTTTAAACAATGATTCACTCATTTTCTTGGTTTCAATGATCCATGAATGCCCTTAAAGAGCTTAAAATTTCTTCATTTTTTTTGTTTTAAACATTAACCATAATTCTGTACACTTGGGACAATTTACGATCATCATCAATATGTTTATTTTAATGTGTAAATCAGTGTTCCTGTAGGAACCCCAGTGAAAATGAGACTGAGATTTCACTGAGATTTCACTGAGATTTCAGTGAAATTCACTGAAATGTCCATATTTCAGTGAGATTTTGGTGTTTCACCAAATTTCAGTGAAATTTCAGTGAGATTTCAGTGAGATTTTGAAAAAAAAATATGTACATCACAGTGATATTTTCTGACTGAAATTTCAGTGAGATTTCAGTGAGATTTTGAAGAAATAAATTGTACATCTCAGTGAAATTTCAGTCAGAAAATATCACTGACATGTACAATTTTCTTTTAAAAAAATGTCTGATTTTAATTTCAGTGGAATTTTCCTGTAAATTTAAATTTCAAAGAGAAATTTTACAGAGATAAATTGTATTACCTCTAAATTGATGCAATTTGGACTACTCTTGTCATTTGGGAATGTATTTTACAAATAGCATTAGAACAATAATGTTAATGTACATGTATGATACATAGGTATAAACAGTTGCAAGTAAAAATAGATGTAAGTTCATGAACATAGGTCATATACTTTTTCAAGTTAGAGCCAAGGTTAGGTTGCAGGTTAAAGTGTGACGGACGACGGACAAAGGGATCTGTAGGTGTCTGTCATGCTACGCAGGCGACACAACCATGAAGTTTAGTGTAGCGACTACTCCTCTGAAACTACTGAATGGATTTTCATGAAACTTTACAGAAATGTTGCCCATGAAGTCTACTTGATCCTAGCAAAAATTCATGTTGATGTGAAATCCAAGATGGCCGCCAAATCTAAAAATAGGTTTTTAAAAAACAAGTTTGTAGCGACTACTTCTTGAAAACTATAAGTGATATTGATATAGGACTTTTTCTAAAATGATCAGCATGACATGATGTTGGTCCTTGTCGAAAATCGTTTTGATTCGACGTTAAACATGGCTGCCAGTGGCCATCTTTGTTTAGATAGAGTTATATAATGAAAACTTGCAGCGACTACTCCTCTGAAACTACTTGGCATATTTTCATGAAACTTCACAGGAATGTTGCTCTTGATGTCTAATTGATCCTAGCAAAATTTCAGGTCGGCCGATGCATACAGTTCCAGATAAATTGACCTTAAGCGCAAAACTGACTAGTTCCCAGTTCCACCCCCCCCCCCCCCCCCCCCCCCACCCCCACCCCCACCACCCCTGCACAAAAAAACTCTGGATTGGCTCATCTTGTTTAAATGAACCAACTCGCTGAGACCGGACTCTATTCTAGAATTGCTATTTACAATCCGTCGTCTCGATATGGTGAACATTAAATTTTGTGCCAAGTTATTTCAAAATCCCTCAAGCGGTTCAAGAGATATGGAGAGGACACTACTTGAGACGGACAGACAGACAGACATACAGACATCCAAGCTAAAAACAATATGTGGGGAAGACATAATAAGTCATATAGATCATTAAAATATCAGAAACATCAACACACATATCAAACTTGCCATCTCTTTTCAACCGCGTTTTAACCGGGAAGTAACCGGGAAATCCGAGAAATCGACCGGGGAATAGTTATCACCTACGTGACATCATAGTTTAGAAAAGGCGGTTTGGCTGGCGACTGGCGCGTTTGAAACAAGCAGAAGTTAAACATCAACAACATCGTAAGTATTTTCGAGTGTACACGTAACATATGTCATGCGTATGAACAATGTAATAAGGAAATATATTCTTTCGCGAAACAGGAACTCGATCCCTTTTTAAATGGAGGAATTCGTATGCTGAAAACGATGTCATCAGTTTTCGCGAATGTACGGCGATCATATATGCGGACATTTAAGCGTTAGAAAACAGCTTATTACAATTAATTACATGCATACTGTTATGATTTAAACAATTTTGGTTTCTAAACATAACATCTAGAGGTTTTAGAACGGCGACTTTAGTTGCTTTGAAAAGCAGACGGCGGTTACCGGCCGCCTATTTCCGGTCAAAACAAGATTCTTAACGACATATTTTGTAAAAGAAGTATTGACTATTCTGAATGAGATAATAGTTTCTGAAACAAAGAAATGTATCCATGTTTTAATCAGGATTTCATGTATCCGTATATAGTCATGTTTTAATCAGGATTTTCAAGAAAATGATTTGTACACTAGGTTTATCAATTCTACACCCCCTAAAAGTAAAGTATGTATATTTTGCTGATGATTCCTTTCCTTCCCCCCCACAAACACACACACCCCACCCTTCCACCCCTACAGTAAAGTACATATGTATATGCGGCCAGTCTTTTTAAAAGTTAATGTCAACATTTCTTATTTTGGTTGCATTTATATTTCTATAGGCTGGAAAAGCTGAACAAGAATGAAGAGGCAGAAAGATAAAGCCATGGACGAGAATACTACACGGGTCTTTGTACGTTCTACCTGATAAAAATATGAAGGTATAACTGTTTTGTAAAAAAATTGATATTGGTTAACAAAAAAAAATGTTTGCTGTTAGAAGAATCAATATGCTGAAGCTTGTACTAATTAACCCAAGATTATTTATATATATACAGGGCTTTTTCAGGGTTTTTTGGGGAAAAGGCCCCTGTCCAAATTGGGAATTTTTTACGCGGTAAATAGTCAAATTTGGGGAAAAAAAATATCGACAAATCAAACCAATTGGGAAATTTCAACATTTATTATTCTGCTTTACAGCTTAATTTGTCTTGCTTTGCTGTCTCTGAAAGTATTACAGAGCTCTTCAAGCGTTTGTTCAGACAGCTCTACAGGCCCTTCAATACAAATTCTCATCAAATTTGAGAGTTTGGCCTGGCCAAGGGAGCTTCTCAGAGAAGGGCTATCATTACAAATCTGATCTACTGTATCAACGTTTGTAGGTTCATTACAATTCACTGTGTCTGTCGGTGATGTATCAGTAGATGTATGGCCATCATCACCTATCTGGGCCTCAGACACTTGGTCAGATTCCGCCGGGCAAGAACTTTCAGGGGCATTTGAAATGTTAGATGTTTTGTTCCACAGAGATTTAAGTGATGGGGTACCCTTGGCATATTTTTTTCTAGGTCTCTTCGCGTAATATTTACTATTATGCGACATTTTTCGTCAATAACATCACGTGACGAGTTTTCGCGGTGCCCAGTATAAAAGCCGGTACTGCAAATCCGGTACCGTACTTAGTTTTTGCTTCATAATTCCTTCCCATTTTATACGCAGTCAAACTATTATGGCGAAAATACTGGTTTATGAAATAAAAATTTATTTCTGTTTATTTTCAACCATATATTGACCATAAGTAATCGGGAATGGCGCCGCGATGCATCTTCAACTTGCGGTACGGTATAAAGACCGTTGTCCGTGTTTTTACACCGGTTACATACATCAATTCACGGAAATGTAGTTTTCACAGATCACCGATCAAAAGTAAACAAACGATTCGCGTAATTTGAAAAGTCTCTTGATTATATGGTTTTTCGTTTATTCATTTGTTTCTATTTTATAAGCAAAAGGTATTTCTGTTGAAATGGGATTTTTTTCTTGAAATTGGGAAAAATGGTCGCTATTTGGCATTGGGAACGGGGCCGAATATCGGCCCCATGAGACAGGCTGAAAAAGCCCTGATATAGTTCAAACAAAATCACTGCAGCTTCAAAAACTGTATTTGTTGAAAGGTGGAAAGCACATAAAACTTGATGGCTAAATGGCCCTGAAGTCTCACCTTATGGTATCATATTATTGTAGACACTTGCAGCAGTCACACACATTTTGATAAAAGCGCTCTCTAGCTGGTAATCTCAGAAAAAACTTATTAAATGTTTAATTAAAAACAACGAACTATTTAAGACAGCAGATCGTACTTGAAAAAAAAACACATGTGTTTTAAATGTTTTATGATAATCTATTTTCAGATTTCGGTTTGTTGGAGAGGCCAAAAATGAATAGAATTGGGGTTTTAAGTGCACCAACACATGAAAGGTTATATGGCGCCTAACAGGAATGAACAGCCAAGCTTATCCTCCATGTACATCAAGATAAAATAAGGAGAATGCGCCTAGAACCTTCTCAACGGCAGAGTTGCTGCAAATTCTATTGTAGACACTATTTACGCTGGAGCCACGTTTATTGTTTTTCTGCCACTGCTCTAGTGATTTGAGCAAGATGGCACCTGAAACAATGCAGGGGTCATGATGAAGACCTTTCATGAGCATGAACATAAAATGAACATGAATTTGGGGAGTTCTACCACTCTGCCTACCCATCCAACCGGATCTGCAGTGGCGCTATTCTTTGCCCCAGAACCGCACGGGGGTCAAAAATGATGTAGGCGCAGAAGAGGGATGAGCTTTTGCGGTGCATATGTCAAAGTACCTCGGGTGGAAAAAACAAAGATTGTTTGGAGATGCCGCTGTACAGCCATGGGACTGCTGTTTTTACATTGTGTCAAAATATGTTAAGATTGTAGAAGCACCTTTATAAAAAAAAAAGAGAATTGACAGACTACATGAACAATGAAGAATCACAATGAATGGTCTTGGGTGAACTGATAATCAAAAAAGTAGTCTGGACTGGTAAATGGATCATTGAAGCAGCTAATGCCTGAACTTCACTACACTATTTATATAATTTATTATATGCCTTCTTCGGATGCTTAAGAAGGCAATTATTTATTTTTTGAATTTATTGTTTGCAGATGTGCATAATTTAATTGGAAGAATTTTAAGATATATTTATATACATTATGAAATATAATTTTTTTGTTTTATGTGTTGTAATGATTGATTGATTGAATGTTGTTTAACGGCTCATCAACACAGTACAGGTTATTTAGAGCCGCCCCAGAGAGAGGGGAAGGATACATAGCAATCCGGGAACCTGCCCTACTCTTATTATCGAATAGATTCCTATGGTTCTTTAACGTGCTCGGTTGATAGACTGATACACGGGACCACCCAGTTTACGTCCCCATCCGACGGACGATTTATGTGTTATAAACTCCAGTTACTTTCTTGTCTTTTAGTAGTTCCAAGTACACATGCCCTTATAAGAATTTGTTTTTTATAGTCTCGGTGTAAAAGTCCAGTAGTATGCACTTTTGCATGCAATTTGTTGCGCACATAAGGCCAATTAAAACTCTGTTGTTCCGGTTATATTGGGGAAAACCTTTTTTTTGGTGACAGATTTTTAAACCAGTAAAAAAAGCCTAGACTGGAAGTTGGTCTGTTTCATGTTACCTTGTAACTTCTTCCATCATGTTAGCCAGTGTTCATAAATACCCCTAATTTCCTAATGCCATAACATTTTTCGATACGGATTACTAAGATTAAAATCCAGGAGGCCGCCATCTTGCTAACCGAAAGCGCCACTTTCTGAGTTGCGAAGATTTGCCTCGTGTACTTCCGTATTTTTTCTCGGAAAAACAAGGATTTTTTTTAGAATTGGTGAAAATTGTCCAAAATCTAGGGTCGGTCGGGTAAATGGCACCACACATTGTTTTAATTGGCCTAATGTATAGGAAACAAGTAAGTGACCTTGTTCAGTGTAGATTTGTTGATTTGAAACTGTGTCAGTTTTAATGATGGTGTGGAAGACCTCAGAAATCTTTAATGTATTGTCTAGACGATAATCCATTTGCTAGGAACCATGTATGTGCCCCAGCTGGGATTTGAACCGAAGAGGTTGGTGATCTTGAAAAAAATGTCTGCATGACCAATTGGTAATGCAGGACTGACAAATAGTATGAGATCATTAAATATGTTTTACCTCCATGTATCGTTTGCGGTCTTCTTTTTATTACTGTATATGCAGGCATATTCGCGTATAAAAGGGGCGTTTGTGTTTTAACGTCAAACTCGCCAGCCATTTCGTATGTTTTTAGAGAGTAAAAATACACCAGAGTGCTCATGTTGCTCACATCGCTAATGTCGCTTACGTGCATTTTAACATGCAAAGTAGGTAGTTCTCACACCGCTAACATTGCTCATATAGCTCACGTGAGCTCTACCTAATTTGCATGTTAAAATGGACGTGAGCATTTAGGACCAGGTTAGATCTTGTGTGAGTAGCTCATGTGCACCATGTTGGCAAGTTTTGGTATGGGAGTCTACTATAATTTTCCTTTTTTTCTTCGCTTTTGATCTATTCCGGGGTTTACTGTTTTTTCCTAGAGAACACTTTCCGGGGTTTTCGTGGTAAATTTTGGAGTATGAGCCTGGCTTGTTCATGCCTGTTAGGCGCCATATAACCTTTCATGTGTTGGTGCGCATTAAAACCCAATTCAATTCTTTTCAGGGAAAACATTTTTTAGTTTTTTAATATTTTCAGATTACCCTAGCAGCAAATAATTTTTCTGCGGACAAAATCCGTGTAAATCCATCTATTCCATGGAACATAATTATTTCTGAGGAATTTTCATTGAAGCCTGCAAATATCCGTGGTAATCTACGGAAACATTAAAGATTCCGCCGAATCTTCAAAGTTTCCATGGATTTTTGCTGAATCTTCAAAGTTTCCATGGATTTCTGCGGAATCTTTGTTTTTATTGCTGTAATCTTTTTTTTTGGTACTATTTCCTAGTGATTGGGAGGACGGAAAATAATTCCGAGTGGAATTCCGCGAATTTTACAGTATTCCGTGGCATTTCTAGAGACGGGTATACCTCTGTTTAATAAAAACAAAAAAACGTTTGCAATAATCATGCCATTTTAATAGTGTTAAGCTCTTCAAGATCTGATTGTTAAAAAACAGAAAAAAACATGTTGTGATGTGTCACATTTTTGGACTTTCTGCTTAATCCAAATTGTGTCTTGATTTCATGTCCAATAAGGTTTCGGTAAAACAAAATTGGTGAAACTACTGCTAACATCACGCTTAAATGTACAAAATCGGTATTCCCATTAAAATGGTATTTCAGTGGTGTTCCTATATGAAGTATTAAAAACCATTGTTATTTCAATGGTTTTTCAATGGAGTATTAACACCCATTGTTTTGCCATTGTTATTCCATTTATATTAAAGCTCATTTGCATATTTAGACCATTGTTTTACCATTTTTCTGTGACGTCATAGAAATGGTACCTCATTTACATTTTTCGTCTCAAATCAATGGTGTTTCAATGGTTTTTCGTTGTCTTCTCATTAATATTCATATTTATAACAAATCAATTGTATTTCAATGCAAAATCAATGGCTAGAAAATAAATGGACAATTAATGGAATTTCAATGGCTTGGTTTTTACTAAGGGGAATTCACGAAATCTTGTCAAGAATTTTTTGGTCAAGATTTCATGAAATCTCAGTGATATTCACTGAATTTTTGGGTCAATATTTCACTGAGATATCAGTGAAATCTCACTGAAATCTTGGCAAAATATCAGTGATATTTCACTGAAATCTTGGCAAAATATCAGTGAGATTTCAATGAAATCTCAGTGATATTTCACTGAATTTTTTGGGCGAGATTTCATGAAATTTCAGTGAGATCTCAGTGATATTTCAGTGAGATCTCAGTGATATTTCACTGAATTTTTTGGGCGAGATTTCATGAAATTTCATTGAGATATCAGTGATATTTCACTGAAATCTCACTGAAATTATCACTGATATCTCAATGAAATTTCATGAAATCTTGCCCAAAAAATTCAGTGAAATATCACCGAGATTTCACTGAAATATCACTGAGATTTCACTGAAATCTCAGTCTCATTTTCACTGGGGAACATATGTAAATATAAACACTTATAATGTTATTTCACGATAAAATTCCATACAATATAGAAAAATTAAATATTGCAAAGTGATTTCTTATTATTCTGAAAACAAGAGATCTTATCAGAATAAAGTAATGATTGAATAATATCTTAGCATTAAGACAATATATTGTGGAATAAAAAATCTTTGCTTTTGTTCTGGTAGACTCACAAAAACTTACAATAAATATATTGATACCTCATAAATAAGAGTTAATTTATAGCATTTGATAAAAGATTTATAAATGTGTACACTTGGGACAAAACTATTGAACAAATTAAACTTTATAAATTATCAAATGAATTACCAAGATTAACTTTCCGTAGGAATACCTATATTATTGTTATATTATTCAAACACTGAAAACAATTTACTTTAACAAACATCTATACAATTCAACTGATTATACATAACTTAACTCCTAACAAATGAAGTCATGTTAAATGCTTAAACATAATGGTCTGAAGTATTATATCCCAAGCCAGAACACAATTATTAAACTCATACCTGAACTCAGACACTTGTTCTTGTACCTCTGTACATGCAACAAAAGTGTACCAATACATTTATGTACAGTGAAACAAGTGTGTACATATGTATGTACATTAAAACAAGCGTACTTTTCTACATTCAATGTACAGCCAAACAAATGTATCTCTGACCTGTACATGCAAACAAGTGTTGCCGTACCTTTCTACTTTCAAATAAGCTTACCTCTGTGCCTCTGTACATGCAAACAAGTGTACCTCCATACATCTTTACAGCAAAACAGCTGCACATATGTACATGCAAACAAGTGTACCTCTCTGTATCCAAACAGATGTATCTCTGTAAATCCAAAAAGGTGTACCTCTGTACATCTTAACGAGTGTACCCCTGTACACCCAAACATTTAGTGTACCTTTGTACATTCAAACAAGTGTACCTTTATACCTCTGTACATCCTTACAATTGTACCTCTTATATACATCCATACATGTGTAACTCTGTACATCCAACCAAATCTACATCTGTACATCTTAACATGTATCTGTCATCTATAAATCCAAACAAGTGTACCTATGTTCACATGTAGAAAAAAAGTGTAAATCTATATCTCTGTATATCTTAACAAATGAACCTCTGTCCACCTGTACAGCCAAACAAGTGTACATAATAATGTACCTCTGGTACATGCAAACAAATGTACCTCTGGCACATGCAAACAATTGTATCTCAGTACATCTGTACAGTCAAACAAGTGTACATAATAATGTACATCTGATACATGCAAAGAAATGTACCTCTACATCTGTACAGCCAAACAAGTGTACTTCAGTACATCTGGTTTATAAATGCAAACAATGGTGCCTCTGTACATGCAAACAATGGTACTACCTCTTTACATCTAGACAAGTACTAGTACCTCTATACAGCTGTACCTCTGTATATCAGTGAACATGAGTACATCCAAACAAATGCACCTCTGCACATATACCTCTGTACATCCAAGCAAGTATTCCTCTGTACATCCAAACAACTGAATCTCTGTATATTCAAACAGAGGTACACCTTTTTGGATGTAAAAAGGTGTACCTCTGTACATCCAAGCCAGTTTATCTCTGTACCTAGACTGTACATCCAAACAAGTGTACCGGTACCTCAATTAATCTTCATTTGATATAATGGTCTCTGGCCTTCTAAAAAAAGGCCTTGAATATGTGTTTGAGTTGGAGTCACAACAGTTTTACTTCTTAAAGTGCCCTCAAATGGAACTTTAAGGACCAGAGTTGCCATCTTTAATGTATCAGATCATTTCCTGAAAACTTATTTGACATTTATCAAGTGTAATGAGCAAAACCAGTTTTTCATGTCCCAAGTGTACAATAACAATAGTTATATTTATGTGCAGTGTAAAATACTCATAGAGGCATTATCTATTAAACCTTATACAGCATATGTCAAGTAGAAGAATGTTGCCTTACTATGGAACAGAGAAAGAACAAATATAATTGTTAACAACAAAAATATATGATTTTACCTTTTTTTCTTGTAGGTTAATTTGGAATATTTACAAAATATCATGTTATTTTACCATTAGAACACTTCTCCAGACTATTTTCCATGGAAATTACACCTTTCTGCTTGCTGCCTTGTAATAGAATGAATTGTGGTATAATTTTCCTGGAACTGACACCTCTCAATCAAAATTGTCAAATTTCATGTACACTTGGGACAACACAAATATGCCAGAATTATTTTTACATGCTATCTTACCATCACAATGTTGTCATAGCTGATGCCTATTGGACATGTTCTTACTAAAAAAGTACTTAGAGATTGAAAAGGCATGTGGACTTTAAAAATATCTATCATTTATGCTAAATTGTACACTTGGGATAGTTTTTGACTGGTTATTGTATATGGCTGTCAACAAGTTAAATGAACAAGATAATGTATAGAAATGTAGAAAAACTTAAAGAATACATATTTATGTGCTGAAATAGAAAACTTTTATTCACCTCATTATCAACACCTTTTCTACCAGAACCTCAGTATACCAATTCTGGTGAAAAAGTGTGTGCAAAAAGTCTTAGTACACTTCAACTTCAAACTCTTATGGAAAAATAATACATGTTTGGAGACGGGTTACATGTTATGTAACCGATAGTGAATATGCCATGCTACTGTATAAAAAAGACCATTTGCTGATATGTCAGCTGGTTGCATAGTTATTCAAAACTAAAAATGGTGTTTTAGTTGAAATGTCACGCAAAACAGTACACTTGGGACACTTTTTGACATGTTTTTACAACATAACTTTTTAAGGAAGCAAGCTAATGTGATGAAACTTTGCATGAGAATCAACTACCACTAAACACATCTCCAGGACTTAAAAACTTAGTTATTTAGCTTTCTGGTAAATAGATATTGGAATGTTAATAAAAAGCTTCATTATTTTTGAAATCACCCATATGTATTTCCACACTTTAAAAGGAAGTGTTAGTCGACGAATGAAGGAAACGTGATGTTGACATTTTGAACGTCTGCAGATTGGGTCAAATAGACCCTAGAAAAGACAACTTAGTGCATTTACGTCAACAAGAAATAGATTCGGAGCTTGTTCTTGGCCAAAAACGGCCTTTGGATATGGAACCAAGCACATCCAAAAGCAAGAAATCAGTATGTTATTTTTATAAGTAGCGTGTTAACACTATATTGATTTTAATTGTATAATTAATCGAGATTGAAGATTGATTATAATTTTGTCGAACTGGTGATAACTTAAGATTTCACATGAGAGAACAGTTCTGAAAGGTCAAGGTCATTCTTTAGAGAAGTAATGATTGTGTTTATATCCAGGGAGGGCCAATTACATGCATGTTATACATTACGCAAGTCAGTACCTTCGTACTACTAGGGCATGTGAAATCTAAGTTATCACCAGTTCGACAAAATTATAATCAATCTTCAATTAATCTCGATTAATTATGCAATTTTATCGAACTGGTGTAACTTAGTTTCCCATGAGATTTTAGAGCTTAACACAATCATTTACTTTAAATGTACATGTATATATAGGATACCAATTACTACTAAAAATTCAACTTCAGTGTATATTTTATATACAACCTGGTCATCATTATTGACAATAATGCAACATGATCATACATTTTCATTTACTGTCCTGTTAACAAAGTATTAGCAAATGATGAATTTTCTATTATCTTATGATAAAATCTCTTAAATGTTTTTACAGAACTCCATGGCAGCCTGCTGCCTTCATTATAACTTCTAGTTGCAGACCTTTCTCTGCAGCAGATGATGTTGATGCTGCCCTACAATTATGTGTCCCGAACACTCCAATGTCAATACCAGCTTTCCCCATTAATGTTTTTACCCATCTTGTTGGGGTTTCATGAATAAGTCACGTGAATAATTACCGGAGATATCGATTTAGTTTACCTCACTCTAGTAAAGCGGCACGCTAATTCGCTTATATTGGGAAACTCCAGTCAAAATAGCTTTCCTACCAACAGCAGGTGCCCGATTACTAATTTTGACCAATCAAATTAAAGCTGAATATTTTCTGCGCATCTGGAATCTTTGCCAAAAATGATACGCCATCAAATAAAGAAGTTACTGAAAATATTCGTAAACAAAGGATGATTTCATAGTCAAAACATATTAGAAAAATATTAGGGTAATGATAATTCGATTCCCTATCTGCTATTGATTCATTGCTTTTAACTATTATTTCCCCGTATAACTGTTGAAGGAAATTTAATTATTCCGACCCATATCAAGCGATCAGTTGCGTCCGAAAAATATGGCGGCGCCCTGTCAAAACATATCGGCAATATCGCCGTACAATTTTCGCGTGTTATTGATCAAATAAATCTTTTTACAAAATATTTGATTATAAGTTTTGGAAAGATATACAATAACGATGTAATGCTCAGTTGATGATTTGTTTCATTCTTTAGCATCTCGAGAGTAAGAAGATAACACAATCAGGAAATATAATTTTGTCAATGCAAAAACGTGGGTGGGGAATGTTAACATTTCAAATGTGTGTACTGCATTCTGTATGGCTGTGTTTAGTCTAGTATAAACATCTTTAGGTTTTTTTCTTCTTTATTCCTGATGTGAAATATATTGTTACATTACTATACCTATACAATGTTTATGTTCTGAATAATTTTTTTGTCTGAATAATCTACCGTGGCCACATAAGTTCTTACATTTCATGATTTAAGTTTTGTTTTGGTAAGCTACGTGTTAAAGCAAAGGACTCAGAATAGAGATCTGGCATATAATTTATATCAGGCTTGCTGTATTACCAGTAACTAGTGATGGGCAATCGGTTGAAATTTACAATCAATCATCGGTTGGATGTAACCGATCAATCATCGGTTACAATCGGTTAGTCAGTATGAAGTATAACATGTGCATGAGTTTGAGGCCTTGAATTTGAACACTTTCTGATTAAGTGTGCATTCTTTCCTGTCATGTTTCTTATGCCATTGCCATTTTAATCAGTAAATAATTATAACTGTTATAAATGTGTTTATTTGTGTATGTGCTCATTTTCACAAGTGTATTAATAATTTCCTAACTATTATTTCCTGGATAATCATGCTTATTTCTATTTTGAACGTTAATTAAAGTGCATTTCCTGGGTAGAACCAGTACTGTACACCTCCCGCCATCCGTAAGAATCAACACTTCCTCACTGACAAGTCGAGCTGCCAGTGGGATTAGAACCTTCCTGGGTAGAACCAGTCGAAAAATTGGTCATGTTGTTTTGAAAGTCAAAGAAATGAAAAAAAAACGAAGTAATAACTTAGGAGGATACCTTTCCTCAATTTTCGATCTCAGGAAGAAAAAATGGTGCTGCAAATTGATGATGGAAAAAACAGGAAATTGCCAGAAAACTCAGGTTGCAAACTAAAGAAGTAGTTGAACAAAATAAAGCCTTAAAAAGGCAGTGTATTGAGTTGGTAGAGGATAATGCAGAACTTGAGGAGAATATGATGAGACTTACAGGAAAGTTGGAGGCGGCGTTTTCAAAGAAGATTTGAAAGGAGAACTTGAGAAATGTGACAATCTTTACCGAAAGCAAGCACAAGAAATATCAGAATTGTCCGACCAATTATGTACAGCACAAACAAAGTTGAGCAAATTTATGTATGTAATGTAAATAAAAAACTCAAAAGGAAGGAGACAAAAGTGGCAAATCTTCAAAATTAGTTGACACAAGTGAACAATGTTAACAATGAATTACACAAACAGGTCAAATTAATGCAGCTCTTGCGAAGGAAAATCAGGACACATATAAATTGAAATTCGACAAACACAATTTGCAAAAGGCACAATCAAAACTGAAACTGAAGTTGAACAGCTTAAAGGATAGATATGCTAGCTTGAAAGAAGAGAAAGAGCATGACACATTCATCTAGAACGAACAACTTAAAATGAAAGAGAAGGAAATATCAGAATTAGAAAGTGTCATCAATCTGTCCGAGAGCGATACAGTGAAAATATTTCAAGATGGCAGATATACAGATGAAGTAAGAGAGTGCTGTATGTCATTATTATCAGAATGCAATGTAAGTCTTAACAAATTGCCAGAGATAATCAAAACAGTCCTTGCCACATTCACAGGAAATATCCCTGAGAGGCTTCCTAGCAAAACCCTCATGAACTGGCTTATGGCTGAAGCGAAAGTGGTTGCCTCCAAACAAGTATCCAGAGCAATGATTAATGGTATAGAGATGACAAATATTGGTAATGTGCTGCATCAGGATGCCACAAACAAATACCATCAACACTATGAAGGGGCACAGGTTACGCTAAAAGATTGATCAACATTGTCGATCGGCTTAAAGGAAGTTGTTTGTGGCGATTGATACATACATACATGCTTTTGAAGAAATGATTGAGGATTTAGCCGTGTCACTTGGTTCGGATTGTTCTGAAGAGAATAGAGCTAAAGTCATTTGCTCAATTACGGTAAATTTTTTATGAGTGATCAGTGCGCCACAAATGGTATATTCAATGATGGTATAGAGAAATTGAGGAAAAACCTGTTGCCAGCCGTTTTTGAAAAGTATGTACAGTTAAGTGAAAAGGAAAAGGACCAGATTAACAGCATGGGGCATTTTGCATGCAGACTACATTTATTGGCTAATTTTGGTTTAGAAGCAGACAAGGCTATGTCATCATTGGAAGGCAGTGTTGCTGATGGAAGAAATACCCACAGCTTTAAAACTGATGAGAGAGGGTCTCTTCGTCTAGCACGCACTGCTGCAAAGGCATTTACAAACGTGGGTCGGACAAGGCTGGAGTTTACTCCTATTGGCAAGCATACTTGTGAGGTAAGGGTAGGAAAAATACCCTCGTTACTTACCATGGACATCGCATTAATGTTGCATTTCACGATTGGGCCGCTGTGTATTACCATAGAGCTCATATTGTCGACTTCCTGAGTGACTGGCCTGATCCCAATTGGCTTCTCAAATCCATTTCTTTTGATGTGAAAGAGCCCGCCTACTTAGCCGGTAGCAGAGCCAGCCATCGGACTATTCGACTAGTTGGTGACTGGACCGTTTTGGCGTATCCTCGAAATGGATGGCTCCATACTCGACTTGAATGCAGATTTGCATCAAATGCAACTAAAGTTGACCCAATGGGCCCAAGATGGAAATCTCCCGGTTTCTGGTGAACCCATGTTTGGAGAAATGTATATTGCAAAAGATTCATTGTATGAATCTTTGTTCGCGGACACCAGTAATCCACCTCTTGACGCCATGACAGTAATGGCACTAGAACTGCTTTCTTCCCAGCTGCTGTTAATGTTGGAGTGCCAAGCAAAATCCCAACTGCCAGATGAACAATAATGGGATCCATCAGAAGAAACAAAGGAAATGGCGTCTAATTAGCCAAAAAGTCTATCGTTTTCCAAGCTTTTCTTTGTAAAACTATTGAATACATTAGATTAAGGAATGGTGCAGATGTTTCTGTTAAAATCAAAGACTTGTGGAACAAGTGATATATTCACATCCAAGTCAAAGAGTGACATAATTGACCTTAGGTCAAGCACTGGCAGATTGGAAAGTTTATTAGGGCTGCAAGAAGCAAGTAAATACTGCTAGATGGGTGTTATAAGATAACTGATTTTACATCTGGTTATTTAAGGAAATGGATTGCAGTGCATTTTGGGAGAAGATTTTGCTCAGTTTGAAATTTTGTGTGGGAAAAAAGATTTGCATGAAAAAAGGCTTAAATAGTGCCTATTTAACTTAATTAATTCAGTGTTTCCCCAAAAATGTGTGTGTATTAATGTATTTATCTGGAATATGTTGTCAGACACTGAATTAGAAGGTTATATTTACAAGTGAAACCTAACATAACATGGAATAATTGACATGTAGAAATGAAATAATGCTAATTTGACACTAAGCTCATATTAGAAAATGTTGAACCTAACTGCATAACATAAAATGCCAACAGTGTATTTAATATGAGCTGTTTTATTTGAGTTAGTTATCTAATTGATTTGCTTAATTTCATTTAATATTTATTAATGAAGTCCATGATGTTTAAATGATGCATTAAGAAATTATCTTGATGAAATTGTGCACACTTTTTTTACTGATATTATTGTTGAAATAAAATGAAAATGTCTATACCCAAAATGTATAGTACGAGTAGTAAATGGATGAAAAAGTATATGTGTAAATGTATGATTATGTCTTTGATATGTCATGGTGTTTGACCATGGTAGTCACCAGAGACCATGGTTGAACATGGTCAGAGACCATGAACTACCATGGTCAGAGGCCATGGACTATGTTTTGAAATTGTTTGACTTGAAAGAGGACATTCTAAGCTTTTTTCGCTCTCTTACGATTCCTGAGATAGGGATTTTCATTACCATGCTGTTGGTTTTCGCATGCTGTGACACAATTATTGTGGCATTTGGTTTTAGTATTAAATAAGGTGGGGGTTTTCCCAACAGAGAATGTGTGTAATTTATGTACTGTATTTTTTATTATTTTTTTTGACTAGAAAGGGAGAAAAAAAAAATCAGAAATATTTATAGGGGGCTTAAGAATTTGTAACTGTTTAGGGTCATTTTGTTGGAATTATGATATCTTGGGGAAAACACGTATACTTTTCCAGACATTTCTTAGCAAGGATTTCCATGAAATTTCATTGATTTTAGTCATATATGCATACCCTTGGAATTCCATGGAATACTATGGATTTCTTGGCTTCATTTCATTTATATTTATATACTGTCTACCAATGGAATTTCATTGAATACAATGGAATTTTTGGGTCAATTTATTATAATGTCTCCCCATGGAATTCAATGGAATTCTTGTGACAGTTCCATTTAATGTTTTATAAAGGTCTGGCAGTGAAATTCCATGGTATTTCTGGGCCAATACCACCAAGCTTTTCCAAGCTTTTAATCCTTGGAATTCCATGGAATTTAAAAGAAAATAATCCTTAGAAATGCATAAAATACTATGGAATTTTTTGGATTTCCCACTGGATTTTCGCAGGGGATGGAAATTAAACATCAAAAACACCAATTGCAAAAAAGCCAATCAAATATGCGACAAAAAATCCGAAACTTAAAAGACAAATATGCCAGTCTTCAGGAAAAAAAAGAGCATGATACATTTATATTAAATGAAGAACTAAAGAGCAAGGAAAAAGAAATTGCACAATTAGAAAGCATTATTAGTCTTATGGAAAGCGACGTTTAAAAACTTTTCATGATGGACGGTATACAGACGAGGTTAGAGAGTGCTGCATGTCATTGAAGTCTGAATGAAATGTAAGCCTCAACAAATTGCCCGATATAATCAAGACAGTTCTTGCTTCCTTCACGGGGCAAGTCCCCGAACGGCTGCCAAGTAAAACGTTGCTTAATTGGCTGATGACTGAAGCCAAAGTTTTTGCATCTAAACAAGTGGCAACAGCAATGATTAAGGACTTAGATTTGTCAAATACTGGTAATGTGCTTCACCAAGATGCAACAACCAAATTCCATCAACATTATGAAGGGGCGCAGGTAACCCTTAAAGATGGCTCCACTTTGTCCATTGGTTTAAAGCAAGTAGCAGGTGGGGATGGAAAGACATATTTAAATGCTTTTAAGGACACGGTCCATGATTTGGCAGACTGGTTTGGGTCAGATGGCCTCGAAGAAAACAAGGCAAAATTAATTTGCTCTATCAAAAACTTTATGAGTGACCAATGTGCAACAAATGGGGTGTTTAACGAAGGTGTTGAAGAATTACGAAAAAATCTTTTGCCAGCTGTATTTGAGAAATATGAACAATTAAATGATGAAGAAAGGCACCAGATAAACAGTATGGGGCATTTCGCGTGCAGGTTGCATCTTTTGGCTAACTTTGGTATTGATGCTGATAAGGCCATGTCCGCATTTGAAAGCAGTATTTCAGAAGGTAGGAACCCCCACAGTTTCAAAAGTAATGAAAGTGAGTCCTTTCGACTAGCACGTACTGCAGCCAAAGCTTTGACGAAGCGAGGATCCGACAAGGCCGGAGTACATGCCTACTGGGAAGCTTACTTGCGGGGTAAAGGAAAAGAGAATACCATTGTAACGTTCCATGGTCATCGTATTAATGTGGCCTTTCACGATGGAGCAGCTCTTTACCACCACAGAAATGACATTGCTGACTTCCTCAGTGATTGGCCAGACCCCAATGGACTTCTCAGATCCGTTGCCTTTGATGTCAAAGAACCCGCTTACTTAGCAGGATGTAGAGCCATTGGTATCTTCGATAAACTGGTGACTGGGCCATTTTGGCGACTCCTTGAGATAGAAGGCTCCATCCTAGATTTGAATGTGGATCTACACCAGATGCAGTTCACATTAACCCACTGGGCCCAGAATGCGAATCTGCCATTCTCCAAGGAAAGAATGTTCGGAGGCAAAGTCCCTATATTGAAGGAAGTGGTGTACGAGTCCCTTTTTGCGGAAACCGAAAATTCAACACTTGATGCCATTACAGTGTTGGCCCTGGAGCTACTGTCGTCACAGCTTCTGCTAATTCTTGAACGCCAGGCCAAAACTCAACTCCCCGTTGGACAGTACTGGGAGCCGTCAGAAGCCACAAAAGAGATGTCGTCAAATGTCCCAAAAACGAACCCCATATCTGAGAGGGATATGGCAGTGCTGGATAATTTGCTGAGGGTTAAGCCAGGGGCATCTAATTTAACGCTTGAAGCTGTGGTAATGTGCACAAAAAACAAACCTTTTACATGGTTGAGGAATCTAGATAGTGATGAAAGAAAGACAATTCTGGAGGATTCACGTCATATGGGACCCTCTGTTAAGTTACAGTTCCAAAAACGAAAAGAGGCATTAGAGAAGCAAATGGACAAGAAATTAGTAGAAAAAGGTTGAAAGTAGAAAAGAAAGAAGAAAAAGAAGTATCCCAAAACTTCACACTGAGTCGTGACATTGTGAAGTACGGGGGTCCTTGGGTAAAGGATAGAGTTGAAGGTCACCTGCAAAAACTACCACCAAACAATATTAGAGATGCAGTTATGTGTCAGATTAAATTCCACAAAAATGTACTGAAATCCAAAGGGAAAAAAGAACTATTTCAAGAATCCCACAGTAAAAAGAAATACACAGATGAAGAACTGATTGTAAATTTATGTTATTCTTGAACTTAATGATCTGGAATCAACAGAGGAAGACACCAACAAAGGTTTAATATACAAAGAAATGGAAACATCGAAACTAGAAGTCAATGAAAGAAAGTCAAAAGTTATGAGTGAATTATTTAAAGCAAGAGAAAAGGGGAAAATTGATCAACAAAAAAACACATTTAAATACGTATGTTGCCTCTCCTGAAACATTAGTGGGAAAAACAATTCAGCATAAATGTATTGAGGGCGATGAGCAAGTTTGGTTTGCCGCTACAGTTACCTCTATTAAGCTCTTAAAGGAAAACGCAATTAAAACCGAATATAACGTGGTTTATGACGTGGTTTATGAAGAAAATCCAAATGAAACTTGGTTCTTACCATTGTTAATGGACTTGAAGAATGGCGACTTGATGATAAACTGAACTGATGGTGTCGATATTGAACGATGTCGGGTTTTGAGGGACGAGTTATAAATTTTAACGAGAAAACATTTTCTCCCATTTCTGCTCATGTGAGATAGGCATTTTCCTCATGTGAGATTATAAGAATCTTTCATGGGTATCCGGTGAAGATAGGGAATTCCAACCCTCGGTATAAGTGTTTTTAAAACACTTATACCGAGGGTTGGAATTCCCAATATACCGAGGGTTGGAATTCCCTATCTGAACCGAATACCCATGAGAGATTCTTTTTCTTGCATATCAGAGACATGTTGTGCATTGACGATGTCATCTACTAACGTTTTGCATGTTTTCCTGCATACCGGATGTTGGTGCGCGTGAATTTTATCTCCACCCTAGGGTGAGATGGAAATATCTAGCCCCGGTAAAATGACAGATATCCTTGTCCTGTATGCAAGAAAACTCTATCTTACATGACATGTGACTTACGACGTCATGACGTTACGTCGACGTCGCCTTATTCTGGCGTTCAATCAGCAAAGTCATTGATTTTATGCCGATAATAAACACATAATGGGAGAAAAATAATCCATCGTGAGTGATCCATGTGAAAAAAAGGGAAATCTCACCCTCGGGATCAGAATTACAACCAGGCACTCGGCAGAGCCTCATCCCTGGTTCCAATTCTAACCCCTCGGGTGAGATTTCTCTATCTCACATGGATACTCTTGATGGATCCTTATATTCTTTTTTTCTTTTTTTTTGTCAACAGATGGTAGCCATCTTGGATAACATTGTAATTGAATTGAATGTTGTTAATTCAATTACAATGTTATCCAAGATGACTACTATCTGTTGACAAAAAAAAATAAAAATAAAAAAAATATAATAATAATAATAAAAAAAGTTTAACATTGTAAAAAAAACACACACTATAAAACATACAAGTTATTCTATGATAATGACATTTCAGAATATGTATGCATATGTGAGTATATTTCCAAAAGTTAAGCTATACAAAACGAGAATATCAACAAAATCCATGATTTTTTCAAAAAAATTCTGTTGTTTTTTTTGCAGTCGGCGGCCATATTGGACGCCATTTTTGTTTCATCTTCAAAAAATAAATAAAAAAAAAGTAAACAAATATTTACTTGTATTATTACCTTTCATAATATATATACATATGTTGGAGTATTTCAATCTGGTAAGCTGTCAATAGCCTGTTTGTACAATTACAATTACAATTATAATTTCAGTCAAAATTGGTGCCATTTAAACCTTTATACAATATATAATAGAATCCGTCTCCGAAAAGCGGACAAAACGAAATATGATCAATGCAATTCATCTCACATGTAAGGATATTTTTTGGATGTAACTATGTGATATCTTGGTCCCAGTCTAATGATCTTACCAGATAAGCCGATAATTGCCCCCTGTTTAGGTGAGACTGTTTGTTGTCAACAATTATCTCATGGTCTGCTTGATAGCTGTTTAACAATGGAACAATCAGAATAATGTAAATTTAACACTAGATAATTTGAATTATAAATAAATTTATAACAAAACTAGACATTTGTTGTAATTTATATTCATTTTATTGATTATTCATTTCATATTACAACAATGTCATGTCAAAAATGTTCACTACCGGTACATTTATTTATGAAATACATGTCATTGAGCACAAGACCTCGTTATCACTGTGATGCTCACCTTTTGCATACATATATATATACATATTTGATGGTAAGATTTGTGTCTACAGATTAATCAATTCTTCTGTGTGTGCAAGTACATGCAGATATCCCATACTATATATATTATAGGTTATTGAATTTGTATGGCTAAATATTACTTGGAACGAGTTGTTTTGGCAAAGGACGACGAGCTTGCGAGTCGTCCTGCGCCAAAACAACGAGTTCCAAGTAATATTTAGCCATACAAATTCAATAACCTTTTTATTGTATACTTTCATATTGTTTTCGATCAATGTTAATTGTATGACTATTACTTTTCATTGTATTTGTGTTATTTTTATAGCTTTTGATGGAATTCCTATCTTGCCATTCAGTTTCATTTTGTGTGGATGATTATTTTGCGCGAAAACGACGTCGACGTCGGATGACGTCATTAAAAACATCAAGCGATTTTCTGAAGTTTGTTTACCATTCGATAACGTTAAAAACAGTGGGTGAGTGACCATATGCATTATTTTATCAATTTTTGCCATAAAAGGTTGGAAAAAAACTCGTATTTTTTTGTTGACACTATAGGAAGGATTCCGTTATTTTTATTTGAAAGTAGTTCCTTATTTCTATTTCGCGGCTCTTAGCAAGCACGAGCAAAAGTTCCCGTGCAATATCAATGCGTGCAATATCGTAGAATATTGCACGCTTAGCTCAATGCAAACTAAACGGGACAATATGAAAGTATACAATAAATATATATATATATGTCTGAACGTTTATATCGTCTGTTTTTCCAGATAAGTATGGAACTAAAAACAAGATTATCTGCATGTAACAATATTCGGATGTAGTGATATTATTTGTACGGTCCCCAACATGTCATTACAAGCGGAATTCACTGTTATATAATTTATTTATTTTTATTCACTCGATTTATTTGTAATGAATGATTCTGATTATTTTAAGCAATGTAGGTCGGCAGAGGACGTTTTGTGTGAGAAGAGTCCTGTATGTAAAACACCAAATGGATCCAAAGTGGCAGGTAAGATTTAAGTTAGGTCGACCGTAAACAAGTTGTTAGAATACTGTTTTCCTACATACCCACGAAAACGAGGCCCGACATAAATCCGTTACTGCATCTCCTCCTAATCGCTGAACGGAATTCAACCAAACTTAGGGTATGACACCATATGATGACGGCGTGCAAGAGCGCTATTATTTTTGGCTCCATAAGTACGGTAATCAGGTGATGAGCATTCCCTGATGCATGTGTTTATTTCACAAAGGAATCTGCAGTGTCCTAATTGCCACAAGGGCACTGGTCCATCTATATAGTCTTCAAACAAGTTTCAGATTGTTTTAAGTGCCTCCATTTTAAATACGAAGGCTTCAACGCAAAATGCCATTATGATCTTCAAATTGGGTTTCAGGCCAATTTCATTGTTTCTTCTCTGCAACTATATTGTTTAGACGCAGTTAACTCATTAGCATAAAATGTCTTCGCGTGTAGGTTTTGTTTACTCGTTTGGTCTTGTAAATAAAGTTTACCAAATCAATTGCTGTATTTTAGGGTTTTATAAATAGTTTATAATGAACCGACAGTTTCTGATAAGAATATTAGTTTAGTACTCTTTAGAAATTCCAAAGGCTGGAGAAAACGTAGAGTCAATCCGAAGTGAAATTTGATTTAAATGTGTAAATCCCTTAACACATTAACCATAGGGTGCCTCTAAATAACTTTTCATTGCAAGATTAACAAACAAATACTATGCCAAGAAAACTGAGTGAACATATTCAACATATTAATTACTTTCTTACAAACAACTATAAAAAATTACATTTTTTCATGTTTTTAACATGTTTTGGCAGCCTTTTTGAAAAGCGGTAGCAATTTTGAACTTAATATACCCAGATTGTATTTCATGCCTGTTTGTCTACCATTTTGCATAATTTTTTGCGATTGCCGTAATATATGTTGTTAAAACCTGATACATATAGGTTCAACTGATTATTTATTACGTCTTTGGCGGCCATTTTCAAAAATCTGGTGTGGGTCCATAGCCAAATCTTTTCAGTGTGGTATTGTCTAGCTATGTGCAAAGTATGGTGCTTTTGTCAAACAATGCACACTTTTTTCACCAATCTGCCCCACTAATACTTCAAACAAAACAGATTATATAACAGGCCATATGCATAAATTATGGAAGACCAAATTGCTTAAAAAAGTATACATTTCTTTTTAAAGTTGGTCTTTTTAACGACTCTACAGACTCGACAGTATCGAGAGAGATGCAGAAAACTAAAGTGCAGAAAACAGAAGACAAAGGTGCCCAAGAGGACAAAGGTGCTTGTCCAGAGAAAGGTTAACATTTTATTCTGTATCATAAAAACATATTCAATGTGATGAAAGTTCATTGTCTCAACACACGATTTATGCAATATTGTTATGCAATATTTGATACATGGTAGCATTTTCATTTTTGCGTTCCCCAAAAAATATTGGGGACCATATAATAATCGTTTTGTTGCACATGTCTTGTTGACAGAGCAAATCTCTAAAACGGTTCAAGATATATAGAGGAATTAAACTTAATACAAATAAAAATCACAACAGTTCAGCATGCAGAGCACAAGAACCATCACTGATAGTAACCACTCTTATGTCGATTATAAATTTGATTTAATTGTACCCCTTCCATAAAAGTAAAAAAGAAAAGAAAAAGGCTTTACAGTTTAATAATTGCAGCTATTCGAATGTTAATTACCTATGATGTAGATTTAAATAAATGTTGTATATATTATAAGAAACCTTGCTTTTGACATCAAAAGTTAATGAATTAAAATTTCATCAACCTTTTCATTCATTTTAAAGCTCCTGAAAGTGACCTTGCCGTGGAGGATGTAAATGGTATGCATATATTTTAAGTTAATAGGTGGATTTCATATTTTTAAGTCTTTATGGAGATTGTTTTTAGGTGATTTTAATTGATTACATGAATTAATTTGATCACTTTTATAAGCTATATTGTATAAAATTCTAAAAAAAAAAAGGTTGAAAACAAACAGTATAGTGAATGTGTTAACTGTATACTTTTAATAGGCCAAATTAAATGATATATGTACATTGGGGGATTTTTTTTTTGAACAAGTAAAAAAGGCCTTGATGCGAGTTGGTCTTGCTTGTTACTTCCTTGATCTTGCTAGTCATGCAGTGTTCATAAATGAACCTAATTTTTTAATGCCTTTAAATTGATGACATTTCTTGATTTAGATAAATTTCTAAGATTAAAACCGAGGAGGCTGCCATCTTGCTGCATTGCCAAATAACTTTACCAGAGTTGCGTCCTTTTCCGAGTAAGATGATATTATTTATTTTAGCCTAATAAAGGGGTGACCTAATACATTTTGCTTAGGCACTGACCAATAAAGCAAATCAATGTGAAATCATGTAACGTTATCTCACATGACGTCAGGTAACGTCATAAAATAAACAAAAAACATGATGGCACGTCCTCGATAAGCGTAACATTTTGCCCTTTACTATCAAGTTTATTAGGATCGCCATGAAACGAAGAATGGCGAGGCTCGCCGAGCCATTCTTTGTTTTCTAAGCCTCGCCTAATAAACTTTATAGTAAAACGCACTGACATAATATTCTATTTATCATGTAGATTATCCACATTTTCTGTATGAATTACTTTTATAATCTATTTCGCAGAATGTTATTCTTCCAAGCAGCCATGCAGATATTAAAATATAGGTTCATAATGTTAATACAATTTTTACTTCAGACTTGATGTATCTTGGCAAGGCAAAGTACGGCATTTTGGTCAACAGGCGCCACCTTATCAGGGCCAGGCAAACGGCCAAAGACTCAGTAAAATTCGCCCTAAACATTGTTGAATTGTTGTTAACACCAGAGGAGTGCCAGGACCTTACAATATATGGCATGTTGAACGGTAGAAAGCCACTGAACAAAACAAAAGGCGGGCGTTAAGGAGTAAGTACTCTGTTTCACAAAATTCTTAAACACTACACCCATCCGTCGGGTGGGGACGTAAACCGGGCGGTCCCATGTATTGGTCTATCCTCCGAGCACGTTAAAGAACCATAGGAATCTATTCGGTAATAAGAGTAGGGCAGGTTCCTGGATTCCTATGTATCCTTCCCCTTCTCTCTGGGGCGGCTCTAAATAACCTATACTGTGTTGAGCCTTTAAACAACATTCAATTCAATTAAACACTACACTAAAGCTCTGAATATAAATACCTGAAGAAAATATAGTGAAAATAAACTACCACTTGAGCAACAGGATTCGTCAGTGATAGATATTTGGTCTTTTCTAAAGGCTATGAGTTTTTGCTTACATCTGTATCTGGTTTAGAATAGTGTTGATGTATGTAGCTTTTTGCACATACTCCAAAACTTGTACTACATAGATCAAATTGGTAAACCCCGCCTGCCATTGGTCACAAACATCACCATGTGTTGCATAAAAAGTTTGCTTGTGGGACAGCATGTGCTTATTAAATATGATTTTAATTGGTCAGATAGACATGGTCAGATATACGTTTGACAAAAGCGGATCTATGCATTGCCTGGGTTGTACGGAGTGTAAATAGCAATTCTAGAATAGAGTCGGTCTCAGCGAGTTGGTTCATTTAAACAAGATGAGCCAATCCAGAGAGTTTTTTTGTGCGGTGTGGGGTGGAGGGAGTGGGGGGGGGGGGGGGGGGGGGGGGGGGGAACTAGTCAGTTTTGCGCTTTAGGTCATTTATCTGGAACTGTATGCATACTGTATGCATCGGCTGATAGAACTAAGTATTTTTGTGTTTACAACTCACATATCACATAGCAAATGCGGGGGTGACCTTGTCCCTCCCTTCAAAGAGCAGATTATATTGTATAGCTCTACGGGCCAGAAGACCTTATGGGATGACGAGTTGTCCAGCATCAGAAATGTTCATGCTTGTCACAGCTTTTTTGAGGCGAGATTTGATACCATGTAATTATTCTTTTATTTACGGACGATAACACTACTTCTTAAATATAAAGATTCCTATTTGCAATGACATATTGACTTTTTTAACTATATGTAGATATTTTTGCAGGCAAAATCTTCAGTGAGTTCCCATCCGAGGACCAGGAAAAGGTTTGGATGGAAACCTTGGTGCCAAAGATGAATAACAAGATCCGTGCTATCCGGAATGGAAGATATAAAAATTAAAAGATGAAAAATGATTTTTTTTTTTTATGTCAAATCAAAATTAAATTGTTTATTCAATGGAACTGTTTTTATGACTTATTTAACTAAACTTCATGGTTGTGTCGCCTGCGTAGCATGACAGACACCTACAGATCACTTTGTCCGTCGTCCGTCACACTTTAACCTGCAACCTAACCTTGGCTCTAACTTGAAAAGTATTTGAGCTATGTTCATGAACTTACATCTATTTTTACTTGCAACTGTTTATACCTATGTATCATACATGTACATTAACATTATTGTTCTAATGCTATTTGTAAAATACATTCCCAAATGACAAGAGTAGTCCATATTGCATCAATTGAGAGGTAATACAATTTATCTCTGTACATTTCTCTTTGAAAATTAAATTTTCAGGAAAATTCCACTGAAATTAAAATCAGACATTTTTTTAAAAGAAAATTGTACAGCTCAGTGATATTTTCTGACTGTAATTTCACTGAGATGTAAAATTTATTTCTTCAAAATCTCACTGAAATCTCACTGAAATTTCAGTCAGAAAATATCACTGAGATGTACATATTTTTTTTCAAAATCTCACTGAAATCTCACAGAAATTTCACTGAAATTGGTGAAACACCAAAATCTCACTGAAATATGGACATTTCAGTGAATTTCAGTGAAATCTCAGTGAAATCTCAGTCTCATTTTCACTAGGGAAGTGACAAATATCCCCGAAAAACAATATTTACACATTTGACCTTTCACCTCCAATGTGACCTTGACTTTAGAGGTATGGACTTGATTTTTTCGCACTACACACCTTCTCATTTTGATTAACATTTGTGTGAAGTTTCATGAAATTCCCTTTAGTACTTTCAAAGTTATGACTGAGACATGATTGTTTCGGACGGACAAACGACTGAACAGATGAAAAAACTAATGAAGGACATTCTGATTACTAAATAATATGCCTCCCTTCAACACTGATAGGACAGTTTAGTAGGACTTTATGACTTTGATTAGATAAAGGACACTGTCAATGCATACATCATATATCAGAAATTAAGCCATGGGGAAGTTGTTAATGTGGTTAAATAACAAAATATTGTTACATTTATTAATCTATCTAATATAAATAAGATCAATAAATATTTATGATTCTTTCTGGTAAACTGCCGTAATTATCCCCTTTGCATCAGAGTCTAAGACAGCTCTTGATAATATTGAATATATGTAAGCTTTTCAGAGACATGATCAGCAATAACCAGGATGTTGAGAATAAAGTATGACTGAATCAATTTAGTATCCAGATGAAATTGTTTCCAGTTCAACTGTATTTTGTTTTGTTTATATTATATTCATACTTGCTCTCCTGCAGTGAAAATACTATTTTCAGCCCATGTTATGAGATTGTAGAGCTCTATAACATTGATGCGATCATATTAACTTATTGTTGCAGAGATTCTATGAATGCTGAAAAAGTACCTGTGATTGATATTGAGATGTCTGTACATCCACTTCCAGAGGAAGAAGACGAGGTTGATGTTTGGGAGATACATCAGAACTTGAAAGGGAAGTCTGATGTAAAACATTAAAAAGTTACAGAGGAAGATGTGTCGCAGGAAAATTCATTGTTGATAATTCCATGTAGCTGAAAATTGCAGGATCAGTTCCGTTGAGGGTATGCACCAGAAAATATTGTAAGGAGACAGACCAGGTTAAGGACCTAAAGAACAGAATGACTGACCTACATTTCGCACAGGGTGATCTTTAGGAACTAAAAATGATATCTTTATGCTGTTTCATACTCTCCTGCACTATGTTTAATATCAAGACAACTTCGCATAATGCGTGCGACGTGTTTGATGGCACTTACAACTAAATATAATTTATTTTACAGGAACTTGACTCCCTTTTCAACAATCATTTCGGCATTATTGAATCAACTGTTGAAAAACATCCAACAGTCGATACAATAGATAAAGATGACAGGGAGAGACCAAGCTGAACAGAGGACAATGTCCACCGAGGATAGAGCAAGACCTTTCATAGTGATTGAAAATGGTGAAGATGGAAACGGCCACTCAAGTGAATCGTCTGCAGGTAGTGATACAGAAGAGCAGTTTCTTGTTAAATGTGGATCAGGAAAAAATAGCATCGTTCAATTTCAACGCGATGTTATTGAAAATCATATTCTGACAGTGCAGGAAATGCAAAAGAATGAAATATTATATGTTTCATTTATATCTAAAGGTCAAAATAAGAACCAGTTTATGATCGCATATCTCTCATTCGGGTTGTACAAGGTATTTGTCTGTTTCTCTTCTTTTTTTCCCTAAGTAGTGTTGTTTTTGTATAATAAAATTGGTGATGCCACCATTTTCAGGACGACACCGTTTTACACCACAGGAAGAGGAAGCGACTAAAGATACGGTAAAACATAGAACTCATGTCGAATGTTCAAATGAAAGGATGAAAACATTTGAACTCCTTCAAACAGGAAAATCGATAGAAACGATGGATGCTCCCCAAAATGTATCCTCAACTTATCATATGGCCTTGCATCATCCAACAGTTTTTGATTTGCAGTTCCATTAGTAGTTTTTGATTTTTGCTTTGGACAAGAATTACAAGTATAAAATAACAAAGGGCAATACCTCTTAATTTGAATGAAGATTGATTGTAGATATCTGCAATTTCTCTCATTGCCCTTTATCATGCTTGAAGTTTCACTGCAGTCCCATTAGTAGTTTCTGAGTTATGCTAAGGACATGAATTATAAGTATAAAATTCCACAGGGCAATAATTAAGATAGAGTTGTGGTTTTGTGCTCTACACTTCCCCTCATTGCCCTTTATCACTTTGTGGAGTTTCATTTAAGTCCAATGAGTGGTTTTTGAGTTATGCTCCATACAGGAATTGTAAGTATAAAATGACAAAGGGCAATACTTTTAATTTGACTGAAAACAGAAGTATGGTTCTTGTGCTCTGCACTTCCCTTTACTGCCTTTTATCATTGTGTGAAGTTTCATTACAGTCCCATTATTGGTTTTTGAGAATGCTCTGTACAGGAACTATAAGTAAAAAATTACAAAGGGCAATAACTCTAATTTGAATGTAGACAGAGTTATGGTTCTTGCACTCTGCATGTCCTCTCATTGCCCTCTATCATTGTGTGAAGTTTCATTGCAATCTCATAAGTTGTTTTGAATTTATGTTCAAGACAAGAATTATAACTATAAAACTACAAAGGGTAATACCTCTAAATTGAATGATGACAGAGTTACAGTTTTTACACTCTGTGCTTCCTCTTATTGTCCTCTATCACTATGTGATGTGTTATTGTAGTCCCATCAGTAGTTTTCAAGTTATGCTCCGGACAAAATTCTAACTATAGAATTGCAAAGGGCAATAACTCTAATTTGATTAAAGACAAAGTTGCGGTTCTTGCACTCTGCATTTCCTCTCATTGTCCCCTATCATTGTGTGATGTTTCATTGTAGTTCTTTGGTAGTCTTGAAGTTATGCTCCCGACAAAAATTATAAGTATAAAAGTACAAAGGGAAATAACTCTAATTTGAATGAAGACAGAGTTACAGTTTTTGCACTTTGCGCTTTCCCTTATTGCCCTCTATCATTGCGTGAAGTTTCATTGTAGTCAAGTTTTTTTGAAGTTATGCTCCGGACAAAAGTGGGACGTACGAAAGGACGAACGGACCTAAGGCCGGACAAAGCAGCGACTATATGCTCCCCCGAAAGTTTTGGGGTGCATAAAAATAATCCCAAAAAAAACTCCAGCCTGTCTTTTCACAATGTTTTTTTTTGATAGGTGTTGTTAAGTGAACTTTTAAATGCCTCTTGTCAAGTGAATTGATCAGATGTATTCATTGGATCATGCTGAAGATGTTCACGAAGTTCCATTTTTGTAGACCTTATACTTTGAAAGTTATTAGTCACAATCAGTTGACAGGTAAATGTTACCGGACAGATGGATGGACAATACCACGGCATAATTTGTCTCTATGGGCCTATAAAAAATAGATATCTTCTTGAATACTGCTGTACAGATGACACTTAGTTTTTTATCATCAGATTGACAGAGGTTACATCCTCAACTGCCATGCTAGCCAGTTGAGCGCCCTGTCCTTTTGGGGCCTTCTCAGTCCCTCTCAAGCACCCTTGGAAGTTTTATTTGGTTATATGCAGTCATATTTCACCATGTTCCAGTAATATAATATTCAATTTTTTTTGCAGACTTAAAGGATAAAATGAACTCTTTTGAAACACAATGGTCGAGTACCCACAGAGCTACGGCTCTGGATACTGAAAAGAAACAAGAGGTCAATGACCTTGAAGCCCTACTGATAGGTTTTGAAAGCTAGGTCAGCTTCATGAAAATCTGTCAAGTAGTTTCAGAGGAGTAGTCGCTACAAGTTTTTACTATATAACTTTATGTAAACAAAGATGGCCACTGGCAGCCATGTTGAATGTTGAATCAAAATAATTTTCAACAAGGACCACCATCATGTGATGCTGATCATTTTAGAAAAAGTCCCATATCAATATAGCTACTTTTTAGCTGTGGGTTTATAATGTATATAATATGACTTGCATTATAATTTAACAGTGGCCAGTTCACACAAGTGGTCAATTGTGTTTAATGACTGCTGTCTATCCGTGTTTATAACTATTTCAGTCATGTCTGGACCACCACTCATGAAGAGAAAGAAAACAACTCGGGCTACAGGCAATGGTGTATCCAGCTCTCCTAGTGCCACTGCTAGTACCACCCCAGCAATTTTACCAGCTGTTAACAAAAGTGTGGTACAAACTTTGCAGGAGAGTTTATAAAATATACAATTTATGAGACCAGTCATGGGTCGAAGAGATGTGGACCTTGATTTGGATGAAGTTGCTATGAAGAATGTTTACTATTACTCTGAAATATACCTTTGTCTGGCATTATACCTGCTACATCCATGGCAGCTTCAGGCACTGATATACCTCCAGCCAGTGGCAGTAAGCACATTGAAGATCCACCAAGTGAGGACCGTGGTGTACCCAATGCCGATGCACCAGGTACTAGTAGTACTTTGGGCATTGACCCGAAAATAAAGGGGAAAATTTGGGCAGTCTTATATTGAGTTGTCTACCCTTTTATGTTCAAGGATACCTCTAAAATGGAGGTTGTGGAAGGGGATAATGGGGCCCTTGTTTTTAAGATAACGTCCACATTGTCCATTAGGTCAAATGGATCAGTGGTTTCACATTTTTGTGGATATTTATACTGAAAAGTATCCTGATAGTGCACCCCAATTAATGAAGTATGCCAATACCATACAAACCCTGAGCAAACAGGCGGGGGAATTAGCTGCCCTGTATTATGATGAGCAGTTTAGGCTTATGCGGGAAAATTTACGTGACTCCCTTAATTTTAGTCAGTCCATTTTGAGACATACAATCAGGCACTCACTATGGGCTTATGTCAAAAGCCAAAAATGCAACCCTTGCCATGCTATTCCTTCAATAATGGCAATTGCTCAAGAAAGGTGTGCGCATATGCACATGTCTGTCAGAAATGTGGAGGTTCAAATACAAAGAAAGTATGCAAACAGTCAGTCTCAACCACAGCTTCTTTACCAACCACCAGAAATAAGCCCGTGCCGAGTGCCAGATCGTAGTGACACTGTTGAACCAATTAAAGCACAATAATTGGAAAAATGGTTACAGGGTTACAATTTTGATAAGAAAAAGAATCAAAAACGGAGAAAGTGGAAAATGATATTGAAGTGATACCAATCGATTTAGAGATAGAAAATGAAGAAAAAAAGCTATTTACGCGAACAAGAAACGAAAATGAAACAGAAAGAGAAAATCAGTGCAACGTTTGATGCAGTAAATAATAGTTTCAAAACAGAGCCCGATGCGACTGCACATATACGAATAGAAAAAGGGACAGATAATGAGGGTTTTTTACTATAGAACTCCATGTAAGCAAAGATGGACCCTGGCAGCCATGTCTAACATTGAATTAAAACAATTTTCAACAAGGACCAACATCATGTCGTGCTGATTATTTTAGAAAAAGTTCCATAACAATATCAGTTATAGTTTCCTAGACAATCATGAAGCCATCATCAACCTTCAGGACAACAGCAACATAGCTAGTATATCCATTCAGAGACTGGGCAACCTCATCCCTATACTGAACAGAACACAGGACGTAGTCAGACACATTGAAACGTGAAGTGTTGGACCTGACAAGGGAGTATCTACCATCCATAAGGATCAATAAATTACTAAAGCGCACTTCCAAATTCACCATTCTTGAATCAACACTGAACCTTTTTCATCAACACGGATCCTTTGTGGTGTATATGCCAAATAAGACATATGGATCACACTTTGCCGTGGCTCGTGAAGTCAAAAGATCCATGTTGTATGATGTGATTGTGTTCCCGGTGCCGGTTACGAATGGTTCAACTCATTCAACTAAGATTGGGGGTCTGCCTCAGTACTGTATTGTGAATTATGACACCAATGAATATGCGCCGATCACTGACCTGCAACTCGGTCAGTGTAAAGGGCGACAGAATAGGGTTTGTCCATTTAACTTACTATTTATCAAGCTTAACAAGAAATCATGCATCTCTGCATTGGCTGCCGATAATGCCATGTTGGCACATGCTTCCTGTCAAATTCAGTACAGCCTGCAATCATTCAATTTTCAGGTAATACCATTGTTGTTATACAGATAAACTCATTAGACATGAAATGCTCGGGCGATAGTGACAAGATGGACGGTAAGATTACCGGATGCGATATGTGTGTACCGACTATTAAATGCAATTGTATGATTTCTACATCCGAGTTCACGTATGTGACCGTCGCCACACAGACATGTAATGGCAGATATGCAGACATGGAGCGGTCTCACTTAATAAATTAATTTGTTGTGTTTCACTCTTTTTTTCAGGATCTACTCAACACAATTCAGCCTTCAACAAATTTAAAAGATCCTAAGTTTATAAGCATACCATATTTGGATTCCTTCGAGACAGATTACCAGTTCTTTATGATTGACAATAAAACTCAGTAACTTTAAGAAGATAGCCAAGGTATCCAAACAGAATGAGGACATGTTTCGGACACTTAGCCGAAGTGATAGCAAGGCTGCCTTTCTCCCAGTGGTCGGACCCTTTACATCAGCTGATAACCATCAAACTTGGCAGAATCTTGGCACACTCAGAGCCACCCAGGGTTTTCTATAATCATCGGCAGCCGGCAGAAATGAAAAAACAAAGTCCTCGATCTTATTTTAATTTAATAGGAAATAAGAAAGATTATTCATTCACTCAATAATCACATTTATTTTTGTAACAAATTGAATTTTAGTACTGTCGGTACTTTGATCCTAATTGCGATATCTCGCTGCAGTGGATCAGTTACGCGCAGATAATTCTACTTCTGGTTTACACAGAATATCAGGTTATTTTCCGTTCGTTCTGCTAAAAATTTCAAATTTCATAAAATCTCAGACAATTTAAGACCATCGGCAAACCGACAGCAATGTCTGGTAGAGGGAAGGCAAGGAGAGATGCTTTGGCAGTTAACAGGAAGGCGAGGAGTTCAACGTCTGGAAAAAAGGAGACGGGGAAGGCGGGTCAGGCGAGCGGCAAACGAACATGGCAGATCGTGTCGGATGAGGAGGTTGATGGATGGTGATGGGGTGATAAGCGATGACAGCTCTAAGTCTTTGGGTAAGACGGATTTTGAGGATTCCCTCATTAGGAGGCTGGATTTCGGCAAAACACCGGGAATGTTAGCCTTAACTGAGGATAGTTTGTCCGAACATGTCTCGATAAAAATTAAAAGAATTATCTGGGGTAATGAGTTCATAAATATGTCTTTGCTACTTGACAACAGCGTATCCATAAAGAAGTCGAACAATTTATTAATATTAGGGAAAGATTGAGGTGAGGTCACCCGAGTCAAAGGCCAAAAAATTGACCCTTAATCAGTGGACAGTTGCCTTTTTAATTTTACTGATGCATATATTCAGAGGTATTCTACAAAAGCAGCTAAAATATATATCTGTAATTAGAGAGGCGGCAGGCAAGGTGTTACCGTGGTACAAGAATGATGAGCAATTTCGCATGAGACAGGCTATCTCCTGCAAGTCTTGGGTCAAAATTAATTCGATTTGTGGATGCGGACGATGACGGTTAATAGTTCAATTCCAAATGGATCAATTTCTCCAATAGGGTCATCACTTACTGGAGGCATGGTATGCAGGGTTTGTAATAATGGCTTTTGTGAATGGGCCAAGTGTCGATTTACTCATGCTTGCGAGCTTTAGCAAGTTCCATGGCATGTTCCGTTGCAAACAGGGGGCTTAAGGTCAAATACTGGTGCAGGAAGGGGCATGTCTAGTTTTCGGGGCTTTAGGGCCAATAGATTCAGTTCCGTTTCAAGGGGTTTCGGAACAAGGACAAGTTTCAGAGGCAGGTGGTAATTTAAGTTTGTTCTCATTGGGTAAATCTCCCATAAAATTGGATCCATTAAAAGAAGCCCTAAAGTTATATAGCAATCAGCTGGTGGCTAAGGAGTTAGCTAATGGTTTCGAGTTCTATTAAATTATAAAGGTTCCAGATTACCTACACATGCCAAAAACATGCCATCTATTATTGAATATATGGATATTGTTAAAGAAAAAATTGATAAAGAAGTATTGGAGGGCAGAGTTGCGGGTCCTTTTAAGCATAGGCCAGTTTCGACTTTGCGGGTTTCTCCTTTAGGCTTGATTCCAAAACACTCCCCTGGTGAATTCCGTCTTATACATAATTTATCTTATCCGGAGTTTTCATCAGCAAATGATAACATAGATCCTGAATTCTGTTCTAATTTTTCTAATCCAGAAGCCAAAATCCACATAACTTGGTCAAACATGGTGATAGCGCAACAATAAATTCTTTGAAAGCGAAGAACAATTACTTGCTCACAACGAATCCAAGCATCTCCACCAATTTGTATGCGAACATTGCGGTAATCATTTCAAACGCAAATATACAATGGAGTGTCTCCTCCAGAAACAGCATGGTCAATGCGATCGTGAAATATTTCAATTATGTCCCTTCGAGACCTGTGGAAAAACTTTTATAAGAAAGATACTGTATCAGGACCATTTGAACGTGCATAGCGACACTAAGCCCTATTCGTGTGGGAAATGAGTTACGACTTCAGTTAATAGGCTGAAGTTTTCGACATCTTCAGATCTCATTAAACCAGCAGCAGTGTGCCTGTAACTAACAATTTAGCCACAATCGTACTTGTCAACTCAATAATTTAGCCGCAATCGTACTTATCAACTCTAGCAATTTGGCCGCAGACGTACTTATCAACTCTTTTTGAAAGTAGCTTTCATACTTATCAATGGCCGCTGTATCCCTTATTAATTTTACCATACCCCCCACTCAGAAAGTACGTGATATACATCATTAAACATAGCAAAATAAAGCTGAATTGGGTAGCGTAATGATTAATTAATATGCAAATGGCCTCTTATCGCGAACAGAACGCCAGAAATATCCTCAGATCATAAAAATATGGACGAATAACGAATATTTTTTCTAATCCCAAAGCCAAAATCCACATAACTTGGTCAAACATGGTGATAGCGCAACAATAAAATCGCCAAAGTGAGGTCACAGGTTCGTATCATAAAACTGGTTCAAAGTTTGGACTCTTTCGGAACTTTATATATTATTAAATATTTAAAATATTACCTACCGGTGTTTCATCCTCACAATACGTGCACCTCTGCTGACCTTATCGAGCTGCTGTAGTTTTACTTGAGTAAAGGGGGTGAGGCAGTGTATAAAGGGGCTATTAAGAAGTTCAAAGAATTTCGGGCATGCTATGCTCTTGAAGATAAATGGCCGGTTCAAGTTGATCATGTTACTTGGTTTATTTCATTTTGTTCACAGAAAGATTATTCACCGGCATCTGTATCTACTTACATTTCTGCTTAAGTTTTTTACATAAGCTAAATGAATATGCGGATCCAACTGATTGTTTTATTGTCAGGATGGGGCAACATATATGTGTAAAAATTGACTAAAACAACAAAGAAATATGTAAAAAAAATATTAAAAAAGTTTCAAGTCTGGGGCGGGGTGGGGGTGGGGTGATGGGGTGAGAGGCGGGAGTGCATTGGGGGTTTGGGGGGGTGCAACATATGTGTGTAAGAATTGACTAAAACAACAAAGAAATATGTAAAAAAAAAAAATTCAAGTGTGGGGCGTGGTGGGTTGGGTGATGGGGTGAGAGGCAGGGTGCGGGGGAGGGGAGGGGGTATGAGGGTTGCAACATATGTGTAAAAAATGACAAAAGCAACACAGAAATATGTAAAAAAAAAAAAAATCAAGTCTGGCGCGGGGTGGGGGGTGGGGAGTGTGATGGGGTGAGAGGCGGGGGGTGGGGTGGTGGGGGCAGGGAGGGTTGCAACATATATGTGTAAGAATTGACTAAAACAACACAGAAATATTAAAAAAAAAAAAATTAAGTGTGGGGCATGGTGGGTGGGGTGATGGGGGGGGGGGGGGGGGGGGGGGAGGGGGGTGCAACATATATGTGTAAGAATTTACAAAAGAAACACAGAAATATGTAAAGAAAAAAAAGTTTCAAGTCTGGGGGGGGGGGGGGGGGGACGTAAGAATTGACTAAAATGGGGATGGGGGAGGAGGAAGCCCATGCCCCAATATGGGTGAAGTAATAAGATGCATAATGCTATAACAAATCCCAAACCAAAATTATAGATATTTTCATGCTTACATGCAAACCTAGATCTGCCTTTATTGCACATTTTATGGGCCATCACAATTTCGGTTCCATGGGAGCCCAGAATTTGCAGAAGACAAAATTACTTATCCAACCCTTTACAACATACTATAAGGAAACCAATTCCAAAATTTAGTTCAGCTACGACAAAAAATGTAAGAGATATAAACCTGTAAACACAGCTTACACGCAAAATTTGATGTGAAACAGACATATTTTAAGGGCTATCAGAATTTGGGTTCAATGGGAGCCCAGGGGTTACAGGAACCAAAATTACTTAAGCAGCCCTTACAATAATGCTATAAGGAAGCTAATGGCCAAATTTGGTTGTGCTAGGGTAAGAATTGTAAGAGATATAGACTTGTAAACACAGCTTATACGCAAAATTTGATGTGAAATGGGGCACATTTTATGGACATTTTATGGAGCCCAGGGGTTACAGGAACCAAAATTGCTTATGCAGCCCTTAAGATAATGCTACAAGGAAGCCCATGAACAAATTTGGTTGTGGTAGGATAAGAAATGTAAGAGATATAGACTTGTAAACACAGCTTACACGCAAACCTTGATGTGGGACCCCGACCCCGACGCCGACGCCGACCCCGGGGTGATTACATAAGCTCTCTTATTTTTCGAATAGTCAAGCTAATAAGAGGGTTAAAAAGGAAAAGGAAAAGTTTTTCCACTGAGAAACCTGGGGTCAGTAAAACAACAAGAATTGAACATGAGAAAGTGTGCAACAAGACTCAGGAACCTCGGGAATCGGAGTCGGATGATGATGGAAATAGAGATGACAAGTCACCATTGATGATGTGGACAAACTGTTCAACACTAGCCAGACCCAAAATGATGACGAGATTAATGACCTGTTTGGGGATCGGGAGCAGTTTTTCGAGGAGAAAGTAATGACAGGTGACAAAGTGTCCGACAGTTTTGCTGCTGTGACCAATGCAAGACTGAGAGTCAAGTGCAATGAAGACAAATTCACGGAACTCAAGGTGAGGCAGGCCTTTTTAGGAGGACGACACCGTTTTACACCACAGGTGTTTCTTGATAGGTTGTTTAGTGAACTTTTAAATGCCTCTTGTCAAGACAAATGAGGCAGTCGAGGCGTTGCTGCTCCTGCCGGGAACACCAGTCCATTCCACGGACCGCGTGTTTGTTGAATTGAATTGGGGTTTTAAGGCGCACCAACACATGAAAAGGTTATATGGCGCCTAAAAGGCATGAACATGCTAGGCTCATCTTCCATGTACATCGAGATAAAATATGGAAAATGGGCCTAGAACCTTCTCACCCTGAACTGCAGAGTTGATGCAAATTCTATCTTAGAAACTCCATTTATGCTGGAGCCACGTTATTGTTTTTCTGCCACTGCTCTTTTGATGCGAGCGAGATAGCACCTGAAACAATGCAGGGATCATGATGAAGACCTTTAATGAACATGCGTGTTTGTTGAAGGGTATTAGTTTACCATTGAGAATATAACGGCCTCAGCAGGACCTTTAACATCCAACTCCCAGGAAATGTATACACTACTCCATTTTACACCAAGCCAGACTTCAATGTGCAAGTCAGACACGGAAAACAAATAATGTCAAACAAAAAAACATGCATCTTTGGACATTGTTAAACTAAGCATTCAAAATACAATTCTAGCTATATAATGACTTAAAAAAAAGTTAAACAAGAGGCCCAAGAGGGCCTGTATCACTCTACTGGCTATATGGAGTCTTTGATGGGGAACACACCAACAACATTACAACTAGGATTGGTACTGATCATTCCCTGCCAAGTTTCACTGAAATCCAGCCAGTGGTTCAGGAAAACGTTTCTGGATAAAGTTTTTGTATATTAGGCCATAACTCATTCAACCAGAACACAGTGATGATAACTAGGCTTGGTACTCATCATTCCTGCTAAAATTCGTTGAAATTCTTCCAGGAGTTCAGAAGAGACTAGTCTGGATAAAGTTTGTGTATCAAAACCTTTAAAGGGATATAACTCCGCAAAAGTCAACCAACCGGAACACGGTGATGACATGCACAGCTAGGCCTGATACTGATCATCCCTGCAAAGTTTCACTGAAATCTGGTCAGGAGTTCAGGAGAACGTAGTCCGGACAAAATTTGTGTATTCAAACCTTTAAAGGGCAATAACTCAGCCAAAAATCTTTCAACCGAAATATGGTGATTACATGCATAACTACACTTGGTACTGATCATCCTTGCAAAGTTTCGTTGAAATCCAGCCAAGGGTTCAAGAGAAATAGTCCAGATAAAGTTTGCGTAGTAAAACTTTTAAAGGGCCATAACTCAGCCAAAAATCAAGAGGAACATAGTGATGATATGCACCACTAGGCCTGGTACTGATCATCCCTGCAAAGTTTCTCTGAAATCCGGCTAGGGGTTCAGGAAAAAAGTCCGAATAAAGTTTGTGTATTAAAACGTTTAAAGGGCCATAATTCTGCCAAAAATCATTCAACTGGAACACGGTGACGAAATACATAACTAGATTTAGTACTTATCATCCCTGCAAAGTTTCATTAAAATCTGTCCAGGAGCAGGGCCCTATTTTATTAAACATCTTACGATAAGTCTCAGCTTTTAAAATCTTTCAATTTTTTCACCTTAACATTCAATGTAGACAATTATGTGTACACGTAGTGCAGAAATAACCCATGTATAAGAAAATGAAATGAAATCACGTTTATTTGAAAAGTGTAATTTATAGTGAAGCATTTAAGAAATTTATTTACGATAAAAAAGGTTGTAAGTTGTTTCCTAAAACGGGGCCCTGATACATAGCTTGGAACACCCAGTCAGGACTGTAGGATCTGATATTAGCGTTGAACATTGTAAAGGAACATTATCAACATTTTGACAATCTTGTAAAAAATTCAGAGAGTTCTGAACCTGTTGTTTTCTATGAGAAAATTCACTTGCAACAGCCTTTTGAAAGTTCCACGCAAAGGCCTAAATTTTTGATAAAATGCAGTTGTCTGTTCCAATTGACTTGTACAGGCATTGTCCAGGGGGGAGTGTTGTAACCATTGGATGTGAGGCTCTCAACTGTCTCCTTTGCACTTTGTATTGAACTGGAATCTTACCCAAGAAGCTTAGAGCTGCATGGCTATATGGATTCCTTGGCGTAAATTGAAGCCGAACTGAACTTTTTGAAGGTACTGGCGGCTTACCCTCTGGACATTTAGGAACTGCCTCAGCAATCATCTCATCAAGAGATATCCAACGACTCAGATGCAAAGCATAGCGTCTATCATCAACAGCTGTGTCCGACTCAACTACATCATGCAGCTTCGCAAAAAAGGTATCAAACCTGTCTGTTGGTCAGCCTGTATTTAGCTCCTGCAGGTCAGCCACTAAACCAGGGTGTATGCAGGAACCCTGCCGGTCACATTATAGTGCCTAAGATTAGCATGGCTGATGTCACTTTATTTAACAAACGTGATGGAACCCATTTGACAAAAGGCAACAATTTACTATTAAATGCACTCTGGACTTCTATCAATGCTTTTGCAACCAACCCAAAGCTTGTGAGATTAGTCTGAGCGAATAATGATACTTTATAGGACTAGATAGTAGTTACAGGCATTATAATATAATTTTGCCCAGCTATAATTGGGGGACAAGTTTAAGATTAAATTTGCTGTGGCGTAATTCTACCGGACAAGGGTTCGGAGTGTCTCATCAGTAATGTGTTAAATGGATTATCTCCCTTGGTCATCGCTTCACTGTGTTATACTGGTGATCATCCGGCTTGAGAGTGTACTCTTGCGACACATTTATCAAGTAGGTCAGGTCAAAAAACTGGATTATCTCCCTTGACCAACGGCTTTACCAATGGTGATCATCCTGGTCCTGGAGGGTGTCCAGCTATTGACATTATAATTCATTGGCAGTAGTCTCTAACAACTTCATAATAAAAAATTATATGGCATAATTAGAGATTATGGTGTTGCCCGGATCTATTGTGCATAACCCGTGTACCCTCTAAAAGATAAAAGACAAACATTAAGTAGTGTATTAGCATCTACAATTAGCAAGAATTACATGTAGCATTTATAATGAGCAAGAGCAAGGAGCAATAATTACATGTATTAGTATGTATAATGAGCAAAATCATTAACTACATGTAATAGCATTGATAATGAGCAGAAGCAATCGATACCAGGCAGTGTCAATCACAAAGCGATGTGAGAAATGATTGCAATAGTAAGCTATGGCAGAGAAAATGAGATGAGACACTCCGACCTTTGGTTCGACAAGATAAAGCTTCTGTGGCCATGTTTCCCACATAAAACAATAATATAGATTTAAAATAATATAAATTGTAAACACAGTATTTGGTGTTGTTAATATTTATCCCCATATATCTCGGAGTGCATCGTAAAATAAGATGTGCCAGTCTTGAAAATTTGAAAGCTATTTCTGTTCATACGCAAGTACTCATTTCATTGTTAAAATTCTTAAAAAAAGCGGTGTTCTAATAAAAAAAGAAATATAAAAATAAACGTCTTTGCTCAGTTACTTTCACCTGGATACCGTCAGGTTACATATATATTAAGTTAAGACTTTCTGCGACTATTTCCGATCGTCGTCCGGAAATTTCCAGATGTCACATGGTTTGACTAATTTATACAGATCAGAATGTTGTAAACAAAAATGGCGGAGTCATCACCCCCACGTAAAAAGTTGAAACGGCAATCAAAGCTCACTGTATCGGAAACGAAAAGAAGAAGGAAGAACAGGGATCGAGCATATCAGAAAACAAGAGCGTTTTTGGGATCAGAGTGGAATCGCTGGATATTGATTAAACAGGAAGTCTGGTGTAGAGGCGATCCTTCTCGACAGTTTGACATTCGGAATCGTTGAGCCGATAGAACCATTCCCATACATAAGGGTAAGTATCAGTTTTGATACCACCCCCCACGGGTTCGTCTGTAAGTTGTGTTTTATGGGAGAAATTTGTAACATTTTTACATTGGGTGGTGCAAAATAAAAGGGAAAATGATGCTATCCTACACTATCTGGACGATTTCCTTTTTGGAGAGCCAGCATCCTCATCTCGCCAAGGATTACTCTACAATGGTTTGAATTCACATGTAAGGAACTGGGAGTTCCACTTGCCGGGGAAAAAACGTACGCCCAAAGAAATGCATCATATTCATGGATGTAGAATTTCAGCAATTCAAAATAAGTGCTTTAACAGTTGGGAAGTTATTCGAAAAAACTTTAACTAAATTATCAAGTGGTGTGCTTTTATTAGGAATAATTATTCACCTGATTTTGGATATATTTAACATGTTTATATTAACTGAATATAATTATATGTATATTATAGTCAAATTTGGGAATTATTACAAATTAACTCTTGGAAAAGGGTTAGAAATTAATCTGTCAAATAGTTTTACTAAATGATTTCACTAGGGAAATGAAGAGGATAGTTTACTGTTTTGAAATAAGTATTTTTTATTAAATGGATTTACAGTGCTTATTTCACTTTGGAATTATTAAACAAATTTATCGTGCTTATTTTATTTGGAATTATTAAACGAATTTACCGTGCTTATTCTACTTTGAAATTATTAAACAAATTTACCGTTCTTATTCTACTTTGAAATTAGTAAGTGTGATTATTGCCTATTGCAATTGAATCACCATTTATTTTCGCTGGACAACCATGTTTATATTTTGGGCCGAGGACGAATGGTCTCGGGGACGAATCAAATAGGTGTGACGTCATCCACCTTTTTCATTTCCGTTCTGCTGCTGAAGCAACGTTTCTATTCGTACTGCTAAAAACAATTCACAAAATATACAAAAATACGGACAATGTCGAGTCGTGGAAGCCCCAGAAAGGACGCAAAGCGCGTGAAGAGGACTGGTAATCAGGAGACGAGAGACGATGCTCCGAAAAAGGCCAAAATATCGAAAGATATGCGGAGGCGCAATGTGACTGAAAGTTCTGACAACGAGGAGGGTGACGAGTCCTTACGTTTTGCTGGGGAGTTGGACACTACGGAAAAACGTGATGTGGATGGAAATGTTGATTTTGAGTCCCTGATGCGAGAGTCTGGGTTGTTGGGAAAGCAAACGACCACGGACACATCAGTTTTGCATACCGGCACAGGAACCATCGATTCATGTAATGAAAATGTTGTCAGGTGCGGTAGCGATGATATGGCAATACACGTTCCCGAACATATTTGTCAAAAAAATCGTGACAACAAGTTCATTAACCTGGCCGTTCTGTTGAAAGGTAGCGCGGAGCTTGATACATTGTGTTCCAGTGGGGTTCTAAAAATTGGGGAAAATGGGGTTATTGAATCTCAAGCTAAGGTAATTACAGACAAAATCATTAACATTTCGAAATGGACAGATGCATTTCTGATTTTCACTAATATTTACGTGACGAACATCCATCAAAAGCTAAAGAGCTCCTACAATTCATGTTCACAATCAGGGAAGCAGCCCAGCGTTTTGGGTGGCTAGCCTGGCGCAATTATGATGAACAATTTAGAATAAGGCAAGAGCGTGCAGGTATCAGACCATGGGATCAAATACACCCAGATTTATGGTTAAGGATTATGTCCCCCTCCGCTACGAGTTATGACGTTGGTCCAGGTGTCGAAAGGGCAAAACCTTCTACATGCTATGGTTTCAATGCTGGTTTTGTAAGTGGAATCCATGCCGATATACGCATGCATGTTCTGAATGCAATTCCACTTTTCATGGTAAAGTCTCATGCCAAAATGTATGAAAACCGATTGATTACAATAGTGCGAATCACATTGTAAAGCCAATTGGCAACAGATTCGATTATTCCTTTCGAGGGGTCCGATATAGGCGCATGCCAAGGCGAGGTGGTGCTTATGGATACAGGGGAATCAATAATCGCCCTGAACGAAATTAATAACGATTCATTCATGAATCTAGCAAAGACTCCAGTGCATGTCAATGTTGTTGCTAAGGAATTAATGTATTACCAACATTAAGATGCAAGGGAGATTCTGAATGGTTTCCAGTTTGGTTTTAATTTAAAATATGTAGGCCCGCGTATTACTACAGATTCCAAAAATTTACAATAGGTCAATTTACACGAAGATATTGTAAGGGAAAAAATTCAAAAAGAGGTGCAAGAAGGTAGGGTTGCAGGGCCTTCAATTTTAGGCCATTACCTACTCTACGAATATCACCGATTGGTTTAGTGCCTAAGGAAACACCCAATGAATTTAGATTAATTCACCACCTCTTACCCACAGGGATCATCTGTTAATGATTATATCGACCAAAACTTTGTTCAGTACAATATACCAGTTTTGATGAAGCGGTTAGTTTGGTTCAAGATTTGGGTCAAGGATGTTTGTTGGGTAAATCTGACATAAGTCTGCATTTAGGTTGTTACCCGTGGCCCCTGCGTATTTTGAGTTATTGGGTTTTAAATTTGAGGATCAATATTTCTTTGACAAATGTATGCCTTTTGGTTGCAGCAGCACTTTCGAGAAATTTGCAAGGTTTTTAGAATTCGCTGTAAAGCGTCGTTGCTCAGTTGGTAAACTTCTACATTACCTTGATGACTTCCTTTTTGGGGGAAAAAAGGGTTTGAAGGATTGCACTGTTATGATGTCTTCTTTTGAAAACTGTCTAGAAGAATTTGGGGTTCCAATAGCATTAGACAAAACTGAGGGTCCACAAACATGCATCTGTTTTCTAGGACTAGAACTTGATTCAGTGGAGATGGTCATACGAGTCCCTTTGTCGAAAGTTGAAGAGATTGTCGAAAAAATAAAATGTGTACTTACAAAATCTAAAGTTACCTTACGCTGTATGCAATCACTTATTGGGTCCTTCAATTTTGCATGTAGGGCCATTATTCCAGGAAGGCCTTTTTGTAGACGGTTAATTAACGCGACATGTGGTCTGACAAAAACCCTACCACCATTTGAGGGTGAATAGTGCAATGAAAAGAAACCTAAACATGTGGTTAAAGTTTTTTGAAGGTTTTAATGGGGTTGCAGTATTTCATGACCAATATTGGACATCAAATGTTGGTGCCGATTTTTATACCGACAGTGCCGCAGGGTTCGGATTGGGGTTCGGGGCCTATTTTTCAGGTAGCTGAGCATATGGAGTATGGCCAGATTCTTGGCATGAATTGGGTTTGACAGATGATATAACAGTATTAGAATTGTTTCCTTTACTGGTGTCACTTTATGTGTGGGGCGAAAAAATACGAAACAAGAAGATACTGTTTCATTGTGATAAAATGGCAGTCGTACATATTATAAACAACGTGATGATACTAATACGTGATTTTACCTTGCGCTGCTTGGCATTAAATGTTCTAGTTCGGGCTACACATATTAGTGGGGTAAAAAATGTGTTAACAGATAGCCTTTCTCGTTTGCAGTTAGACAAGTTCCGCAGGTTGGCACCACACGCAGAGTCAGAGCCAGAGGCAGTTCCAGACCATCTCTGGAGAATATTCAATACAGAGCAGGAATCCTGTTAAAATCGAGCTTAGCAGTAAACACTACTTTAGTCTATAGCAATGCCATCGTTGTGTTTACTAAATTTCGCTCTAGGTATAATCTTGCAGACGTGTGGCCTGTGTCGGTGTCGCAAGTTATATTGTTCATATCTTTCTGATTTGAGTGTGGTTATGCCCCGTCTACAATCAGGACTTACATTTCCGGGATAAGCTTTAAGCATAAAATCAGCAGGTTTGCTGATGCTACCAATCAGTTCATTATTCACAAGCTACTTGAGGGTTGTCGTCGTTCTCAAAGTAGAATGGATAGCAGAGCCCCAATTGTTGCCTCTATGTTACCAACAATTTTCAACGCATTAAATTCTATATGTTTTGACGCTTACGAGTCAAAACTTTTCAAAGCTGCTTACTCGCTTTCATACTTCGCTTTATTAAGGCTGAGTAAAGTAGCATTCACATCTATATCGCATGCAGATCGGCCGTTACTGCGAAGCAACTTAAATTTTGAACAGCAATCAGGTTATGTATTAGAATCTCTAAGACAATTCAGGCTGGCAAACCAACATATTTGCGAATACCAAAGTCTGAAAATGCAGGGGTGAGTGTTGTATTGCCGTGTTGAGAGAATTTTGTAATGTTCGACCCAATTTTGATGGATATTTGTTCTGTCATACCAATAAAACTCCAGTCTGTTCTACTGATTATGGGTGAATAATCGTTCACAATATTGACAGAAGAGAACCCGGCTTTTTTAAACATGATGGGGTTCATTTAACGTTAGTGGGGAATGAAATGTTGCAACCTCTCATGAAAAAGTTGTTACTTTGGATTATCTCCTCTGACCGTGGATCAATTATAACACTATTACCGGGTGTGGGAGATGTCCATGTTAACAACATAAAGTAAAAGCGGGGAATGGTTGTTTGTCCTAAACTGAAAAGTGTGCAGCACCTTGTATCACCCCCGAATTAGTGCACGTCAGAGCACTCGTATTATATTGGTTAACTTGCTTGTCACAGCACTTGTATTAGATGTGTATACCTGCTTGTCACAGCAGTAGTATTGAAAGTGTATACTTGCTTGTCACAGCAGTAGTATTGAAAGTGTATACATGCTTGTCACAGCATTGGTATTCAATGTGTAAATGTGCTTGTCACAGCACCTCTATGTATATAAACTTGTCATAGCAATCGTATGAAATATGTACATGTAAAGGTGCTTGTCATAGCGTGTCATTTACCGTGCTGATTCTACTTTGAAATTATTAAACAAATTTACCGTGCTTATTTTACTTTGAAATTATTAAACGAATTTACCGTGCTTATTCTACTTTGAAATTATTAAACCAATTTACCGTGCTTATTCTACTTTGAAATTATTAAACGAATTTACCGTGCTTATTTTACTTTGAAATTATTAAACAAATTTACCGTGCTTATTTTACTTTGAAATTATTAAACGAATTTACCGTGCTTATTCTACTTTGAAATTATTAAACCAATTTACCGTGCTTATTCTACTTTGAAATTATTAAACCAATTTACCGTGCTTATTCTACTTTGAAATTATTAAACGAATTTACCGTGCTTATTTTACTTTGAAATTATTAAACGAATTTTAAAGGACCCAACTGGAACGAAAGGAAGAGGACACCTTCGTACTATAACAATTTTATTTTTCAATGGGCTATTTAACAGACGAGGTTGAAACTTATACCAGACGCTCAGTGGCTGTATTGGTTCCTTCTACAGTTTTTTGGGGGTGCATATATAACCGGAGTTACGTATTGGCCAAAACGAGTGAAGTTCATTAAGACCGAATGGACTGAGCGAAGAGCCCCTAAAACTTCTGACAGAACTAAAAAGAAAAGGTATGGTTTTACCTCCGTCAACACCGCATAAAACTTTATTAAAAGTTTATGTCCAGTTACCACGCATGATCGAATCTGAACAATGTCATGACAGTGAGGCTGATTTGTCAAATTCTATAAATAGTAACGCTGGTGCGGCCGGGTCACGTGATTCCGATTCTGATGACGTCGGAGTCAATATCCAGAACACGGAGGTAAACAACGGGTCCGGCCTGGTTATAGACAGAATGCGCAGGGAAATGCGCGATATCCAGTCTTCACTGGCAGTAATTTCCAGAAAAATTATCACCTCGCCTCCAAATGAGATACAGGACCCCATCCTATTCCCAGATACACCTCGTCTCCACCGTCAGATCGATGACTTGCCGCCGGTCAACATAATACCACCTAATGTGCGATCGGCAATTCACAAACATAAACACGTCAATTTGGCCTTGCCACTTATTCCTGGTACAGACACCACAAGCGAGACTAAAATCATCGACCAAGATGGCCAGCAGATCGTCATAAAAGCAGGAGATGCCAGACTCCACAGACATCTCTCCATTCATGAATTCAGGTCGGCCTTCACGAAATACAGAAACGTCCTCTGTGAAGTGGAACCTTATCGAAGGAAGGAGTTGGACTCCTATTGTTAAAAAATTGACGAGATGTACTACGATTATGGTGGTACTTACTTCTACCAGTACCACCAGGCGTTTTCTCAGAAAGCTGAGCAGTATGAACTGTAGTTTACATGTAGACTGGTCCGCTTGCGACACGAAATTGTTTTTACGAGTATTTGCGGGTTTAAAGTCCGTCACATGTGACTCCTGTAATAGCTCCAGCCACACCACAGGTTTCTGCCCCAGTCAAGCTAGGACGTACCCCGATCACTCGTCTTTCGGCAGGGGGCGAAGCTTGGCAATGCAGCCAGACCTCCAACATGAGGTATCAAAGCGCTTCTGCCACCTCTGCAACGGGCTCACAACGACAGATTTGGAAGGCCCAAAGTATTACACAATGGGAAAGAAATCTGTAATAATTTCAATGCAGAAGGATGCACTCGGATCCATACTAACAATATTGTGCACATCTGCATGATCTGCAAAGGGCAGCATCCAGCGTGTACGTGCATTAAAGGTGGGAAATCTACTCCTAAACTGCCAGGGTCCAGTAAACCTTGACCTATACTCAAAGCGACAACACCCATAAATATTGATAGGTTAGAAAAGGAAGTTTTACATCACCCTGATACACCGTTCGTGAATAAACTCATCAGGGGCTTACGGGAAGGCTTTGATACCGGTATCAAACATTTACCAACAAAAGTTTTTCAATCTCCCAATTTACTATCAGCTAGGCGACAAGCCTACACGGTAACAGAGTTGTTGGAACAAGAGGTATCAAAAGGCTATGTTGTTGGACCATTTCAAACGCCTCCTTTTGACTTGTACAGAATTAACCCACTAGGCCTTGCCGAAAGTAAATATTCAAAAATAAAAAGGTTGATAGTCGATTTGAGTGCGCAAAACTCGCAAGTTGTGTTCCGGACACAGCTTTCGTATTGGTTCTGCCACTACAGCCGCTAAGGCGGGTGTGCCGGATCATCTCATTAAAACTATGGGCAGATGGTCATCGGACTGCTACTTGCGATATATCAAAACAGATGCAGAGGCAATAGGCCAGGCGCAAACCAGGATGTCATTTAACCTAAGTTTCATATGCTGTTTTTAATATTGCAGGAATGCATAGGTTCATAGAGTTTTCTTAGCAAAACTTCGAAGTGGGGCATTTTAATTGCATTACAACAGCTGGAAATTGTACAGCGAGTGTTTAATACTCCGTGTAGTAGGCAGGATCTGCGCAAGTCTTGTCATTTTGGCATTAGTGCGAGTTTGAAGTAATCCGGTAATCGGGTCATAGTTAAAGTTTTGAAGGCAGTTAAGGAAATACGAGTTTCCGCAGTATTTCCATTTTTGAGTAGATAAATACGAGTGTTCTTAGTATACCTTTCCATGGCCGTCATAGTTAAAATTTTGAAGGCAGTTATGGAAATACGAGTTTCCGCACTTGATACTAGCAATGAAGTATTCTCTGTTAAGTACGGTTCCCCTTGATGTAATAAACAGAGGATCGGAAAGTGCTGCCTTGGATTGCAAACGCAAGTTCACGTAAGTGTTCATGTAACGAACTGGACATTCCACTGTACGAGTGGCTTTGATAATAATTGGAACTCCTTTTCGGAAAATGTCGACTTTCGAGCTTTTCAAATGTAATATATTTGGAACCGTCATCATCAGGCTCTACATCGTTAATACACAAATTAAGCGAGGCATCGAACTTGCGTCCTGATACTGTGAATTCATCGCAGCGAAGAAAGCCAAAGAAAGCCATGCTGGAGGCCGTAGCTAACACGAGACTGTTGTACTCCCCAAGGAAACCATCATTTAGGATGTTGACTATATCGTGTAAAACATTGAATGTAATGGGCAGCCTCTGATGAGAAAGGTTACACTGTGACTTTTTTAGACCTCTTAACACAACTTGTAAACTTGCCATGCTTATTCTACTTTGAAATTATTAAATGAATTTAGCGTGCTTATTTTACTTTGCAATTATTAAACGAATTTACCGTGCTTATTCTACTCTGAAATTATTAAACGTATTTAGCGTGCTTATTTTACTTTGAAATTATTAAATGAATTTAGCGTGCTTATTCTACTCTGAAATTATTAAACGTATTTAGCGTGCTTATTTTACTTTGAAATTATTAAATGAATTTAGCGTGCCTATTTTACTTTGAAATTAATTATTAAATGAATTTACCATGCTTATTTTACTTTGGAATTATTAAACGAATTTACCGTGCTTATTCTACTTTGGAATTATTAAACATATTTAGCGTGCTTATTTTACTTTGGATTCCCTGCCATATAATTATTATTGATGACTTCTAAAAGCACCGCATTTTATTAATCAAAAGCGCCACGTTTTAGAATATCCAAAAACCGGAAGTGAAACCTAATTATTTCCCTTTCAAATTATAACACAAATTTATGATCATGTGTAAAATAAACACTACCATGTCTGTTTTATTGCTGATTTTATACCAGCAAATGTTACTTGTACTCTTGCACATCTAATTTTACATTGACATTCGAAGCTCAGAGTACCGTAACATGCAGTTTTGTGGGAAACCGTACATCGCAACATCTCGAACATTGTCTCGTTTCCGCAGTGGAAAAATAAAAACAAACGTTTATTTCGTTATTATTTTGTTAAGGGTTTGTCTATTTTGGCCAACAGTATGTAGTTCACGCGTCCAAAGCAAAATCTGCGGGGTAAGATCCTCAAACTTAAATGTTTGTGTTGAATGATTACCCTTTTTCCGTTTTTTGGATTGAATATTGTTTGGTCGCCACATAGGCGCGTGAAAGTCAAATTTTGGTTGCCCAGACCATTTTTTACTCGCCAATGGCGACTGGGCGACCGCTAATTTGTGCCCCTGTAAAACCAGGAATAAAAAGTTGCAAGCAAAACAAGTAAACATTTGCCAAAAGCATTTAAAGTCATAAGCAAGAAAAATAAGAGTTCAGAATCGCTAAAAAAATTAATTGTAGATCTGAACAGTTGATTAGCTTGATCGTTAAGAAAAACCCAGGCAAATATGGTTTGACAATTTCCATCTGTCTGTTGGAATTTCAAGAAACTTTAAACAAATGTCACCATAGGACTTTCCTTGGAAAATTTGAAACTCTGGGGAGTGACCATTTTGGATCCTGGGGACTTCATTTGAACATACGCAATAGTCTAGCAGTTGGCAATCATTAGGAAAAACTCTCACTGGATCATGAGAATATATTTATAGAAACGATGGCCATCCTGGATATCATGTTGACCGAGTTTTAACAAACCTGAAACCCAATGATCTAAGGATCATCAATGTGAAGTTTGGTTGATACCTATCTTCTTGTAAATAGGAAACTGTTTACTAAATTTCCATATCATTAGCTTGTCTGACCTTTGGCCAGTAGATGTAAATAGTATCTTAAGAGCCCCGTTGAAGCGCATGCTATACTGAGGGAAAAAAGTTTATTATGTTTTTTAGATGAAATAATACTGTATACAAGATATACTGACATTTTGGGACTTTACGGGCTTGACCCCTACGTTCATTTATTTGTTAAGTCATTAAGATATTCGACTGTTATTGATGTGTGTTTAATAAAATATTGTGTCTATGGCAGTAGTTTCTTGGTTTTATAACCAAAAATGTATTATTACCAGGGTGCAACAAAAACTTGCTAAACCTTTTTCCCTCAGTATATATTGTATTTGGTGTTTCATACCAAAAAAATATTATCAAACCTTTATATACTGAATCAAACAGCTAACGCACCAGTAGACAATACCTTTAATTTATGAACTTATTATATGCCGACTGGTACCGTTAGAGACAGGTGATTTGAATGATTTTCTTAAATTTACAGTAGTTATTGACAAGATATTTGTCTCGTTGAGAATGAAATTTGTTTTGAATTTATTGATTGTTATTATTGAGATATTAAAGGTATTGTCTGCTGGTGCGTTAGATGTTATTAGTGTGGTGTTGTGGCTACTGACATACAAATTTTGATGAAGAAATGAAATAGTTTCAGGCAGTGTTAAATTTTCTTCGAAAAGGCAACACAAAAACACATCCCAGATACCTAGACGTGTTGAGTACTGGTCAGTCTCCTGGTCTGCACATCCAACATCTCAAGTGTGAATTCCTGCGCTTTATTTAACAAATTGTTCCTGATACGACAGAGTAGGAAATGCCAATATCAATTCTGTCATTTTAAAATCCCTCGTGTTCCTTCCTCGTGTTATAGGAAAGTTTATTCTCCGTTTTGTACATCCACAGCTCCGATGTGAATTCCTGTTACCCGTTTAACACATCCTACCTGATACGGAAAGCTCAATCTCCGTGCCCCAATCTCCGTTCTGTACTTCCCACTTCTCAACCATTTGGCATAACCTTCCTTATAAGGTGGCTGATGGCACGGACAACATCATTAAATGACACAAACATTATTATGCTGATGTCGGGTGTCAATGTCATGTCGTAACTGACGCAATCATGGTGGGTAGCAATCCCAACGTGATGAGTGATACACCACATTATGTTGATGTCAGATCATATCACACAGTACTTGTACAAGAGGTACTTGGAATATTCTGGTGAGCCACTATGTCTGTAGATCAGGGACAAGTTATAGGCTGCCTCTGACGTCAGGTCAAACAGTCCCTGTAATAAAACATTCCACAATAACTAGACATACGATGTCCGGTTAAACAGTCCCTGTAATAAAACATTCCACAATAACTAGACATCCGACGTCAGGTCAAACAGTCCCTGTAACAAAACATTCCACAATAACTAGACATATGACGTAAAGTCAAACAGTCCCTGTAATAAAACATTCAACAATAACTAGACATCCGACGTCAGGTCAAACAGTCCCTGTAATAAAACATTCCGCTATAACTAGACATCCGACAAACAGTCCCTGTAATAAAACACTCCACAATAACTAGACATCCGACGTCAAGTGAAACAGTCCCTGTAATAAAACAATTCCCAAAAACTAGATCAGAATAAAACAGATTTAATCAAACAGGCCACGTTTAAACTTGTAAAGTCTCAATTTTATAACTTTTACATCCCTAAAACCTTAGATATTCCCTGGCATTTACAATCTATTTTAAATACATCTACTAGAGATTTGAAACAACTAAAAGTTCAAGAAGTATTTACACTTTGAAAGAAAACCTAATATAGTCACACAAACAACTCTAAACTACAGTGAAGCACAAAGGACAAATGGTTTTGGGAACTTGACCCACTGAAAACCGACGGTGGAGAGAGAAAATGAATGAGTTGGAACTATCACTGACAAGGTAAGATCTTACACCTAAACTATTTCAAATGAAGTGCAAGCCTTTGACGCTTAAATCCTAAGTATTTAAAGTTTGTTTCACATACCCCTTTCTCTCCGACACATGGCCTCAATGCAAGGACCTTCTTGTAGTAGTGCACCGCAGCATACAGGATATCTGAAGAACAACCATCGATCAGGTTTTATACGAAATTGGTTGTTTCCATGTAGGTACAAACATAGAAGGTCAAGAAACACATGTTAACATCTGAAATATGTCTGAATGGATTCCACAGAGGAACAAACATAGTAGGTCAAATTTATGACTGAAAACAGATGTTAACATCCAAAATCGTTCACAAAGGGCTCTCCAAGTAGGAACAACATGGTAGGTTAACTCTCCTGCTGAAAACAAACATTAATATACAGAAATGGTCTGAATGGGCTTCCCGTAAAGGTACAAGCTTAATAGGAAAATTCTCCTATTGAACAAATCTTTTTACACAGAAACATTCTAAACGGGTTTTCCATGCAGGTACAAAACATAGAAGGGCAATGTTCATATTAAAAATAAACATTAATATATGGAATTGGTCTGAATGGGTTTCCCATGTAGGTACAAAGTAAGTCAACTTTACTACTGATAAATAAACATTAATATATGAAATTGGTCTGAATGGGTTTCCCATGTAGGTACAAAGTAAACTTTACTACTGATAAATAAACATTAACATATGGAATTGGTCTGAATGTGTTTCCCATGTAGGTACAAAGTAAGTCAACTTTACTACTGATAAATAAACATTAATATATGAAATTGGATCGGAATGGGTTTCCTATGTAGGTATAAAGTAAGTCAACTTTACTACTGAAAAATAAACATTAATATACGGAACTGGGTCGGAATGGGTTTTCCATGTAGACACAAACATTGTAGGCCAACTTTCCTATTAAAAAAACTGGCCATGACAAAAATTTATGACTGGACAGGAAAATTTAACTCGTCCGCTTGCCATAACGAGTGCTCATTGATGCAGGACGAATAGTAATTCAGACAATTTCTTCAAAAATTTATCAATTTGACCATTCAAATATTACGAAAAACGAGTAACTCAGAAACAAATTATGAGATGTGAAAGCTTACTGATTTGATGCAGGGCTCGGCCAAGATTGTAGAATGTCTCCTGACATTCACCTCTCAGTTCCACATAGTTGTTCAGGAATGCGAGACCCTGAAACATTCACATGTCCATAGATCTATAGAGAACAATATGCTAATTCATTTTCATATCAAGTTTATCGAGCCAATGATAAGAAGTTTTCATTGATGCTGTATTTACATGTACCAATGTGATCCGTTTGGTATTAAAGGCACTGCCTTCTATTCTACCTTTTGTAAAGATTTCCACCATTTTCATAAATAACTGTTTTGGCAAAATATGTCTGACATCGTTTTTTTCTATTTAAGTGACACACAACTGATTTTATTCATAGTTACTAAACATCACATAGCACATAGCACATAGCACATAGCACATAATGTTACACACCAATTGGCATGCATTATTATTTTTAACCCAGCTCGACTTCACTAATATATATTTATGTACACGTTTGTAATGCTTTTCAATATACCCACTAGGGACAAATGATCACAAGTTACCTGAGTGACAAGGTAGTGCCGTTTGGCTGCAAATCTTTGAGAAGCACAGTGTATGAAGTCCAGGCCAATACACAAACTCATCATAGGATCTGTCGGAGTTCTCCGGAATACATTCGCGTATTCACCTGATAAAAAAAACACCGTACCAGTAATGAAGGAAAACAAGAAATGTCACCAGTAAGTGACAAATGCCCCCAAAATGTTGACTCATTTGACATTTGACCTCCAAGGGTGACCCTGACCTTTGATGTATGGACACAATTCATGCACATGACACACCTTCTCATTGTGGTTAACATGTGTGTGAAGTTTTATGGAAATCCCATCAGTTTTTTCACAGTTATGGCAGAGTCATGATTCTTTCGGAAGGAAGGACGGACGGGTGAATGAATGAACGGACAGTGCAATTACTATATGCCTCCCTTTGGGGGAATAAATAGGATTAAAACAAACATGTATGAAGAGAGGGAATGAACATACAAAATGTATCAGAACATAAACACAAAGGGTATCGGTACAAGTAACGCATCCTTTTATCACGTATCTAGAGCATTAGAATTGTTTTCCACTATAATCTAAATATTTTAAAATCTTTTAAATTACAAACCCGTGTAAATGAATAACATGGTGACAGAGCAACATGAAATCTGCCTTTGTCATTGTATTAAATGATGGCAAATTCACACAGTTGTGTATTAAAATGGTTCATTTTCTGGCATGAAATAACATTTTCACATGATGAATGTTTGAAGTTGGTCTTTGATCAATAAGGAAGAAAAGTTTTTACATAATTTTTGCCACAGCATGCCTGACTTACCCAGCGAGTGCTTGTACGAGCCTGATGCCATGGAGTTGTGACCATTCATTATACCCAAGGGTATGTTGTTGGGCTCCTACAAATACATCAGCAATAAAGTGTTTCAGAAGTAACTTCCTTGTATAACAATACAAGAGGGTTTATGGTAAAATTCACAATTTTGACTACATTACAAATGTTGTTGTTAGCTGTCTACAAACCTGGGCAAGAAATCATCTTCACAAAACATGTACTCTCTTTCAGAAGCATTTTGAAGCATATGCCATTTATATTCAGAGCTATTAAAAAGGTATTCTAACCTTCAAAAACGTTTTAGTCTGAAGTCTTATGTATGTATGTATGTATGTATGTATAGGGTTTTATTGTTGCTTTCAACAATATTTCAGTCATATCATGATGGTGTCTACTTGTAGCTCAACTTTATAGTGCTGCCACACTGGAATACCACACCGTAGGGCACATAAAAAAATATGTGTGGTTCAGGTAACCCGAAAGACCCTATTTTAAGGGGGCCGACCCTAAAACTTTTTATGCAAAAAAAATTAAAAAAATTAAATAAAAAAAAAAATTAAAAAAAAGAAGATTTTTGTTGATAATGCAAAAAAATCACACTCAAGGTAAAGTAATTTAACATATTAAATTCATTATCAGAATTGAATTCATTATTGAGAAAAACAAACAGAAAAAAACAACAACAAAAAAACCTACCTACCTACCCTATTTTTTTTGCCAGTGTTACCTGAACCACACATATTATTATGTTTGGCCTAGACACACAAATAACACCACACCCATTCAAATTATGCTGAAACCGGGCCAACCATTCCTACCATTTACCCTACCCTTTATATACTGAATGTCAAGCAAGGGAGCTGTTAATACTTTTTTTTGAAGTCTGGTATGACCTTGCCAGGGATTGAACCCATGGCCTCCCGAATGCGAGGCAGATGCTCTACCAGTAAACCACTATGTGGTTAATAACTGAGCTTAAGAGGCACTCACGTGTAACATTTTTCTGAGACAGAAGCGGTTGTGTCGTGTGTCGTTACACATCATTATCACCTGCATAAACATGTTCCACGCCTGGGCACTCTCAACATTCTGCAGAAACCATAGAAAAATAAATTTAAATCTGATGAGTAAATACTCATTGCAGTCAAAAATTATCTACATCTCTGAATTATTATGAATTATGTACAATGTTAGGGAGTTGATCTAATATCTAACATCTTCAATTTTATTTCACAAACAAGAAAGACAAAGAAATTTTCAGAACAATCAATAATGCTTTATTTCCATTTAATGGCGACACATTATGTCAACTTTGCCAAAATACAGGCAAAAGAAAACTAGAAGTTTGGCATTAATTTCGTGGCATGGCAATCGTCTTGGACTAAATATTTTTATTGTCAACTGGACATCAAGAGCAATGTTCTTGGAATCAAAAAGCCGGGATTTGACAAAATTTACAATAGAACAGAAAGAAGATGATTGACATAAATATCACATCAGCCCAGCTGGTCTTTGAACAAAAGAGCTGAAAAGTCAGATATTAATAAAATGTACATACCTCCAAAACAAAATGTACATACCTCCAAACCTCCAAAACAAAATGTACATACCTCCAAAACAAAATGTACATACCTCCAAACCTCCAAAACAAAATGTACATACCTCCAAAACAAAATGCCTCCCAAAAGCATAGGCTCTAACTGGGTTCCTGGATAGAAGACCTGCTGTGAGTATAAAGAACTCAAAATCCTGCAAGAAAAATTACAAATAATGTGAGCACTGATACTCTTTATGCACACGGTCTACACAATACAGTCAAATGTGGTTCAAATTCGGCTGACTAGAACACAACCAATGACTATAATTTGTACTTGGGTCCCTGCAAAATCTCTGTAATGTAATTCATATTGCTTCACAACAGATAATTAGAACATCGATGACTAGACCTTTAGAACAGAACCGCCGGTCCTGATGATCGCTTTTAGTATATATTTCACACCTATTACTAGCATAGCAAATTGGGGTCCAACATCTCTTCAACAAATGAGTGAGTTTGAGTTAACTAAGTCTGACAGTAATTGTAAATATGTGACAAATTATGAATCTATGGTGACCAAATCAAATGAATATGTAGTGATGAAATTATAAATTGTGAATTTGTGAGCACCAATCTTACAATAAAAAAGTTAACTATTACAATTGTGAAGCTAGTTACAAAATTATATCTTTCCAATGGCTGCTTAGATAGTTCATGTGTCTGGTTAGCCTTGTGTTGTGATATTATCTATTTCTACTGTGTTTGTTAGATCAAAGTTAAGCCACCTTGCCTAACGCGAACACCAAAAACATTTTACAGTCAAACCTGCTCAAATGAACTTCTAATAACAGACACCTGCTTTAAGAGGCCACTATCTCAGTTCCCAATTGTAGTTTTTATTTGAAATGCACCAACATAAAGAGACCACCTGTATAAAGAGACCAAATTTCGATGTTCCTTTTGGTGGTCTTTAAATACAGGTTTGACTGTATATTTTTGTTCCACAGGAATTCATCAAACTTGCAGAGCTACTGATAAGTAGAGTATTTGCTTAAATACCCAATTAAAAATGCCAAAATACCCAATTAAAATAAAAAGCATGGGTACCAATAAAGTAATCAAAGTTGTCAAATGATAAAACAACCAATGCAAATTGAGCAATATATGGGTTGTTGAAGGGATACAGTCACCTTGTATAAAACCTATTGTAAAAGAAGTTCATTTCATTAGATTTTGTGTATACAATATTAGTGGAATGCCACCCCAAAACAATGTTGCAAACTTTTATTGTTTTATTTTACTCAATTGAAATCATGAAATACCCAATTAAATAAATACCGGTAAATACCAAATTGATCAAAAAGCTTATCTGTAGCTCTGTCAAAGCGTGTAAAATATAACAAAGCTGTCAGAACATGTCATGTACTGATTTCTTGTTAATTACAACCATGCAACTGTTAGTACCTACCCTGACGGTTTTCTCGTCTTGGTTAAACAGTGGACACAGCATGCCTAACAAGGAAACCTCCTCAAACTCTATGTAATGCTTCTTAGCTATCAGGGCCTCACACAGCTGCAAGCAAATATGAATGTTTTAATTCTCAAAACAGTTTAAGAACATAGTAATTCTGATTGTTTCGCTCATGTACACATGGAAGTTCTAGGAAATGTCTTGTAACAAACATAAAAATGAAATGTTAACACATCATAATAAGTTGTATAGGGACAGCAACCTCAGAGGGAAATGAGATGAAGGATCAGACATGCCTCCGCCAGCAAACCCATGCAAAGGAGGTTTTAGCTCCAAAACCTAGGTCTTATTCGCTGAGCAAACATAACAAGCCTAAAAGAACATTATAAGATGTATTTATTGGTCAGGGGCACAATGCCATTGGTCAGGGAAACCATGCCATTGAATAAGGGCACTATGCCATTGGACTAGGGCACCATGCCATTGGACAGGGAAACCATGCCATTGGACAGGGAAACCATACCATTGGGCAGCGGCATCATGCCATTGGACAGGGGCACCATGCCACTGGACAAGGGCACCATGCCATTGGACAAGGGCACCATGGCCATTGGACAAGGGCACCATGCCATTAGACAAGGGCACCATGCCATTGGACAGGGGCACCATACCATTGGGCAGCGGCATCATGCCATTGGACAGGGGCACCATGCCATTGGACAGGGGCACCATGCCACTGGACAAGGGCACCATGCCATTGGACAAGGGCACCATGTCATTGGATAGGGGCACCGTGCCATTGGACAGGGACACCATGCCATTAAACAGCGGCACCATGCCATTGGACGGGCACAAGTTTGTCAATTTGCACCATGATATTCCCACAAATACTGCAATGTTCCCATAACTCTAGTGGATTGATAATTTGATAATGATAAAATGTGCGTGCTATCTGATTGTGCTTTATTTCAAGTTCATATATGCCATATTGTTTTGGTCAGTCCTTCCCATTTTATTAAAATGAGTTCCAACAATTTGTGTACACTGGTTTATAGGACCTACTCACCCTTTTAAACATATCCCACAAGTCATCGAATGCTATCACATGAGTGAACTTCCTGTCTAGTTTCATCTGAGAGCCTAAACGTATAAATTTAAATTCCAACAACTACATTTAAATTCCAATAAAAAAAGTTTATAAACAAGGTAAATATTGAAAGGAATGTTGTTTATATAAATGGAAAAAATGATCTGGACAGGTAACCCTGGAAGGTATACCGCAGCATGAATATCTACAAGTAACTTTGGAAAAGCCTCCAACATAATTCCTCTGGTTCTGTCATATGCAGGATTGAGAAAGCAGTACACAGAGGCCACCATCAGATGGACAGAGCATTGGGGTTTAAAGTATTTACTAGTGGAAATGATCTCTGTAAGTATTTTGCTTTTGTTTCAATGCAATTATTATTGTAAGTAATATTATTTTGTAAATTAAGTTATCTTTGAAATAAAATATGTTTAAACCAACGTATTTACTCAAGATCATTGGCAGTAGTTTGGTCAACACATAACGAACAGCGACATTGAGGTTAAACGGTAGTAGGTTACTTTCAACTAAATTCCCGATATCAACTATTAACTTGGAGCAGAAATAAACGAGGCTCTTATGCAGAAAATAAAACATTCAAAAAAGGTTTTGTCTTGTGATAACTATCTAGCACCATACCATAACAAAAGTAAGGATACATTTTTATGTTTAACAATTTTAGAAGTAACAAATATATATTACCCAGCTTCATAATGTCTTTTCCTTTACTTTCAAAATGGTTCAGCAAGCTTTCCTTTCTGTGTTTGTATGTCCTTATGGCTTGTAAATAGCTCACTAAAAACACAAAACAATTGTTAATATAGTATCTATTTGTGTGTTATATTTTCCAACAATAAATCTACATTTTTCTAAATTACGGAATGTTCATGATGTTTGCTCACTGTCAAGCAGACTAATGCGACTTGTCTCAAACATGGCAAAATTAACCTAAAGTGACCGAGATTTAGGTTTCAAGGCTAATTTTCATGTTATTTATATTAACATATGCGGTATAAAGTTGATTTTAACAATCTTTCGGTCATAGGACAACATATCTTCATGAAGCAGTGAGCTCTATACTCAACTTTGCTGCCACACTGAAATACTATGCCACATAGACACATGACAAGTTACCCCACCAAGACACATTATACTGATATCGAGCCGACCAATCGTAGAACTACCTTTCCTATGCTATACTGATTTCCAAATTTTGACAATGGCCTTAGAGAGTAGATTACATAGCCATAAGGTACATACTGTTTTCTGCCTCTACATCTCGCCACTCCTGGAAGAGCAATTGTTTGGCGTTGGACAGGAATTCGTCCAGTTTACCCTGGGCATTCAACAGGTGACACTTCTGTAGTAACATCTGCTGCTCCTGTTGTAATGTACATGTGATCAAGTCTGTTGTAATGTACGAATGATCAAGCCACTTCAAGGGAAGGGAGGGATATCAAAATGACATAATACAATTGAACTGAATGTTTTTTAACTGCTCATCAACAATTTATGGTATACTTAGAGCTCATTACTAACAGATTCCTATGGTTATAACTGTTTGGAGGACAAACTCCGATACATGGGATTGCCCGGTTTACATCCCCATCCGATGGATGAGGCTAAGGAAAAGTGTCTTGCCCAAGAACACCTACGAAACTCAGCACCTGTGAGGTTCTCTTGATTTCAAGTCCATTGTGCTATCCACTGGGCCAACCCAGTCCCCACAGAATTTGCTACGCTCTGAGTCCTACATGTCTCTAAAAAAAAAAATCAGTAAAATGTTACTAAATTATATGAGACAAGTACCCTCAGTGGAATGCCAAAATTAGATGATACTGAACATTCAGACAAGATTCCAGCAGGTCTAATGTTAGCCATTATTGGAACAGTTGCATGTATGTAATCCATGACAAAAAATAGGCTTTCAGCTACTGGAGTTCAATCATTTTCAATATCACCATCACAAATGTTCCCGTTTTCTATGATTCTTATCTTCTGTTAGAACCCACCCGAATTCATGTTCATTTTATCATTTTTTGTTCATGCTCATTAAAGGTCATCATGACCCCTGCATTGTTTCAGGTGCCATCTCGCTCATATCACTAGAATGAATGAATGAATGAATGGTGTTTTACGGCACGTCGACACATAAATAGGTCATATTGTGCGCAAAAAGTGAAGAAAAAATGAAGAAATGAAGTATTAATTAAAAATTAATGTAAATATATAAAGATAAAACTATTAAAAAATAAGGGATGATAAGGTGTAATATAAACTATGTTTGTAAATCAACGAATGCCCGTCAACGGGTATATAAACAAGTAAATATATATAAAAACACATCGACGAATGGGTCTACTAGAAGAACGCCATTCTCCGAGTAACGGTTTAATTGGATGGAGTTTATTGTTAACTGACAAATCCCAAGCGGTTTGCCAAGAGTTACGAATATATGTGTTAATACAACTTTTAAAATTAGTATAAGGTAATTTGGTACTAGATATATGTAAATCTAATGCTGCCTTAGCAGCACTATCAGCTCTATCATTACCACGTATTCCTACATGGCTTGAAAGCCAGCAGAAAATAATAACATTATCAATTATAAGAGAATTGTACTTTTCTAAAAGTTGAAGCACAACTGGGTTATCATGTTTCATATTACCCAGTGCTTGAAGAGATGAAAGGGAATCAGAAAATATTACAAAATGGTCATCATCAGATTCCTGAATATAATTTAAGGCAAGTTCAATTGCCTTAAGTTCAGCTGAAAAGATAGAGGCCTTGTCAGGCAGGCGGCTCTTTATGCTGTGTTTGTGAACAGCTGCTGCAGCTACCTTATCTCCATCTTTAGAGCCATCTGTGTAGATATGTTGAAAGTCACTGTATTTCGATATAATTTCATTAAATTTGCTTTGAAAGACAGTAGGGTCTGTACTGGATTTGTTATTATTACAAAGATCAAAAATAATTGTTGGAGTTTCCAAAGTCCACGGTGGAATTTGTGGTACTTTGTACTTGGCAATCAAATTTAGGTCGATTTCAGTGTCTCTTAATTTTGGTTTAATACGAAGACTCATATCACTAGAGCAGTGGCAGAAAAACAATAACGTGGCTCCAGCGTAAATGGAGTATCTACAATAGAACTTGCAGCAACTCTGCAGTTCAGGGTGAGAAGGTTCTAGGCCCATTCACCATATTTTATCTCGATGTACATGGAGAATGAGCCTGGCATGTTCATTCCTGTTAGGCGCCGTATAACCTTTGATGTGTTGGTGCACCTTAAAACCCCAATTCAATTCAATTCTTACCTCCCTGTTCAGTTTTCTGTCTTCAAATTCTTCTGGAATGACAAAAAAAAAAAGTTGCTGACTATAACACCATAACTTACATACACTCAAAAATGCTGTCAGAACATATGTGCCTACATAAGTCAAGTATTCTAAAACAACATTCAAGGAATAAATGTACGACCGTAACACGATATGTAGCATACATTCAAAAATGCTATTGTCTTGGCTATACGTGTAATGTAGCTAGAAGTATTTTAAAATCATACTTTTTCAAGAGAATTGAAACTTGAAAATGTGTCCATGGGACAGGGATGTCCCACTTTAGCACCATCAATCACATAAAATAAAAACTTTAATTCAATCATATAAAATAAAACTTTAATGTATATTCAATCATATAAAATAAAACTTTAATGTATATTCAATCATATAAAACAAAACTTTAATGTAAATTTGCAGTCCGAAAAGTAGGTCAATGTCATTCATATTGACCTACTATTTCAGTAACATACAGCTGCCATATATATGTAAACATGTATGAAGTTCTGTGGCTTATGGTGTCTGAAAAATGGACTTGACGGCAAGTTTGAAACTTTTTCATAGTACGGACGGATGGATGGACGGACCATAGTACGGACGGATGGATGGACAGACGGACACGTGTAACCTTATATGCCCGTTTCAATCGTAGCGGGGCATAAATATGCCAGGTAAGCCTTACCTTGCGCTAGAACCTCCAGAGCCTCGTCATGTTTGCCCAGCTGCTGTTGTAGGGCTGACAGGGACATTCTGGCCCCTATATGGGAGGGAGCTAGCTTAACCACCCAGGAGTACGCCTTTACTGCACCATTAATGTCCCCAAGGTACTTTAGACATTCTCCGTATCTCAACCAAACTGCAGCCTACAAATAGCAAACTTTTACAATAGTTGAGCTAACAAGTCATTGTTAAGTTTGAATTGAATGTTGTTTAACGGCTCATTAACACAGTATAGGTTATTTAGAGCCGCCCCAGAGAGAGGGGAGGACACATAGGAATCCGAGAACCTGCCCTACTCTTATTATCAAATAGATTCCTATGGTTCTTTTACGTGCTCGGAGGATAGACCGATACACAGGAAGTTTGAAATGGCCTTAAAAGTATACTGAACAAAAAAAGAAACTTCTGACTTTTTTGCTGGTATTTCCATAGGCCAGTTTTTGAGGCTGAATAAAAGCTAAAACAGTGTTTTAATAAAACAATGTTTGATGTTTGTAAGCGCACTTAAGTAGGTACTAAATATCCCATTAAACAGTTTCAATTGCCAAGCAATAATCTTTTATGGCTGATATGGAAATTTAAAGGGAGGTAATTTACCTCCCTTTTGTTGATAATCAAAAGCTGCCATTTGCGATGTTTTTTTGTGATTTTTTTGGAAGGGAACATATAGAGAATAGTGTCTCGGACAAATTTCGGTAATTTTCTTTTGTGGCCAAAATGCATGTTTTAACAAAAAGGGGGCTAACTCCCTTGTGTACTAAACTTTTCAAAAACATCTTTGTTTAGACTATTGTTGGCGGTCTATCTAATTATTCTTAGAACATCCTTAATTTTTTCCTGTTTTGCTGTCTAGACAATCAGCATCAACATTAGCGGACGTTTCTTTTTTTGTTGAGTATATTAACCATTATGTCTGCTTACCATATGTGTATTCTTTGTATGTTGGTTAAAATTTGGAAATTTAAGTTTTCAAAAATGTGCAGGAGAGTCATTTATTACTATTTCTGACATGTGTCCCAGTTCTTATTATCAAATACTACACAAAAGGGCTTAAACAAAATATTACGCATTATCATAAAAAATAACTCCTTACTTAATGGAAATTCATTTTGCACAGTAATATGTGCTAACCTAGGTTGCACAACAGTGTTAATTTAAAGATGAATGACCCTTTTGTAGTATTATCAATTAACAAAATTTAACTCTTAAACATCATATGAACATTTCTTGATAGTCTCGGAGAGAAATATATATTGAAAACTGCTACAAAGTTATCAATTGCAGGACATAGATACTACTTTTACCACTGCGTGACTGCATGGGGAAATGAGGTAAATCTGAATTGTATAGATGCACAACTATTGCCAGATAACTGATAAATACATTTACCTGTGGATTAATTTACCTGTTCAAAGTTTTTCTTCGTCATCAAATAAAATCTTATTCTCGCTTTCACAAATATTGCAATGTGTGAATTGTTAATATCTATTGTTATGTATTGATTTTGATTTAAATAAACAGAAACATGTTCATGAAGCAAACCATGGCCGGAACTTTAAGCATTTAACGCTCAATTCCATTTAAAATATATGGTGAATTCAAATTTTAGGCCTGGACTACACAATGTCAACACTTTATTTGTATTCATATGACGTTGTTTTTTCTTTTTCTTTTTTTAATTTTTGATAGCTTGATTTAACTGTAAAATTCATCAAGAAAAGATTTCTATGAGTGTCAGTTCAGACACAGGGACATACCAGGTGATAGTTCTGTGTGTTGACGAGCTTCTTCAGCAGTGGCTCGGCGTACTTGTAGTAGCTGTTGTCCATGTAGGCCTCGGCTATATCCAGATACAGGTCACCGTTAACCTCAATGTCCTCGTCGTACAGTGGTTCTATCACTTGCTGAAATAAAAAATATAAGGAAACTAGTTGACGCTAAAGGGACAAACGGTAAGCTAGATTTTTTCAAACTCGTGGCGACCCATATTAGCAAATCATTACTAATAATTAGTCGAGTAGAACAAAGTAAATTGCTTTTGCATGTTACAAATGGTTGATTATATTGCACCTATAATATATTTAAACCGACTGTAGAATAGCATAGAAATATTGAACACCTAAATTTATTATCTAATTTAATTATATACAAGTTGGTTTAAAGTCAGAATGATACTGAAAAACTTAACCAGGTTCTCTAAATACTTACCAAAATGGTTGTGTCCATTAAAGTCAATGTTAAAATCTGGGAGCTGCGCAGTGTTTTTATAGACTGTGAAAAGGGATATTGTAAGATCAGACTAGGCGGGTGTTCCGCAGAACACGTGTCGCCTGTCAGCGCTTTGTCAGTACAATAAGTTTTTCTGGACCCTGATAAATGACCTTGACAAACTAGCCTGACTAAGCTTTCGTGAGAAAAAAATTGAGTATTTTAATGCATATAATGACCTTCAGTGTGACCCTGACCTTTAAATTTTAGTATGGTCATGTCGATGTTGTCATAATGAGTATATTTTGAAAGTTTGATGAAGAAATATCAAGAAATGAGAAAGTTATTGAATTGAATTGAATTGGATTTTATAGTCGCACCAACAGCTAAGGTCATATGGCGACTTTCCAGCTTCCACTGGTGGAGGAAGACCCCAGGTGCCCCTCCGGGCAATTTTCGTGCACGGGCGGGCACCTGGGTAGAACCACCGACGTTCCGCAAGCCAGCTGGATAGCTTCCTCACATAAAGATTCCTAGGCCCCTGAGGGATCGAACCTGCAGCGGTGAGGGGCAAGTGATTGCAAGTCAGAGACTCTAACCACTCGGCCACGGACGCATTTATAGCCAACGTTGTTTTTGTGAAGACAAAAATGAGTATTTAACCCATATAGCGACCTTCAGTGTGACCTGGACCTTATATTTTAGTATGGTCATGATAATGTTGTCATGATGAGTATATATTGAAAGTTTGATGAAGAAATATAAAGAAATGAGAAAGTTATAGCCAACACTAAGTTTTCGTGAAGAAAAAAAAAAGAGTATTTAACCAATATAACGACCTTCAGTGTGACCTTGACCTTTATATTTTAGTATGGTCATGTCGATGTTGTCATGATGAGTATATATTGAAAGTTTGGTGCAGAAATATCAAGAAATGTGTTATAGCCAATGTTAAGTTTTCGTGAAGAAAAAATGAGTATTTAACCTATATAATGACCTTCAGTGTGACCATGACCTTTATATTTTAGTATGGTCATGTCGAAGAAATATCAAGAAATGAGAAAGTTATAGCCAACGTTAAGTTTTCATGACGGACTGACTGACGGACGGACGGACGACAAAGTGATCCCTATGTATTGCATTTTCTTCGAAAAGGCGACACAAGATATTGAACAGAACAGCTATTAATCAATTACAGGGCCCGGTTCTATGAAACAACTTACGACAATTTTGATCATAAGTTAATTTCTTAAATTCTTTTCTTTGATTTACAATTCACAAATGAACGCGATTTCTTTTCATGTTCTTATACATTTGATATTTCTGCACATAATGCACACGTAACTGTCTACATTGAATGCTTATGTGCATAAATGTGAAGTTTTAAAATTAAAATGTTTAATAAAACGGGGCCCAGGAATGTAACGTCTAAATGCTGATCTGCGAATAAAACCCGGAAATCCTCTTCTTTACATAAACAGAAGCAACCACTATACAGCCAACACAAAATGCAGAGGTCTTCGTCAGTTTCGTCCGTCGGCTAGGGACGTAAACCGGACGGTCCCGTGTATTGGTCTATCAACCGAGCACGTTAAAGAACCATAGGAATCTATTCGATAATAAGAGTAGGGCAGGTTCCCGGATTCCTATGTATCCTTCCCCTCTCTCTGGGGCGGCTCTAAATAACCTGTACTGTGTTGATGAGCCGTTAAACAACATTCAATTCAATTCAATTCTTCGTCAGTTTATTTTAACTTTTAATGTTTCCCACCTTGCACCTCCTAGAAACAAATTTTATATGAAGGCTGGGATTATTATGAAGACTCTGAACCGCAGTATACTTCAATACAATAGTTTAACCAATAATCTTTTATCTGTAGTATGTGTTCTCTGCGTGCCTCACCTTGACCAGCTTGATGTACTTCAGGTGTATCATACACACGGCCAGTTTACTCCTCAAGTCCAGGGGCAACAACTCTGGCACTTCACAGCTGAAATATAAGTTTACTAATTTAACAAATCCAGGGGCAACAACTCTGGCACTTCACAGCTAAAAAATAAGGTTTCAGCTAGTTAAACAGCGATTTGAAATACAGATGTGGACTCATGCTACTGTTAACCTTTGTTTATTTATACTTGGACAGTCTACCACATAATCAACAAATGTACAAGCTACATATATGTACAAGAAATATTCCCGTCAGTTTCAAATATGTTTACAGAAATCAAAACTAGAAACTCTTTCACAATCGCACAGTGAAACATAACTCAAATATATTTTATGATAACTAATACACGGTGGGGAATCAAAGGCACCATAACTCTATTGTTATGCGTTAAAATTGTCACCGTGCATTTTCCGTTATGGTGCCCAGCGCAGAAATTGTCGTCAAAAGGTGAGTGTGAAATTGTGTTGTTTTTTATCAAGACTTTTTATGTCCAATTCTCCAAAATCGGGGAATGTCATTCCGGACAAATATGTCCAACCTTTATTTTGAAAGCGTAATAATTGACAAAATGCCAAAATCTAATCGTGTAGAGCGCTTGGACTTTGCAAGAGTTCATTGTTGATTTGTCAAAATCAGAATTTTGTGACCATTCTTCAACGATCTGCAGGTTTACGCTAATATTTGACCTTCATACAACTGTGTAATGGAAAGCGGATGCTCTGGTACCAAAAACTGAATATTATATGCCAAATAAAATGCTATAAACCCATTTTTTGAAACGTCGTGGTGCCCATGTCGAGACTATGGTGCCCAGGTCGCGACATGGTGCCCAGTGCAAGTAACTTTAAAAGAAAAAAAAACAGTCACATTTAATAAAATATACACAGGTATCCACTAAATAAATATTTGCATTGACTTGACCTGTGTTAAAATGTGTTTGTGGGGAAACTTAATTCAACTTCAAACTGCTAAATTATCCAATTAGTCCATCCCTCCACAATCCCTGCTTTTTCTTTCGAACTCTGTTCATGTTCCCATTAATTATCCACCAAATAGTCTCGAAAGGACATAACTATTTATTTAGTGGAAACCTGTGTATATTTTATTTAATGTGACCTTTTTCTTTTAAAGTTACTTGCACTGGGCACCATGTCGCGACCTGGGCACCATATTCTCGACCTGGGCACCACAACGTTTCAAAAAATGGGTTTATAGCATTTTATATGGCATATAATATTCAGTTTTTTTGTACCAGAGCATCCGTCTGTCCATTACACAGTTGTATGAAGGTCAAATATTAGCGTAGACCTGCAGATCGTTGAAAAATGGTCACAAAATTCTGATTTTGACAAATCAACAATGAACTCTTGCAAAGTCCAAACGCTCTACACGATTAGATTTTGGCATTTTTTCAATTATTTTGCTTTCAAAATAAAGATTGGACATATCTGTCCGGAATGACATTCCCCGATTTTGGGGAATTGGACATAAAACGTCTTGATAAAAAAACAACACAATTTCACACTCACCTTTTGACAATTTCCGCGCTGGGCACCGTAACGGAAAATGCACGGTGACAATTTTAACGCATAACAATAGCGTTATGGTGCCTTTGATTCCCCACCGTGTAATAACTCATTTTAAATTAACATTATTTACAAAATTTTAGGCACAAACCTTACGGGTACTTTGGTCTTTATACTTGTAACTGCCATATTGTGATCAGCTGACCAAGTTTTATCCCTAGGAAAGGTGAAACTGACACCACAGTGCTTCACAAACACCTGTAAGGGAAACCAACATAATAAACACAATACAATGACTATCGAATGTACAAAAAAATGGTTTAAAATCATAAAACGGAGTTGGCTGGGGTATGAAATAAAACCTTAATTTTGGCTTAACAAGTTTGCATATTGTAAAATTAAAACATTTAATGTTAATTTTAAACAGATAATCACATTTTTTTAGTAAAAAATGTTGTTTAAACGTGTTTTATTGTCGAAATATCCGTAATAAAATCCTGCTATTATAAGCTTTCCCATCGCTTAATGGAATTAAGACGGGACCACGTAATGATCATTACACCGTGTGCAAACATATAGTCAACCAGTTTTACATGTAAATAACAGGTCATAATAATACATAGTTTAAAACTAACTTTGCCTTGCGAACTACCTGCATTAGTTTGCAAGTTTCTTCCTTTCACATCATGCCTGGTAGGTATACCACTACTATCTTTAAGGAGAGAATTCTGATAAGCTTTTGCCTCTTTTTTTAAAAAATCATGTTTTTTATCACATGTATTTTTATAATATTTGTAGAATTATCGGAAATCAGAAGTATAACGCAAAATACTTGCATCTAGACTCTGGAGGAACTGCTTTTCTGGAATCTGTAGCTCTAGTAACAGGTTCACATCTGAGAAGGAAGGTAAAACATGTCAATCGAAATAGAACACTAGTACATGTAAATATAACTTCAATTGAAATGGAAAAATCATGCAAGTAAATACAAATTCAATTTACATAAAATTAAAAAAAGCATGCATTTAAATACCAATTAATTGAAATCATACAAACATAATCAATAGAAATAGAAAAAGAATGGATGTATAAAATACAAATAGAACAATCATCCAAGTAACTAATTATAAAGCTGACAGCCAAGTCAACACAAAATACATTTAGTTCCCGATTATATATATAGCATAGTAAAGAGGCCCACATAAGATGGTAGACAGACCATGTTTCCAAGTTTGGTAAAATACAGAACTGATTGCAAAAAAAAAATACTGAGGCTGTCAACCCCTTCTCTATGAGGCTGTCAACCCCTTCACTATGAGGCTGTCAACCCCTTCACTATGAGGCTGTCAAACCCTTCTCTATGAGGCTGTCAACCCCTTCACTATGAGGCTGTCAACCCCTTCTCTATGAGGCTGTCAACCCCTTCACAACGTCAACCCCTTCACTACAAACAGAAAAGTAATATATTTATCATCAATCACCTTTCATTCTTTTTAGTGTGTGACAAAAAAGAAATATGGATCGTCATATACTCCCTGGGGTTAAACAACGCGACACGTCATACGTGCAGGGTTAGAGTTACCATGATCTCCAATGGATAACTCTTAAAGAAATTCTCCAGTTCATAATCACTTCATATTGTAACTGAGAATTTATAAGAGAGAGTTAATTTTGTCACCTTCAGATGTGATCTGCTCTGGGTGGTCTGTAAATGCCTTGTTTATCGTCTCCAGGGCACTGACTTTCTCTCCCAACTCATAGTAACTCTGAAAAGGTGTAAACATAGCGTAAAAGAGGAACTATTGTGTGTATTGGTGAGCCAATCTCTTTCGTAAAATATTTCTGGTTTTGGTATAGAGATATGAATTCCTTTCGTAAATGTCCACAGTAAAACTCATTTATAGCGAACTCGGTGGCGGTGGCATAATAAGTTGGATATAGGGAGTATGATTAATGTTATTTAACTAAGATGGAATTCCACTTTATCTGGGGCTAGAGGGCTAGATTATTTTAGATAACTAAGATTAGCTTCCACTTTAACTGTGCTAGGGAGTGTATGTTCAGCTGTATTATTAAAAAGTCATCCCCTTTAGCCATGCTAGTGGACAAGAGTATTGTCAAATTAATGTGATTGACTTACCCATTAACTTGTGCTCTAACTATTACTACCCATGCGCAGATTCCAAGGGAAAAAATGCAGCTTTATCATCATTTCATAAAAATCCTCTGCTTTTGATTGGTTAAGAGCCAAAGTGTACCAGACTAGGTTGTAATATTCCCGTAAACACACTGGAAATCTGTGTAACTTATACATATCTCCTTTTTGGGGTTTAGCAATTTCCGATGACCAACAATATTACTCGTTAGTATCTCCACCTACCCTGGTGATTGCCCACGCCAGCTTGAAATACTTCTCGGAGTCGGAATCCGGCAAAAGGCTGAGTAGAGTCTGGTATCCTTCCAGAGATCTCTTGTACTCCTTTGTCCTCTCGTACAACTTGGACCTCTCCCAAATACAGTCCATCTTGTTTCCCTGCCCAGCTGCTACACCTGTATAGTATATAGTCAAACCTGCATTAAGACACCACCAAAGGGAAGAGAAAAGTGGTTTCTTGCATACCAGATAAGGCTATCCACGTTTTACATGGGGGATGGAAAGTCTTATCTTTATGGGTAGAGATAAAAATCACGAGCGCCCCAACATCCAGTATGCAGGAAAACATGCAAAACGTTAGTAGCTGGCAGCATCAATGCACAACATGTCTCTGGTATGCAAGAAAAATAATCTATCATGGGTATTTGGTGAAGATAGGGAATTCCAACCATCGGTATAAGTGTTTTAATCGGAACCTCGGCAGAGCCTCGGTTCCGATAAAAACACTTATACCTCGTGTTGGAATTCCCTATCTTCACCGGATACCCATGAAAGATTCTTATAATCTTAACACAGGTGGTCTCTAAATACAGTCGACTGTTTGCTTAAAAAGTACAATTTGTAACTGAAAAAGTGGTCTCTTTAAGCAGGTGGTCTCTTAAAAGAGGTAGTCACTCAAGCAGGTTCGACTATTTTCACTTTTCCAATAGGCTATATAGAACACACGAGCATGCATATACATAGCAACATCAACAGTAAAGCATGTAATTATGACTGTTAAATGTAAACCTGACTTTTACTGATAAAATACTTCAGGTTATAGCTAGGCATGCTAAAGAACTGTTTAATGAAAATGTGAAAAAGGTGATACAAGAACATCTGAAATGAGAAACTCACTGTTAGACTTGGTTAAGCCATATGGACCTGCATGTATTATGCGAGTGAGATGACACCAGCTGTAGGAGGAATGAAACTATAAATCATATACTGGTAGTGATATTCAGTCCGATTTGTAAGGGCTGTTCATAAATTATGATGCACCCCCCAAACCCCCCACCCCAACCTACACTACAACCCCAAAGAAGGCATTTTTTCCCCATCCCAGTCACCCTCATATTTACACTACTCTGTAATTATATTAATTAATCACATGTTTGCCAGCTATGTAATTTAAGTTTCTTTTTTAAACACACCAACAATTTACATTCGGTTTTTTTTACACAACCGCGTAAATTTTCAATTTTGCTCATGTGATTTAATTTTCATGTCATAAGCTGTCTCAGCTCAGACAAATATAGGCTGCCTTAGTTAGCCTGTGAATAACATTTCATGACTTAAGCAGGCGACAAAGATAGGCTGCCATAGTTACCTTGTGAATAACATTTAATGGCTTGATTAAGATCGTTCTGTTCGACACAGAGTTCGCCCAATCTCGCCCACTCCTCAGCATCACTCGGGTCTAGGTAGGCTGCGATAAGGCCATACTGAAAACAAAACATGCCAGTAGGGGTAACTTCAATTTGTATCAATTCCTTTAAAAATCAACATAAGTCGATACAATTAACGCTATGCCAATGTATGTCTGATTTTAATCATTTTAACAAATGGTTTACGTCTTAGAAATAAAGAAATATCAATTAATAATTTACACTGTAAATCTGCACACTCTTATACTGATCACTCACCTGCAACGCCTTCTGCATATCACCCAGGTCTTCATATATCATTGCCAGAGTCTGGAATGGTTTACTTGCATCTGGAGCTGAATTCATAAGACATGTTATTGTTATCAAGTCAATCAATTCATAATAAACATGTTATTGCACAGAAGTCAATCAATTCATAATGAACATGTTATTGCACAGAAGTCAATCAATTCATAATGAACATGTTATGTACAGAAGTCAATCAATTCATAATAAACACGTTATTGCACAGAAGTCAATCAATTCATAATGAACATGTTATTGCACAGAAGTCAATCAATTCATAATGAACATGTTATTGCACAGAAGTCAATCAATTCATAATAAACTTGTTATTGCACAGAAGTCAATCAATTCATAATGAACATGTTACTGTACAGAAGTCAATCAATTCACAATGAACATGTTACTGTACAGAAGTCAATCAATTCACAATGAACATGTTACTGTACAGAAGTCAATCAATTCACAATGAACATGTTACTGTACAGAAGTCAATCAATTCATAATAAACATGTTACTGTACAGAAGTCAATCAATTCACAATGAACATGTTACTGTACAGAAGTCAATCAATTCACAATGAACATGTTACTGTACAGAAGTCAATCAATTCATAATAAACATGTTACTGTACAGAAGTCAATCAATTCACAATGAACATGTTACTGTACAGAAGTCAATCAATTCATACTGAACATGTTAGTGTACAGAAGTCAATCAATTCATAATAAACATGTTAGTGTACAGAAGTCAATCAATTCATAATAAACATGTTACTGTACAGAAGTCAATCAATTCACAATGAACATGTTACTGTACAGAAGTCAATCAATTCACAATGAACATGTTACTGTACAGAAGTCAATCAATTCATAATAAACATGTTACTGTACAGAAGTCAATCAATTCACAATGAACATGTTACTGTACAGAAGTCAATCAATTCATACTGAACATGCTATCGCACATTACTACATTGATGATAATCAATTCACAATGAACATGTTATTGCACAGAAGTCAATCAATTCACAATGAACATGTTACTGTACAGAAGTCAATCAATTCATAATGAACATGTTACTGCACAGAAGTCAATCAATTCATAATGAACATGTTACTGCACAGAAGTCAATCAATTCATAATGAACATGTTATTGCACAGAAGTCAATCAATTCACAATGAACATGTTATTGCACAGAAGTCAATCAATTCATAATAAACATGTTACTGTACAGAAGTCAATCAATTCACAATGAACATGTTACTGTACAGAAGTCAATCAATTCATACTGAACATGCTATCGCACATTACTACATTGATGATAATCAATTCACAATGAACATGTTATTGCACAGAAGTCAATCAATTCACAATGAACATGTTACTGTACAGAAGTCAATCAATTCATAATGAACATGTTACTGCACAGAAGTCAATCAATTCATAATGAACATGTTACTGCACAGAAGTCAATCAATTCATAATGAACATGTTATTGCACAGAAGTCAATCAATTCACAATGAACATGTCACTGCTGAGAAGTCAATCAATTTATAATGAACATGTTACTGCACAGAAGTCAATCAATATCAATTCATAATGAACATGTTACTGCACAGAAGTCGATCAATTCATAATGAACATGTTACTGCACAGAAGTCATTCAATCATAATGAACATGTTACTGCACAGCAGTCAATCAATTCACAATGAACATGTTATTGCACAGAAATCAATCAATTCATAATGAACATGTTATTGCACAGAAGTCAATCAATTCACAATGAACATGTTACTGCACAGAAGTCAATCAATTCATAATGAACATGTTAGTGTACAGAAGTCAATCAATTCACAATGAACATGTTACTGTACAGAAGTCAATCAATTCATACTGAACATGCTATCGCACATTACTACATTGACGATACTCAATTCACAATGAACATGTTATTGCACAGAAGTCAATCAATTCAAAACATGTTCTGTACAGAAGTCAATCAATTCATAATGAACATGTTACTGCACAGAAGTCAATCAATTCATAATGAACATGTTACTGCACAGAAGTCAATCAATTCATAATGAACATGTTATTGCACAGAAGAAAATCAATTCATAATGAAGATGTTATTGCACAGAAGTCAATCAATTCATAATGAACATGTCACTGCTGAGAAGTCAATCAATTCATAATGAACATGTTACTGCACAGAAGTCAATCAATATCAATTTATAATGAACATGTTACTGCACAGAAGTCGATCAATTCATAATGAACATGTTACTGCACAGAAGTCAATCAATCATAATGAACATGTTACTGCACAGCAGTCAATCAATTCACAATGAACATGTTATTGCACAGAAATCAATCAATTCATAACGAACATGTTATTGCACAGAAGTCAATCAATTCACAATGAACATGTTACTGCACAGAAGTCAATCAATTCATAATGAACACAGAAGTCAATCAATTCACAATGAACATGTTATGCACAGAATTCAATCAATTCATAATGAACATGTTACTGCACAGAAGTCAATCAATTCACAATGAACACGTTATTGCATAGAAGTCAATCAATTCAGAATGAACATGTCACTGCACAGAAGTCAATCAATTCATAATAAACATGTTACTGCACATCAGTCAATCAATTCACAATGAACATGTTACTGCACAGAAGTCAATCAAGTCATAATGAACACAGAAGTCAATCAATTCACAATGAACATGTTATGCACAGAATTCAATCAATTCATAATGAATATGTTACTGCACAGAATTCAATCAATTCATAATGAACATGTTATTGCACAGAAGTCAATCAACTGAATGTTTTTAATGGCTCAGAAATACAGTATGTTATTCAGAACTGCCTCAGAGAGAGGGACAGGATACATAGGAATCCGGGAATCTGTCCTACTCTAACAAATACATTCCTGTTGTTCTTCAACATATTCGGAAAATGGACTCCCATATACAGGATCATTCCATTTATGTCCCTATCCGAAGGCTGAGGCTACGGGAATGCGTCTTTCCCAAGACTACAATGACGGAACTTGGCGGTGCTTGTGAGGCTTAATCCCCGGTCCTGCGGCCTCAAGACCACCAGGATATCCACTGGGCAAAACTACATGTTGAAGGCAATACAAAATAATAAACTGACCTTGTCTAATGATCTCCAGACACTGCTGAATGGCGGTTTCATGGTTGCCAAGGGCAAAGGTCATGCTCACTTCTCCCATACTGCTCTGTAGATACTTCGGCAGGTCACACTTCCTTTTTCTTTTCACCTTCAAGCAATTAAAACACAACATAAGCTTTATTTGGGTTTCTTCCATTCATTTTTAGTTGTTTATGTTTTGATATTAAGATGTAAAGTAAAGTAAATTACTTTACTTTAGGTAACAGATTCATTAACACATATTTTATATAGAGTTTACTTAACATTGTTGAAGTGATACGGGAAATAAATCCCGAGTGAGAAAGATTCTTGCGATATAGAAACGAGTGCGTTTTCGCATGAGTTTCTATATCTCAAGAATATTTCTCACGAGTGAATTATTTTCCGTCAAAACAAAACATTAAAATCACTTGCCCCTCACCGCTATAGGTTCGATCCCTCAGGGGCCTAGGAATCTTTATGTGAGGAAGCTATCCAGCTGGCTTGCGGAACGTCGGTGGTTCTACCCAGGTGCCCGTCCGTGCACGAAAATTGCCCGGAGGGGCACCTGGGGTCTTCCTCCACCAATGGAAACTGGAAAGTCGCCATATGACCTTAGCTGTTGGTGCGACTATAAAATCCAATTCAATTCAATTGTATTTATTAAAGTAGCTATCCCGCCAACAACAGCAAAATGTTACAACGTTTCAGTCAAACGCTGTGGAGCAGTCTACGCTCGGTATTGAAAGCGACAATGTCCGTAACTTTTAGCTTATAAAACACAAAATAATTCCATTGACAAACATAACACACCAACCATTATTGAATATTTACTGAAAAAACAAAACAAGATTGTTTGACGGAATTCAACAGCAGTACAAAACAAGAGCTGTTGGAGAACAGCGCAGCTTGACTATTTGATTTGTCAGAGATTAATATAGACCTGTAAACACAGCTTACAAGCAAAATTTGATGTGAAATAGACACATTTTAAGGATTTGGGTTCAATGGGAGCCCAGGGTTTATAGGAATCAAAGTTACTTAAGCAGCCCTTAAGATAATGCTATAAGGAAGCTCAAGACCAAATTTGGTTGTGCTAGGATAAGAAATGTAAGAGATATAGACTTGTAAACACAGCTTACACGCAAAATTTGATGCGAAATGGGACACGTTATGGGCAAACCTTGATGTGGGACGCCGACGTGATTACATAAGCTCTCTTATTCTTCGAATAGTCGAGCTAAAAATGTACCGATTCGTGGTATAGCTTAAAAAAAAAGAAGACAAAATTTTATAAAATAAAATATTTTTAGAAAACAAAATATTTTCCCTACTATTTTTTTTAAGCATGTAATAGGAACCACACATAGACTTTTATTTGGCCTTACCTAGTGTATGTAACATTTGTATGATGTGTTATCTTTGAAATAAAATATGTTTAAACCAAATACATGCGTAAAATTTAAATCCATTTCAATTACCTTTGGTTTCTTCTTTCCTTCTTCTGAAATGAAAATATATTGGGATATTCAACGATAGTAACTTTAGAGACATAAGATTTCTATTCAACACCAGTGGTTAACTGCTGGCCTATAGGCCCCCAGATACATAGCCAGTGGACATTGATTTGATCCATTGACTATCCCAAGTGGATAGACTGATGGCCAATGAGTTTTCAAATAGAAATAACACATACTGACGGACCAACGAAACGGTATGGTATTTTAACGGTACTGTTAACGATACTGCGTGAATCAACAATCCTCTATCAGTTTGCTTGACAAAATTGGTCTGATTTTCGTACTTGATTTATTTCATTTTCACTTATTTTCTACTTTAAAGTTACATTCTTGTTATTTCATGTTCAGTTACATATATTATATTTATTGCGAGTTTCTTGTGTTTTAATTTCATTTAATTGTTGGAAAAAGTGAATAAGAAAATATGTATCCATATGCATGCCTCACTACTAGACTGGTTCCACTTTATAAAGCGCTGTAGACTATGACCGTTGGTTCCTTAAAGCGTGTAAATTACATTCTATAAATAAACGTGGTTTCTCGATTAAATTGCTAGGTACTACAAAGTATTAGCAAAATAATGCCAGTGAATCGCGTGCTGTGAGAGTCTGGGTGAAAATATTTTAACAAAATGACAACACGCTGATAGTTCATCGCGATCACAATAGTTTGGAGCTAATTATTCGCTGCCGGAACAGCTTCAAAATAAGGTAAAGATTGGATGAAAAATGAAGGCCCTATCGTCTTAACGAGGCAAAATATAGCATTTGTAACTAAATCAAGGGCCATAACTCTGCTGTTACCGGTCTGATCTGGCTGGTTTTCGAAATTGTCCGAGCTATCATTGATATGGTAAAGTTTGGTAAAGATTGGATGAAAAATGAAGGCAAGATATAGCATTTATAACTAAATCAAGGGCCATAACTCTGCTGTTACTAGTCCGATCTGGCTGGTTTTCGAACTTGTCCGAGCTTTCATTGATATTAACTCTGTTAAAGTTTGGTAAAGATCGGATGAAAAATGTAGTTCCTATCGTCTTAATGAGAAAAAAGTTACAACGGACGGACGACGGATGACAACTCTGTATCCCATAAGCTCTGCTGGCCGAGACACCCAAAGAGCTAAAAAACGGAAATGCACATGCATTTCATAACAACAATGTGAAATACATTAAATCCAGATATGCACGTAAAAAATGTTAGATGTCGACTCGTTATATGGATTTTATCTATGGATTTTATCATGTTTTGTCCAAAATGCCTCAAATTCTAACTTTTAAAAGGATTTGTTTTGTGGTGCGTTTTCACTGACCGTGAGTATATGATCAAACAGTATGCATGCCCGGTTTGTCCGTACTGACCATGGCCAAAAATCAAATAAATTGTAATTACCCTTGTCAACAAAGCTACCGATACTTTAACTATGGCTGTAACGAATACAAGGGGTGGCGAATACAATACATATCAAGAATACAGGTTGATGAATACGAATATTTATTCATGAATATTCAGTAAAGAAACGTGAACAAAAAACAGAGCAGTATTTAATCTAAAGGTGGTTAACACAAAGGTTACTCAAGTCTTAGTAATAATAAATAGTAATAAACATAAAAGCAGTTCAAATAATAATATTCTTTTTTAAAAAGACATGCGAATCAACACATTCTCCGGTTTGAGGGCTGACCTTAATATGGAAAAAATAATGTTTTATGGACATGATTTCAAATGCATTTTATCAAATTTTGAACTTAAATTGTTTTAATAATTAAAATCAATAGACTCAGCTTTCTAATTTCAAAATTTTATTGAAAGCATTCACGAATATTGGACAGTAAATGTTCGCCTTTATAGGTGGTGAAGATTGACAAAATATACAAATTGATGTATAACATGTATTACTGTGACAAAAACAACAAACTATTCTTTAAAGCCATGAAATGTTGGTTGTATTTTGAATGTGGCTAGTATTGGACTAATGGCTAAACTTTAAGATTTATGTTAAACTATTAAAAAATGTGTATTTGAAAATACGATTCGAATATATTTTCTTTCATGATACTAGAGCATTTAACACTAAAAACGCCTTCTCTTTTTTTTTTAACTTCTATTTTCTATTTACATCTGTTGTTCGTGGAATGTCGCTTGATTTCTTGAGGATCAGTAGCTTTTAGCTTTGAATTTGACGGGCCTTTAAACTACTGATCCTGCTAGTTGACTGAAAAATATTCTTAAAGATGACATTGGCAAGTGTCAAAATATGACCTAGACTCAGGTAAATGACCTGTACTGGTCTTGCTGATGACCGGGATACTGACACTGATGATTAAACTACAATAAAAAAGAAAAGAAAAAAAAAGAGAATTTCTAAAGATATAATATTATTTAAGGGTTTTAAGAATATACAAACTTTTCATCTGTGCCTGTCCAAGATCCATCAATTCTGCATCTACCCCTGGCTGGGCCCCTGATTCAGTTTCTCCTCTAGGTTCCCCTGACGGATCCTCTTTGTCTGCATTCTTTTCGAGCATCTCCATGAACTCCACAAAAGTTATCTTCCCTGAAATGATAAAGGTGTGTCAATAAACAAAACTTATTCCAGCATTACTGGGTTTACAATAGGTTCTGGTTGAGCAGGTCATCATGTTATTTGATCAAGCATCCCCGCACTGATCCTCCCCGCCCCTTCACCACTTTATAAAAATTCTAGAAAATGTGTCCTGGGACACAAATTCTTTTCTTTGCTGTTTGGATAGTTTGACCACAGCACTTTGTAGAAGGGAGTTCTTTATGTTTTCAGTATAATAAAGCATTTGAAATTGGATGATTGCATTATTTTCTTAAAGGGACACCCGGCAATCTTGAACAGATTAAAACTCACAGCAGCCCATTTATTTTCTACATACTGGATATTTGCAATCATCATTATTTATTATTAAATTAGTTCAAAGCAAATTGTGTTTACATATTACTAACTGCTGATTATACTTCACCAATGATATATTTAAAAGTTTGGCAAAATTAAGAGGAAAATTTAAAACTCTAAATATATTTAATTTTCTGCAAACAGGTTTAAAGTTAAAATGATACTGAATTAATAAATCTGTGGAGGCTCTAATTTAAATGCTTTAAAGTAAAATTAAAAGTCCTGGATACGCAGAACAAAAATTTCTGGTATGAATGTGAACTACGTATCTAGATGTGTACCGGTATGTTTTTTATATTTATAATAAAGACCTTGTAGAAATGGAGGTAACTCACAAGCAAACATCTCATCTACACTGCTCTGGCACACAGAAAAAAAGATATAGAATAATTGTAATTAACTCCATCCTACTGCCTGTAAATGTTCATATATGGTTATATAATTCATCTATTCTCTTTAACATCCTTGCCTACTGGCCTCTCTCATACCATGTCTTTTATATCCAGTGGCATGTGTAACCTGATACTCTGTGATCAGCTATTCTTGCATACCGGACAAGGATATCCGTCATTTGACCGGGGCTTGATATTTCCATCTCACCCCAGGGTCGAGATAAAATTCACGCGCGCCAACATCCGGTATGCAGGAACACATGCAAAACGTTAGTAGCTGGCGGCGTCAACGCATAACATGTCTCTGATATGCAAGAAAAAGAATCTATCATGGGTATTCGGTTCAGATAGGTAATTCCAACCCTCGGTATAAGTGTTTTAATCGGAATCTCGGCAGAGCCTCGGTTCCGATAAAAACACTTATACCTCTTCACCTGATACCCATGAAAGATTCTTATAGTATACTACAGTCAATGTCTAATGGCGGGCATTGCATTTCTGGTCCATTACGTTCCAGAGAGACAGCTAAATGCATAACTACTGTATTTCTCATACTAGTAGTGCCCGGGTGAAAATATGATTTAAATATTTTGCACATTACGTGGTCCGAGTATTAACTTTCATACCCCATCCAGCCCCTTCTCCAAGAAGCGAAAATGGGGTTGGCTGGGGTATGAAATAAAATCTTTATTTTGGCTTAAAACCTCTGCATATTGTAAAATTAAAACATTTAATAGTTAATTTTAACAGGTTATCGCCTTTTTTTCAATAAATAAACGATTTTAAACATGTTTTATTATCGAAATATCTGTTACAAAATCCTGCTATAAGCTTTCCCATTGCTTAATGTAATTAAGGCGGGACCACGTAATGTGTACCATCTTGTAACATGATGTCACTCAATTACAAGGACTGTAAGAGCCTGCTTTTACCCCTACAAGAAAATACCCATCTACTTTTGGCCAGTTATAGTAGTGTTTCTTATATTTACCTGTCAAACATTGTGTGATTGTTTTTAGCATGAGCAAACAATCATTTAGGCATTCTGGCTACAAGATTTGTCATTCATTATGAATTATAAGTTTAAAACGATGGCAAGACTTAACTTCAGATTACCTGCTTTGATTATATTCATTGTTGTGATTCTATAATAGCCTTTTATTTTATAATAGTCCGATAAAGCAGTTGCAAAATCGAGGCTTTAGGCCTAAATAATACTGTGATTACTCCTCAACTGCATTAAAATAAAAGTTTACCCCTCAAGTTAAAATGTGCGGAGTGATCACTCATGACTGGGTTTCAAACAGTTATCTGTGGTGCTGGAGATGTATCTGTGTATGAAGAGACATACAAGGGTAATACTATATGCCTGTTCCAGGGATCAAATTTAATATTTTTAGCTTCTTGCAAAAATAAGCAAGTGCGAAGATTATCTACTTGCTGTTTTAATCAAGGTACTTGCATTAATAATTTAAAACCTCGATTCATTTTAGAATGATTGTTATACATGTAAATTATGACATTTTTACACTCAGCTAGAGGCAGGAATGTAATAATATATAATTATACTTACTTATATCCACCTATTTAATTAACTTAAATATGTTCAGTGAATACGTGTTGACTGAAACCTAGTGTTTTTTTTTTTTATTACTTGAACAATTTAGCAAGTGCTAATATTTTCTACTTGCAATCTTCAAAACCCCAATCTCATTAAAACCAAATTCTAATTACGCTTTGATACACTCCGCTTCTAGGATCTGACAACACTGCCTTGGAGGTCATGTCAGATGACCTTTGATCTAATCAATATCATAAAAAGATCAACTAAATTCAACCAAGGAAATCGTGCGTTTCCTATGCACTTCAGATGATGTTCGAGTGAACTGAACAAACGAAAATCCACATAAAACACATATATCCGAAAAAGATAAAGTCGCCATGTGTTATTGCTGTGAACTGCATGATAAATTCGAAGAAATGCACTAAATGGCATGTTTCACATCAAGAATACGAAGAAAATCATGGGCGCGGTCATGCTTTTTTTGAAAACATTCAGAACATTCTGTTTGTATCTGAAAAATGTATATTCTACCAAGATTGTTGCGACGTTAGGTTTTCTATATATAGTACATCTTACTTAATGCGTCTGGCCCGTTTAGCTCAGTCGATAGCGAGGTCGGCTATTGCCACTTTCTATTATTATTACCCGCGAGTGTTAATTTTAGTTTGGGTTATGAGTTCAACCCCACGAAGCAGTACTTTTTTTTTGTACCGCTATTAAATTCCGTCAAACAATCTTGGTTTTATTCAGTAAATATTCAATAATGGTTGGTGTGTTATGTTTGTCAACGCAATTATTTGTGTTTTACAAGCAAAAAGTTACGGACATTGTCCCTTTCAATACCGAGCGTAGACTGCTCCACAGTGTTTGAATGAAACATGACATGCGCAGTGAAACAGTCTATACCTAGCGATTTTGTAGGTAAAAATTTGATTGGTTAATCGTAAGGTCTATCTGATGTGACCTCCAATGTAGTGTTGTCAGTTCTTGTAGCTAGACTTGCATTTAGCAAGTAAATAAGTGTTAAATATGAACCGTGTTAATTTTTCGTGGCAGGCCGTAAAACGATTAGAATTTTCGCAAACCTGAGAGATATTGCAAAGTGAGTTCCATGCTGGCAGTTGCTATAGAAGCTACTGGTGATGGTTTGACTGTGGATGTTCCTGCTTCGGGCTCACTGCTAGCCTCATCTAGGGGCAGGTCCACCTCCATGGTGTCGGCGGCGACGAGCAGTGAATCGTCGATCATCACATCTTCATAGTCACCCTCGGAGTCTCCTCCATATCCCTGGACTAACCCTTGCACCTGTAAAAAGACACAGTATTAAAACTTACTGTAGATAGTATTTAAGCATATTACTCAGATTTTTTTTTACAAATCCCCCGTTTTTTCAAATTGTGAGTATCATTACTCATCAACTTACTACAAATACTCTATAAACTTGTAAAAATCATGAGTATTTTATTTGTTTGTATTGTCCTGTAGTTTTATTCCATATTTACATGATGAAAATTGTTCTAAGCATGGGTCTAATATTAAGAACAAAGCTCATACAGTGTTTTGTTTTAATTCAAATCCATTTATTTTACGATGCACTCTCAAGAATAAATATTATTAAATAGGGATAGATATGAACAACACCGGTTCTATTAAGTAATATAATTTGCATGTTTTATATGTGGAAAATATGGCCACAGCAGCTTTATATTGTCGAACCCAAGGTCGGAGTGTCTCATCACTTATTCTCTGCCATAGCTTGCTATTGCAATCATATCTCACATCGCTTTGTGGTTGGTACCGCCTGGTACAATTGCTCTTGCTCATTATAAATGCTAGCTTACATGTAATTATTGCTCTTGCTGCTTATTGCTCTTGCTCATTATAAATGCTAGCTTACATGTAATTATTGCTCTTGCTGCTTATTGCTCTTGCTCATTATAAATGCTAGCTTACATGTAATTATTGCTCTTGCTGCTTATTGCTCTTGCTCATTATAAATGCTAGCTTACATGTAATTATTGCTCTTGCTGCTTATAAATGCTAATGCAATTCTTGCTCTTTACATATTTTAAGCTCCAAAAAATTAGAGGGTACACGGGTTATGCACAATAGATACGGGCAACACTCTAATGCCATATAATTTTGAAATTGTTAAATCGATAATACTACGAATTATAATGTCGATAGACCGAACACCCTCCAGGACCAGGATGATCACCATTGTCAAAGCCGTTGGTCAAGGGAGATAATCCAGTTGTACGACCTGACTTACTAGATAAATGTGTCACAAGGATACTCTCCGAAGCCGGATGATCACCAGTGTAACCCAGTGAAGCCATGACCAAGGGAGATAATCCATAGAACACATTACTGATGAGACACTCCGAACCCTTGTCCGGTAGAATTACGCCAATGACACGTCCTTATACAAAACCATCTTGCAATTGCATACTCTCCTGGCGAGGATGATCTTCATAGGGAAGAAGCCGTGGCTAGAAATAATGCAACTGTATTAGGCTATTTAAATGGATTAAAATAAAACTGCTGCGACGGTTTAAAATAAAAATAAAATTGATAGTGTCATTACACTCGTTTTGTTCATTGTTCAGTAGTTTTTCTTGACCGTATTAAGTCAAAATGTTCACTCCACTTTGAATTATGACCATTTATGATTAGGTACACACCTATTCAGTATTGTTCCAAATGTACTTTATTATATACTTTGTTTAATGTTAAACATCACGGCACATAGTCACGGGGCCTTCTCTGGCATTACCTTAAATAAATTTAATCAGAATGGTTGCTTCTTATAAAATGTAAGCATGAACTATTTAAACATGTTTTTTCCTCTGAATGTGTTCCTTGTAACATTTTACATATGATGAGTAAATACTCATTGTAGTCAAAAACTAGAACTGTCACTGAAGGGGATAAATACCCCCACTTAAATTTTGAGTCAAATAAAGGGCCATAATTCTGTAATAAATTAGGCAATCAACAATGGGTGATGTAGAGGCCTGCAGGGATGTAAGGTCATCAGTTGTTATGTTTATATGAGGTTTAGTAACAACACATTCAAAAGTGTTTGAGGCATTTCAAGTAATGAAAACGTGTTACGTGACGAGATGGGACAAAAATGTAATACGTGACGGGACATTACTGACAACGCAATTCCTATATAGCCCCCATATATCACACTGTAAAAGCAGGGGTATAATTACCTACAGCTCCGAGTCTTATTGAAATGGCACATACACTTTCTATTCCAGATAAAGTGATTGAACAGCAGTCAGGACACATTGAACTTTTTCACTAAGGATTGTTTGAATTGTTTTTGTAATTAGTTTAGGGTTATAAGCCTTTTTTGTTGTAGTTGTTGTTTGCAGTGTTCTCCCTTAGATCCTAGCCTTCTATGTTCCTAATGGCCTTTTTTATTTTTTGTATGACTTTTTAGGGTCAGAGGAATTCATATAGTAAAAAGACAGGAATACGGGAACACACAGTTTTTCACTTTCAACTGGTGTCTGCTAGTGTCTGCAGAGAATCTGGCAGGCTGATCAGGGATAATGTTCATTTTGGGAAAATAAAATGCTTATTTATTATTGGTGCAAGATTTCATAAATTATGTATGACAATACTATGCTTATTTATATTTTCATCCATTACTTATTATAATTACTGACTTCTCAGTCAAAACTGACTTAACAGGCTCGGTTTTTATCCTTAGGTTCTATAGTAAAATAAAAATCTTTGGCAGAGTACGGGGATGATAATTTTCAAGATTTGTTTTTGAAAGATACATATATTGAATCAATTTAAATAAATATGCATGAAATATGCACTGTTTTGTACAGAAAAGATGCACTCATCATCTCATTGTTTGCACTTTTTATGGCGATTCATCACTGATTGCATCAAGTGCGCTGTCGGACAAGCTGCAAAATTGTCGGTTTACAGAAGTTTTTTGGAAAAATACCCACTGGGTGGTTGAAAATAAAAAACAAGACAAAAACTTGAAGCTCTACTGATAGATTTTGATAGCAAGATCATGATTCCTGTGAAGTTTCATGAAAATCTGTCAAGTAGTTTCAGAGGAGTAGTCGCTACAAGTTTTTACTATATAACTCTGAGTAAACAAAGATGGTCGCTGGCAGCCATGTTTACTGTCGATTCAAAATATTTTTTCCTGTTTTTATAACTTAAACACAAGCATAGGACAGTTTTGATGATGTTATATACTCGGTTAAAAAAAGAAATGGACCAATGGTAATAAAGGAATACTGCATTGATTTTCTTAACCTATATTTCTTTTTTATCAGAAATATCTACGTAAAACATTACAATAATATTCCTTTACCAATCAATGAAAAGCATGGTTTCCCCATAGACACTTTTATGAAGGCATGTCCATACATGCCAAATTTTCCAGCATCACATCAGGGAGATTGGACTTCCAAATCAGGTAGAATTGGTCCAAATCAGGGAGATTTACGAAACGCCATGAAACCATGGCATTTTTTTCAAATATTTAATAGAAATGTTGACAACTGTTACTATATTTCTAATTTTATTTTGTATTTCGTTATCTATACTGTATAAATAACATAGTAAAAACAAGTAACAGTACAGTATCAGGGCTGTACAAATAATTTTTTTAGCCACTAGTCCGGGACTAGTCACCCTGTCAAAAGTGACTAGTCCCAAAAAATGGACACAAGTCCTGAATTCTTTCGATTTCTCAATATGTTAAAACTGCGTCTTGCATACTCATTACAATTCATTATACACAGTAAAGGAAACAATCCTTATTTAGTCTTCAGACAATTAATGTATGTTTCAGTGGTATAGTCTATATACTGATAGATTGTAGACTGTCAGTCGGTGAAACAGTAGCAATAGTAAGAATCACATCTGCATTTTCAAATTTCAATATAGATATTGAGTTTCATATTATAGTTCAGATAATCATTTAATGTAGTAGAGAAGAAAAGTCATAACTTTATATAGGTAAGGGGCTACAGATGAGATTCTTAACTTTATTATCATTTTACCTAATGCAAAAAATAAATAACATGTGAATCAATATAAACATTTTATTTTTATGTTTTTGTCCACTACACCAGATGAGTTTGACTTTTTGATTGGCTGTGCATCACATTCTACATTTGTCCTTTTTATTTTTACTTTCACTTTCGCTTTCATATTTTCCCTATTTTTAACACTGAAAAAGCCCTATTTTTAACACTGAAAAAGTTCAACGAACTCATTTTGAAATGTAAACATTAGCACTGCCAAATACGAAATCAAACTGATTATGTATATCAGTTCGTTTTGTTTTTATTTCATATTATTGACAACTCAATTCTTCGAACGTAATTAGTACACTATGCACAAACCGTTACCCCACCCGCCTTTCATGTCTGTTACAATTACGCTCAACAATACACTGAGAACCAATAAAAATAAATCACACCTACCATTTCATATCAAACATACTTCCATTATCAAACGTCCTTAGTTTCTTTACTCATCGAAAGATTGCCGACAAATCGGCCTGATTGCTAATTAATCAACGTGTTATAGTGTTATTGTTTCAGTGTATCGCCATTTTCAGCTCACCACGTGACGAACAGGTAATCACGTGATGAACATGTTTAGTAGTCATTTCATTGTCTAGCGGGTCTGGATTAAAACAGATCGGGTCAATTGATTGGATACTGTCGACAATGCCGACTGTCAAAGTAATTTGGAGGCGGGACTTCCGGCATGGTTGATTGTTGATAAAACTGCCCGGGGCAATCGCTGATCGCCACTGTAGATGCTAATTGCATTACGTAAGCGAGTGCAATTAAAGGATTACGTTGAGAAGTGTGCTGGGGTTGTTTTATGACAGGTGGCCGACATTGTTAACTGGACAAATCTGGGATCTGGGACTGAAATCTTTAAAACAGTGACATGCCCGACTTTCTCTTTTTTTAAAATTGGACTAGTCCGGGACTGACATCTTTGAAAAAGTGACACGCCCGACTTTGGTTTTGGACTAGTCCCGGGCGTCGGGCTATAGGATTTGTACAGCCCTGAGTATAGGCATTAGACCATAATAAAAAAAAAGAAGCTTTATCAATGATTTTCCAAACTAATTGCTTTCCATGTTTTGAGAGCCGCGTTTTTAACCTGTCCTCTGAAACTCGGAAACAAATTAACCGGTGTTGAGGTACAAAATTTCTTCACAAAATGTCGCGAAATTGTCAAATAGGGGAAAAAATGGTGTTATCATTAAAGCGGTAAAAGATGCTGCAATTTATGAAAGACTGGTTTAGTTGTAATATTGCGGAGGATGTAACATAATGTCATTGTTACTAGACGTTTATAACGATTTACCGAATGAATTGATCAAAAAGTGTCGGCAAAATCCTTCTCGCATAAAACAAGCTGATGCAATCAACCACCTGTTGATTGGTGTAGTTAGCATGAATTGTCGGCATCGCACAGATCTATAATTTTCAATTACTGATGAACCTACTGTTTTCATAACTAGGTGATAATTTGCGAAACGTGATTGTTTACCCGGCCGTAGCCTATTTCAATAAATCTCTTTCTGTGCTGCGAGACGCTAGATGCAATTTCATTGGTTGGTTGCATGATCGTAACCCCGCCTTGATCGATTAGACATGCAACAGCTGTGAACTCATTGGCAGACATGCGCTAAACACATGCTGTGTATTACAAATTGCAGGCAATCAACCATACTTGGCAAATAATAATTGATTTCCGGTAGATTTTGAGCGGCTTCCGTGTGATCGGTAGATCAAAGGCAAATCCGGTAGTCTACCGGAGAATGCGGGAGATTTGGCATGTATGCAGGGTTTGATATTAATGGTTGTCCCCTTGTCCGATGCCATGCAGATTCTATTGGGGACTTGGGGACAAGTTAATTGTCCCAGGTGCCCTGTCCGACGGACAACTAAATTTTATATCAAACAATTAATTTTACATCTTTAAAAATGAAAAATCGCGAGTGAAAAAATGTGTCAAGACATCGTCGAGCACCTTATAAATGATGAATACAAACTCTCGTTTTCATTGGTTGAGGCGTGACTTTCTTGTAATTACGAGAAAAAACGACTGAACTCGCTCATTTCCGTATATCATCGGAAATACTGCTCTAGGTATTCCAAAGATTCAAACGTCGATTCGATGGGTTTGGTTTATTTGCCCCGGCAAAGTAGTGCATAAACGGTAACAAAAATCGGAAATGGATTGATTTTAAATATATTTTTGTTTAAATTTTATAGCTAAATATAAAAATATTTCGTAATTAATTGCGTACAAATCGTACAAACTAGCTCATTTTCGTAGATCATTGGAATAACGAGCAGCATGCTGGTTCTATGGGCTCTGCCATTGTTTATTACACGTGACTGAACCGACATGACCGAAAAGTAGTATCCAAGTTGGTGTCTATTCCTTTCCGATATTATTTTTGAAAAAAAAATGGTTGTCAGAGGCAGTTCAGATCACTGAGTTATGAGTTTTGTTTAACCAATCATATTTTCTCACAGCATTATAAATATTACAGACACCAGCAATGACCTAACTTGACCTTGAAAGATAAATAGTCTTTGTCACCCAGACATACGCAATCTGCTCAGAAAAGTTGGGCCATGAAGGTGGACATGCGGCTGGGTGATCGAGTCTAGAATATAAACAACAAAATGTGGCGATATCTGTCAGCTGGAAAAAAAACAGAAAAAGAATAATGATCTTGTTTTTTTATCACTTTTACATGAAGTGCGGGGACAAGTAAATTTGGCTGGGGACAAGTCAATTTTTAAAGTTATTTGTCCTATAGACAAGTGGCCAAAAAAAGTTAATGTCAAACCCTGGTATGCATGTCATTTTTACATTAAAATTTCATGAACTGGGCTTGAAATTTACTCCTGGTTACACAGGCCGCACCCACACCCTCCCGGTGGGGTAAAACACCAATAGTTGCACAAGAGCGCTAGTTACATTTGGGGCTCGTTTGAAATTTAGGGATATATTTCAATCTGGTGGGAGTGTATATATAACCCTACCAGATTAAAATATGTCGCAGAATTTTTAATTATATACAGAAGAACTGCTATTGTTGTTTCTCTGGATTCTCCCGGATATGCCCCCACCCACCTCCACTCTTTTTTTTAACGAGTACATTTCAATTAGACACATTGTTTTTTTCTCGTCCGAAAGTATGTACTGTACAGCTCACGCGAACTCCACACACGTTGCTCTTTCACGCTGAGTGAGGAATTTACAAATCGCGTACTTACGCGGAGTTTTGTTGATAAAACTACTCAAAGTGGGAATCAGCTACACGAAAAGCTCTGCGTACTTACACAACGATTCTTCGTGTAGACAAACTCGGAGTTCGCGTTAGTTAGTGCCGCCTTGTTAAAAGGTATATATATTATATATGGCCAAGGATTATGGTTTATATCGTCGAAAAACAGTGACTTTTGGACAACAAAAATGAACAAAACTTGTCAATAAATACATTAAACGTTTGAAATATGTATTTTGTTTCGAAATTTATTCTTCTATTTTAATATCAGTCGTTTCAACTTTGCACAGAAAAGATGCACTCAGCATCTCAATGTTTGTACTTTTTCTGGCGATTGAATTTGATTGCCTTTTCATGCGCGCTGTCGGACACGTTGAAAAGTTGTCGGATAAATTCAGATTTTTTTTATTCCCAATAATAAATCACCGCACTTGTGCACTCATGGCCAATTTGATTCTGCGCGGAGTAATTTGGAGTGTTTGAGCGACTCGACAATGGCGTACTTTCGCAAAGTAGATACTCCGAGTCCAAACATCGACTCCACAGATTCACACAGCACTCGATGCTACAAAAACTCGGCGAATCGAGTAAAGTGTGGGGTTTGTGTCAGCTGTAGGTCAGATACCACTATTGATTTGGGGCTTCTGATTGGTTGAAAAAAGTATAGGGTCTATTAGGGCATATAGTCAGATTGTAAGGTAGATTCTGATTGGATTAAATTACCCAAATCATAACAAATCCCCATAAAACATCAAAATATTATGTTTCCATCATAAAACATGTTGATTTAGGATATTTTGACTGAAATTTGCATTTTTATGGATACAATTTTACTGAGAGTATATTTGCAAAAAGTAAAATTTCTTTACTGCCATTCTGGGGGTGGCCACCTTCAGTGAACTATTAGAGGCTGAAAGCATCAGATTATCCCCAATTTGCTGGTCATTTTTGAGTGTCTCTAAGATAGTTCTTTAAAAACAGTTAGGTTTTTTCATCCGTTCCGATATAGGAATAGGGGTTGTAGGCCAAAAGGCTATAATGGAGACCTATGGGAAATGCAATAGTGGTATATGACCTAAAGCTAGATTCTGCATGTGGTAAAAGTGAAAGTAGACATACTTTTTTTCTAACACAATGATTTGAAAGTGTGAGAAATGTTGAATTATGTTGTATTTTGACTTTTCTTGTAACTTTTTAAATGATTTTTAAATATTTGAAAGTTTTATGATGCAATATAGGTAATTTAAATTCTTTTATTAGGGTTGTGGACACAAAATTAGCCATACCTGACACCTGGTATACACAATTGGCCTGTAATGCACTTATTTGACACAATTAAAGCTATATCTAGTAAGTTTATTAATTTATGAGGGCTTTGCATACATTTTTTTGGCAAAAATGTCAGAAAGCGACAAGCTGCGTCTGTCTGCTAAGATGTTGAAAAGGCGCTTATGTCTGTTTTGAAAAAGCTGTTGAGGTAAACTCTGACTCTGAGTTCATCGCGTCTTGACGGTTAGTGTTGATATGCAAATATGTTATGCGGTTTAATACATTTTACAAATTAAATAATTTAGTTGGCAAAAAATATGACATTTTCTTTTTTTTTTTAAAGTTTTTATCTACCCCACCCCCTTCATTTTAATGAATTTTCATGGATCTGTACTGTCAACAGTGCTTCTTGGCTGCATGGCTGCATGAAAATGACCTGTAAAGGTGGCACAAACAATATCTAGTAAAAAAATACGTTAAATTGTACAATTACAGGCAATGTTGTGTAATGAGCATATTGTAAAACATGGCATGGCCTTAAAAATGGAGTTGGGGAGAATATTCTCAGAATTATTTTTTGTCATTTTTAAAGTGAAAAGTTGCATTTTCTTGATGGTTTCACATATATAAACAGTTGCATAATGTTAATTAATTCATTTGAAGGCAGAGTTTGAATATATACAAAAACAATGGCATTTTTTGGGTAAAATCTGCTATTTTGAGCCCTGAAAATCACAAATATCATTTTTCAGTAGAAATGATTTTCAAGAGAGCTTCAACTGGTTGAAAATCACATGTTATTAATGAAATCAATTCAAAATCACTTTATTTGAAACAAAAGATTGGAACGGTTGTCGAGATATGGCATTTTGAAGATTCTGGATTTACGCGTAAAAATCGCATGAATTTGACATCAGCCGAAGCCCTTAAAAGCCCTCATAATTTGTAGAAAAGTGTTTTTTTCTAAAATCAAAAGACACAATTTTCCTCAGAATGAATGTATGAAACAATTTAGCCAGAAAAAACAAACTTCAGTTAGGTTTGAATGTCTATTTAGGTCAGATACCACTATTGATTTGGGGCTTCTGATTGGTTGAAAAAAGTATAGGGTCTATTAGGGCATATAGTCAGATTGTAAGGTAGATTCTGATTGGATTAAATTACCCAAATCATAACAAATCCCCATAAAACATCAAAATATTATGTTTCCATCATAAAACATGTTGATTTAGGATATTTTGACTGAAATTTGCATTTTTATGGATACAATTTTACTGAGAGTATATTTGCAAAAAGTAAAATTTCTTTACTGCCATTCTGGGGGTGGCCACCTTCAGTGAACTATTAGAGGCTGAAAGCATCAGATTATCCCCAATTTGCTGGTCATTTTTGAGTGTCTCTAAGATAGTTCTTTAAAAACAGTTAGGTTTTTTCATCCGTTCCGATATAGGAATAGGGGTTGTAGGCCAAAAGGCTATAATGGAGACCTATGGGAAATGCAATAGTGGTATATGACCTGTACTGTACTACCCGAACTGTTGCGTCTCATTCATCAAAATATCATCAATTACAAGCTTTTTTTTATGCATTTCCGTGTTTCTCAATGCCAAAATGTCTTATCAAAGAATAAAGAAAACACAACTCTAATTTAAGGATATAAGGTTATTTTTATTTCAACAATTTTCGATAATTTTCATCGCCGTTACAGTTGTGACAAACCAAGCGTTTTGTTTATGTTTACTTCGAAGAAAGCACAGGAATTGGACATATTGTAATCAGACTTAATACGTTTACTATCCCCTAGCATATTCTATTTCATATAATATTACATGCTAGGATAGTAAACAAATTCAAATCTATATGTGGGATACTGAGTTTACTTTCTTTCAGATTACAGATTGAGGTCATCATCTATGTACAATTCGTCCTTCGTTGGATTTTTGTTTCCTTCCGCTCGCTAATTTGGGTCCGGTCAGCGAGATTTAAAAGACAAAAATGGGCAAAATAATTTTTGTTTCCACTTTGTTGGAATATTGACTCGCCGGTTTTGTTAACCAGTAAATATGCAAGGAGTGTCCAAATAAATCACCACAGGTGTGCACTCATGGTTAATTGGAAGCGGCGATTAGTAACTCTGATCGTTTAATCACTCGATAATGGCGTACTTTTGTGAAGTGGATACCTAACACCAACTTCGCATACATTCTCGCTGCACTCGATAACCCCGTACTGTTCAATTGATGTCAATTTTTACACAAATATTTGTGTAAATAAATAACAGGCTTCCTTTATTATTTTGTTGTTGTTGTTTTTTCATTCAGAAAAGGATAAAAGTTTACATTGAAAAGAAAATTTACTTTTTGTCAAATATTCAATTTAGGGCGAAAGAGCTCAACTGTTGTAAGTTGTAACTAGTTTTCGCGACCATCACCTTTTCGTTCATTTGCTGCCATGTTTGTAATTGCTCGTCATTTATTTCGTCCTCTAAATTGTGGAACGGATTGCTATGTACGCCAGAATCCTGTTCTTTAAGTTTTATTGCTTTTTCCCGAGAGGATGAATGCGAGAAAGCAAACTTTTCGCGGTCTTCCTCCATGATCAATTCTGATTTCTAACTCCACTGCAGGAGAGTAGCTCGTTTTGAGAATATTATTTTGGATTTTGCCACAACTGTCACCGTTTTTGGTGAAAGCAGAAAGTGGCAATGGTAATGACATACTTGATAATTTTTACATTATTTTCTTCTTATATTTCTTACTAATGTTTTTAACTTTTAATTCGGCATTAGTGTCGCTTTCATTGAAGTTTCATCCTGCGTTTCCAATAATGCAATAGGTGGGTGGGGTAAAAATTTAAACTAAAACAGTCCTCTTCTTCCAACAAAAGGTCAGACGTCTTCTTAAACTGTAAAGTTGACTTAACTGACTAAATAATGTCAGTTTGTCATTGAATGATGACTGATTCCAAACAAAATGAGCCAAACTTTTTCTCTCTCGACTGTCAAGACACTTAGGCTGATGGGGTAATTGTCGTACCGGATACTACAGAAAGGCACCCGGGGTACATTTATGTATACAGAAACATAAATCCAGAAAGTCCCCCAAATAAATGTACCCGAGACAAAATAGAATGTCGTAAAACGCGGCCGTAACGCGTTCTGTTACTTTACGGAAACGAAACGTTCACTGTTTAAAAGGCGCTAGCAGTTGCCTCCGCCTAAAAGGAATGTAGTTGGTCTAAATGTTTGACCAACTCTTCTTGAATGATGAGCTGCATATTTGTTTACTTTTTTTCGCAGGCTTTGATAATTTACAACTTCCGGTTGTACGACCATACATTCTGTATTTTATTACTATAGCAGCCTAAATATGTTTTAAGAACAATATATAGCGCAATAGTTAAAGGGACACTGTCCGTAAGTAAGCAGATATTGAGCATAACCAAATAACTGTCTGACTTTTATTCAGTGAAATGTATACATGAAAACATGAGGATAGACACTAAGAAGGATGTAGGAATACATTCGTGAGTTTGAAAAAATAAAGTTTTAATTATTATATGTAAATAAAGTGGGACCCACAATATTTACCTTTTCTGCGATCACGTGACTTCCATTAGTGCATTAGATTTTCACCATAGTATGTATAGCGTAATATGTATAGCCCGCTTAGCTCAGTCGGGAGCGTTGTTGACCACTTTACGCTCACGCACACTATCATTACTGCGAGTGTAATTTCAGTTTGGGCTGCGAGTTCAAACGCACAAAGCGGATTTACTTTTTTTTTGTATCGCGATTGAATTCTGTTAAACAATCTTGCTTTTATAGTTAATATTCAATAATGTTTAGTGTGTAATGTTTGCGAACATAATTATTGTGTGTTTTATAAGGTAAAAGTTACGGACAGTGTCCCTTTAATGATAAACAATATTGTTTAAGCAGTTGTTTTATCAAGTTCTAAATTGTTTCAATTCCGCCAATGAGATGTTGTTTGTCCAGGTACGTTTCTGTATACATAAATGTACCCCGGGTACCTTTCTGTGGTAAGAAAGGTACCCGATACGACAATGACCCCATCAGCGACTCTTAGATGAATTTAAGCTTCTTTTCCCACCCCTATTGGCCTCAGCTGCAAAAGTCATAGCGCTTATGTTTTGTATTCTGTTCCTAATATAAAGCTGTGAATTGTTCAGATTGTTTTAAAGTATACGCCACGACGCCAGGTCACACTTTAAAGAAACTAACAGCCAAGTAACATCAAAATTACACTACAAAACCATTCATTAAACAGTCAGAGCTCTAACCTTAAACAGTTACAAGTTTTATAACTGCTGGAAGTAATGCCAAATTATTATCTTCCTTTGGTTTAGAGTAGCAGATACTTTTCCCTAATAGCCATTTTTAACCTAAATCAGTTACTAAGATCCTTTGCTAATAAATCGAAATAGTTGCCAAATGTGCAGTGTTTATTCATGTCTGAATACTTATTATTAAGGATAAATACATCTTCATCAAGATCCAGTTAGCAGTTGTTCACTAATTATCATGTTAGAGCCTATAAAACGATATTTAATGAATTTTGTTGCATAACTGTAGGTAACTTGAGAGGCCTTGCGCATTGGATTTTCATCCATGCTCATAGAATTTTATTGCATGGTTGTAAAGTTGAATAATCACCCTACCTGCAGAAAATTATATATATATACGGAAAATTCCTGCACAGAAGATAGAATGCATCTAAATGATTTTGTGATAGTAACTGATTCTGGTTACTATCCCAGTTTTAGTGTTTAAATAACAGTCGCAGGTTATGAAAAACATAACTGTTTAAGGTTAGAGGTCTGACTGTTAAAACTATCCAAAATTACACTACAAAATCATTTATCAAATCCAGATGTTCAGGTCATATAATAATAAATATATGCCAATTAAAAGTATAGGTTTTCCCTGGTTTCTTAAAATATCCGTGATTGAATATGCGTAAAATTAGTTATGAGTTACCGGTAGTAACTCTTAATTCAATGCTCCAGTTTTGGGGTTTGGCCTGGCTGGTTAATGACTTTAAATTGTGTCTATAGAACTTGGATTCTCACGTTGTGTATACGAGGGCTGTAACGATACGCCTAGCTCACGATACGATACGTATCAGGATACAGGGCTCACGATGCGATACATTTACCAACTGTCAGATGCAAACAGTTAACCAATCTTTTGTTGATACAATGTGAAAAACTTTCATATCCTTTTTTCAAGAATGTCCATCTTTTATATAGGGCAGTTCTCATAATATCATAAATATCAACACTTGTCAAATTTGTTTACATGTCCTCAGGCTATTTAATTTATTTTACTGACTGTTTTAATATCTTTTGCAAACCTTCATTCATAATCTCTCTAGTAACGTGGTTACATAAATAAAACGCACAAATATCAAGTTTATGCATTCAGCATTTCAAACAAACTTACCCAGTATTTCGCATGTTATTTTCCGAATTGCTTCTGTTACTGATTTCCATTTTGAAGAGTTCAGAAAAATCATTCGCAACATCTCATACACTGCTTTGCATCATTAATCAAATGTAATTCACAGGTTTCCATATTGGTTACGTCATCGTGCCTTAGATTCCCACCAAAACAAATTTGCATTCAGAATCAAAGTTATCATCCACAGTGTTCTCCTCGGAATTTCTCAAGACATGTCATCTTTAACAGAGAAAATATGCTTCAGAGTGTATCCTTATGCCTGCCCCTATATGTATGGGTAGTTTGTCAGTAAGACACTTGATCTATATAAGAAATAGGCTTGTGATTCCGTAAATTGTGTTTTAAACTTATTTAAGCTAAACAAAAATGAAATAATTCAAATGTGGTACATTCTTTTCAAAATTAAGGCATGTTGCAAAAGCATTTTAGCTGTGAAGGCATGTTAAATGTGACATGCCTTAACAGCCTGAGGAGTCACTGATCCAAATGTTGCAATGTTATTCATTCTATTGCTCCATCAGTAGTTTATTTACATGAAAGCAATGGTAAAACCTTCATCTGCATTGTAAAATCAAACACCCAATGCAAATAATACATCAACACGTGTGGCTAGCGGCCATATTGCTAACATAGCAACAGTGCACCATTTTCTGTGTCGTTGCCTTCCGGCGATCAAATTGTCAAGATTTTGAACATACCGAAGCGCAGTGATACACACGAGGTGGGATCTTGAAGAATGACGGGCTTGGCCGAGCGTTCACGATTGTAGAAAAATAAGTTTGTTTCTTGCGGGCAGGTGCGTGACGATAGAATTACCGGTCCAAGCAAGCACCTGCTACTTCCATTTTGTCGGAAGATATATGCCCGAAATGTCAATATTTAGCTGAAAGTTTGCATTTTTTACGCATAGTTAGGTCAGTTTAATAGTGTGTTTTCTTTATATTTCTGGCAGGTTTATGCGGTCTGATCACTAGTAAGAACTGCCATTGTAGTTAACGATGACTTTGTGTGACGTAGGAAATGTGTTATATTTTTAGAAAATAAGACCGTTTTTCTTTCTTCCGCAATAATTAATAAACCTGGTTGATAACAAATGTAAACCTGACCAATGAGATTCCCTGTGTCTATTTATAGCACGCATGCACTAACGGGAACTGTTCTTTCTGTAGGAATACAGCGAAGGCTGTTCTTTTTACAAATAGAGGTAAAAGACATAGGTACATAGGGATCACTTTGTCATCCATCAGTCCGTCCATCCGTCATCCCGTCCGTCAGTCTGTCACGAAAATTTAACGTTGGCTATAACTTTCTCATTTCGTGATATTTCTTCATCAAACTTGGAAGTTTCAGTATATACTCATCATGACAACACCGATATGACCATACTAAAATATAAAGGTGAAGGTCATTATATGGGGTTAAATACTCGTTTTTTTCTTCACGAAAACTTTCAACTTTCTCATTTCTTGCTATTTCTTCATCAAACTTTCAATATATACTCATCATGACAACATCGACATGACCATACTAAAATATAAAGGTCAAGGTCACAGTGAAGGTCATTATATGGGTTAAATAATTATTTTTTTCACAAAAACTAAAGTCTATACACCTTGTCCCACATCTGAACCACTACACTGGTTTTGGTTGGTGCCATTAGAGATGGCAGAGCTATTTCAGCATGATATTCTTCGGTGAGTTTTATGCATGGACGACGTGGTAGTACATTGTAAATGTTTATTCTATTGAAATAATGCTGTTGTTTAGGAATGCATTGGGCTAAGTATTCAGAAACCGAGCCATAATTCAACTTATGCTGTGGCAAATACGCTACCTTCCAACTTTCTGAATGAAAGGAGCCACAGCTCTATGGTAGGTACAGAATATAAAACTATAAGAACTATGGTAATGATTCTCACAGTTATTTCAACACTTGTCAGGGCTGGCGTGGCGCGGTCAGTATCGCGGCGTATTTGTAACCGGAGGCCCCGGGTTCAATCCTCCGTGGTGCCACTGAGTTCCGTCGGTGTGTTCTTGGGCAAGACACTTTCCCTTAGCCTCGTCCGTCTGATGGGGACGTAAACCGGGTGGTCCCGTGTATCGGTCTATCCTCCGAGCACGTTAAAGAACCATAGGAATCTATTCGATAATAGGTGTAGGGCAGGTTTCCGGATTCCTATGTATCCTTCCTCTCTCTCTGGGGCGGCTCTAAATAACCTATACTGTGTTGATGAGCCGTTAAACAACATTCAATTCAATACTTGTCATTTGTTGTGTCATAAAAAGTCTGAAACAAGGATTTGGAAATATCTATTTTTTTCCAAATATATTTATGGTAGTTTATCTGTTGCAGCATGTAATCTCACATACTTGCATTTAAAACCATAAAACACAAGTATTTGTTCTTTGAATTTCTTATAACAACAAACACTTGTTTTGGTTTCAGAATAAGAAGCAGAGTACGCTAACTAGCATGTGGGGAGATAGTGATGATGATGATGATTGCATTATTTTGGACCCTATACCATCAACCTGCAGTTCTGTAAAGAAACCAGATATTTCACTTATTAAAGTCACCAGTGCCAAGGTTAGTATAGACTGGTATCAGTCTATAAATTAGACTATAGATAATAAAATTAGACAAAAAATAAAATAATACTCTGCATAAAAATTGTTTATTTTATATCTAGACTGCTTCACTGCGCATGTACAGTTTCACTCAAACAAACGACAGTCAACGACTGATTTCTTTGGTGTAAATTACGGCTAAATAAAGCGCATTCCAACCACGATCGTGGCCAAGCGTCTGATCTACGTTCTATAAAAAGATGTACATGTACTATTATGTCCATTATAGTTCCCCTTCAATATTGTTTACATAATGCAGACGCGTCACTTACACAAAGGAATTAAGGTGGCGGGATATCTGTAAACTGTGAAAATGGCTATGCCTATAAAACAAGCAAGTAAATATACACTTCTACAGTCGTTTATATTTAAACTCTGTGAAACAGTCTTTTATTTCAAGCTCTGTTTCTCTTCAAGGCTGAATTTATTAATGTTCAAATAAGACCATACAAGTTATAAGTGGAGATATTTGCCTCTTTCAGTGCTAAGGAAATTCTATAATGATACATGTAGGTTATAATATTAAGGACAGATGCCAGTCTAACATTAGTAAGACAGTTGTTTTCAGCACACTCATTTTAAATTGATTGTACTTTGGTTTTTTAACATCAATGTGCTACTAATTGTAAGCTGTGAATGTAAGTGTATATTTTAATGTTGTACATTTGCCATGGTCATGAGTGTCCACCTAACTGATTTGCTTAACAATACACATGTGAAAACTAGATGTCTTTATTTTTGAAAAACCTTTCGAATGAAAGTAGGTGGATTATTTTAATCTCTGATGATGTCCGGTTGTGAATAAGTATTAAACGAGCGCATAGAATGTTTTCCTTAAGATTGATTGAATACTGTTATCATCCTTTTACACCTTTAAAACTACGTAATTTGCACCAGGATTTAGTCATACAAAATGAATTTAGGTAGGAAACAAACAGTTTCTAGAAAAAATATAATTTTATGAATTAAAACTGATTTACTTGAACTTTACATTAAAGTCAGTCGGTAAGAAAATAAACAAAGGATGAATGACTATAATGCCTTCAGCCATTTTGTGCAAAATATAAAACATAATTTTCTTATTTTATCTCAGAAATCTAGTCAGTGGGTGTCATCGTCATTTGATGCGTTTGGAGATTTTGGTAAGAATGATGTGAGTCAATCCAAGTCCAAACCTGCCTCACAGAAACAGAAGTCTAGCCAGCAGTATGGAAAATCAGAAAAGCCTGTACCACAGAAGAGGCCTTACAGCGCATTTAAGGCCAGTGGAGGAGAAGGGGCATTCAGTATGAAGACCGTGTCTCGCCGAGCTAACAAACTGCCAGAGATCAATCTGTGGTCTGACAAGTATTCCCCGACTGTACAGGTATTATATATATGAATTCTCCAAATGGGAACGGGATACTGAATGCCATGGTTTTGAATTGAAAGGGTATTGCATGAGAACATGATATATTCATTTCCAGTACATGTCTTCATCTCCTTTACTGTCGTGTTTTGCTCATCGATACGGCCTAAGCTGTTATGGTTTGTAAAACTATTAATTCAATCACGTTATGTATTTATTAGTAATTCGGATAAATTACAAAATGTGAAAGCAATATCATAACCCAGGAAGCTGCTCTGACATTTTAATGAGAGAGAGATAAATTCAGATTGGATACTTCAGTTAAAGTAATCATATATAGTAGTTACTGAGTAAAATGTATGATGAAATGAATTGAAAAGATATTACTTATCTGACATTCAAATTGAGCAAACATTAAAAAAGAAAGTGTGCACTCAAATTTGCGTAATCAACCTCATCAGATATTTAACTCTTTACATCATAAATAGTTGTTTTTTTTGTTTGAGAAGAAGTTAAAAGCTTGACATTCATGAGAAATTCTAGAAAACCAGATGACTGTTTTCTCATTCAGCTGCAGGTATCACTACTCTGTGAATGCATTTATTTTGTATATTTTAAAACTTGTTTTGCTAAATTTGTCATTATTACTACTTTTTTAATATTTCCAGAAATAGATGTGGACTCTTTCTTTTTTGAATCAGTATATCAACAGTTGTAGTTAACTTTTCATTATGTACCTTATTTTTATATCTGTTACTATACATGTACATGTCTTCTTTTAATACTTGCAGGCAGACTTAGCTGTTCACAAGAAGAAGATTGGTGAAGTGGAGTCCTGGTTAAAACAACACTTGGACAGAAAAGGGAAAGGGGTAGGTGATATGTTCATGAGTAATTAGTTCTCATTCATATTTGCCCCCTTATTGTCAATAGAAATTTATATAGAGAATGAAATTCTCATTTGAATTATGTATTGCTTCCAGTTCCTTCTTCATGTACAAATAAGTCGAGATAGATGTTGTCTTTCACAGCAGTATCTTATATAAGTCTTGTACAGTCAGATAGATCTCTAACCTTAAACAGTTATAAGTTTTATAATGCTGGAAGTTATTAAAATGCCAAATTATTATCTTCCTTTGGTTTAAAGTAGCAGATACTTTTCCCTAATAACCATTTGTAACCTAAATCAGTTACCAAGATCATTTACTAATAAATCGAAATAGTTGCCAAATGTGCAGTGTTTATTTATGTCTGAATACTTATTATTAAGGATAAATACTTCTTCATCAAGATCCAATTAGAAGTTGTTCACTAATTATCATGTTGGAGCCTACAAAATGATTTTTAATGAATTTTGTTGCATAACAGTAGGTAACATGAGAGGCCTTGCACATTGGATTTTCATCCATGCTCATAGAATGTTATTGCATGGTTGTAAAGTTGAATACTTATCACCCTACCTGGAGAAAATTATATATATATAGGAAAAATCTTGTACAGAAGATGGAATGCATCTAAACTTGAATGATTTTGTGGTAGTAACTGATTCTGGTTACTATCCCAGTTTTAGTGTTTTTTTAAATAACAGTCACAGGTTATGAAAAATGTAACTGTTTAAGGTTAGAGCTCTGACTGTTGTATAACACAATTATGCTGAGAAAAAAATTCAACTGAAGAGTGAACAAAAATGCCAGTAAGAATGTGTTTTTGCAAGTTGAAATTATCTGCACTCCCAAAAAAAAGCAAGAGTAAATTTAAATGACTCCTGAATCATAAATATACTTTGGGGTTTGTGGAGGTTTTCAATTCAGGTAAATACTTGTTTTGAAGTATCAGTGTAAAAAAAACTGTAAAGAATAGAATCTGTTAGTTCTGTGTAAAGTGTATAATTTGTATGTAAATAGTAAGGCACTCGATTCATCTTTCTGATGTTTCGTCCATTATAGTTTCCCCCAATATTGCTGTTGACGGGACCCGCAGGTGTCGGGAAGACGGCCACAGTGAAGGTGCTGGCCTCTGAACTGGGGTGTGAACTACATGAGTGGACAAACCCCATTGCTGAGTCCTATGGTAGTGGCTGGATGACTAGCGAAGATTGGCGATCTAGTAAGTTCAATATCTCTTTTTGTAAAAAAGAATGACAACTCCTATAGAGACCAATGCCATGTGTTGGAATAACAACCTAACCATACACACACAAAGGTTAATTGACAATGAATATAAAACAATTTAAAAAATTTGTAAACCTTTGTTTTATCAAATTAGCATGACTATTAAAGGGATTATAAAATATTATTTTCATCGAATAGAATCTTCCAAAATTGGAATCATCCATCAATTATTTCGATATCCGAATAATATTTAACGGTTGAACTTTCAAACACAATATTTGTAAGAATCAAGCTTATTTCCTAGGAGAAATGTACTTTGGAAAAAACAGACATGCGCAGATTGCAAAAATGACAGTCATTTTTAGCTCTACTGGCCAACGGCCAGCAGAGCTTATGGGATGGTGTGTTGTCCGTCTTCCGTCGTCCGTTAACTTTTGCTTGTGTACACTCTAGAGGCCACATTTCTGATGCAATCATCATGAAACTTTGTCAGAATGTTTGTCTCAATGAAATCTCGGTCAAGTTCGAAAATGGGTCATGTGGGGTCAAAAACTAGGTCACTAGGTCAAATATTGGAAAAACCTTGTGTACACTCTAAAGGCCATATTTTTGACCCGAGCTTGATGCAACTTTGTCAGAATGTTTGTCTTAATTATATCTTGGTCAGGTTTGAAAATGGGTCACATGGGGTTAAAAACTAGGTCACTAGGTCAAATACTTGAAAAACCTTGTGTACACTCTAGAAGCCGTATTTCTGACCCAATCTTGATGAAACTTTGTCAAAATGTTTGTCTTAATTATATCTTGGTCAAGTTCAAAAAATGGGTCACATGGTATTAAAAACTAGGTCACTAGGTCAAACTTTGGAAAAACCGTGTGTTCACTCTAGAGGCCATATTTTTGACCTGATCTTGATGAAACTTTGTCAGAATGTTTGTCTTAATGAAATCTCGGTCAAGTTCAAAAATGGGTCATGTGGGGTCAAAAACTAGGTCACTAGGTCAAATACTTAAAAAAAACTTGTTTACACTCTAGAGGTCATATTTGTTACCCAATCTTGATGAAACTTTGTCAAATTGTTTATCTTAATTATATCTTGATCAAGTTCGAAAATGGGTCACATGAAATTAAAAACTAGGTCACTAGGTCAAATATTGGAAAAACCTTGTGTACACTCTAGAGGCCATATTTTTGACCCGAGCTTGATGCAACTTTGTCAGAATGTTTATCTTAATTGTTTGTCTCAATGAAATCTCGGTCAAGTTCGAAAATGGGTCATGTGGGGTCAAAAACTAGGTCACTAGGTCAAATATTGGAAAAACCTTGTGTACACTCTAGAGGCCATATTTTTGACCCGAGCTTGATGCAACTTTGTCAGAATGTTTGTCTTAATTATATCTTGGTCAGGTTTGAAAATGGGTCACATGGGGTTAAAAACTAGGTCACTAGGTCAAATACTTGAAAAACCTTGTGTACACTCTAGAAGCCGTATTTCTGACCCAATCTTGATGAAACTTTGTCAAAATGTTTGTCTTAATTATATCTTGGTCATGTTCAAAAATGGGTCACATGGTGTTAAAAACTAGGTCACTAGGTCAAACTTTGGAAAAACCGTGTGTACACTCTAGAGGCCATATTTTTGACCCGATCTTGATGAAACTTTGTCAGAATGTTTGTCTCAATGAAATCTCGGTCAAGTTCAAAAATGGGTCATGTGGTATTAAAAACTAGGTCACTAGGTCAAACTTTGGAAAAACCGTGTGTTCACTCTAGAGGCCATATTTTTGACCTGATCTTGATGAAACTTTGTCAGAATGTTTGTCCTAATGAAATCTCGGTCAAGTTCAAAAATGGGTCATGTGGGGTCAAAAACTAGGTCACTAGGTCAAATACTTGAAAAAACTTGTGTACACTCTAGAGGTCATATTTGTTACCCAATCTTGATGAAATTTTGTCAAATTGTTTATCTTAATTATATCTTGATCAAGTTCGGAAATGGGTCACATGAAGTTAAAAACTAGGTCACTAGGTCAAATATTGGAAAAACCTTGTGTACACTGTAGAGGCCATATTTTTGACCCGAGCTTGATGCAACTTTGTCAGAATGTTTGTCTTAATTATATCTTGGTCAAGTTTGAAAATGGGTCACATGGGGTTAAAAACTAGGTCACTAGGTCAAATATTGGAAATACCTTGTGTACACTCTTTGTCAAAATGTTTGTCTTAATTATATCTTGGTCAAGTTCAAAAATGGGTCACATGGTGTTAAAAACTAGGTCACTAGGTCAAACTTTGGAAAAACCGTGTGTACACTCTAGAGGCCATATTTTTGACCCGATCTTGATGCAATTTTGTCAGAATATTTGTCTCAATTATAGCTTGCTAAAGTTCGAAAATGGGTCACACAGGGTCACACAGGGTCTAAAACTAGGTCACTAGTACACTCTAGAGGCCATATTTCTGACCCGATCTTGATGAAACTTTGTCGAAATGTTGTCTTAATTATATTTTGGTCAAGTTCGAAAATGGGTCCCATGGTGTCAAAAACTAGGTCACTAGGTCAAATACTTGAAAAACCTTGTGTACACTCTAGACACCATGTAGTACGACTCGATTCATCAATGGTATAACAGCCAGTAGAGCAATTTTGTATATTCCGCTGAAGTGGGTCGAGATCAAAACGCCTTTATACACTTGTTATTCTATCGATTTTAAATAAATGTTTTCATAATAGGTAAATTAAAACTTTTATCTTGTGATTTATATAGTTTTTTCTCATGAAAATCAAACTTCAAATAGACCTATACTTAACATTGTGACAGATATTGCGCATGCGCTGAAATAGCTTTAAGATCTAGCATGGGGAGCGAGATGGAGTAAATAAAACAACCTCTTCCAAATAAATTTCATGTGCAATATGGTTTTAATCCATGTTTTTTCCGATGTTGTGTTTACATTTTTCAATGGTAATTGCTGTCAAACAGCTTTGGCTACTTTCAGCCATTTCGACTGATAAAACACTGCCGAATATTCGTGATCATTATCATCTTCAACAAAACAAATCGTCGCTAGCAATAAAATAATTACGATCGGCGGCAAAAAAAAAAGGGTCGGTCGTTTTACCAGAAAAAGTACAATTTCTTTTTTGGCCTAATATGAATAAAACCATTATTGTGTTTCAGTGTCCGATGATTCTTCCAGTTTAATTAGTGTAAATGAAATAGTTTGTTATTGAAGACCAGTGCTAGATAGTTATATGTCGTATTATATAAGTCGTTACTGTTCATTCCTATGATGCTGGAGACTTCAAGACATTCTTGCAGTCTTCGAAACTAGCCGGTAACCCGAAGCCAGCGGTCAGTAAAAATTAAGTCAGCCATGTTAATTTTACAAGCTAATGTGCCCGTCAGGCATGTTAAAACTTAGACAAAAACGTATTGCCAATATGAATCGGAACAAAATCTGACCCAGAAATTAACGACTTTGCGTGTGAACTAATTTAGAAGTCGATTTATTTTGCTTATATATGGCCGGAAATGACTCGGTTTCAGAATAGGCTGGTTTTCAATTTTGTTTGCCATTTTCGAACGAGGTTGGGGACGAAGGATCAATATTTAGTATGAATCAGTACCGCGATGTAAACCTGACTGACATTTAAATGAATTAATTGAAGGTTGTTTCTGGTCTAATTTGTAACCTTTTTTTATTTTATTTAATTATTTGTGATATTATTCTATAGAGAATGCAATTTCTGTGACAATATACATATATGTCTAAAAATAACACTTAAACTACGCTTGAAAAAAATCGGGTCAGGAGAAGTGTATTTGGGCTAGTAAATGTTTGCAAGTCACATGCTCAACGGCCTAGTAGCTCACTTTTTTTTTTTCGTGAAGACTGTTCTTTTGTTGTAGTCAAATTACATTTTATTGAATTATATGTACATCTGGTGACAATGTAAACCCATTATTAATGTAACTTATCACTCAAGTCAGTGCAAGTGTACTTCCATATGAAACCCAAGTACATTATAATGGTTTTGCATTTGAATTGACACCATCTACTCTTCTAGATCAATTCTATTCCCTTTATGTTGGTTTCGTTTTGTTTGTGTGGTGTTTTATGTCATGTTCAACACATGCAATGTTATATATGATGGTTGATTTTTTGTGGTGGAGGCAGACTACCCATACCTTTCCTGGGTAGAACCAGTACTGTACACCTCCCGCCATCCGTAAGAATCGACACTTCCTCACAAGTCGAGCTCCCAGTGGGGTTCGAATCCGCAGCGGTGAGAGGCAAAGTTACAATGCAACGTCGTTAACCCTTTATGTTGGAATAACTTAGTAAATATGTGTAGTCTATAGTATCAAAGTGTGTGTATTAAACAAGTTGTTATGTTTAATAATTGTTCACCATTATATCTAGAACTATGTCATTGGTTCCCGCAGGATCGCGGCTTGATACGGGCCCGTCTTCTGGCTCCCAGCTATCCCAGTTCCAGGACTTCCTGTTACGGGCCAGCAAATACAACACACTTGATATATTTGGTGGAGGAGTTATGACTAGGAAAATTATCTTTGTAGAAGTAAGTACATTAATACAATCAATCTAAATCATCAAAGAGTTATTTTCTAGAATTAAGGCATATTCCATTAAAACACATCGGACCCCAGAAGGCACTTTTGATATTGAACACCCACCCATAGATGCAAAATATAGTTTAAGAACCCAATTTTGGAAAATAATGTTTACCCATTGATGTTTACTAAATTGTCTTCCTGGGTTCCCAGGGGCAGGACTTTGGTAGACAGGGAGTAGCTCTGATTTTCCTTATATACCACTTCTATAAATGGGTAGTCTGCTGATTCATTAATCCATATACAGGTTACATGCATGTATTGAGTTGAAGGACAAAGTAAAATTTTACTGTTTTCATTTTCAGGATTTCCCAAACATGTTTTACAGGGATGCAGCACCTTTCCACGACATTTTAAGGTAATTTTTGCTTTTACCAAAACACTTGGGATGTTTTTTGTTCCTAGTTGTCAGAGGAAAATAGAGCAAAAGTATTAATTTTCCAAACTGATATTTAACAATTTTAATCTACTTAAAAAAAAAGAAAGATACACATAAAACATGTCTGTCTAATCAGTCAGTCACATTAAAATTAACGATGTAAATTACAAGGTATTGTTTATGTAAATTTGAAGGGAAGCCTATAAAAAGTTAATGATTTTTTATGCCCCCAAAGTGTGGCATATAGTAGTCGCACTGTCCTTCAGTCAGTCCCTTCGTTCGTTCGTTCGTTCGTTCGTCCCTCCATGCGTGTTGCGCACAAAATCCAGGTCCGTGGCTCCAAAGTCAAGGTCACACTTAGAGGTCAAAGGTCAAAACAAAGTGCTTTCGTGTCCTGTTAATAACTCGGACATTCATGGACGGATTTTCAAATAACGTGGCACAAGTGCTCACCACAACAAGACGACTTGTCATGCACACAATCCAGGTCCGTGGCTCTAAGGTCAAGGTCACACTTAGAGGTCAAATGTCAAATCGTATCCGGTCAATAACTCTGGCATTCCTGGACGGATTTTCGAATAACTTGGCACAAGTGCTCACCACAACAAGACGACCTGTCGTGCATAAAATCCAGGTCCGTGGCTCCAAAGTGAAGGTCATACTTAGAGGTCAAAGGTCACTTCCGGGGCATTTGTCACTTACAGTGACATTTCTTGTTTTTTTAAGTGAATTCACTTCAAATTTAATTACGGTATTAAAAGGAAAATTTCCTCTTTATTTCTCCTATTTTGTAGGAAATATGTGCAAGTAGGTGGCAGTCCATTGATCTTCATCGTGAGTGATAGCAGTCGTGGGGAGTCTAATGAACGAATGTTGTTTCCTAAAGACTTGCAGACACAGCTATCTATAGAAAACATCAGGTAATACGTCCTCTCAGAAAAACAAGGAGAATAGGGTTATAGGATTTTATATGATTCTATTGGCAACCATGTAAGCATCACACAATTTCAGACTGCGTGTGATCTGTTGTTACTTTTAATGAAACACTGGATATGTCCATCTGTCCAATCAAACTTCCCATGTTTATATTATGTGTATATTTAATGCAACTTATGGCCCATTCAGCTATTAAATTCTATGAAAATAAGCTTTTGTGCCCAGCAACTGCTCCTAGGCTCCTAGGCTTTTATGACAATTTCGATGAAACTTCATGCATATCATCACCAACTCAAGATGTGCATTTTTAACCAATTTGAACTGCCACTATTTTTGTGTCGCCTTTCCGAAGTCCGTCAGTCAGTCTGTCACGAAAACTTAACATTGGCTATAACTTTATCATTTCTTCATGTTTCTTCATCAGACTTTCAATATATACTCATCATAATATGGGTTAAATACTGCTTTCTTTTTTTTCCTTCACAAAAACTTAAAGTTGGCTATAACTTACTCGTTTCTTGATATCTCTTTATCAATCTTTCAATGCATACTCGTCATGACAACATCGACATGACCATACGAAATATAAAGGTAAAGATCACACTGAAGGTCATTATTATATAAAACTTAACGTTGGCTATAACTTTGTCATTTCTTGATATTTCTTCATCAAACTTTCAATATATACTCATCATGACAACATCGACATGACATACTAAAATATAAAGGTCAAGGTCACACTGTAGGTCATTATTTGGTTTAAATACTCATTATTCACGAAAACTTCAGGCCATTTTCTCAAGGTCATTTATCTGGGTCCAAAAAAACTTGTTATACTAACAAAGCGCTGACAGACGACACACATGTTCTGCGGAACAGCCTTCTACGAGTTATGTCCCTTTAAAATTGTTAATTTTTTTCTACAACAATAACCTTGTGTGCTAAATCCCTCCAAGGCTTTTGTGTTTATTTCGCTGTTCTATTTGAGTTTTTTCTAGTTTATGTAACCATGTGTGTCCTAACTAGACCTAATCTTTTCTAAAGAAGCATGGTTGACATTTGTCTTACCACTAGCCTCGTCTGTCGGATGGTGATGTTAACTGGGTGGTCCCGTGTATCGGAGTAAATCCTTGGAGCACTTTAAAGAACCATAGGAATCTATTTGATAGTAAGAGAAGTGCAGGGTTTCTTGGTTTCAAAGTATTCCTCCTCTCTATCTGGGTCAGCTCAAAATAACCTGAACAGTGAGTTGTTGAGCCGTTAAACAACAATTCAGTTCAGTTTGCCATTGTGTGCTAAAAGTTATTTTAAAAAAAGGATAAGATAACATTTGTATTTGTTTAATAACTTTATACCTTACAAAGCCAGCCATAACTGTTACAGGTGTGCTTGTATTTGATATAATTTGCACCTGATAATGCTGAATAGAGTTTTATGAAACTTGGTTAAACTGATCTTAGGGTGCGTACTTTCAGATTAAAATTTTCATTACTGTGCTATTACTTACCATTAATGAAAATTACGTAACTGTTTTGAGACCTAAAGCTGGAGAGGAAATGTTTATGATGTAATGTTCACAAGAATGTTTACACCATTTTCATTGCCAGTTTCAATCCTGTGGCCATGACAAGTATGACAAAGATCCTGACCAAAATAGCGACAGACGAGTCCCTCAAAGGCAGTCACAAGTTTACCATCCCGTCCAAGAATGTGATCGAGTCCATTGCCATGCGCAGTGCTGGGGACATCAGAGGATCCATCAATGCACTGCAGTTTGCCTGCCTTAAAGGTAATAGTACCGAATGATTGATTGATTGAATTGGATTTTATAGTCGCACCAACAGCTAAGGTCATATGGCGACTTTCCAGCTTCCATTGGTGGAGGAAGACCCCAGGTGCCCCTCCGGGCAATTTTCGTGCACGGGCGGGCACCTGGGTAGAACCACCGACGTTCCGCAAGCCAGCTGGTAGTACCGAATGAAATTGCTCTACTATATAATGTGTACCTGCTACATCCAAATTGTATAAAACCTTTTAATAAAATATACATAATTTAAAATTATAGATTTTTAGTTTAAAATGTTTATAAAAACATAATATACTCGGGGGCTTAGAACTGGCATATTGTTGTTATTTGAGAGGTCTGTTGGATATTCTGGCTTGCATAATTATTTCTTTACAACTGTACAGTGTATTAGGCTGAAGAGTTAACAATGTTGCATTGTAAGCCTTCTTTTCTCTCACTGCTGCGGGTTCGAATACCACTGGAGCTCGACTTGTGAGAAAGTGTCGATTCTTAGAGATGACGGGAGGTGTACAGTACTGGTTCTATCCAGGAAAAATGGGTAGTCTGCCTCCACCAAAAAAAATCAATCAACTTTCATAATTATCCAACTTTACATGTGTAGAAAATGATGTAAAACACCATACAAATCAAGACTTGGCTTTGCAAATATGCTAACAGGGTGTGCAAAATAATTTGCTAACACAAGCTAAGAGCCAATTTGCGCCAAGTGGGTGTCTTTGGGGCATTTTTTTTTTGAGTCTAAGGAGAAAAATGTAAGTTTTAGATCCTATTTCTTCTATAAATGGATACAAAGTATTGGCCACGATTTTTCAAAAATGGCCGTGCAAAAGACGACTGCACAGTTGGCTGGCTAATACACTGATCTCTATTAGGCCTGTTTCATGTCTTAATCCTCATTCCCTCTGGAGCACCGCCGGCCCCAGTGTAACCTGATATGGTCCCACTGAGTTCCTTATTTCTTTAAAGATACTGGAGATTGGGATTTGACCAGTTGTTCTGGAGGAAAAGCTAAAGACAAAAAGGGAAAGAAGTCGACGGCCGCAAAGAAGACGGGGATTTCCAAGAGGACAATGAGCAAGTCAACTAGTGTACAACAGGATGATGAGCTGGCGGCCATTGGTGGACGAGACACGTCACTATTCTTGTTCCGAGCTCTTGGCAAGATTCTATACTGCAAAAGTAAGAACCCTAAATTTTGCTTTTTGTGCTGAAAAAATATTGTTTGCATTAAGAATAGTGTCATGATGTGTGTTGTGTCGTGCACATTGCCTTTTATACTGTTTCACCTGTCAGTCTGAAGGGTTGCATTTGAAATATAAAAAATGTGTATGCCTCAATATCATATATAACTGTTTATTGCATACGTATTTACAAGCTCCGCTTACTTTCAGTTTAACAGGAAATGTCAATATTCGCTCACATTGACGTGTAGTAACGTCATATTGGGTGTGTAATCTATACTCTTTCGAGATTGGTGCAATTTTTAGTTCATGCCAAAGAAAAAAAATCCTGTACAGCATTATGGATACTATAGTGGCATAAAAGTTTTTGCAAAATAATAAAATAACATGGAATATTGAAAAATATATTGTGATGCAGGATAATTCAAAGTTCATTCATCTGAACATTAATTATGATTACATTTTTCAGAACAGTATTAGTTTTGTTGTATTCTTGTATGAAATTCACCCATCTGGATCTATCCCGTCCCTTATAGTAGCGTGTGGTTTTGTTTAAGGGGGTGAGCCGTCCACAGACACAGAAGTGCCCACTTTACCCGAACATCTGTCTCACCACTACAGAGATCCACTACTAGTCAACCCAGAAGTAAGTATACCAGATATAAGCAGTTGTTCATCTACTAAGAAGCATTACCAAAACAAATCCTGAGAATTCGAAGGTAATGTATTCACATGAAAAGTATTTTTTGTTAACTGTACATGTACCTTTTGATGTTTTCATCATTTGCATAGCAACGTCTTACACAAATATTAGCGTCTCCGTGGCCGAATGGTTAACGGCATTGCATTGTAAACCGCCTCTCACCGCTGCAGGTTCGAATCCCACTGGGAGCTCAAGTTGTAAGTGAGGAAGTGTCGATTACGCATGGGGGAGGTGTACAGTACTGGTTCTACCCAGGAAAAGTGGGTGTTCTGCCTCCACCACAAAAAATCGACCGTCATATATAATCTTACATGTGTTGAAAATGACGTAACACACCATACAAAACTACACAAACATAATGGATCTACCGGCCAAAACATGTTTTAAAAAATCATGAGAGGGAAAAGTAAAATTGAGTCTCTTGTCACAGGTGCTTTAATTCAAGTGTATTTTAATTTAAACAAAGTGGGCAGTATCTTGAGTAGGTTTGACTGATTACTAGTCTAGGGTTAATGTTTCTGTATACGTAGGATGTTGTAGATAGATGCCACCTATCTGGGGAATACTTCAGCGCCTACCTCCATCAGAACTACCTGGACTTCTTCTCCAATATTGAAGATGTTGTCTCAGCCAGCGACTATCTCAGTGACGCAGACTACCTCGCAATAGATTGGGAGGTAAGTTGTCAAACTGGCTTTAGTGTCTCTTTCAAAGAAGTCGCGGCAGTGGTGATGGCAGCAACTTCAACATTTACGTTAAAGTTGTGCGTTAAAGTTTTTCACATTCTAGTATCTTCGACGTTGCTTATTCAAATACATTCAAACTTTAAATATGTTTTCAGTTTCATCAAGGCCAGCCTCACACAGGTTGCATAACTCTTGCATTTTAGAAAAATTGTGGCACTTATATGCAAGAAAGACACTAATTGCTGACAGGTGGACTTTTGTATTTCAACTTCCACAAACACCGCCACCTTTTAAGTTTCCATATTCTTCTAGACACGGCTAACTTCTACTTGTATGAAAATCTAAATTCCTTAAGCAGTAAATTCATGCAAAAGTAAAAAGCTGTATAACTTTGTGAAGACACCATTTGAATGCTTTGACATTTGAATCTCGTATTTTCGTGTTGCAAAGACTAATGGATAATGAAAAAATATGTGTTTTTGGTGTAAATACTTTTGACCTTTCTAAAATCGTGTTGGTCATAATAAAAATAGAATAATTTCCAAAATATGGTCTAAAATATGTAATTCCATCATCACCATCCACTTCTTATGTAAAAACCAATGTTGTTATTCCAGAGTCGGTCTTTACTGCAGCATTATGCAGCATCTGTAGCTACCCGTGGTATCATACATTCTAACTCAGCCAGGGCCCATCACTCAACAGGAGGGGGAGGCCTGGGCTGGAAACCTCTACATAAACCACAGTGGTACACCACAGCCAAATTGGTAAGTGACATTGTCCTCAGGTACTGTATCTGTAGCTACCCGTGGTATCATACACTTTAACAGTGCACGGGCCCATCACTCAACAGGAGGGGGAGGCCTGGGCTGGAAACCTCTACATAAACCGCAGTGGTACACCACAGCCAAATTGATAAGTCACAGTGTACAATATCTGTATTATCCATAGTATCGTGCATTTCAATGCAACCTGGGTTCTCAATGATTGAGACAATCCCTACCTACAAATCACAGCATTTTAATGTCATTTTATAGAACTAACTATCAAGTCTCCAGACTACATACCTGTCATCTGTCTGTTAAAGGGCTTGAATGCTAAATGCATTATGTATAAAGGGGTATGAGCTACAAATTATTTAGGCATAAAAACTAGCAAGAGGAATCTATTTGATAATAAGGATTATAAGAATCTTTCATGGGTTGAAGATAGGGAATTCCAACCCGAGGTATAAGTGTTTTTATACCGCGGTTCAGATTAAAACACTTACATCTAGGGTTGGAATTCCCTATCTGAACCAAATACCCATAATAGATTCTTTTTCTTGCATATCAGAGACATGTTGCAGGGGCACAAATTAGCGGTCGCCCAGTCGCCATTGGCGAGTAAAAAATGGTCTGGGCGACCAAAATTTGACTTTCACGCGCCCAAGTGGCGACCAAAAATATTCAACCCAAAAAATGGAAAAAGGGTCATCATTCAACACAAACATTTAAGTTCGAGGAATTTACCCCGCAGATTTTGCTTTGGTCCCGTGAACTACATACTGTTGGCCGAAATAGACAAACCCTTAACAAAATAATAAAGAAACAAACATTTGTTTTTATTTTTCCACTGCGGAAACGAGACAATGTTCGAGATGTTGTGATGTACGGTTTCCCACAAAACTGCATGTTACAGTACTCTGAGCTTCGAATGTCAATGTAAAATTAGATGTGCAAGAGTACAAGTAACATTTGCTGGTATAAAATCAACATTAAAACAGACATGGTAGTGTTTATTTTACACATGATCATAAATTCGTGTTATAATTTGAAGGGGAAATAATTAGGTTTCACTTCCGGTTTTTGGATCTTCTAAAACGCGGCGCTTTTGATTAATAAAATGCGGTGCTTTTAGAAATCATCAAAAATAATTATATGGCAGGGAATCATATTGATAAAAAAGGTCTCATACATTAATTTTAAAACGGTATGTCAACATAAAATATTTATAACAAAACAAAACATTAATTTAATAATATCTAATCTTTTTTAATCTTTTATTGCAATAATTTACATATTCTAGTTGTGATCATTTATAACAAAACTCATTAACAATACTAGATAACTTGGACTTGTAATGATCAGTAATGTTGTTTATGATATTCAATAAACACGGAGTAAATGCATGTAATTGTTCATAAATTATGCACCAGAGTGGTAAAATAAAATAATATTTTGTTGGGCCCCTAACTTTTGGGCTGGGCCCCTAAAAATTCTAAGTCAGGGGCCCAGCCGGCTCCTAGCTAAATAGAGTTAGTCTGTGCCCCTGTGTTGTGCGTTGACGCCGCCAGCTACTAATGTTTTGCATGCTTTCCTGCATACCGGATGTCGGTGCGCGCGTGACTTTTATCTTTACCCATAAAGATAAGACTTTCCATCCCCCATGTAAAACGTGGATAGCCTTATCCGGTATGCAAGAAAGTGTGATCCCTGATTGTTCTACCCTCTCCCTCTTGCTAGGGGCAACTGGATGAATGAATGGTGTTTTACGGCACGTCAACACATAAATAGGTCATATTTTGCGCAAAAACTGATGAAAGATGAAGAAATGAAGTAGTAATTAAAAATTAATCTAAATATATAAAGATAAAACTATTTACAAATAAGGGATGATTGAGGGGCAACTGAAAATATTAAAACATGTTGATGAGTGATCAGCATCAATTTATCATGTTTTCATTTCCATACAGTCACCTGTGATAAAATCCAAATTATTAGTGTGAAATCTCTGATTCAAAACAAACTCTAAATCCTTGGACTTGATATAACATTGTTGTATTATAAATGAAACAAAATTAATTATGGCTCCCACACACACAAAGTGTGGTAGGGGAGCCATGTTGATTTTGTGCTTTCTGTCTGTAGATCTGTCTGTAGGTCTGTCTGTGTCACAAACGATGTCCGATCAATAACTAGAGAATGGTTGGACCTAGGGTCCTCAAACTTGGAAGGATGGTTGGTCATGACCAGTAGATAACCCCTATTGATTTTGGGGGTCCTCAAATTTGGAAGGATGGTTTGTCATGACCAGTAGATGACCCCTATTGATTTTGGGGTCACTAGGTCAAAGGTCAAGGTCACGGTGACAATGTCTGATCAATAACTAGAGAATGGTTGGACCTAGGGTCCTCAAACTCGGAAGGATGGTTGGTCATGACCAGTAGCTATTAGGCCAAACAAAATAATATGTGTGGTTCAGGTAACACTGACAAAAAATGGGGTTGATAGGTAGGGGGTTTTTTTTGTGTGTTTTTCTCAGTAATGAATTCAGTTCTGATAATGAATTTAATATGTTAAATTACTATACCTTGAGTTTCGATTTTTTTGGCATCATCAATAAAAAAAATTTAAATTTTTATGTAAAAAGTTTTAGGGTCGCCCCTTAAAATAGGGTCGGTCGGGTTACCTGAACCACACATATTTTTTATGTGGCCTTACTGATACAGATAGTAGATACAGTCAAAGGGATATTGAATATCAAAACGATCTCAGATCAATAGAGAACGGTTGGACCTAGAGTCGTCAATTATGTCTGTTCGGGCGAGTGGGGGAGCCATACGTTTTTGTCCCATGGACAATAACAATTTCTAGTTTTGAAATGTCCATATGTGTACATTGATTGTATATTTGGTGTGTTTCAGGCACGGCAGAACTGTGAAAGTGCAAGACATTTATTTAAATGTAAGTATTATTTTAAAACACTCTACGAAAGGTGGTTCTTGTTATGGCTAATCATGTTACTTTGTTTATTGCTTGTATGGAACTCATCTGAACATTGCTTGCTCACAAATATAGAGTTGGCTTTTACTGTCATTATGAAATGTTTCAAGCCATTTGGAGACATTTCACATCCTCGAAAATGCTAAAATTTGTTTTTATGCTGCATGTTTGTTAGTAACCAGTGTACATACAAAAAATAATTTCATGAATTGGAAAATTCATAGAATTAAATTAAAGCATTTTAATCAATATTTAAGTTTTTATATTTACTGTTTCAGCCTACAGATCACCTCCAGTAGTATTACAGACAGAACTTATCCCCTATATCTCTCTCATCAACACTACATTACATGATACTGGTAAGTTTAACCTAAACTTCCTGTATTGTAATTAACTGAGTACCAATCTCCCTTTATAGATGGCATTTTGAAAAGCTGGGTACCAATCTCCCTGTATAGATGGCATTTTAAGAAATCTGGGTACCAATCTCCTTTTATGGTTGGCATTTTGAAAATTTGGGTGCCATTCTCCCTGTGTATATGGTATTTGGAAAAGCTGGGTACGACATTTTGAAATTCTAGGTACCAATCTCCCTGTAGAGATGGCATTTTGAAAAGCTGGTTACCAATCTCCCTGTATAGATGGCATTTTGAAAGCTGGGTCCCAATCTCCCTACTTAGATAGTATTTGAGTGTTCAACACACTGTATATAAGCAAGCATAAATTGTGTCTTCATGAGCTAAGCTTCTTTTGTCGGAAAATTGCTCTTAGAGCTAATGTTACGGTATTGTTTGTATCCGACATTTAATAAATCTTATTGTATCTAACTATTAGTTCCCCAGAATATTTTACTGCAAGTACATTCATAGCTTCAAAGTACACATCTTATTCTGTCTTGAGCACATTGGTTTAGTGGAAGTTTGCTTACCTCATAATGCAACATTGATGCAGCTGAAAAACATTGGGCTGTTAACCATGAGAAAGTAAGCAGTGCTCAACTTTACAGGTTTACCACCACTAATTACATGTAAGCCTCCGAGGTGTAGTCGAATGTAGTTCCTATAATAAAATGTAATCCCTCCTTTTTTGATGAAAACCGGCATTATAAGTAGGGGAAAACTGCCCATTCCTATTCGATTTTGTGGTTGTATGTATAAGAAGCATATTAATAAGTTTTATTGGATCACTGATGAACATTTTCGAAATTTCGACTCTATGCTTACACTATGTGAGCAATGAAAACAGTCAATCAATGAAAACAGCTGTACCCTTGACCTGTTTAGTAAACAAACAAGAACTTTCTTACATGTGACCCCACCTTTTATGGTGATTTTTCAAGTAGAAAATTAGTTTTCTATATGAACATTACACTGCTGCATTATCCATACTTCAGTTGAATTTGCAGCAAATCATTAATATGTGACGCTTTAACATTGGTGTCTATGGGGAAAATAATTATTGGTATAATACCTGCCACACTAGAATACCACAACATTGACACGTGACATACTACCCCACCCAGTCACATTATACTGACAAGGGCTGACCAGTCATAGAACTAACATTTACATGTTGAGAGAGTATCCATTGCTGACAACTTGCAACACTGTGTTTGATAGTAAGGGTAGGGCCATCCTGTCACATCTCCCCCTCTGTGGGTGGCTCTGAAAACAACAAATGGTTTGATTAACAGTTAATTCAACAATCCTGTTTGTTTTATATTACTTGGGTTTAGAGGGTTTGAAGTAACAGTCTCAAATATAAGTATAGATATAAAAATTAAAAAAACTCGCACTGAATGCTTATAAACCACTACATTTTGTATATGTAAACTCTTATAACTGCATCTTTATTATGCCCTTGCCAAAATTCGTGGAGGCAATACTGTTTTGGCCTTGTCTGTCCATTTGTCCGTCCGTCGTTTTTGCTGATATTTTCAAAATGCTTTCACAAATTACTTTCATATTTTATGTGTTGATTAATAAGGTCGTACAAAAACATTCAGTCATATTTCTGATCACCTGCGACCACAAGGTCAAGGTCACACACTTGGATGTTTTGCGTTTAGCGGGGGCATTAGTCAGATATCCAACATTTCTAGTTTATTATTAAAATGTAAATTTCTTTATATCAGCTGAAGTTCATGATTATCCATTACAGGTCAGATATCGTTCATCCAAGAAATGTGTAGATTTTCTAATACCAGATCAGGAAGGTAAGTCTTATATCATGTCATGTATAAGTTAATCGAATGAAACTCTATACAAGTGAAGAGCACAACGGGATAGTATGCAGAGCCCAAGAAGCAAAACTCGAGGTTGATTTTTCACTGAATTATTTATGAATTTGTCACACACTTTTTGTCCAGAGCATATATCTGAAATTAATTAAAGTTAAAAGCATGAAACTTTGTACAAGTGAAGAACACAACTGGACAGGGTGCAGTTAACTCGAGGAGGATTATTCACCAAATTATGTCCCTTATGTATTATGTTTTGTCATGCATTTCAAGTTTGAAAAAGGCTTAATCAAATGAAAACAACTCTACTTAATTCATATTGATATCTATACTGAAAGGAAAAAGAAACGCAGGGTGCGTATTTCCGCTATATATTGCATGTACTGCACACTTAATTCCATATATATTCCAAGGAAATCCAAAGATGTTTTGTAAAAAAAAAAAAGTGCAGTTAGTTAGAGAAAGGACACAACTGTGATGTTGTAGAGGTTTTAATCACAGTACACGTTGTAACAAGAAATTCATAAATGCTGAAGTTCCTCTTTGAAAAATTGAGCCAGTTCAGTACTGTATTCAGTGTTAAGTGATTTCAACATTTAAAGCCTAAGTTTGCTCACCTGCTTGAGCCAAATGCGCATTCTGACATTAATGAAACTTTAAAGGGGTAACCATTGGTGTGTTCAGTGCTGTTTAAACCTTCTTTCTAAAAGGACAGGCCTAATGTCGCCCTGTACCATTCGATTAGCAGTAGCATATTAAACATACAATATATAGCAGAAATACGCACCCTGCGTTTCTTTTTCCTTTCAGTATATAATGAGAGTTATTTACCTTGATATTTTGACTTTACTAACAGTTTAGCTCGGAATGCTTTATAGTAATGGGATAAAACTATGCAAATAAAGTAAACACAAAGACAGCTGTCTTACCCAGGAAACATTGCACTTTTTTGTTATCTCGACTAGAATCAACAACTTTGGTTAAAGTTTATATTTAAGTTTTATTTAAATAAAAGTTTTACAATACCAATCTTCAAGAAACTTTGTGTATATGTTTCCATTTAGGTTGGTCTTATTGATTTTAAGGGTTGGTAGGTCAGAGAGGTCACAATGAAAATGGTTAGAAACCAATATCTGGAATTTTACACATGAGCTATGTTCATGAAAACATGATGTATTTGGGGTTCATCAGATGCCTACTGATTTTTAGATCTCTATATCAAAGGCCAATTCTCAATGCACTTTAAACTTGACCTTGAAAACATCACCCATTGTTGATTGCCTAATTTATTACAGAATTATGGCCCTTTGTTTGACTTAGAATTCAGAATTTAAGTGGGGGTATTCATCACCTTCAGTGATAGTTCTAGTTTCAAAAGGTCTGAGCTTGACCTACAGAATCACTTTATTCTGGTCAGTCTTTATGTTTAGAACTTCAAATTTTAGCTCTTTTATTCATTTTTTGCATATAAGCGACAGAAGTTATGACTCGGGGTCATGGCTGCGCTTCCTGCCAAAAGTTCCTTAATGTTAATTTAATTTCTAAGACTATAAACAACAGTCCTCAAACTTCCTACTAAATGTCAGAACTATCAGTAGGTCACTGACTGACCTTGACCTACATAATGGATTTGTTTAGGTGAGGTCATAGACACCATTACACACTGTCTAAATCAATTTCTACTTACCAGAGTTATTTTATTCCAATGTAATCTGCACAGACGAACAGGTGCATCAGTCTGGGTATTTGGGGGAAAGGGCCCTCGCAAAAATTGGAAATTTTCGTCGGAGATATTGCAAAATTGGAAAATATTTTTATCGACAAAATACACGTTTTGGGAATTTTCGGAACAAAATATTGGATCAAACTACAAGTCGTTTTTTTAATCTTTTGAGCCTTTAGCGTTTTTTTCCCTGATTTTGTTGCTATAATATTTAATATTATGCAACATGTTTGTTGTCTGCTTACCTGCATTACACTCGCTACGAATATAACGCACCAAGAACCATACATGTTATTCTACGATAGTATACGAAACATTCGAATGTATAATATGTGCACTATTCTCGATATGCGAGTCCATCCGATTGAGGTTGAAAAAAACTGAATTGGGATTTATTTTTTGAAATTGGAAAAAAAATATCTATATTTGGCATTGGGAATGAGGCTGAATATCATTCTATAGTTTCCTGTAGTGGGACGTCCGAGTCTAAGTAGTTAGAATCTCTGGCTTGAAATCACTTGCCCCTCACCGCTGTGGGTTCGATCCCTCATGGGCCTAGGAAACTTTATGTGAGGAAGCTCTCCAGCTGGCTTGCGAAATGTCGGTTCTACCCAGGTGCCTGCTCATGCCATATGACCTTAGCTGTTGATGTGACTATAAAATCCAATTCAGTTCAATTCAATTGTTTTCTGTATTGTTACTATAAAATTTATATATGAAAACAACAAATGCCAGACAAAGATAAACTATGATTATTTATTATAAAGGTATTGGTGGCTTGTATATGATGGAGTCTGCACTCCATTCCAGCAACCTTGTTTTGATTCCTTGATATTAGAAACATTTTTTATCATAAATAAATAAACAGAGTATGTTTGTCACAGTGGTCTAACTCCAAGCATAAGTGCCTTTTGACCCAGAGAAAGTTTCATCACTGCCAAGTCAAATTTTTCCAAAATCTAGGACAAGTTTCATTTCTGATCTACAAGTTCATGTCTATGGGATGACGAGTTGTCAGTCATTGGTCAGTCCATTCGTCCGCCATCCTTCCATTAACTTTTGCCTTGTGAACACAATGAGGACTTTATTTTCGATTTGGTCAAACAGAATTATTTAAAAATGCTATATTTTGCTTTATTAGCACTTTCGCACCACAGTTGTATATCTTGGCCATAACTCCTAAACTACTAAATGGGTTTTAATAAATCTACACAGAAATGTTCAGCATTATGTGAATGTGTGTCATGTGCACAAATCAGATCCATTTCTTAAAGGTCAAGGTCACCCTTGCTTCGTTAGCACTTGCTTTGTTAGAACTCTAGCACCACAATAATTATTATGTCTCAGCAATAACTCCTAAACTACTAAATGGATTTTGATAAATCTACACAAAAATGTTTAACATGATGAGAATGTGTGAAGCACGAAATAATCAGGTTGGTACCTCAGAGGTGAAGGTCACACTTGTAGGTCAAGGTCAAATGAGTCTAAATTGTGTTTTATTAATAACTCCTACACTACCCAAGAGATTTTGATAAAACTAGACAGAAAAAATATTCAGGATGATAGTAAGGTATTCGCACATAAGATTCAGGTCTGCACCTCAAAGGTCAAAGTCACTTGAAGGTCAAAGGTCATATAGTCAAAATTGTATCTTAGTCATGACTCCTAAACTACTGAAGGAATGTTCAGCATGATGAAAAATAATGATTTTAAAAGGGATTTATCTCTAGATTATCATATTAGTCTCATTTAATACGAGTTACTCGCAGGCTGATTTGGATTTACAATGGGTGCAAAGGCTTTTATAGTCGTGCTTAGCGGGTTAAGGGTAAATCTTTAAATGAGCTAAAAACCTGTAATTAAGTTGGGCGGTGTTAACAATATCGTCTTGTTCTTGATTTAGAGCTACAGACCTGTGCTCTGCTTGGGTTCGCTCCCTGGCAGAGGCATGGGCGATGGGAAACTTCATCTCATCTACTTCTGAGGTAGCTATCCCAACAGGGTTTCCCCCAGAGCTATATCGGATGTCGCATGCGACATGCTTTAATGCCCGGTGGCGAATTTCCGACATCCTTTGATCTCCGCGACATCCCTTAAATCCCAAAGCAATATTATGCCACTTGAAACAATTGCAGTCCTGCGCGTGCCTGAATCTGATTGACAGGTTTATTGTCTCTCCCACTAAATAAGCTATCAGCCAATCATATTCGCGATAGCAGACTGCTGATTATCACCTGTGACCTGACCCGTGACCTGTGTATACACTCGTTAGCTTTATTGATGAGGGACATGTTGAGTAGAACAATTGCCGAAAATGAATGTTTATGATCGAGAAACAAACATGATTGTTTCATTCTGCAAGAATTTGTATGTAAGGGCTGTTCCATTTAAACATACAAGGGAGTAGCGGACGGCAATTGATAGAAAAAATCGCACCTAACTCCGGAATATCGCATCTACAGGTGGGTGGGTAAATCTCACACAAAAACAATTGAGTTGTGGGGAATGGGGGTTATCTGAAATAAATCAAACAAGATGGGGTCTCAAACATGGGGTGCTTTTCAGGTTAACAAAAGACATTTTTTTCTCGAATACTCGTTGATAAGCAAGCAGACTTGCTTCTAAAAATAGAATGAATTCAAGAACGACAACTCCTACGAAATTTCGTACTTCGTCCTCAATTAGATTCGTACTATTGTACATCGTACTCAATTTGATTCATACTATCGGTTATTTTTCAGAGGGGAAGTTATTAGGCAGCCATCCGTGCAGCCGTCGTTGCACGGCCGTTTTTGAAAAATTGGCCCAATATTTGGTGGAGTGGGTGGGGTAAAAAAAAAATATTATTATTATTTTTTTATTTTTTTTAAACTCTTACTTTCTCAATATTGTTATGTTTTTTAAAGTACGAAAATATAACAACAAACTTTAAAGTGACACTGTAAGTATTAAAGCAGATTATTGAGCATAACCAAATAACAGCGAAATGAACAGTGAAAACATGAGGATAGACCCAAATAATTCTAACATTTATGACCAGCTGTTTGTGGCAAGCACAAAGTGTTTGAAAAAATAAACAAATAGTGAATTTGACTATTTATTTAGAAGTTTTGTTGTATTAAAGTAACACTAAATGCCAATTAAAATGGCTCTCCGTTGATATACACCACCCCTAATATAAAAAAAATCGAACCTTTTGGGCTCCCAAACCCTCCCCCACGCGCTCCATGTACTTTCACAAAATAACATGCCTTCCCAAATTCCTGGGGGAAACCCTGCCCAATATAACTTAATATGATATGTTAGCGGGACAAAAACAACAACATTTCATTCATTTTTGTGGGCTATAAAATTATCAAGTTTGTTATAGCAAGCCTAATAGTTAATGTGTAGTCTCAAAGCCTTTTATGACAAGTGTTGACTCTAGACCTGTTTGACCTGAAATGTTTAGGGCTCTTGGCATTTAAAGTGTCATACCTAGTTGCCTTTAAACCAGCTTGGTTAAAAGTGTTATTTGTATTACCTGCCAACATTGTATTACTGACATCTGAATCTGTTATATGATCTGTATTGACTCCGTGCTTTAGTGTATACAAACATCTTACATTCCACAGACATGTCATAATGTGCAAGTTCTTGGATATGTAATAGAATCATACCTCCTATTTGAGTGAACTGGTATCGGGTCATAAAAGCAGTTTTCATGTTGTGCATTATGTTTTAATACTTTTTGTCAAGCTGTTTACCGATCTTGACATAATGATCGCAATGTCAGACGGGTGTGAGTCAGCTCGTTCGTTAGTCTGTTAGTCTGCATGCTGTGACTTATTTTGGATGAAATATAGGTCACGTCTGGTCTCCGCTATGACATGCATATCTTGCTTCGTATTTGCAGATTTTCACCAAAATCCACCAGAATGTTCTTGATATGCTTATAACATTATTTGCAAAATTTAGGGTCTCTGTGACCTACTTTGGATGAAATATAAGTCACGTCTGGTCTACGCTATGACATGCATATCTTGCTTCGTATTTGCAGATTTTCACCAAAATCCACCAGAATGTTCCTGATATGCTCATAACATTATTTGCAAAACTTCAGGTCACTGTGACCTACTTCAGATGAAATACAGGTCACGTTCAATCTCCGATACAACCTAAGTTTCTTGCTTCTTTCTTACAGGATTTTCACCAGAATGTTCCTTATATGCATCTAAAATCACGTGCAGAATTTAGGGTCTCTGTGACCTACTTTGGATGAAATATAGGTCACGTCTGGTCTCCGCTATGACATGCATATCTTGCTTCGTATTTGCAGGATTTTCACCAAAATCCACCAGAATGTTCCTGATATGCTCATAACATTATTTGCAAAACTTCAGGTCACTGTGACCTACTTCAGATGAAATATAGGTCACGTTCAATCTCCGATACAACATAAGTATCTTTCTTCTTTCTTACAGGATTTTCACCAGAATGTTCCTTATATGCATCTAAAATCACATGCAAAATTTCGGGTCTCTGTGACCTACTTTTGATGAAAAAGAGGTCATGTCCAGTCTATGTCATGACTACGCATATCCTGCTGCTTTCTTGCATGATTTTCAACTCCACCAGAATGTTCCTTATATGCATTTAACATCATGTACACAATTTTGTGTTGCTGTGACCTATTATGGACAAAATAAAGGTCATGTCTGGTCATGTCTGCTGCAATATGCTTATCTTGCTTCTTTCATGCTGGATTTTCAACAAATTCCACCAAAAGTTATTGCATCTAACATCACGTGGACAGTTTTAGATAGCTGTGACCTACTTTTGGACACAATATAGGTCACATCCGGTCTTCGCTACGACTTGTGTAAATGACATCATTTAAATTAAATACTAATTATGCAAGGAGTGAATATCTCTAGGTACTGATATTGGTGTTGGGTCAAATCAACAATTCACCACAGGGCTCGACATGGAGGCTGCAGCCTTCTAGTTTTGCTTAGTCATGATAGATATTGATAATTCATTGATAAATAAATGGTGGAATCCATTCAACAGCTGTCGGTCACTGCCCATCATGCATAATAATCTTTCCATATCTTTATTTGGGATCACAGTTCAATCTTAAGAATATCTATCACTATCAGTGTAAACATGAGATTGTATGAGGTGACAAATAAATATCAACTGTGTCAGCAGCCATATCAGCAGCAATATCAGCAGCCATGTCCCTAAATTCATCTGCTGTTTTAAATAGCTGTCAGCAGTTGAAGTAGATAAAAATATGATGTATGTCATAATGCATTAATTGGTGTTGTGCTTCTGAGAGTGAAAACTGGACAAAGCATTCAGAATGCCTTGAACAGCTGTATTTTAGGACCTGTAAATGATGCAGCAGTTTCTTTACCGTCCAGCTGTTGTACCTACGGTATTTCACAGCTTATCTAATAATGCATAAAGAGAGAGTAGAGGGTCATGCCTCACTTGTGCTGAATTTTGGAGGTTAAAGATAAATCAAGGTTGGCAGATAATGCATAGTTTGTTGTACTGAGATGAATAAATAAATATTGATAAAGAAAGTATTTACAGAAATTTCATTTTGAATCTGTTAACATTTTTATAAGTGGAGAACTTAAGAGTTTTGTTATTTTATCTCAATTGTTATCGACATGTCATATGTCTGCCAAGCTACATTTACTTACTTTTGAAGATTTCATCACAGTCTGAAAACCAAGTTCTTTGAGCACACTTCGAATGTTTGTAATCAAATTTTGACAAACCACTCATAAATACACAAACAGTGCACTATATTGATTATCAAGTTGTCTGTTGTAAAAACAAAAAACTCAATTATTGGAAAAAGAGTGTGTGGGTGGGCTGGTACAGGCATACTCTGGCTCAAACACCCCCACCCCACCAAGCGGGTTAATATGGTGTTATCTTCCTGGTCATGATTTAAAGCGCCTAAGTTTTGATGATTTTGTTTTTATGAGCCCGTTTTAAAAAACTGGTTTTATTATGTAACGCCTGCATGGATTTACTTGATATTTGGGGACAATGTTGATGGACATAATATCTCGGCCAAATTCGATAACCAGCCAGATCGCACCTGGAGTTATGGCCCTTTGATTGTAAAGAAATGATGATTTTTGCACTTTCTGCTCAATAACTTAAACATTTATAATCCAATCTTGATGAAACTTGGATACAATGTTTATAAGCATAATATTTTGACCAAGTTATATAACCAGCCAGGTCATACCTATAATGTCTGAGTTGTGGCCCTTTTGTTTTGAAAATTTGTGATTTTTGCGGTATCCGCTCAATAACTTTTAACATTTATATTCCAATCTTGATGAAACTTAGGGACAATGTTTGTGGGCATATTATCTCGGCCAAATTTGATAACAACAGGCGTATATTCAGGGCTTTTTTACCTCATGTAACAGAGGCATGTTAAAGGCCTCTTCGGGCTCATCCCAATGAAAAACTTTTTTTTCCCAATTGTGGCAGAATTTTTTTCCCAATAGGAAAGCAGCAGTCTGTCAATATTTCAGAAAAAGCATTATAATAAATAATGGATAGAAATATAAATAAAGCATAGTTTTGTCGTATTTACTTAATTGATAAAATTTTACATCTTTCCCAAAATGAGAAATAAGCGTGTATTTTTTTCCCAAAATGGACAGGCCTGGACGAGACTTCCCAATTTTGTGGGGGAAAAAAATGATATTGTGTCTGTTTGTCACTCTTGTTTTGTAATACCTTTTGTTAATTTATTCAATTTAAATAATATCTAAATGGCTTTATGTAGTTAGTTTTAATGGGACACTAAAACCCTCTCTGCAGGTGTTCGGTCCATTGAAAGAATTTAAGACTTTAATTCAGGTTGTTTGTCAGCTGTTAAAAGAAATACATTTTAAAATAGCATCTTTGTTTTCACTGCTTCTTCAAAATTGCAAGTCATTTCAATTTTTATTCTCCTATATAAATCTGGGTTTTTTATTCTCCTATATAAATCTGGGTTATACATGGTTTCACAATTAATAAGGCTGCAGATTAGCTTTCCTGTCAAGGGTATTTTACCCTAAATTTGCATTGCTGATTTTTGTGTCGCCTTTTCGAAGAAAATGCAATACATAGCATTCACTTTGTCGTCCGTCACAAAAACTTAACGTTGGCTATAACTTTATCATTTTTTCATGTTTCTTTATCAAACTTTCAAAATATACTCATCGTGACAACATCGACATGACCTTACTAAAATATAAAGGTCAAGGTCACACTAGTTTTTTCTTCACGAAAGCATAACTTTGCCTATAGCTTTCTCATTTTTAGCTCTACTGGCCAGGAGCCTGCAGAGCGTATGGGATGGCATCGTCCGTCCGTTAACTTTTACCTCGTTAAAATGATGGGGCCTTCTTTTTTTCATCCAATCTTTACCAAACTTTAACAGATTGTTAATATCAATGAAAGCTCGGACAAGTTCGAAAACCAGCTAGATCGGACCAGTAACAGCAGAGTTATGGCCCTTGATTTAGTTAAAAATGCTATAGTTTGCCTCGTTAAGACAATAGGGCCTTCATTTTTCATCCGATCTATACCAAACATTACCAGATTGTTACTATCAATGAAAGCTTGGACTAGTTCGAAAACCAAATCGGATTATTAACACCGGAGTTATGGCCCTTGATTTAGTTGCAAAATGCTGTATTTTGCCTCGTTAAGATGTAATGGCCTTCATTTGGCCGGATTTCAATGAAACTTTGCTGGGATGATTAGTACCAAGCCTAGTTGTACATATCATCACTGTTTTCTGGTTGAATAATTTCGGCGGAGTTATGGCACTTTAAAGGTTTTCATACACAAAATTTCTCTGGACTAGTTCTCCTGAACCCCTGGCTGGATTTAAACAAAGCTTTTTAGGAATGATCAGTTCCTGGTCTAGTTGAGCTTATTATCGCCATGTTCTGATTGAATGATGTTGGCAGAGTTATGGCCCTTTAAAGGTTTTAATACACAAACTTTGTCTGGACTAGTTCTCCTGAAACCCTGGCTGGATTGCAACAAAACTTTGCAGGGATGATCAGTACCAAGCCTTGTTGTGCATGTCATCGTCTTGTTCTGGTTGACAGTTTTTTGGCGGAGTTATGGCCCTTTAAAGGTTTTAATACACAAACTTTGTCTGGACTAGTTCTCCTGAAACCCTGGCTGGATTGCAACAAAACTTTGCAGGGATGATCAGTACCAAGCCTTGTTGTGCATGTCATCGTCTTGTTCTGGTTGACAGTTTTTTGGCGGAGTTATGGCCCTTTAAAGGATTTTGATACACACACGTTTTCCGGGCTTGTTCTCCTGAACACCTGGCCGGATTTCAACGAACCTTGATAAGGACGATCAGTATCTAGCCTAGTTGTGCATATCATCGGCGTATTCCGATTGAAACATTTTTTGCAGAATTATGGTCCTTTTAAGGTTTTAATACAGAAACTTTGTCCAGACTAGTCTCTTCTGAACTCTTGGCCAGATTTCAGTGAATATTCGCGAGGATGATGAGTACCAAGCCTAGTTGCGCCTTTCATTTGCCGTGTTCTGGTTGAATGATTTTTGGCACAGTTGTGGCCTTTTTAAGGTTTTAATTCACAAACTTTGTCCCGACTAATTCTCCTGATCCCGTGGCCGGATTTGACAAATCTTGGCAGGGATGATCAGTACCAAGCCTAGTTGCACATTTCATTGCCGTCTTAAAGTTGAATGAATTTTGGCAGAGTTAATGGTCCCTTAAAGGTTTTAATACACTAACTTTATACAGGCTAGTTCTCTTGAACCTCTGGCTGGATTTCAACTAAACTTGGCAGGGATTATCAGTTCCAAACCTAGTTGCGTATTTCATTACCATGTTCCAGTTGAGTGATTTTTGACAGAGTTATGGCCCCTTATACATAAATTTTATTTTCAGCCAGTAGAGCATCCACAGGCCCTCTTGGGCCTCTTGTTTTGATATTTCTTCATCAAAATTTCAACATATACTCATCATGCCAAAATCGACATCGACTAAAACACTGAAGGTCATTATATGGTTTAAATACTCATTTTTTTCTTCACAAAAACTTAATGTTGCCTATAACTTCCTTATTTCTTGATATTTCTTCAGCAAACTTTCAGTATATATTTATCATGACAACATCAACATGGCCATACTAAAATATAAAGGTCAAGTCACACCGAAGGTCATTATTTGGGTTAAATACTCTTCACAAAAACCAAAAACTTAGTCAGGCCAGTTTGTCAGGGTCATTTATCTGGATCCATAAAACCTTGTTATACTGACCAAGCACTGACAGGTGACACACGTGTCCCATGGAACACCTTTCAATTATTTTTAGCTCTACTGATCAGAGATCAGCAGAGCTTATGCCGTGGTGCGGCGGCCGTCGTCCGTCCGTCCGTCCGTCTGTCCGTCTGTCCGTTAACTTTTTTTTTGTAGCGACTACTCCTCTGAAACTACTGAATAGATTTTCATGAAACTTTACAGAAATGTTGCCCATGAAGTCTAGTTGATCCTAGCAAAAATTCATGTTGATGTGAAATCCAAGATGGCCGCCAAAGCTAAAAATAGATTTTTTAAATTCAAGTTTGTAGCGACTACTTCTTGAAAACTATAAGTGATATTGATATGGGACATTTTCTAAAATGATCAGCATGACATGATGTTGGTCCTTGTCGAAAATCGTTTTGATTTGACGTTAAACATGGCTACCAGCGGCCATCTTTGTTTACATAGAGTTATATAATGAAAACTTGTAGCGACTACTCCTCTGAAACTACTTGACGGATTTTCATGAAACTTCACAGGAATGTTGCTCTTGATGTCTAATTGATCCTAGCAAAATTTCAGGTCGGCCGGAAATTCAAGATGGCCGCCACGGCTAAAAATAGATTTTTAAAAAATAAGTTTGTAGCGACTACTTCTTGAAAACTATAAGAGATATTGATATGGGACTTTTTCTAAAATGATCAGCATGACATGATGTTGGTCCTTGTCGAAAATCGTTTTGATTCGACGTTAAACATGGCTGCCAGCGGCCATCTTTGTTTACATAGAGTTATATAATGAAAACTTGTAGCGACTACTCCTCTGAAACTACTTGACGGATTTTCATGAAACTTCACAGGAATGTTGCTCTTGATGTCTAATTGATCCTAGCAAAATTTCAGGTTGGCCGGAAATTCAAGATGGCCGCCACGGCTAAAAATAGATTTTTAAAAAATAAGTTTGTAGCGACTACTTCTTGAAAACTATAAGAGATATTGATATGGGACTTTTTCTAAAATTATCAGCATGACATGATGGTTATCCGAGTCGAACATTATTTTGATTCGACGTTAAACGTGGCTGCCAGTGGCAATCTTTGTTTACATAGAGTTATATAATGATAACTTGTAGCGACTACTCCTCTGAAAATACTTGACGGATTTTCATGAAACTTCACACGAATGTTGCTCTTGATGTCTAATTGATCCTTGCAAAATTTCAGGTCGGCCGGAAATTCAAGATGGCCACCATGGCTAAAAATAGATTTTCAAAATACAAGTTTGTAGCGACTACTTCTTGAAAACTATAAGTGATATTGATATGGGACTTTTTCTAAAATGATCAGCATGACATGATGGTTATTCAAGTCGAACATTATTTTGATTCGACGTTAAACATGGCTGCCAGTGGCCATGTATGTTTACATAAGAGTTATATAATGATAACTTGTAGCGACTACTCCTCTGAAACTACTTGACGGATTTTCATGAAACTTCACACGAATGTTGCTCTTGATGTCTAATTGATCTTAGCAAAATTTCAGGTCGGCCGGAAATTCAAGATGGCCACCATGGCTAAAAATAGATTTTTAAAAAATAAGTTTGTAGCGACTACTTCTTGAAAACTATAAGAGATATTGATATGGGACTTTTTCTAAAAATTATCAGCATGACATGATGGTTATCCGAGTCAAACATTATTTTGATTCAATGTTAAACATGGCTGTCAGTGGCCATCTTTGTTTACATAGAGTTATATAATGAAAACTTGTAGCGACTACTCCTCTGAAACTACTTGACGGATTTTCATGAAACTTCACAGGAATGTTGCTCTTGAAGTCTTATTGATCCTAGCAAAATTTCAGGTCGGCCGGAAATTCAAGATGGCCACCAAGGCTAAAAATAGATTTTCAAAAAACCAGTTTGTAGCGACTACTTCCTGAAATCAAAATCAATCAGTAGAGCTTCAAGGTCATTGACCTCTTGTTTTAAAAGAGTATAATGTTAAAGTTGTGTTGCTTTTCACTCAAAAATATGCATTTTTGTATGAGTATTGTAAATTGTCAATGCTGATTTACTCCCAATTTATTTTTTTAATTTAAATTTCCTTAATTTAAATGCTGAAATGCCCCCCATAATTGCTGATCTGGAGCTCTACTGTCATTGTAAACATAATAAGTGTAACTTTTATTCCTCGACAAGTACTAGGCAACATTTGATAGATAGACATATTCTCTGCTTTGAGTATGTCTGAATGATCTTAATGCTACAGAACCTATATTTTAAATGGTAACTAACTCATGAATATGAATGAATCATGGGTGAGGTAGTTTCTGTTTGATGAACACCCAAAAAGTCTGTATAGAGGCCAGAAATCGTCAAATATCACAATTTTATTTAGAGGTTTCCTACAGTAACATTCAGAATATATTCCACCTGTTTGACCTATCTTGCACTTTTAATTTCTCCAGATCTGCCACAGAGAACCAATCCTCTCACCCAAACATATTATGTAAATGTACTACCAAGAATGGAATAGATTACTTTTATTTTTCCCTTCAAAAAATGTATGTAAAATAATTAAAATTGTGACATATTAGTTTGTCAACCTTACTTATGCAATTTTATTCTGTTAAGCAAATTTGTCACATGCATTTTCTAGATAAATTTCTAGATAAATTGAATGGGGGTCATTTTGTAAATATAGTGGTCATATTTTTTGGACATGCATTTTGATGAATAGACCAAGTGATGTCAGATAGACATGCGTTATTAGTTGATTAGACATCTTCGGTGGATTGGTCAGCAAAAAAAGAAAGTTAACCGGCATAATGTTTCATTTTGGGTTTGCGTGCCATTTTAGCGGCCGTATCATGATCATCTACGCGCTTTTATTTGCTAGTGTTTTTATATAAGCGTCTACAGTAGGTAGAGTAGCAGACCCACATACACGCGATCGATATGACAATAATGCGGCAAGTACAGACATTAGTTTAACCTGTTCTAAAAATAGACCAAGAATGAATAACTTATTTTCCACAAAGATGGCATTATAATCACTGTAAAATGAACAACATATAAACATAACAAAAGCCTAATTCTGATTACCATAAGAAAGTAAATTGAAATGAAATTATAAGATGTAATATGATCGATATGACGATGATGACAATAACACGAAAGTACATGTCTCACACCACAATTAATTTTCCATAGGGTCCTATTTTAATGTTTTTGTTCATGGCATAGAGATAAACAGATTTTACAACATGTATTTTATGCTTAAACTCTTCATTGATCCAATATCTGCAATTTAAAACACATTTAACAAATATTAACCATATTGAACTTTTTTTTAATTTCATGTTTGCGTGACACCTTTCAAAATTTAGACAAAAATACAACCCCGTGGTGATTAGACCCATGATGTGTAAAATGAGGCAGAATTAGCTAGAAATCTTATATCAACATGCATTTTTCTGTGATCTCTTCCTAAAATGCTGTAGATTTAGAACCTGGTAAAGATAAATCAATGTATGCGGTAAAATGTGGGAAAGCGAACTTGTTTTTTTTATCTACCTCCTTCATCTGTAGGGTACGAGTATTCAAGGGAGATAATAATGGTGTGAGTCCTACAGGTATTAGTTTTTCCTGTTCTAAATATAGACCAAGATGTAAATAGTAATAAGTTCAGTCATGATTCCTTACATTTGAAGCTTTTCAAGAAAGTATTACGACGATAATTTGACGGGTTATTTCATTGCTAGCCTAGTCAATTTTATTGCGTCACGAAAAACATGCAAGCTGATTTATGTTGCGTCGCCGATCATTTTAGTGCGTCAAAAACGCAAGAAATGCGCTCTCGCGGAAACACTGCCTTTGTTTGACTTAGAATTTTCCAATCTAATATTGTATAATGTTCTGTGACACATTCAACAAGAACTGTCGGAGAACAGCGCAGCACGACTATTCGATTTTTCAGAGAATAATAAATTAAATAGCCAGTATATACCATCAGAAAACAAGGCTAAAACAATGTAGGGGTGGGGTTGGGTGGCGAGGCGGGTATAGAAACTCTCGCCGATATAAAATTATATTTAGGATCTCAAACAAATGATAATAAAATTCGGGACAGTTGTGTGAAATTTTTATTATTTCATATGTTTTAATCCAGAATTGCTGTCATTTTAAAGAAATGTGTTATCGAAAGGCAGCTTGGGAAGGGAGGGGATATCGGGCAATTTTTATTGTGGCCTCATTTTCAGTTTTTTATATTGATATTTCATCTGTAATTTGATCTAAATTGTTTTATATGTAAATGATTGCGTTCAAATTAAAATTTTAATATCCAAATAATGAAAGATAAAATGAAAACAATTCCCCACCATGTGAGGGGAGCCCATAAACCAATGAGGGTGCAGGGCGGGGGCACATCATTGATATAGGTGTAGATTTGATAAAACAAAACAACACAGACATATGTAAAGAAAAACATTCGGGTGGTGGTGATGATGGTTAGGGGATGGGGGCCGAAACATATAAACTGAAACTGATTAAACAAAACAACACGGATATATGCAAAAACAACAAAACAACACGGATATATGCAAAAAAAGCATAGCTATATGTGTAAGAATTGACCAAAACAACACAGAAATATTTATGAAAAAAATCAAGTTTCGAGTGGTAAGGGGAGGCAGGGGACGGGGGAAAGCGGGGAACAGTGTGTAAGAAATGACCAAAAAAAACAAAAAAAGCTGTTTCAAGTGTTGGGTGGAGCCGGACGTGGACGTGGGGGTGGGTGGGGGGGGGGGGGGGGGCACAACAACACAGAAATATGTAATAAAAAAAGGGGCGGGGGTACACTAGTAAGTGGTGGGTGGGGGTTGGGGGGATGTGGGCAAAACAACACAGAAATATGTAATAAAAAAAATTGGGTGGGGGTGGGTACACTAGTACACATCAGTATTGTACTGAACACTATGAAACTATCCATTTAAAAATAAATATAGGTTTTGATAGTCTTAAGTACAATATAACAGAAAATAATGGATCGTCATATGGTAGAGAGACATATAAATATTTGTTGAACGTTTACTGATACGTGTAAATACGTGATGATAATCAGCAGATGAATGACCCATAGTATCCAGTGTGCTCATATCTTACTACCAGAGAATATTGTACTGAAGCACCTAAATATTTATGGCTGTGATAATCCCATAGTCAGCCACTGTCAATTCTTAATAGGTAGATTTAAATCACAGCTCAGCCACTGTCAATAAGACCTGGGTAGATTTAAATGACAGCTCAACATCTGTCAATAAGACCTGGGTAGATTTAAATCACAGCTCAACATCTGTCAATAAGATTTAAATCACAGCTCAACATCTGTCAATAAGATTTAAATCACAGCTCAACATCTGTCAATAAGACCTGGGTAGATTTAAATCACAGCTCAGCATCTGTCAATAAGACCTAGGTAAATTGAAATCACAGCTCAACCACTGTCAGTAAGACCTGGGTAGATTTAAATCACAGCTCAGCCACTGTCAATAAGACCTGGGTAGATTAAATCAAAGCTCAACATCTGTCAGTAAGACCTAGGTAAATTTAAATCACAGCTCAACCACTGTCAGTAAGACCTGGGTAGATTTAAATCACAGCTCAGCCACTGTCAATAAGACCTGGGTAGATTAAATCAAAGCTCAACATCTGTCAATAAGACCTAGGTAAATTGAAATCACAGCTCAACCACTGTCAGTAAGACCTGGGTAGATTTAAATCACAGCTCAGCCACTGTCGATAAGACCTGGGTAGATTAAATCAAAGCTCAACATCTGTCAGTTCTTAAGACCTAGGTGGATTAATCACAGCTACCGTAGATAGGGCTCAACCACTAACCACCTTTAAGACCTGCATAGCTGGGGTTGGTAAATACCATGATTCTATCTTGTAACATTGGCCGGAATCTTGGGAATTCAATGCTATGTGCTTCTCTGCGTCTAAAAATAAATAGGGATGCAATTTCAAAATTTAATATGAAGTATTAAGATTCCCGTCTGACATGTCCTGGCCTAGGCTTGAACTCATGTGAGGCAGAGGTCTGCAGCTCTCAAGTAAAGCCTTTTCCATTGAGCTCAGATGCTGCTTTTCAAAATTGAAAGATTGTCACAATAGGTAATTTATAGTGGGTCAGCTTCTCACAAACATTGGCCATGTGCTCCATTATATTTTGCATTATTCGCTGCCGGAACGACTCTTATATTGTTTTAGTAATTGCACATGGTAAGGTAGTAATGAATAGTTTCTTTGATTTTTTTTTCACTTTGATAATACACATGGTAGTAATGAACAGTTTATCTGTGTTGAAATGCACGCTAAAGCAAACGCATCCCATACATGTGAGTAATTGTATTTGTGTGCTGATGTGTACTTTAGCACGTCATGCTACAAAGGTGAATATGTAATCAATTTGTAAGGCATGTCAAGGATTCGCACACCTTGATTCAAAATGTTCGGTAGCACAAATTGGGAAGAAAGTGTCTGGCATGTTTACGTCTCCGTGACAACTCTTTTTTTTGAATATTGTTTTAACACCCGTGACTTGGTCTGTTATTATGTTAGACTTTGTTCCCAGTTCCTACCCAGAAATAATGCTATTTTCTCTCGGCAGCTATTTTACGCTTGCGTAAAACCTTGCTTGTTTGCTTTTGTTACAGGTGTAAATTCCTGATGTACTTTTGATTGGGTCAAATCTCTCAGGTATTTATAAGCTTGATTGACAGTTCGGAACTGTAGATGCATTGTAGATTCAACAAGTGATCTTTAGAAGTATTAGTTCTTTAAAAAATGTTGCGGGTGTTACATTTTTAACTTGACAACAAACTGCATACCATATTGTGTTCTCCATCAGTTATCTACTATAATCTTTATTTGCTGTTATACAAAATGCTAGGATTAAATTAAGACTTGATACTATATATCTTACATACAAGTGTCATAACCCTTTAAACAAGATTGATGCACCTATCATAAATTAACAAGTGGTATCTTCGGATAAGACCTACCATGTAAAAATAGTTTCATTGATTTTTATCTCACCTGTTATGCGTTCGTTGCCCGTCTGGCATTACATTTTACTATGAACAACTTCTCAGAAACTGCTTGGTCAATTTTGACCAAACTGCACATGGATGATCAATAGCTTTCAAAATGGTCAAAATTAGGTCAGTGCAACATCCATGATCATGTTTAAATTTACTATAAATGGTCGAAACATTAAAAATCTTCTTCTCCAGAACCACTGTTCAGATTTAGACAATTTTTCTTTATTAATGGAGGGCTGGTGTGGCGCAGTCAGTAGCGCGGCGGATTTGTAACCGGAGGCCCCGGGTTCAATCCACCATGGTGCCACTGAGTTCCGTCAGTGCGTTCTTGGGCAAGACACTTTTCCTTAGCCTCGTCCGTCGGATGGGGACGTAAACCGGGCGGTCCCGTGTATCGGTCTATCCACCGAGCACGTTAAAGAACCATAGGAATCTATTCAATAATAGTAGTAGGGCAGGTTCCCGGATTCCTATGTATCATTCCCCTCTCTCTGGGGCAGCTCTAAATAACATGTACTGTGTTGATGAGCCATTAAACAACATTCAATTAAACCAACCCCTCAACAATGTAGGTGTTCAAATGAAGTCCCCTGGGTTAAAACTGGTCTCCAGAATTTGTATATAGGGATTTGACATGATTGAAATATATAGAGAAAATCTTAACACACAGCATGGAGCTCTCATATATTGCATGTACCGTAACCTTATTGGCTTGTACCAAGTTTGTATAAATGGTAGGTAATACTGTGGTCAAATTTCGCTCTGACCCTGGGGTCACAGTTTTATACAGAGTTTTATTGGAAAGCCTTAAAAATTAATCTTTTCTGAACTTACCAGACCTCTTTTATCTCACCCACTTACATTACTGTTGCATGTGTCTACAATGGACAAGGTCATGCGGGGAATTCACCAACCATTCTTCAGACTATTCTTAGACTTGAGTCCAAGTATTGAAATTTCATTCACAAATATTTCCATGACCTTCAAAGATAAACAGTCGTAAGAAGTTGCTATTAATTAATATGCATCATACACTACTCAACTTTTATAATTGGTCAACCAGGTTTTTTTGAAAATAACACGAATACTAAAAACTGGAAATCACCGAAACACATACCAATATTTTATTAAGTTTATCAACAAGGTTTTAGTCCAATCAAGGCAGATTAAGTTTTATAAATCGCTAGCGATATTTGTTAAACGACGCCAGTTAAAATTTCAAATGAAATATTAATTATTAAAAAATACATAATTCTTTGAAAAGTGACAGCAGCTTGCTATGAACATTTATTCTGTAAATTTCTAAAAATATTTGCATACTTGAGCTTAAGTCTAAGGATATTCTCAAGAATGATTGGTAGGTGAGCAATTCTGTGCCATTTGATGCTCTTGTTTTCAAATCTCAAGGGCAGCAGGATCAGACCATCTGTCATTCACTTGTTATGTCAAACATAATCAGTGACAATGACCTCTACCGCTCATCTGTCATGATGTTTATCTCACATAGTTTTGATAACACTGCTCTCCTTTGTATCAGTTAATGATTTGTTTGAATGCCGGCAAATAAAAAATAGTGTGTACTTTTAATTTTGATATGGTAAATCAACTGTTTAATGGGTGCAAATGTTGTTTAATGGCGACCCCATATCAGAGCCGTAAAACAAAATTACTTAAACCGGGCGGTCCCGTGTATCGGTCTATCCTCCGAGCACGTTAAAGAACCGTAGGAATCGATTCGAATTTGTTCGATAATAAGAGTAGGGCACGGTTCCCGGATTCCTATGTATCCTTCCCCTCTCTCTCGGGCGGCTCTAAATAACCTATACTGTGTTGATGAGCCGTTAAACAACATTCAATCAATCAATCAATAAGATCATTAAACTGTCAATATACTGTTTCAAAATTAAAATGTTCAGACTGTTTAACCATATTCTAACTGCACAGAATGCATCCAAATCAATGGTAAAATGTCATTCCATGTAGCGGCCATCTTGATTTATTTGATGTCAGTTTGTTTACACATTACTATTCATGATGTTGTTCAATGAAATGTAACATTCTATCTGTCAGCCAATAAGAATGAGTGATTTATCTGCGACAGTATATACAAATTTTTATGTCGCAAATTTTAATGACTCCCCAAATCGGAATACAGGACATTCCTAAAGTACATAGGAATGTGTCTTAGGCCTTCCAAACAACGAGCTGGCATAGCTCATTGGATGGAAAGGTGGACTTATTCAAATCCAGATATTGCCTGTGTATTCTGATTCAATGCCTGTTATATGCCCCATCAATGTCATTGGATTTCGTCAGTGGGTGCTTGAGAAAGAAAGTTCTTCCTTAGCCTTATATCAGCAACAAACAGTCAACAGAGATAGCTTAAAAAACCAATTTGAAAAAAGTAGTTAAAGCTTCATTAATTCATCTATGACAAAATTTATATTTCTAGGTATGAGAAACTAGATGAGAAAGATGTTGACATTGATGCAGAGGATGAGACAACTGATTCAACAACCAATCAAGGAGCATCTTCCTCCCAGTTGCCATCGGATACAGGCAATATCATCAGCAACAGCCAATCAAATGTGAAGACATCCCAGGAGATTGAGGATGAGGAGGAGTATGAAATTGAAGATTATGACGACTGAAGACTTGAGTGAACTCTAAAATTAATGCTCAGGTGCCATAACATAGTTCTGGATTGTTGACCAACCAATACAACATTTTATAAAGTAGTTGCCATTGGATACAGATGATGTCATCAGCCAAAGTCAGTCAAGAAATCCCAGGAGATGGAAAATGAGGAACAGATTGCGAGGAGTTTGTTGAACTTCTAACATAATGGTTAGGTGCCGTTAAATAGTTTTGTTAGCTCTACTGGCCGAAGGCTAATGGGATGCTGAGTCCGTCGTCCGTCCTTTGTTAACTTTTGTCTCGTTAAGACGATAGGGCCTTCATTTTTCATCTGATCTTTATCAAATGTACCAGATTGTTACTATCAATGGAAGCTTGGACGTGTTCGAAAACCAGCCAGATCGGACCAGTAACAGCGGAGTTATGGCCCTTGGTTTAGTTAAAAATGCTATATTTTGCCTTGTTAATACGATACGACTGCCTTGTTAATACGATACGACCTTCATTTTACATCCTATCTTTGCCAAACTTTACCAGATTGTTATTATCAATGAAAGCTCTGAGCAATTTGAAAACCAGCCAGATCGGACCAGTAACAGCGGAGTTATAGCCCTTGATTTATTTATTTGCTATGTTTTGCCTCATTAAGATGATAGGGTCTTCATTTTTCATCCGAGTGTTACCAAACTTTACCAGATAGTTAATATCAATGAAAGCTCGGACAAGTTCGAAAACCAGCCAGATTGGACCAGTAACAGCGGAGTTATGGTCCTTTCTTTAGTTAAAAAATGCTATAATTGGCTCGTTAAGACGATGGGGTCTTCATTTTTCACCCAGGGGCTGGCGTGGCGCAGTCAGTAAGTGCGGCGCATTTGTAACCGGAGGCCCCGGGTTCAATCCTCGGTGGTGCCACTGAGTTTCGTCGGTGTGTTCTTGGGCAAGACACTTTCCCTTAGCCTCATGCGTCGGATGGGGACGTAAACCGGGCGGTCCCGTGTATCGGTCTATCCTCCGAGCACTTTAAACAACCATAGGAATCTATTTGATAATAAGAGTAGGGCACGGTTCCCGGATTTCTATGTATCCTTCCCCTCTCTCTGGGGCGGCTCTAAATAATCTATACTGTGTTGATGAGCTGTTAAACAACATTCAACATCAACATCATTTTTCATCCGATCTTTACCAAACTTTACCAGATTGTTACTATCAATGAAAGCTCAGATAAGTTTGTAACCAGCCAGATCGAACCAGGAACAATGGAGTTGTGGCCCTTGATTTAGTTAAAAATGCTATATTTTGCCTCGTTAAGATGATAGGGCCTTAATTTTTTATCCTATCTTTACCAAACTTTACCAGATTGTTAATATCAATGAAAGTGCCGATAAGTTTAAAAAAACAGCCGGATTGGACCATTTACACCGGAGTTATGGCCCTTGATTTCTGAAATATGCTATAGTTGGGCCTCATTAAGACGAACGGTCTGTCATTTGACCGCATTTCAGTGAAACTTTTCAGGGATGATCAATACCAAGCCTAGTTGTACATATCGTCACCGTGTTCCGGTTGAATGATTTCGTCGGAGTTATGACCCTTTAAAGGTTTTAATACACAAACTTTGTTCTGACTAGTTCTCCTGAACCCATGGCCGGATTTAAACGAAACTTTTTAGGGATGATGAGTTTCAGGTCTTGTTAGGCTAATCATCGCCGTGTTCTGGTTGAATGATTTTTGGCAGAGTTATGTCCCTTTAAAGGTTTTAGTACACAAACTTTGTCTGGACTAGATCTCCTGAACCCCTTACCAGATTTCAACGAAACTTTGCAGGGATAATCAGCACCAAGCCTAGTTGTGCATATCATCATATTGTTCTGGTTTACAGATTTTTGGGCGGAGTTATGCCCTTTAAATGTTTTTGATACACAAACATTTTCTGAGCTAGTTCTCCTGAACCCCTGACTGGATTTCAACAAAACTTGACAAGGATGATCGGTATCAAGCCTAGTTGTGCATATCATCAACATATTCTGGTTGAATGATTTTTGGCAGAGTTATGGCCCTTTAAAGGTTTTAATAGACAAACATTGTCCAGGTTAGTATCTTCTGAGCTCCTTTCTGAATTTCAGCGAATCTTGGTGGGGATGATCAGTACCAAGCCTAGTTGCATCTGTCTTTGCCATGTTCTGGTTGAATGAATTTTGGCAGAGTTATAATCCCTTAAAGGTTTTTATACACAACTTTGTACAGACTAATTTTCTTGAACCTCTGGCTGGATTTCAACGAAACTTGGCAGGGATGATCAGTACCAAGCCTAGTTGCGTATGTCATCGCCGTTCCAGTTGAATGATATTTGAAAGAGTTATGGACCCTTATACATAAACTTTATCTTTAACGGGTAGAGCGTCCACAGGCCATCTTGTGCCTCTTGTTTGATGTCCAACATATTTATTTAAGCAGCCAAATGACCCTGGTGATTGTAGTTACATAAAAACTTCACAGAGGTCATTAGATTTATCTCTCTCTTAAATAAATATACATTCTAACATGGTTAAACCCAAAGTAGTCCTGTTTATCCTTATATTTTTTACATCAATCTCGTCTTTGTAGTTACAAAATTAATGTAACTGTAATTTGGGAAAGCTATTAATATTATCTTATTCAGTAGGGCATTGCCTGTCTCCTATTAATACATTGTTTCGGTGATAACTTGAGTAGTAAACTATACTGGGTTTTCACCAAAACGTGTTGAAAGGTTTGTTTTAATCAGATCTTGGACAAGTTCAACACTGAGCAAATTCGACAACTGCATTGATGTTGATTATGCCAAATAAACAATTTTCATCTCGTTTTCAGAAAAATGTAACTCAGTTTTATTGGATTTTACCGCTTTTGATAAATGTGTTGCAGTGTTCTCTCTCTTGAGGAGAGTTTCAGCTTGTGACACTTTTCTGGGTTTTTTTAACTCCAGTAAAAGGTACAGATTATCATAAAATTTGATTGAAAGATTTGTTTTAATAAGACCTTTGACGGGTTTGACCTTGAGCTAATAGACGCATGCGTTACAGAAGTATTGCCCTTGATTAGGCCAAACAAAAAATAGGTGTGTTTCCTATTGCATGCTCTAAAAAAATAGGGTAGATCAGTGGGCATTTTTTTTTCTTTCTTTTTTGGAGCATGATATTGTGAGATTCTACATGTATTTATCTCATAAACCCCATACAAGTTGATGATACACCTGGAAGTTTCTCTGTGAGTCAGTTTACCGCGATATATTGTGATAAATCATTGTTCAGAACAAATAAAAAAAAAATTAAAAAATTAATTCTTTTGAATTTAATTTTTTTTCATAAAAAGTTTTAGGGTCGGCCCCTTAAAAATAGGGTCAGTCGGGCCACCGGAAACACAGGTATTTTTTTGTTTGGCCTTACTGAAAAATAAGCAAATTCAGCTTATGAATGTGATTTTTGAAAGATCTAGAATGATTTCTGCAATGAACAAAATTAATGAATGTTTTAAGGGGGCGTCCGTGGCCGAGTGGTTATTGTCTCTGACTTGAAATCACTTGCCCCTCACCGCTGTAGGTTCGATCCCTCAGGGGCCTAGGAATCTTTATGTGAGGAAGCTATCCTGCTGGCTTGCGGAACGTCGATGGTTCTACCCAGGTGCCCGCCCATGTACGAAAATTGCCCGGAGGGGCACCTGGGGTCTTCCTCCAACAATGGAAGCTGGAAAGTCGCCATATGACCTTAGCTGTTGGTGCGACTATGAAATCCAATTCAATTAATGAATGTTTTACAGAGATTTTGCCCTGGTATAAGTAAAATATTCATGTTCAGTTCATAATTTCTTAAACAATTCGTTAAATGGAACTATATTTGTGTATTTATCATCAATAGTTGGTATTTTTCACATGAAATTGGGGTCATGGAATTTCATGTCATTTTCGTAACTCGTAACCACTTGTGATAATACGACAAAAGTTAATGTGTATATGTGTCATCAACAGATGGTGTGTAGCCCACCAAATGCATGCTGCATCTTCAAGGTTAAGGGTCAAGGTCATGTAATTTTGAGGTTTGTTCCAGTTAACTGCTTAACTGTTTCAGATAATGGGATGATATGTATTATTAGTAGATGATGGTGTCATGCACCAAATTTGGGGTCTTATATTTTTTTTAAGGGTATATCTTTTGACATCTTTAACCACTTGAGATAATGGGACGAAACTAGATGTATGTATAGAAGGTGTAATGTGCACAATATTCAATGTCATGCTATAGTCAAATCCAGTCCGGCAATGTACCATATACCGAATAATTTTGATGAATTTGCCTGTTTAAAAGTTAATAAGAGTTAATAACTAAACGTAATGTATAGCAATTATTGTCTGATACTGCGTTACAGATTAGACACAAAAAAAAAGTCTGTTTCTGGTCTTTTTCCCAAAAAAATTAGGGTAGGTCGGTAGGAAACTGTTTTTCTTCTCTTTTTTTTCTCTTTTTTTTTAGAATTAATCCTTACTATACTAAATTCAAATCAAGATCACAAAAACATGTTTTCTTGAACATATTACATGATATAAGTGTTCCACAACACTTACATGCCTTAAAAACCTAAAAAGTTTAGGGTCGTGGCCTTAAAAATAGGATCGGTCGGAAGACCAGTAACAAACTTTTTTTTGGCCTTACAGCAACACTTGGTTTATTTTGCAGCCTATTGATAAAACGCTGACATCTTAAATTATGACCACTCACTGTCCACATGTCTCTTGGGCGTCTTGTTTCACAATATGACCTAATTATGTGTTGACGTGCCGTAAAACACCAATCATTCTTTCATTTATTGTTTCATATATGCATCTTCTTTATGGAACTTTAAATGTCTCGAGAGTGCTGATCTAATCCATTTGTCTTGTTACAGAAGAGTGCTTTGACCTCTTGCTGAGAAAGATACAAGTTTGTGCACACATCTTTTTATTTTATTTTGCTTCGAGCTGTATTACAGTGTTTTTGTCCAGTAAAGCTGCTGATTGGACTAAATTTGTTAAGAATGAGGTTGAATCTCACTGGATACATACTTTAAAAATGTGATATATCTGTCATAATATGTTGAATAAACTTGTTGACTAGACTTTTGTTTTGCTCCTGTCTCTGTTACAAACTCCTTACACTGTTATTGTGTCACCTCTGCAGCATGGCAGACATTTTGGGATCACTTTGTCCGTGTCTATCATCATCGTCCATCCATCCGTCACACTTTTACCTGCAACCTAACCTTAGCTATAACTTACAAAGTATTTTACCTATGTTCATAAAACTTCACACACATCTTCATCTTACCTCATGGAATGTTGTTATACTTTTTTCTATAAACTTTAACCTGCAACCTAAAGTGGCTGTTAACCTTTGGTCATATAAAAACTTTATAAAAAAAAAAATTCATGTATTGTTCAATGTCATTGACATGTCCGATAACTCTTAACTTTATTTCAGCGGAGTTATGCTATGAGAGGAAGTGCAGATCACAAAAACCAAAACTATCCTCATTTAGAGTTATTGCCCTTTGTAACTTTATACTTATAATTCTTGTCTGGAGCATAACTTGGGTTGGAATGAAACTTCACAAAATGATAGACGGCAATGAGAGAAAGTGCAGAGTGCAAGAACCATAACTCTATTTTCATTCAAAGTAGAGATTAAGCCCTTTTTAATGTTATACATAAAATTCTTGTCTGGTGCATAACTTGATACTGGAATGAAACTTCACACAATGATAGACAGCAATAAGAAAAAGTGCAGAGCGCAAGAACCGTAACTCTATTTTCATTCAAGCTAGAGATTTAGCCCTTTGTAAATTCTTGTCCATAGCACATTTGGGACTGGAGGATGTGCAGAGAACAAGAGCCATAACTCTGACTTTAGCTTGAGTGAAGTCAGAATTATCACTCTTTGTACACTGACATTCTTCTTTTATTGGTAGGCAACAGTATGTTTTTGCTTTTGGCCGTCACTCATCATAGGACCTACATAAGTTTATTATTGTCGTTTTATACCTTCATTCACACATGCGTTTCAGGGAGCATTCATCGGTTCTACCAATATTTAGGTTGCAAAATGTTAGAAAACGTAAATAAATTACTAATTGTTAAGTTACATTTTTCTGGTCATACTACATCATTTTAATTTTGCTTTAAATGGACACTTTTCATCTTGGTTCATAAAAACTTTTGACACTATGCTTGCTTTTTAGCTCGACTGATCAGAGCTTATGCCGTGGGGCATCGTCCGTCTGTCCGTTCGTCTGTCCTTTCGTCTGTAAACTTTTTTGCGGCAACTACTTCTCTGAAACTACTTGATTTTCATGAAACTTCACAGGAATGTTGCTCTAGTTGATCCTAGCAAAATTCAGGTTGGCTGGAAATTCAAGATGGCCGCCATGGCTAAAGATAGATAAATGCGATTTTGTGGCGACTACTTCTCAAAAACCATAAGTGATTTTGATTGGGAATCTTTACCAAAATAACTGGCACGACATGTAGTTGGTCCTAACCAAAGTTCATTCTGATTGGATGACAAACATGGCCAGGGCTATACAAATAAATTGTTTAGCCACTAGTCCGGGACTAGTCACCCTGTCAAAAGTGACTAGTCCCAAAAAAATTGTGACTAATCCCAAAAAATGGACACAAGTCCTGAATTCTTTCGATTTCTCAATATTTTTGAGTATGCAAGACGCAGTGTCTTGCATACTCAAACAATCCTTATTTACTCTTCAGACAATTAATGTTTGAGTATGCAAGACACTGCGTCTTGCATACTCAAACAATCCTTATTTACTCTTCAGACAATTAATGTTTGTTTCAGTGGTATAGATTGTAGACTGCCATTGGGTGAAACAGTAGCAACAGTAAGAATCATATCTGCATTTTTAAATTTCAATATAGATATTGAGTTTCATATTACAGTTCAGATAATCATTTAATGGAGAGAGAAAAAAGTCATAACTTTATATAGGTAAGGGGCTACAAATGAGATTCTTAACTTAATTACCACTTTACCTAATGCAAAAAATAAATAACATGTGAATCAATATGAACATTTTATTTTTATGTTTTTGTGCACTACACCAGATGATTTTGACTTTTTGATTGGCTGTGCGTTACATTCTACATTTTTCCTCTTTTCATTTTTTAGCTCGACTGATCAGAGATCAGCAGAGCTTATGCCGTGGTGCGGCGTCCGTCCGTCTGTCTGTCTGTCTGTCTGTAAACTTTTATTTGTAGCGACTACTCCTCTGAAACTACTGGATGGATATTCATGAAACTTTACAGAAATGATGCCTAGTTGATCCTAGCAAAAATTCATGTTGATGTGAAATCCAAGATGGCCACCAAAGCTAAAAATAGATTTTTAAAATACAAGTTTGTAGCGACTACTTCTTGAAAACTATAAGTGATATTGATATGGGACTTTTTTTAAAATGATCAGCATGACATGATGTTGGTCATTGTCAAAAATTGTTTTGATTCAACGTTAAACATGGCTGCCAGTGGCCATCTTTGTTTACATAGAGTTATATAGTAAAAACTTGTAGCGACTACTCCTCTGAAACTACTTGACGGATTTTCATGAAACTTTACAGGAATGTTGCTCTTGTTGTCTAATTGATCCTAGCAAAATTTCAGATCGGCCAGAAATTCAAGATGGCCGCCACAGCTAAAAATAGATTTTTAAAAAATAAGTTTGTAGCGACTACTTCTTGAAAACTATAAGCGATATTGATATGGAACTTTTTTTAAAATGATCAGCATGACATGATGTTGATCCTAGTCGAACATTATTTTGATTCGACGTTAAACATGGCTGTCAGTGCCCATCTTTGTTTACATAGAGTTATATAGTAAAAACTTGTAGCGACTACTCCTCTGAAACTACTTGACGGATTTTCATGAAACTTCACAGGAATGTTTTTCATGATGTCAAGTTGGTCCTAGAAAAATTTCAGGCTGGCCGGAAATTCAAGATGGCCGCCACGGCTAAAAATAGATTTAAAATAAATAAATTTGTAGCGACTACTGCTCTGAAACTACCGTACTTGACGGATTTTCATGAAACTTCACACGAATGTTGCTCTTGATGTCCAATTGATCTTAGCAAAACTTCAGGTCGGCCAGAAATTCAAGATGGCTGCCATGGCTAAAAATAGATTTTCAAAAAACAAGTTTGCAGCGACTAATTCTTGAAAACTATAAGTGATATTGATATGGGACTTTTTCTAAAATGATCAGCATGACATGATGTTGGTCCTTGTCGAAAATCATTTTGATTCGATGTTAAACATAGCTGTCAGCGGCCATCTTTGTTTACATAGAGTTATCTAGTAAAAACTTGTAGCGACTACTCCTCTAAAACTACTTGACGGATTTTCATGAAACTTCACAGGAATGTTGCTCTTGATGTCTAATTGATCCTAGCAAAATTTCAGGTCGGCCGGAAATTCAAGATGGCCACCACGGCTAAAAATAATTTTTCAAAAAATCAATTTTGTAGCAACTACTTCCTGAAATCAAAATCAATCAGTAGAGCTTCAAGGTCATTGACCTCTTGTTACTTTCACTTTCGCTTTCATATTTTCCTTTTTTTAACACTGAAAAAGTTCAACAAAGTTAACTCATTTTGAAATGTAAACATTAGCACTGCCAAATTCGAAATCAAACTGATTATGTATATCAGTTTGTTTTGTTTTTATTTCATTTTTTTGACAGCTCAATTCTTCGAACGTAATTAGTACACTAACTATGCACAAACCGTTACCCCACCCGCATTTCATGTCTGTTACAATTACGCTCAACAATACACTGAGAAACAATAATAAAAGAACACCTACCATTTCATATCAAACATACTTCCATTATCAAAAGTCCTTAGTTTCTTTACTCATCGAAAGATTGCCGACAAATTGGCCTGATTGCTAATTAATCAACGTGTTAGTGTTATTGTTTCAGTGTATCGCCATTTTCAGCTCACCATGTGACGAACAGGTAATCACGTGACGAACATGTGATTTACCTGTAGTAGTCGTTTCATTGGCTAGCGGGTCTGGATTAAAATAGATCGGGTCAATTGATTGGATAATGTCGACAATGCCGACTGTCAATTAAAGTAATTTGGAGGCGGGACTTCCGGCATGGTTGATTGTTGATAAAACTGCCCGGGGTAATCGCTGATAGCCGCTGTGGTTGCTAATTACATTACATAAGCGAGTGCAATTAAAGGATTACGTTGAGAAGTGTGCTGGGGTTGTTTTATGACAGGTGGCCGACATTGTTAATTGGACAAATCTGGGATCTGGGACTGAAATCTTTCAAACAGTGACACGCCCGACTTTGTCTTTTTGTAAAATTGGACTAGTCCGGGACTGAAATCTTTGAAAAAGTGACACGCCCGACTTTGGTTTTGGACTAGTCCCGGGCGTCGGGCTATAGGATTTGTAAAGCCCTGATGGCAGCCATCTGAGTGGCCATCTTTGTTTACATAGAATTGTATAGGAAAAACTTGTGGAGCCTACTCCTCTGAAACTACTTGTTGCAATTTAATGAACCTTGACAGGAATGTTGCTCTTGATATCTAGTTGATTCTAGCAAAAATTCAGGTTGGTAGGAAATTCAAGATGGCCACCACTGCTAAAAATAGATTTAAAAATGCGACTTTATGGCGACTACTTCTCAAAAACCGTAAGTGATATTGAATTGGAACCTGTACCAAAATGACTGGTGCGACATGTACTTTAGTCCTAACCAAGATTCATTTCGATTCGATGTCAAACATGACTGCCAGTGGCCATCTTTGTTCAAATAGAGTTATATTGGGAAAACTTGTGGCGACTACTCCTCTGAAACTACCTGACAGATTTTCATGAAACTTCACAGAAAAGTTGCCTTTGATGTCGAGTCGATCCTGGCAATAATTCAGGTCGGCCGGAATTCAAGATCATGGTCACCACGGCTAAAAATAGATTTTAAAAATGTGATTTTGTGGAGACTACTTCTCAAAAACCATTAGTGATATTGATTTGAAATCTTTACAAAAATGACTGCCACGACCTGTAGTTGGTCCTAACCAAAGTTCATATTGATTGGATGTCAAAGATGGCCACCAGCAGCCAGCTTTGTTTACATAAGAGTTATATAGGAAAAAAATGTGGTGACTATTCTGAAACTTGATAGAATTTCATGAAACTTGACAGACATGTTGCTCTTGATGTCTAGTTGATCCTAGCAAAAATTCAGGTTGGTAGGAAATTCAAGATGGCCGCCACTGCTATAAATGGAATTTTAAAAAATGTGACTTTGTGGCGACTACTTCTCAAAAACTGTAAGTGATATTGAATTGAAACCTTTACCAAAATGAATGGCATGACATTTTGCAGGCTGATCAGGGTTTACACTGTCTGGGTGCTCAATAGTCATTTGTCCGAAAACACCCCTTTGTATTATAAATGGACTTGTCCAAATTCAAAGAAAGGACAGTCCATTATACATTCATAGTGGGGTAAGGATTAATTAAGTCTCATTTGTATTTTTGACTCTCGGAAAAAGACTACTGAAAACAAATTGTAAGATTTTAATATTTTATATTAATTCTGATTTGCTATAACCACTGAGCAGAGAGCAAGTCTACTTGTACTGGTGAGATAGTAACCTAATTCTCAGGAGAAATTGCATAACATGACCTGTGACCTTGTCACACACATGCTATATTTATGAAAAGGGATCATTCCATTTATATTATAAAAGGGTGATTTGGAGAAATTACTGTTGAGCAGCAAATGAGATATACTAAGGTTGATGTTAATTGATATAGCTTTATAATTAAAATTTATGGTAGCATTATGACATTTTTGGAAGCTGGAAAAAGATATACTGGTATTTTTTAGACTAGGATAATATTGAATGAGATTATAATGTTGCATAGGTAGCGTTGCATAATAAATCATAATATTTAGGAATATAGGAATGTTGCTCTTGATGTTTAATTGGTCCTAAGTCAAAATCAGGTTGGCCTAAAATTCAAGATGGTCAACATGGCTAAAAATAGATTTTAAATACAATTTTGTGGCAACTGCTTCTCTAAAACCATAATTGTTATCGGTTTGGTACCAGTCTTGTTGAAAACTATAAGTGATATTGATATGTGACTTTTCTTTAATGGTCAGCATGAGATGATGTTGATCCTTGTCGAAAAATATTTTGATTCAACATTAAACATGGTACATAGAGTTATACAATAAAAAGTTGTAGTGACTACTCCTCTGAAGCTACTGACGGATTTTCATGAAACTTCACAGGAATGTTGCTCTTGATGTCTAGTTGATCCTAGCAAAATTTCAGGCAGGGTGGAAATTCAAGATGGCCACCACAGCTAAAAATAGATTTTTATAAAACTAACTTGTAGAAACTACTTCTTGAAAATTATAAGTGATATTGATATGGGACATATTCTAAAATGATCAGCATGACATGATGGAAATTATTTTGATTCTACATTAAACATGGCTGCCACGACCATCTTTGTTTACATAGAGTTATACAGTAAAAACTTGTAGCAACTACTCCTCTGAAACTAACTGATGGATTTTCATGAAACTTCACAGGAATGTTGCTCCTGATGTCTAATTGATCCTAGCAAAAGGTTGACTGGTAATACAAGATGGCAGCCACAGCTAAAAATAGATTTTTAAAAAACAAGTTTGTAGTGACTACACGTTGAAAACTATAAGTGATATTGATATGGGACTTTTCTAAAATGATCAGCATGAGATGATGTTGATCCTTGTCGAAAAATATTTTGATTCGACATTAAACATGGCCGCCAGTGGCCATCTTTGTTTACATAGAGTTATACAATAAAAAGTTGTAGCGACTATTCCTCTGAAGCTACTTGACAAATTTTCATGAAACTTCGCAGAAATGTTGCTCTTGATGTCCAGTTGATCCAAGCAAAGTTTCATGCAGGGTGGAAATTCAAGATGGCCACCACGGCTAAAAATAGATTTTTATAAAACAAATTTGTAGCGACTACTTCTTGAAAACTATAAGTGATATTGATATGGGACATATTCTAAAATGATCAGCATGACATGATGAAAATTATTTTGATTCTACATTAAACATGGTTGCCACGACCGTCTTTGTTTACATAGAGTTATATAGTAAACATTTGTAGCGACTTACTCGTCTGAAACTACATGACAGATGTTCATGAAACTTCACAGGAATGCTGATCTAGCTATCAAAAAACTATCAGTAGAGCTTCAAGGTCATTGACCTTTTGTTTATTTTTGTCTCGCATTTTCGAATGAAAAAAGAGACATAGGTGTTGCTTTTCCGCCGGCGGCGTCAACATTCAAGTTTTGCGTTTAGGTCATTTTCTCACAAACTATGCACTAGACCTTTCAAACTTTGCTTATAGTTGTATCTTGGGTGGTACATCGCAATGTGATGAATAAATGGGGAAGTGTCCTTGACCCTCCAAGCAAACGGCAAATAACTTAATAATTTTTACCTTCAACTTTTGGGTTAAGATCACTTTTTCTCAAACTGTATGCACTAGACCTTTCAAACTTTGCTTATAGTTGTAACTTGGGTGGTACATTGCAATGTGAGAAAGCAAATGTGGAAATGACCTTACCTTGACCCTCCAAGCAAAGGGCAGATAACTTAACAATCTCAATTTCTCACAAACTGTATGCACTAGACCTTTTAAACTTTCTCTATTGGATCCTTTTTTCTCTCAAAGAATTTTCACTCACCAGGTATGAATCACACAATAATATGTGAAGGATGCAATATATGAACCCTACTGCTGAAGTCAAGTGTCCGTTTAAAATCTGTATCCATTAAACAAAAAAAGTTGCTAAATTAGCATAATTTTTTATTTCAAGGTGAATACACACTGTGTGATGTACTACAGAAGCAAACTTTACAATACTGTATAGCTCAGATTGTGAATGAATGAATGAATGAATGAATGAATGAATGGTGTTTTACGGCACGTCGACACATAAATAGGTCATATTGTGCGCAAAAACTGATGAATGATGAAGAAATGAAGGATTAATTAAAAATTAATGTAAATATATAAAGATAAAACTATTTACAAGTAAGGGATGAAATGGTAGTAATATAAATTATATACGTAAATCAACAAATGCCCAAAAACGGGTATTTAAAGAAGTAAATTTATACAAGAATATATTATAACGATTTATATAGTCTGACTTCCTTCAGGAAATCTAAAACTAGACTAAAATCTATAGTATTAAATAACTTGGTCATAAGTATTAACATTGTTAGTACCTTTGATGCATAGGATCAAAGTTGATGCATAGGATCAAAGTTGATGCATAGGATCAAAGTCTATGCGTCAAAGGTACTACAATGTTAATACTATGACCGAGTTATTTAGATTGTTTGCCGGTTTGTTGTAAGGGAGTATGACTGTAAAATAGAGGTTTATAAATCATCTGGATTGAGTTTTGAGAACATTTCAAGGTTATGTTTCATGAAGCGAGAAATTAAGTGTGTTTGTTTCAGTTACAAGATACCATGAAAATGTCCGATTAACTACTATGAGGGATTATAATGTGATTTAATAGTTTATAAATAGGATTTAATTATTTTGCCATTTTTTATAAATAGGATTAGTTTGTGATAAAATGGGTTAATATTTCTAAGAAATATGTTTAGAATGGATTAATATTTTAATTGTGTAGGTATGATGATGTAATATAAAAACATTTTATAATAATTGTAAATATTTTACTTCATGGTACTATTATGAGGGTGAAACGAAAGAAAATATTTCATTTTGTCTGTTTTGTTTTTTAAAAACAAAATAAATGTGCAAAAAAATTAAAAAATTTAGTTCTCGACCCAAGTTTTTTTCTTCTTGGAATTCAATTTATAAGCAGAAATGCACCTTTCTTTTTTAATATTTACTAAAACAGCCTGGAGCAGGTGACCATATACCAAGATTGCTGTGTGGCCCTTTAACATAAACTGTACTATAGAGAGACGAGTACCACACCATTACCACCAACTGTACTATAGAGAGATGAGTACCACACCATTACCACCAACTGTACTATAGAGAGATGAGTACCACACCATTACCACCAACACTGTACTATAGAGAGACGAGTACCACACCATTACCACCAACTGTACTATAGAGAGATGAGTACCACACCATTACCACCAACTGTACTATAGAGAGACGAGTACCACACCATTACCACCAACTGTACTATAGAGAGATGAGTACCACACCATTACCACCAACTGTACTATAGAGAGACGAGTACCACACCATTACCACCAACACTGTACTATAGAGAGATGAGTACCACACCATTACCACCAACACTGTACTATAGAGAGATGAGTACCACACCATTACCACCAATTGTACTATAGAGAGACGAGTACCACACCATTACCACCAACACTGTACTATAGAGAGACAAGTACCACACCATTACCACCAACTGTACTATAGAGAGACAAGTACCACACCATTACCACAAACTGTACTATAGAGAGACGAGTACCACACCATTACCACCAACTGTACTATAGAGAGACGAGTACCACACCATTACCACCAACTGTACTATAGAGAGACGAGTACCACACCATTACCACTGTACTATAGAGAGACGAGTACCACACCATTACCACTGTACTATAGAGAGACGAGTACCACACCATTACCACACCACTATAGAGAGACGAGTACCACACCATTACCACACCACTATAGAGAGACGAGTACCACACCATTACCACTGTACTATAGAGACAAGTACCACACCACTATAGAGAGACGAGTACCACACCACTATAGAGAGATGAGTACCACACCACTATAGAGAGACAAGTATCACACCACTATAGAGAGATGAGTACCACACCACTATAGAGAGACGGATGCTATAATAAAAACAGTTATGTATCAATATTTTCCTACTGTTAAAGTCAAATCTGTATCCATTAAACAAAAACAGTTGCTAAATTAGCATATTTCAAGGTAGCCTCGGACACCCGGCCCGCTTCTGATTTCTTCGTTACGCTATGCTACACGGATCCAGAACCAGGGCCTGGGGAAAATAGGACGTTTAAAATCGCCTCTCGTTTTGGGCGATTTTGGTGAGATTTTTAGAGATTCAACGAGACTTTCAAAAAACATGTTTTTAAGTTAATTTAATGATATTTTCTTATTTTTAACTTATGAGAAGCAGCTAGTGACGTTAAACAGTTTAACTGCTGCATCAACAATTGACGTTGTACTTGTTTTTACAACATGACGTCACGCAAACGTCGACTTTATGAGCGTAAAAAAAACGCGTGAATAAATTGTGTTAATCGCTAGTGGGCGCTTTAATTGGCCTAATCTGCCCAGACCGATATCTGCAAGTAGGACATATGCATGATACGGTCTGGCTGGCCGAGACTAATTTCAAGGTGAATATGGGCTGTATGATGCACTATATAGGTTATAATAGCGTAAATGAGTCTCCATTGCCCTTCCATAGTAAAGTTAGAATGTTGACAACGTGTTAAAAACTCAAACCTCGTTAGAATTCTGGGAAACTTATTTTATCATGCAAATAAACATGTCTGCTATTAAACATCAACAAGGAAATAGGGGCTTTAATACCTTCTAAGAAACCTTTCTTCAGTTGTATACTAACACCGGGTCAAAGGTCAACACTATTTTTACCCCTTGCAATTTCATACCCTGTCTACTATCACTTCTCAAATTTATATAAAAAACTGTCAAAAACATGATGAGCTGCATTTTCAAATATCAACAACATGTCCAGAATACAGTTATAGCCAAAAAATAACAGGAACCAGCACTAAATAAAGTTTTTAAAGAAAAAAGATTAGCACTCTTTAATACAGAACTACTTTAGACTGCACCAGGCGAGCACATCCTGTTGATTTAGTGTAATTAGACCTATAAGGGATTATTTTTGCGTCATGTTTTTAGCTCTACTGATCAAAGATCAGCAGAGCTTATGCCGTGGTGCGGCGTCCGTCGTCCGTCCGTCCGTCTGTCCGTCTGTCCGTCCGTTAACTTTTTTTTTGTAGCGACTACTCCTCTGAAACTACTGAATAGATTTTCATGAAACTTTACAGAAATGTTGCCCATGAAGTCTAGTTGATCCTAGCAAAAATTCATGTAGATGTGAAAACCAAGATGGCCGCCAAATCTAAAAATAGGTTTTTAAAAAACAAGTTTGTAGCGACTACTTCTTGAAAACTCTAAGGGATATTGCTATGGGACTTTTTCTAAAATGATCAGCATGACATGATGTTGGTCCTTGTCGAAAATCGTTTTGATTCGACGTTAAACATGGCTGCCAGTGGCCATCTTTGTTTACATAGAGTTATATAATGAAAACTTGTAGCGACTACTCCTCTGAAACAACTTGACGGATTTTCATGAAACTTCACAGGAATGTTGCTCTTGATGTCTAATTAATCCTAGCAAAATTTCAGGTCGGCCGGAAATTCAAGATGGCCGCCACGGCTAAAAATAGATTTTTAAAAAATAAGTTTGTAGCGACTACTTCTTGAAAACTATAAGAGATATTGATATGGGACTTTTTCTAAAATGATCAGCATGACATGATGTTGGTCCTTGTCGAAAATCGTTTTGATTCGACGTTAAACATGGCTGCCAGCGGCCATCTTTGTTTACATAGAGTTATATAATGAAAACTTGTAGCGACTACTTCTCTGAAACTACTTGACGGATTTTCATGAAACTTCACAGGAATGTTGCTCTTGATGTCTAATTGATCCTAGCAAAATTTCAGGTTGGCCGGAAATTCAAGATGGCCACCACGGCTAAAAATAGATTTTTAAAAAAAAATGTTTGTAGCGACTACTTCTTGAAAACTATAAGAGATATTGATATGGGACTTTTTCTAAAATGATCAGCATGACATGATGGTTATCCGAGTCGAACATTATTTTGATTCAATGTTAAACATGGCTGTCAGTGGCCATCTTTGTTTACATAGAGTTATATAATGAAAACTTGTAGCGACTACTCCTCTGTAACTACTTGACGGATTTTCATGAAACTTCACAGGAATGTTGCTCTTGATGTCTAATTGATCCTAGCAAAATTTCAGGTCGGCCGGAAATTCAAGATGGCCACCACGGCTAAAAATAGATTTTCAAAAAAACAGTTTGTAGCGACTACTTCCTGAAATCAAAATCAATCAGTAGAGCTTCAAGGTCATTGACCTCTTGTTTAATTAAACTGGTCGATTCAACCTAACAACTTAATAAAAGAACATTTTGACTTGTTTCGCAATGCCGAATGACTTCATCTTGAAATTATTGCGATTTACCTGCGCTTCACCATGCACTAAATTGAGTCGATTTTGTCGAGAAATTAAGAAATAATAAAAAAAGCAATATCTCAGCAACCGTTCAACATTTTCTCATCAAATCAACTCTGGTGGCTTTGTTTCACATCCCTGAGTATGTATACCACACATTTTGCCATATATCTTTCACAAAAATTCCAAAAAAAATTAAAATATCACATTTTTAGGGAAAATCAGAAAATTTGAGGAAAAGTTGCCAAAAACACTCTTAAATAGTCTAAAAGTCTGAAAATGATATTTTTTCTCTGTTTCTGAGTTCAACTCACCTATTCAAACAAAATAAATGCCTAGAAAATCATTTTTTTTGCAATTCTGAAAAATACATGATTTCTCCTTATAAGTTATAATAGCGTAAATGAGTCTCCATTGCCCTTCCATAGTAAAGTTAGAATGTTGACAACGTGTTAAAAACTCAAACCTCGTTAGAATTCTGGGAAACTTATTTTATCATGCAAATAAACATGTCTGCTATTAAACATCAACAAGGAAATAGGGGCTTTAATACCTTCTAAGAAACCTTTCTTCAGTTGTATACTAACACCGGGTCAAAGGTCAACACTATTTTTACCCCTTGCAATTTCATACCCTGTCTACTATCACTTCTCAAATTTATATAAAAAACTGTCAAAAACATGATGAGCTGCATTTTCAAATATCAACAACATGTCCAGAATACAGTTATAGCCAAAAAATAACAGGAACCAGCACTAAAAAAAGTTTTTAAAGAAAAAAAGATTAGCACTCTTTAATACAGAACTACTTTTGACTGCACCAGGCGAGCACATCCTGTTGATTTAGTGTAATTAGACCTATAAGGGATTATTTTTGCGTCATGTTTTTAGCTCTACTGATCAAAGATCAGCAGAGCTAATGCCGTGGTGCGGCGTCCGTCGTCCGTCCGTCCGTCTGTCCGTCCGTCCGTTAACTTTTTTTTTGTAGCGACTACTCCTCTGAAACTACTGAATAGATTTTCATGAAACTTTACAGAAATGTTGCCCATGAAGTCTAGTTGATCCTAGCAAAAATTCATGTAGATGTGAAAACCAAGATGGCCGCCAAATCTAAAAATAGGTTTTTAAAAAACAAGTTTGTAGCGACTACTTCTTGAAAACTCTAAGGGATATTGCTATGGGACTTTTTCTAAAATGATCAGCATGACATGATGTTGGTCCTTGTCGAAAATCGTTTTGATTCGACGTTAAACATGGCTGCCAGTGGCCATCTTTGTTTACATAGAGTTATATAATGAAAACTTGTAGCGACTACTCCTCTGAAACAACTTGACGGATTTTCATGAAACTTCACAGGAATGTTGCTCTTGATGTCTAATTAATCTTAGCAAAATTTCAGGTCGGCCGGAAATTCAAGATGGCCGCCACGGCTAAAAATAGATTTTTAAAAAATAAGTTTGTAGCGACTACTTCTTGAAAACTATAAGAGATATTGATATGGGACTTTTTCTAAAATGATCAGCATGACATGATGTTGGTCCTTGTCGAAAATCGTTTTGATTCGACGTTAAACATGGCTGCCAGCGGCCATCTTTGTTTACATAGAGTTATATAATGAAAACTTGTAGCGACTACTCCTCTGAAACTACTTGACGGATTTTCATGAAACTTCACAGGAATGTTGCTCTTGATGTCTAATTGATCCTAGCAAAATTTCAGGTTGGCCGGAAATTCAAGATGGCCACCACGGCTAAAAATAGATTTTTAAAAAAAAATGTTTGTAGCGACTACTTCTTGAAAACTATAAGAGATATTGATATGGGACTTTTTCTAAAATGATCAGCATGACATGATGGTTATCCGAGTCGAACATTATTTTGATTCAATGTTAAACATGGCTGTCAGTGGCCATCTTTGTTTACATAGAGTTATATAATGAAAACTTGTAGCGACTACTCCTCTGTAACTACTTGACGGATTTTCATGAAACTTCACAGGAATGTTGCTCTTGATGTCTAATTGATCCTAGCAAAATTTCAGGTCGGCCGGAAATTCAAGATGGCCACCACAGCTAAAAATAGATTTTCAAAAAAACAGTTTGTAGCGACTACTTCCTGAAATCAAAATCAATCAGTAGAGCTTCAAGGTCATTGACCTCTTGTTTAATTAAACTGGTCGATTCAACCTAACAACTTAATAAAAGAACATTTTGACTTGTTTCGCAATGCCGAATGACTTCATCTTGAAATTATTGCGATTTACCTGCGCTTCACCATGCACTAAATTGAGTCGATTTTGTCGAGAAATTAAGAAATAATAAAAAAAGCAATATCTCAGCAACCGTTCAACATTTTCTCATCAAATCAACTCTGGTGGCTTTGTTTCACATCCCTGAGTATGTATACCACACATTTTGCCATATATCTTTCACAAAAATTCCAAAAAAAATTAAAATATCACATTTTTAGGGAAAATCAGAAAATTTGAGGAAAAGTTGCCAAAAACACTCTTAAATAGTCTAAAAGTCTGAAAATGATATTTTTTCTCTGTTTCTGAGTTCAACTCACCTATTCAAACAAAATAAATGCCTAGAAAATCATTTTTTTGCAATTCTGAAAAATACATGATTTCTCCTTATAAGTTATAATAGCGTAAATGAGTCTCCATTGCCCTTCCATAGTAAAGTTAGAATGTTGACAACCTGTTAAAAACTCAAACCTCGTTAGAATTCTGGGAAACTTATTTTATCATGCAAATAAACATGTCTGCTATTAAACATCAACAAGGAAATAGGGGCTTTAATACCTTCTAAGAAACATTTCTTCAGTTGTATACTAACACCGGGTCAAAGGTCAACACTATTTTTACCCCTTGCAATTTCATACCCTGTCTACTTTCACTTCTCAAATTTATATAAAAAACTGTCAAAAACATGATGAGCTGCATTTTCAAATATCAACAACATGTCCAGAATACAGTTATAGCCAAAAAATAACAGGAACCAGCACTAAAAAAAGTTTTTAAAGAAAAAAAGATTAGCACTCTTTAATACAGAACTACTTTAGACTGCACCAGGCGAGCACATCCTGTTGATTTAGTGTAATTAGACCTATATAAGCAAATATCAATACTGTATAGGTGATTGTGTGCCAGTTTGTTTAAGGGAATATGGCTGTAAACTAAGGGTTTGTAAATCATCTGGATTGAGTTGTTGAGAACATTTCTTCACGGTTATTTTTCATGAAGCGAGAAATCGAGTGTGTAAGTTCCACTTACAAGATACCATGAAATTGTCCGATTAACTTCTATGAAGGATGATAATGTGATTTGATAATTTATAAATAGGATTTAATTATTTTGCAATAAAATGGGTTAATATTAAGAAATATGTTTAGAATGGATTAATATTTTAATTGTGTAGGTATGTAATATAAAAGCATTTTGTAATAATTGAAAATATTTTAGTACCAGTACAGAAATGTTGCTTTCAGTCTGTATACACTTGTTTGAAAAACAGGACATATTATGATATAGGGTTGTTTGTTTTTGGGTCAATAGGTCAAAAGTCAAAAATCACAATGACCAAATATGAAAATACGCATTCATCACGATAATATATTAATTTGAAAGCCATATCACCTACACTCAAGAAATTTCAAGTTACATAATATAGCCCTTGGGAGGAGGAACCCTGTTGTTTTTTATGTCAGTAGGTCAAGGTCACCATGACCTCATATGACATAACACATTCTGTGTGATAACTTCGAAAATGTTTACACCCACATACATTGTTTTTGACAACCGCATCATGAAACTTCATAGGTAAATTGCCTGTGGTAAGAGGAGGAACCCTATTGCTTTAGTGGTCAAATGTCAAGGTCACTGCATGACCTTGTATAAAACTACGCATTTCTCATGATAATTCCGGAAGTATAACACCTACACTCATAAAACTTTATATGTACATATTTCCTTTGTGGCAGGAGGAACCTGTCTTTGGGGTCAAGGTAGAAGGTCAAGGCACCATGTCCTCATATAGATGGCACATTCAGAGTGATAACTCCTGAAATATAACACCTACACTCATGAAATGTCATAGGCAAATTGTCCTTCATGAGAGAAGGAAACTATTGCTTTCTGGGTCAGTGGGTCATCAAGGTCACATCAACCTGACTGTTAATCAATTCTGAGAAACACTTTCACAATGTTACTTGTAAATTATAAGACCTGCAGTCTTGAAACTACACAAAAAACACACCAGTGGTAAACATTTTGGGGCTAGTAGGTCACAGGTTTTGATCATGAAAAACACCTTTCACGCTTTAATGAATATACTAGTAGTTTATACCATCTTGAAACTTAACACAAATAGTATCCATGGTTCAACAATGACCCTATTCTTTTTATGGTTATTAGGTCAAGAGTCAGGGTCTCTGTGATAGTAAAAAATGCCTCCTGGCTCCTATTCATGAAATATTTCTTAAAAAACTTTTAAAAAAATAGTGCTCTTTCAAATGGTTAACCCTTAACCCACCTTATACTATAGCTATACCACTATACCATGTGTGTGTGTGTGTGCGGGGGGGGGGGGGGGGGGGGGGGGGGGGGGGGGATTTACTGGTTTCATTGGTCCAATTTTTATCACTGAACCAATCAGAATGCTTTATTCATATTTTCATTTGGTTGTTAACATGAAATCACATCCTGTTTCAGGAACATGTTTATGTATATTTAAATCGAAATCAATACACAACAATAGATATTTACATTAACTGGTTTCATTGGTCCAATTTTTATCACTGAACCAATCAGAATGTTTTATTCATATTTTCATTTGGTTGTTAACATGAAATCACATCCTGTTTCAGGAACATGTTTATGTATATTTAAATCGAAATCAATACAATAGATATTTACAATTTACCCATTGCACTATCTGTGAATTGCACTATCTGTGAAAAGCGAGAATAAGATTTTATTTGATGACAAAGAAAACTTTGAACAGGTAAATTAATCCACAGGTAAATGTATTCATCAATTATCTGGCAATAGTTGTGCAGCAATACAATTCAGGTAAAAGTAGTATCTACGTCTTGCAAATAATACTTATTTTTACATACAATTTAGTAGCTGATTTACAAATATGTTTCTCTCCGGGACTATCAAGAAATGTTCTTATGATGTTTAAGAGGTAATTTGTTAATTGAAAATACTACAAAAAGGGTGACCATTCATCTTTAAGAAACGTATATAAAATCATATATGATACTTTGTGCAGCAAAATTGGTAGTGACTAACATTTTAAGGTTTTCTTTTCACATTCTTTTTGAAATGTATTGCCAAATCTAACCGATTTGCATTTTGAATATAATTATATTTTCATAATTTTAAGACACTGTTATAGTCATTGTCATAATATAGTCATTGTCATAATATAGATATAGTCATTGTCATAATATAGTCATTGTCATAATATAGATATAGTCATTGTCATAATATAGTCATTGTCATAATATAGTCATTGTCATAATATAGTCATTGTCATAATATAGTCATTGTCATAATATAGATATAGTCATTGTCATAATATAGTCATTGTCATAATATAGATATAGTCATTGTCATAATATAGTCATTGTCATAATATAGATATAGTCATTGTCATAATATAGTCATTGTCATAATATAGATATAGTCATTGTCATAATATAGTCATTGTCATAATATAGTCATTGTCATAATATAGTCATTGTCATAATATAGATATAGTCATTGTCATAATATAGTCATTGTCATAATATAGATATAGTCATTGTCATAATATAGTCATTGTCATAATATAGATATAGTCATTGTCATAATATAGTCATTGTCATAATATAGTCATTGTCATAATATAGTCATTGTCATAATATAGTCATTGTCATAATATAGTCATTGTCATAATATAGTCATTGTCATAATATAGTCATTGTCATATAGTCATTGTCATAATATAGTCATTGTCATAATATAGTCCTGTTGTCAACAAACAAGTGTGTTTAGCATATTTATATAACCTAAATTGACAGATGCCTGATCATAAATCTCTGTCCCAAATTGTTAGGATTAAGATGTCTCATTTTAAGACATCACCTTCACCCATAAGTACAAACAGATTAAAGTAAGAAAAGAAAAAAATTATCTGGAAATAATTGTGGTTATTTGGGCTTGGAAAATATGTTGTTTTGCTTTAGCATAATGTGATTTTGTTTCCATTATTTGCGAATAATTATATTATTACAATTTTAAGGACATTTGGAATAATTAAAGTAAGCCAGCATTAGGCATGGTTGCGGATGACAAGTTTTATCACTTCGAGCTGTCGGAGGGTAAAACGGTAGGTGGAGTCATATCAAAATGGTGCCCCAGAGAGCGGGCATTGTGGTTGATCTTGGCATTGGTCCTCCTGGTGGCGCTCATTGGAGTTTCGGCTTCATTGGCAAAAAAGACCAAGGATGTTGGCTCCGGTTCCTCTACAAATACTGTTGAACAGAAGGGTCAGACAATGATTACAACAGCACCTACAGCTGGGCCCACTGAGGCACCGACAGCTGGGCCAACTATTGTAACAACAACGAGTCAGATACCGGATATGGAAACATTATTGAAGCGCATAGACTGCATCCCAGAAGCTCAGGGCGGTGTTGTGAAAGCGTCAGAAGAATTGTGCAAAAGACGAGGATGTATGTTCTCGGATACGAAAATTGAAGAGATCCCGGTTTGTTATTTCGCGTCAGACATGGGATATAAAGTAGACAGTTACAAGCAGACACCCCTGGGGTTTCAGGTCGAGTTACAGCAGATGTCGGAAGGACCTTTCGGAGATGATCTGAAACGAGTAACGTTTGACGTAGAAATGATGAGTGATGATATCGTTAGATTCAAGGTAAATCATTTTACTGGAGATTTTGTGTGATTTACTGCAAAAAATAGCATAAAATATTGCTAATAAATGTTCATGATTCTGGCATCAAGGTCTTTATTTGGTACGATCCTTTGTTAAAGGAGGTTTTCACAGATAGTACAAACTAAGGTCTATTGGTCCGTCATCATTCACCAGAACCACTCAATTATTATTAATACATAACAAATCAAAGCTTTTGATGCCTTTTGATTTCTAGACTTTTCTCATTTTAATATTTTTGGTATTTTCAAGGAAAACGCGATGTGTAAACATCTTTTTTTCAAAGCCTTTCTCCAAAGTCGATAAAAGCATCTTTTTGAAGCTTTTTAGACATAATTATATATCAAGCAAGCAGTCCTATGACTCTTTAAGCTCACCTCCTGAACCAAAGAGTCAGAAGTCAGCTATTAGAATCATTTCAAATGAGTTCGCACACTGTAGCTAGAGCGTTCGCACACTGTAGTAGAGCGTTCGCACGCTGTAGCTAAAGCGTTCGCACGCTGTAGTAGAGCGTTCGCACACTGTAGCTAGAGCGTTCGCACGCTGTAGTAGAGCGTTCGCATGCTGTAGTAGAGCGTTCGCACACTGTAGCTGTAGTGGTGTGTGTGTAGGGAGGTGTGGTGCGAGGAGGAGGGAGCCCATGCCCCAATATGGGTGAAGTATGAAAAAGATGCATAATGCTATAAAAAATCCTAAACCAAAAGTATAGATATATACAACAGCTTAAGTACGTACTAGTGTGGGGAGGAAAGTGGGAGTGGGGGGAGTGGGGTGGCAACATAGCTATATGTGTAAGAATTGACCAAAACAACACAGAAATATGTAAAAAAAAAAATGGAGTGGGGGCAGGGGAGCAGGGGGCGAGGAGGAGGGAGCCCATACCCCAATATGGGTGAAGTATGAATAAGATGAATAATGCTATAAAAAAAATCCTAAACCAAAATAATAGATATATACAACAGCTTAAGTACATACTAGTGGGGGGAGGGAAATGGGAGTGGGGGGAGTTGGGTGGCAACATAGCTATATGTGTAAGAATTGACCAAAACAACACAGAAATATGTAAAAAAAAAAATGGAGAGTGGGGACGGGGGCAGGGGTCGAGGAGGAGGGAGCCCATACCCCAGTATGGGTGAAGTATGAATAAGATGCATAATGCTATAAAAAATCCTAACCCAAAATTATAGATATATACAACAGCTTAAGTACGCACTAGTGGGGGAGGGAAGTGGGAGTGGGGATGGGGGGCCAACATAGCTATATGTGTAAGAATTGACCAAAACAACACAGAAATATGTAAACAAATATATATAAAAAAAATCGAGTGTTGAATGAGGGTGGGGTAAGGCGGGGGTGGGGGAAGGTGTGGGGGAGGGGGGGCGAGGCGAGGAGGAGGGAGCCCATGCCCCAATACGGGTGAAGTATGAATAAAATGCATAATGCTATATGTAGTAGAGCGTGCGAACGCTCTACTACAGTGTGCGAACGCTCTACTACAGTGTGCGAACGCTCTACTACAGCGTAGTAACGCTCTAGCTACATTGTGCGAACGCTTTAGCTACAGCATGCGAACGCTCTACTACAGCTGTAGTAGAGCGTGCGAACGCTGTAGTAGAGCGTGCGAACGCTTTAAATTATTTTTTCTGCATGTCACCTGCGGGGCTCCGTAGTGTCTGGTTTATTGTTTAAGAAAAATATTGATCTAGAAAGCTCTACAAGTTTTTATTTTAGAAACCATCATGCAAACTTGGAATGTCTTCATGAAGGCAATATAACATCTTTGAATATTTATTTAAAATTCTGCTTTTTATGGCTTTCAACTAGAGCAGAGTGCCTATCGCAAATATCTGCACTTTGTTGTCATCTACACAAGCTCTACATCTACACTAGCTCCTCCAGGGATAGTGAAGACACAGTGTCTAAAACTTCCTCGTCTCTCACCGCTGCGGGAGCGCGACTTGTCAAGTGAGAAAGTGTTGATTCTTACGTATGGCGGGAGGTATACGGTTCTGGTTCTACCCAGGCAAATTGGGGTGGTCTGCCTCTATCACAAAAAAAAATGACTGTCATAAAACATATGTCCTTACCTGTGCTAAAAACAAGGTAAAACACCATTCAAACAAACAGAACAAGTCATCTACACATCCTTGCAACCACTGTGTCAAATATGATGGAGTCATCGATTGCACCCATGATTTTCCCTAACCTGTACACAGAAATAGTTATGTCAAGAGACAAAACAGGCTACTGTTTCTCCATTCGAAGTTTTAAAATGCATATCAATGAAAAGATTTAATGTCAGGGGCGTAGCCAGGCATACTCCTGTACGCCTGGGCGTACTCGAGAAAATCGAATGTGAAAAAATAAGTGCTTATTTTTTAAAATCAGCAATAAAAATTGAAGTGGGGTAGTGGATGAGGCACTATTTTTAAAAACACAATGAATGGAGGCGAAAGCCTCCAAAATCTCACTCAAATGAAGCACAAACCTCCGAAATTGCACTCAAATTTCAAAATTTTCCCGGGAGATGCCCCCAGGACCCCCACCAGCAGGAGGGGGACACCACCTCCCACCCCTCCCCCAGGGCGTATTCTCCAAAAGGCTCTGACTACGCCCCTGAATGTTATCCAATAGAAAAAAATCAATAAAAAAGGGTGTTATATAATGTATCATGTAAGGAAGTATTACTTCATTTCTTGTAAATTACCTTTTTTGTCATCAAACTGTTTACAGTTGTTCATTATCACTGAAACATTTTTTCATTTCAGGTTTTACTCAGAAGGCATGTTTTGTATATAATCTCTGAATTTTTTAAGTTTTCAAGACAGGCCATTCAAGTATTACATGGTCATTGCAAGGCTGGCTATAATATCCAACTGTCATAATGTTCTTCCATTGAACTTGGAGACACCTGATATTAATTTATTAACATCGCTGATGATCCAGACAGACTACGTTTTGTGTAGACTGAATCGTTTCTAGGGGTGACTTTGTGTTGGCACCATCATAATAACAAACTCTCCAAATGTTGTTACTAGTCCTAGCTGGGCATGCTCGAATATGCCCAACTTTTGGATTCTCACGAAGTATTGTGGTTTAGGGTCTATAAACCTTAGAACTACACACTCATGCCTAATGGCATTGATGGCAATGTTTACGGATATAATCTTGTATCTCAAATTAAAAAACTCTTATAATTATTCATTTGCATGCTTAAATTCCTTACTGTTATCTGTTTATACATAATTTTACTCTGTCCAAAAGCCTTGTAACTTATCCATCATTTGGAGCACTGTGAGGTTCACTTATTCCAACACATTCAAGAATAAACACCTGACACAGTACATTCCTGACATCAATTTTGGTATGAGCATGTTGATTCTTATGTTAATGAGGTCACGGGAATATAATTATTTTATGGCCTGCATAGCATGGCAGACACATAGGGATCACTGTCTGTTGTCGTTGTCGTCCGTCGTCCTCCGTCACACTTTAACCTACAATCTCACCTTGGCCATAACTTGAAAAGTGTTTTAAATAATGTTCATGAAACTTCACACATATCTTCATATCCCAAGGAATGCTGTTACACATGTCCAATAACTCTGACTTTCATTTTGACAGTGTTATGCCCTCTTTCATAAAACTTTAACCTGCAACCTAATCAAGCTCATAACTGGCCATAACTTAAAAAGTATTTGACCTATGTTCATGAAACTTCACACACATATTTATCTTACCACACAGAATATTGTTACCATGACCAAAAACTCTGACTTTCATTTCAGCAGAGTTATGCCCTTAACCAAAGGAATGTCATTACACATTTCCAATAACTCTGACTCATTTTGACAGAGTTATGACCCCTTTTCAAACTTTAACCTGCAACCTAACCTGGTTCATAACTTGGCAAAATATTGACCTATGGTCATGAAACTGTGTAACAGTTCTTCCTCATCAATTATCCTATGCAGATGTATGCCCCTTTTCATAAACTTTAACACTTAAAAATAAAAGCTCCATAATTCATGGATATAGCTGTCATTCTTGCCAAACTGAAATAGCATTTGATGTGTAGGACATGGTGTATATATATATCAAACTCCTACCACCTGCTCCTCTTTAATATGACACTTTCCCCACTGAAATACATGCTTTTTACTATTCACCATAGCAATTCCCCATGTATTAGAAGCTTCCTTAAAATATCCATGATTATTTTCTACTTGCTTCCTTGGCATTGACCGAGTCATCCTCTGCTGACATGGTCAAAAGAGACGTTATTGAATCCACAGATGAAAAGTGATTCCAGGTCTTTGAGTGTTGAACTATGTTCCCCACCACCCCTCTGTCAACCTCCTCCCCTTCTTCATGCCCACCACACACCCAACTCCTCTCCCCTTCCATAGTAAAGGGGAATACCTAATACACCTGTACTAATGATGGAGTATGGATGGGGGTGAAGAGTGGGGCAGAGTGGGGTTGGGGAGAGTCTCTTCCATGGTGAAGGGGGTATACCTAATACACCTGTAATAATGCTGGAGTATGGATGGGGGTAAATAGTGGGGCAGAATGGGGTTGGGGAGAGTATCTTCCATGGTGAAGGGGATATACCTAATACACCTGTACTAATGATGGAGTATGGATGGGGGTGAAGAGTGGGGCAGAGTGGGGTTGGGGAGAGTCTCTTCCATGGTGAAGGGGATATACCTAATACACCTGTACTAATGATGGAGTATGGATGGGGGTGAAGAGTGGGGCAGAGTGGGGTTGGGGAGAGTATCTTCCATGGTGAAGGGGGTATACCTAATACACCTGTACTAATGATGGAGTATGGATGGGGGGTGGGGGGGTGGGGGGTGAAGGGGTGGCGAGGTGGGCAGAGGGGTGTTGGGGAGAGTATCTTCCATGGTAAAGGGGGGATACCTAATACACCTGTACTAATGATGGAGTATGGATGGGGGTGAAGAGTGGGGCAAAGTGGGGTTGGGGAGAGTATCTTCCATGTTGAAGGGGGGATGCCTAATACACCTGTACTAATGATGGAGTATGGATGGGGGTGAAGAGTGGGGCAAAGTGGGGTTGGGGAGAGTATCTTCCATGTTGAAGGGGGGATGCCTAATACACCTGTACTAATGATGGAGTATGGATGGGGGTGAAGAGTGGGGCAAAGTGGGGTTGGGGAGAGTATCTTCTATGTTGAAGGGGGGATGCCTAATACACCTGTACTAATGATGGAGTATGGATGGGGGTGAAGAGTGGGGCAAAGTGGGGTTGGGGAGAGTATCTTCCATGTTGAAGTGGGGATGCCTAATACACCTGTACTAATGATGGAGTATGGATGGGGGTGAAGAGAGGGGCAAAGTGGGGTTTGGGAGAGTATCTTCCATGTTGAAGGGGGGATGCCTAATACACCTGTACTAATGATGGAGTATGGATGGGGGTGAAGAGTGGGGCAAAGTGGGGTTGGGGAGAGTATCTTCCATGTTGAAGGGGGGATGCCTAATACACCTGTACTAATGATGGAGTATGGATAGGGGTGAAGAGAGGGGCAAAGTGGTGTTGGGGAGAGTATCTTCCATGTTGAAGGGGGGATGCCTAATACACCTGTACTAATGATGGAGTATGGATGGGGGTGAAGAGAGGGGCAAAGTGGGGTTGGGGAGAGTCTCTTCCATGTTGAAGGGGGGATGCCTAATACACCTGTACTAATGATGGAGTATGGATGGGGGTGAAGAGTGGGGCAAAGTGGGGTTGGGGAGAGTATCTTCCATGTTGAAGGGGGGATGCCTAATACACCTGTACTAATGATGGAGTATGGATGGGGGTGAAGAGAGGGGCAAAGTGGGGTTGGGGAGAGTATCTTCCATGTTGAAGGGGGGATGCCTAATACACCTGTACTAATGATGGAGTATGGATGGGGGTGAAGAGTGGGGCAAAGTGGGGTTGGGGAGAGTATCTTCCATGTTGCAAGGGGGATGCCTAATACACCTGTACTAATGATGGAGTATGGATGGGGGTGAAGAGAGGGGCAAAGTGGGGTTGAGGAGAGTATCTTCCATGTTGAAGTGGGGATGCCTAATACACCTGTACTAATGATGGAGTATGAGGTGGGATGGGGTGTGTATCTTCCATGTTGAAGGGGGGAATAGCTACTACACCTGTATTAATGATGGAGTAGGGGTGGAGGTGGAGATTAGGGATGGGGTGGAGAGTGGGATTGTGGAGTGTATCTTCCATGTTGAAGGGGGAATAGCTACTACACCTGTATTAATGATGGAGTAGGGGTGGAGGTGGAGAGTAGGGATGGGGGTGGAGAGTGAGGTTGTGGAGTGTATCTTCCATGTTGAAGGGGGAATAGCTACTACACCTGTATTAATGATGGAGTAGGGGTGGAGGTGGAGAGTAGGGATGGGGGTGGAGAGTGGGGTTGTGGAGAATATCTTCCATGGTGAAGGGAGAATAGCTACTACATCTGTACTAATGATGGAGTAGGGGTGGAGGTGGAGAGTGGGGTTGTGGAGAACATCTTCCATGGTGAAGGGGGAATAGCTACTACAACTGTACTAATGATGGAGTAGGGATGGGGTGGAGAGTGGGGTTGTGGAGAATATCTTCCATGGTGAAGGGGGAATAGCTACTACACCTGTATTAATGATGGAGTAGGGGTGGGTGTGGGAGTGTGATACATCTGTACTATGGAGTATGAGGAGTGGGATGGGGTGTGTGGAGTGTATCTTCCATGATGGAAATTGGCATAGGGGGAATAGCTACTACACCTGTATTAATGATAAAGTAGGGGTGGGTGTGGGGAGTGTGATACAGCTGTACTATGGAGTATGAGGAGTGGGATAGGGTGTGTGGAGTGTATCTTCCATGGTGAAGAGGGAACAGCTACTACACCTGTATTAATGATGGAGTAGGGATGGGTGTGGGGAGTGTGATACATCTGTACTATGGAGTAAGAGGAGTGGGATGGGGTGTGTGGAGTATATCTTCCATGGTGAAGGGGGAATAGCTACTACACCTGTATTAATGATGGAATAGGGGTGGAGGTGGAGAGTAGGGATGGGGGTGGAGAGTGGGGTTGTTGAGAATATCTTCCATGGTGAAGGGGGAATAGCTACTACAACTGTACTAATGATGGAGTAGGGATGGGGGTGGAGAGTGGGGTTGTGGAGAATATCTTCCATGGTGAAGGGGGAATAGCTACTACACCTGTATTAATGATGAAGTAGGGGTGGGTGTGGGGAGTGTGATACATCTGTACTATGGAGTATGAGGAGTGGGATGGAGTGTGTGGAGTGTATCTTCCATGGTGAAGGGGGAATAGCTACTACACCTGTATTAATGATGGAGTAGTGGTGGGTGTGGGGAGTGTGATACATCTGTATTAATGATTGAGTAGGACTGGGTATGGGGAGTGTGATACATCTGTACTATGGAGTATGAGGAGTGGGATGGGGTGTGTGGAGATTATCTTCCATGATGGAAATTGGCATAGGGGGAATACCTACTACACCTGTAATAATGATGGAGGGATTTGGGGTGGCTTATAGCTAGTATCTTTCATGGAGGAAATTGGCATAGTGGGGATATCTTCTTCTAGGCTACTATGCCTGTGCTAATGCGCAGTTATGAAAATATTGACTTAAGATTTTCTTTGCGATAACTATTTTAGGAATTGTCAATTGATTAATTGTTTTTCAAACTTATTTACCACAATTCACGATCTTTAACAGCAAACAGGAAGTAATGTTATGTTCAAATTACAATTAATACTATTCATGCATTAATTTGAAATGGCTGCAGGAAATTTGCATTTGTATTCATTTATATTTGACAACTCAATACCCAACTTGAAGGATATTATATGCCCATTTAATTAATATCATGAATTTCATAATAGTTTCAGTTATTAAAGAATGTTGTTATGTAGGTGTTTTCAAGAGACCAGGTATACTTGGTTCATATGTTAAACATTTATCTCATTTGTAATAAAAAAAAATAATTAGTTAGGTACATTTAAAAAAAAAATTGTCACTTTCAGTTTGATGATCCTACATTCAACCGTTACAAGGTTCCGATAATCTTAAACCTGCCAGTAACAAAGGCAACAAACCCAAGATATGAGATCAAGATCACCAACAACGATACATTTGCTTTTCAAGTTATCCGGAGGTCCACCAAGACTGTGCTGTAAGCACGGTTTGAAATAGTAATTCCCTTTTAAGTAGGCTTTCTTACAATAGTTATTCCCCTTTAAGTAGGATTTCTTACGATAGTTATTCCCCTTTAAGTAGGATTTCTTACAATAGATATTCCCCTTTAAGTAGGATTTTTTACAATAGTTATTCCCCTTTAAGTAGGATTTCTTACACTAGTTATTCCCCTTTAAGTAGGATTTCTTACAATAGTTATTCCCCTTTAAGTAGGATTTCTTACAATAGATATTCCCCTTTAAGTAGGATTTCTTACAATAGTTATTCCCCTTTAAGTAGAATTTCTTACAATAGTTATTCCCCTTTAAGTAGGATTTCTTACAATAGTTATTCCCCTGTTGTAAGTAGGATTTCTTACACTAGTTATTCCCCTTTAAGTAGGATTTCTTACAATAGTTATTCCCCTCTAAGTAGGATTTCTTACAATAGTTATTCCCCTTTAAGTAGAATTTCTTACAATAGTTATTCTGCTTTAAGTAGGATTTCTCACAATAGTTATTCCCCTGTTGTAAGTAGGAATTCTCACATAGTTATTTCCCTTTAAGTAGGAATTCTTACACTAGTTATTCCCCTTTAAGTAGGATTTCTCACAATAGTTATTCCCCTATAAATAGGAATTCTGACTATATTTATTCCCCAGTAAGTAGGATTTCTCACAATAGTTATTCCCTTTAAGTAGGAATTCTTACAATAGTTATTCCCCTTGATGTAGGAATTCTTACACTAGTTATTCCCCTATAAATAGGAATTCTGACAATATTTATTCCCCTGTAAGTAGGATTTCTCACAATAGTTATTCTCTTTTAAGTAGGAATTCTTACAATAGTTATTCCCCTTTATGTAGGAATTCTTACACTAGTTATTCCCCTTTAAGAGGAATTGACCTATTGGAAAATTTAAGGGACTATATATATTTGTAAATTTGAAAATATTTGCGATTTGAATCTGAATTTAGTTTTGTCGTCATGTAAACAGTATTTTAATAATAACGTCTCAAATATGGCTATGTTTGACGTTTTTCATAAAAACATGAAGGTAATATATTCCAAAAAAATCACAACACAGTGACACATACTTCGGCAATAAACAATAACAAAAAGGGCGATGCGTTGTGACTTTAGTGGGTGGGGAACAATCGATTGTCACAGCAGACATAAAATCTAGAGATTGCGATTGGACTCTTTTTCATACATGTTAGGCCTACCAGTTATATAAACTAATGCTACTGTATAGAAAAACATATAAACCTTGACAATATGCCGGCAGTGAACAAGAAAGAAATGTACGATGCATCGTCACGTTGGTGGGTGGGTAGGGTAAGACAGTCATTGAACGGTTTCATTTTACAAAACAGACAACGTAATTCGACTTACTCACATTCCTGTCATACTTAAATGGATTAGCAAACAATACGTAATTATCATACGCGATTACAAAATATAATTACCAGTCGGTATGTCCGATTCGCTCTGCAGTCAGACAAAGCGTCGATGTCGAACATCGTATTGACAAGTTTACACAGTGTATGTGACGTCACTGAGCTTTAGACCAGATATCCCTATTCTATTTATGTAATCAACATCAAAATACTCCTAAGAATGTTACACGCATCATAGACCTACACAAAACAAGCATCCGAACTTCATCCTATGATGTGTTTTATGACTCTTAGCTGCAGTCATGCGGTACCTTTGATGGGCCCACTTGGTGGGACTAATCAGTGGTTTATGACCTTGTTATGCAATAGCTACTGACAGTTTGACGGTGTTTGTTTATTGTGAATAACCATGTTCGTTTCATTGCATACTCGCAATTTAAAAGTTACTTTTTGTGTTGGATAATTATACATGTCACAGCAGATCTATTAGGAAACTACTGTACAGTACTGTATTATCCCAACCAACAATAATAATTAATATAATAAATAATACATGTTCTAAACTAAGTGAATCTGAAAGTGGAAATGTTCATTTATAATTTTCATAATGGTTTAAATAGTGTAAATTTCACCGGTCACATATAGGATCCATAAGCGAGTCAACTCAAAAGCACCGAAGTTAAAACACAAAAAATAACGGCATCGGATATTTATCATGTTTCAATTCCCATTTATGGATGAAATGCCCACTGATAAGTATATGCATATTGTCTTCCTGCAGTTTTCTACAGGATACGTTTCGAGATTTGATAAGTAGTCGTCGAAGTCTGAGCTAAAAATAAACCAAAGTTCAAATTGACATACTTTTACTTTCGTTCAGGTTTCTTATATATAATCACTTTGAACCCTTTGCTCTCATGGTATTGCATCCAAATGCAACACAGTGAGCCATTTTCCAATAGTTATCTAATATAATAATACAAAATAAGTTGTCACATAAAAATAATAAATGTATGATGTCTTCCCGAAATTACCATGCATGAATACAACAGATGACAACCAGGCCATTAGGTCAATGGCAGAATCTACGTCATCACGCAAAGTGCGCGCGGAAACTACCGAATTGTTCCGGACTTTCACGAAGACAAATTTGTTGATTAAAATCATCTTTTTCTCCTCTAACTAATATTTTTTGTGGTTGGCAGCTGTTCCTAACTTTTTTTATTAGTATATCGTATATTTACATAAATGGGGTATACAGTCGATTCCATTTAATCGCATATCGGTTAATTGCATATTTCGGTTAATTGCATAAAGTTTTGAAACACAAAATCATTCGTATTCTTTTGCATGTAAAAAACCCCGTATGGAGATCTTTAACATTTCATAAGGCATCCTATCATTATGTCAGATGTTATCTGTCATGCAACTCTATGTTATTAAGTTAAGATTTATTATCATATTTGCAATCCGATGTTTGATGTTTGCAGTTATTATCCCCAAATATGTTCTGAATGTTTAAGGTTATTGCAGTCGTCATTCTGTCTTGCAAGCACAGATTTTTGTTCTGATAATGTCTGTATTACTGAAACAAAACACCACGTCAAGATGATATCTTAAAGTTAATGGATAAAGCATCAAAAGTATTTAATTCTTAAATGTTTTTATCATGCATGTGTGTCCATATGATTAACAGTTTTTTGTAAATGTTCAGGTGCTTATTCATTGTTTAATAATAGAAAATAGACAATAGACAATATTATTGTTTAATAATGTATACATTGGTAACATGTTTTAAGCACAATAAAACCCAATCTCATTTGCTGACATTCTTCATGTACTTCACCGACATATATATATACAACTTACATATTTTTGAATCCCAACTCTATAGACACAATATAAATGGTTTTAACCAGCCATACCAAACCCCGAAATTTGAGCGCCGAATTAATAGTTACCAAGTCATACTTCATTTAGGCATATTCAATAACACAATTATTGTAAGAACCCGTGAATAAACCTATACTTTTAATTGGTACGTATACATTATTATATTACCTGAATACCTGGATAGAGTTTTGATAAATGGTTGTGTAGTGTAATTTTGCCATTATTTGGCGGTTAGTTTCTTTAACATATAAATATGCGAAAATATGTCTTCACGAGGGACACTTAGCTTGGTATACACCTCGCTGATCTCGACATTATTTTGGGTTTTGCAACACCATTTCGCTATGTTACCAAACTATTTATCATAATGTTGTAAAACTTGAAATTGTTTGAAGATACGTGGGGCTTCGTTTCGAGAAGCTTATTACGATATGTGTCCTATAATGTGCAGGGCTTCACTTCAAGCGAAGCTGATGTTGGAACACTCTACCAACCCACCAACAATTTATGCTGAATAGCATGTACATTCCATCTAGCAGGTTACTATCACCATTACTATGGACAGCTGATTATTTAAAAATAATTATTGATATATCACCAACATGTACAATATACCTTTAAAATAAATATCGTCGACGTCGTTATGTTAATGACACGACGTCAACAGAGACGTATTTTTTTTCGAAGGGGTTTGGTGTCAATAAAGGAAGTATACTGAAATAAATATTCCGATGACCAGCAAATTTTATTTTAAATTCCGATAGGAAATTAAATTCTCTAAAAAATACTAAAATTGTGCAGTTTTTTATCGAGCCATATAAAAAATAAATGGCATTAATATTGTTTTTTCTTAAAATTCCTTGGTAAAAAAGCAGCGAAAGACATAGGAAATTCTATAAATAATAGTTTACAGCGTAATTTAAATGATATAATTTATATATAAGATGAAAGGTCTCGTCAAGACTAACAGTGTGATATAAAATATAATTGTATGTGACTAAACTAACAACTAACACTCTGTGATGCTAAAAACGTTGACCATTGAGTGCAACGTGACTTTTATGAAAAACGTCAAACATAGCCATATTTGAGACGTTATTATTAAAATCTTGTTCTCACGAGGACAAAACAAAATTCAGATTCAAGTCGCAAATATCTTCAAATTTACAAATATATATAGTTCAAATGCGTACCCTTTAATATTCGAATAGGTCAATTCCACCTTAAGTAGGAATTCTTACAATAGCCATTCCCCTTTAAGTAAGACTTCTTACAATAGTTATTCCCCTTTAAGTAGGAATTCTTACAATAGTTATTCCCCTTTAAATAGGAATTCTTACACTAGTTATTCCCCTTTAAAAAGGAATTCTTACAATAGTTATTCCCCTTTAAGTAAGACTTCTTACAATAGTTATTCCCCTTTAAATAGGAATTCTTACAATAGTTATTCCCCTTTAAATAGGAATTCTTACACTAGTTATTCCCCTTTAAATAGGAATTATTACAATAGTTATTCCCCTTTAAGTAAGACTTTTTACAATAGTTATTCCCCTTTAAGTAAGACTTCTTACAATAGTTATTCCCCTTTAAATAGGAATTCTTACAATAGTTATTCCTCTTTAAGTAGGAATTCTTACAATAGTTATTCCCCTTTAAATAGGAATTCTTACACTAGTTATTTCCCTTTAAGTAGGAATTCTTACAATAGTTATTCCCCTTTAAATAGGAATTCTTACACTAGTTATTCCCCTTTAAATAGGAATTCTTACACTAGTTATTCCCCTTTAGGTAAGACTTCTTACAATAGTTATTCCCGTTTAAGTAAGACTTCTTACAATAGTTATTCCCTTTTAAATAGGAATTCTTACACTAGTTATTCCCCTTTAAATAGGAATTCTTACACTAGTTATTCCCCTTTAAGTAAGACTTCTTACAATAGTTATTCCCCTTTAAATAGGAATTCTTACACTAGTTATTCACCTTTAAAAAGGAATTCTTACAATAACCATCCCCCTTTAAGTAAGAATTTTTACAAGGTCACTTCGTGGGCATTTGTCACTTACAGTGACATTTCTTGTTGGGTTATACTTTTCATTGCTGTGATGCAGAAAAACATAATTATGTGCCAAGAATGAGCTTGATCATTTACTTGAACTTGATTTAATTAATAGAGCACATCATAGACAATGCTTAATTTTGAATTTTTGAGAAATTTGAAGACAGTTATGGTCTTGCAGAAAATATTAAAAGACCGGGATCATAAAGACTCCCATCATGTGGCTAGTCTGGTTTATGTATGTATGTATATAGTGGGGTTAACGCTTCTTTTAACAATCTGTCAGTCATATCACAATGGCGTCTACTTGTAGCAGTGTAATCAATGTTCAACTTTATAGTGCTGCCACACTGGAATACCACGCTGTCGACACATGACATGATACCCCACTCATCACATTATTCTAACACCAGTCCTACTACCCTTTTAAGTTTATATGCCAGATGTTAAGCAAAGGAGCTACTAGTGGAGCTGGAACTACTAGTAGAGCTACTGGTACCCTGTTTATGAAGTCTTTGGTGTAACCCACAGAGTAAAAGAAACCCACAACCTCCCACATGTGAGGTGAACGCTCTACCACTATTAGCCAAAAGTCCAAATAAAATGTAACCCAGACATTTTGTTAGATTGAATTATACTTGATTGCTTCAGATTTATCATTTCCCAATGTTGGTTACATAACTGTGTTGCATATTTCCTTTATGATCTTAGAAAATGTGAGAAATGTTTTACCTTCACACATTGTCTTCAGCTGGGACACTGGTGTTGGAGGCCTGGTGTTGTCGGACCAGTTCTTACAGATCAGTACGAAACTTCCGTCCAAGAATATCTATGGGTTTGGTGAGAATCTTCACAAGAGTTTCCGACATGACCTGAATCACAAGACTTGGCCAATGTGGTCCAGGGATCAAGCCCCGTCAAGGCAGGTAAGTACATAAGGGCATTACAAGCATTGTCATAAAAGCACTGTTGTTCTGAATCCTTCCTGGAAGCTTGATCCATTTTCTATTTACACCCTTTCCCTATAAGGAATGTGGTGTTTGCAGAATTGGGGTGTTGAGGAGTGAAAGAGGGGTACAGAGAACTAACAGAGAAGAGACAATTCAATTTTTTTGGCAATAATAACTTCCCGTGGGCTTGCTGTTTTACGAAACCAAAAAACGCTAGGGGGAAAACCTACATATTCAAATGGGTGACCATTTGGAAGAATACAGCTGGGTTTGCATGGGTTAACACTGAGTTACCCATACAGTTCATTGAATATAGCTGTTAATGTAAATTTACTTAAACATTTCAGGCGTATGGTAACTTGTACGGTGTGCATCCATTCTACACGTGTATGGAAGGTGATGGCAAGTCCCACGGTGTATTTCTACTCAACAGTAATGCCCAAGGTAAGGTGATGGCAAGTCCCACGGTGTATTTCTACTCAACAGTAATGCCCAAGGTAAGGTGATGGCATGTCCCACGGTGTATTTCTACTCAACAGCAACGCCCAAGGTAAGGTGATGGCAAGTCCCATGGTGTATTTCTACTCAACAGTAATGCCCAAGGTAAGCACATTTAACAGTAATGCCCAAGGTAAGGTGATGGCAAGTCCCACGGTGTATTTCTACTCAACAGTAATGCCCAAGGTAAGGTGATGGCAAGTCCCATGGTGTATTTCTACTCAACAGTAATGCCCAAGGTAAGCACATTTAACAGTAATGCCCAAGGTAAGGTGATGGCAAGTCCCACGGTGTATTTCTACTCAACAGTAATGCCCAAGGTAAGGTGATGGCAAGTCCCACGGTGTATTTCTACTCAACAGTAATGCCCAAGGTAAGGTGATGGCAAGTCCCACGGTGTATTTCTACTCAACAGTAATGCCCAAGGTAAGGTGATGGCAAGTCCCATGGTGTATTTCTACTCAACAGTAATGCCCAAGGTAAGCACATTTAACAGTAATGCCCAAGGTAAGGTGATGGCAAGTCCCACAGTGTATTTCTACTCAACAGTAATGCCCAAGGTAAGGTGATGGCAAGTCCCACGGTGTATTTCTACTCAACAGTAATGCCCAAGGTAAGGTGATGGCAAGTCCCACGGTATATTTCTACTCAACAGTAATGCCCAAGGTAAGGTGATGGCAAGTCCCACGGTGTATTTCTACTCAACAGTAATGCCCAAGGTAAGGTGATGGCAAGTCCCATGGTGTATTTCTACTCAACAGTAATGCCCAAGGTAAGCACATTTAACAGTAATGCCCAAGGTAAGGTGATGGCAAGTCCCACGGTGTATTTCTACTCAACAGTAATACCCAAGGTAAGGTGATGGCAAGTCCCACGGTGTATTTCTACTCAACAGTAATGCCCAAGGTAAGGTGATGGCAAGTCCCACGGTGTATTTCTACTCAACAGTAATGCCAAAGGTAAGGTGATGGCAAGTCCCACGGTGTATTTCTACTCAACAGTAATGCCCAAGGTAAGGTGATGGCAAGTCCCATGGTGTATTTCTACTCAACAGTAATGCCCAAGGTAAGCACATTTAACAGTAATACCCAAGGTAAGGTGATGGCAAGTCCCACGGTGTATTTCTACTCAACAGTAATGCCCAAGGTAAGGTGATGGCAAGTCCCACGGTGCATTTCTACTCAGCAGTAATGCCCAAGGTAAGGTGATGGCAAGTCCACGGTGTATTTCGACTCAACAGTAATGCCCAAGGTAAGCACATTTGACAGTAATGCCCAAGGTAAGCACATTTGACAGTAATGCCCAAGGTAAGCACATTTGACAGTAATGCCCAAGGTAAGGTGATGGCAAGTCCCATGGTGTATTTCTACTCAACAGTAATGCCCAAGGTAAGCACATTTGACAGTAATGCCCAAGGTAAGCACATTTGACAGTAATGCCCAAGGTAAGCACATTTGACAGTAATGCCCAAGGTAAGCACATTCAACAGTAATGCCCAGGTAAGCACATTTGACAGTATAGACAAATCAATAATCTGACAACTTCCTGCAAAATCCAAGACAAATCCCACGGATAATTTGTCTGCTGCTATTTCAATTTATGATTTGTTGTGCTGAAATTTGGTAGTTCTTGTGTCACCTTTGTAGAATGGCAGACACTTAGGGATCACTTTTTCTTGCATACCGGATAAGACTATCCATGTTTTACATGGGGGATGGAAAGTCTTATCTTTATGGGTAAAGATAAAAGTCACGCGCGCACCAACATCCAGTATGCGGGAAAATATGTAAAATGTCAGTAGCTGGCAGTGTCAATGCACAACATGTCTCTGATATGCAAGAAAAGAATCTATCATGGGTATTCGGGTCAGATAGGGAATTCCAATCCTCGGTATAAGTGTTTTAATCGGAACCTCGGCAGAGCCTCGGTTCCTATAAAAACACTTATACCTCCACCGGATACCCATGAAAGATTCTTATAATCTGTCATCTGTCATTGTCTGTCACAATTTAACCTGCAAGCAAATCATGGCTGTAACTTGAAAAGTATTTGACCTATGTTCATTAACCTTTACACACGTCTTCATCTTAACTCAAGAAATTTTGTTACACATGTCCAGTAACTTTTACTTTCATTTTGGCAGAAGTATGCCCCCTTTCATAAAACTTAACCTGCAACCAATAAGCACATGGCAGGCTAAACACAAGTGTTCCATGGAACACCCTTCTAGTTATTGTCATGATGTGCACCCAATCTGGTTTGGATGTTTACTTACACCAATAAAAACCTTTTGATTTTGAGGTCAAAGGTCAAGGTCACTGATACTATGCAGTCAATTTCTTTTTGATGCATTAATTGCACTAAAGTCTGGTAGGATGGTTATCGTTAATAATAACAAGACCTAAGGATCACCACATCAAAGTTCAGGATTGTCATAACTTAATCTAACCTATTGTTTGAACCTATTCGATTTTACTTCGATTTTACTTCGATTGGGGTTTACCATAAATAGAGAGATGTCAACATTCGAATATTCATATAACTTGCATATCTTACATGTTACAGACTACAGTTTCACGCCACTGCCCATGTTGACCTATAGAACCATTGGTGGTATCTTAGATTTCTATATGTTCCTTGGACCAGAACCAGAGAGTGTTGTACAACAGTATACAGGGGTAAAACTTTGTTCTTGCTTTGAAAAATGGAAGACATTTGTTGAATCTTAATGTGTAATGAAATGTCGAATAGTTCCACAAATGACACCATGTAGTCTTAAATTTACTGCACATGCTGAACATTGAAAGGGTACTTTTTTGACTTGAATAAATTGTTTAAATTTAGTACTTTCTAAACTACTCATTTGGTGACACATTCTAGAATATGTTTCTTTTAATCACAAACAATGCCTTATTTTTTCTTAGCATCCTCAAGACATGTTGGGCATCTTGATAGGTACATTTATTTGAAAGAAGTGCAATATATTACCAGTATGCTAAATGTTTTATTTCTGTAATGAAAGTACGTAAAATATTTTTAACTGATCATAGTTTATTTATCATCAGGTCATTGGTCGCCCCTACATGCCACCCTATTGGTCGCTCGGGTTCCAGTTGTGTCGCTATGGTTACAAGAGTTTAACAAAGCTACAAGAAGCTGTGGACAGGACTAAAAGTTTCGATATTCCTCATGTAAGTTGGAGAATATATGTTTGAATCTGTAAAATCATATTGCTAATGATAATTATGCTCCCTGGAAAATTGCAGTTTTCTTTCCATACCAAAAGTTTATAAAAATCTGTCTTTGATCTGGTCCACATTTATGACAGGTGTAGATTGTGTCAGTTTGACACTCTTGTTCAAATTCTAATCTTCAACATTGCTTATTCAAATTTATTCAATTATTTGCATATGTCTGTGATTTTTTTCCTTATTAAAGTGGTACCGGTAGAATGCCCCATTCACAATCTGAAAGGGACCTTCACAATTTCTGTGCTTATGATAAACACATGGAAATAGTGTTTTTTCATAATAAAAAGCTTAACAATTCACATCTTGTGGTATATTTTAATGAGAAACATTAATTTCTTCTTAATTTTGGCACGAATGTTTCGATTCGTCTGTTTTTTTGCGCACAATATGACCTATTTATGTGTCGACGTGCCATTAAACACCATTCATTCATTCTATTTTTTCCAAGCATCTGTGTATGTCAGCTGGGGTGACTTCCAGTTATCATTACCATGTGTTTTAGTACCCTCTATGAGTTTTTAACGGGAGTTTGAGAAAAAATCAAGTGTCCAGTTGACTCGTAGTTGAAAACGTAGCGAAACACGAAATATACTAATAAAAAGCTTGTAAAACCTGCTGAAACAGGGTATCGGCACATTGAGGTGATGCTCGGCAAGTGATTTTACTTTAAATACATGATGATCATGTTATCAAACTCTTACTTGTTGAGTGTTATGCATATTGAAGTTAATTATTTTGGTTTTACTGTTTAATTTTCAGCAATCTATATCTGCGTTCTAGAATAAACATTCAAATTCAGACATATTAAAAGTCAATAAATGTAGTCTAGACTGGGTGTAATAAATGTTGTAACTATACTACCAGGTATGTTTTTTTTTGTTAATGTGACACAGTCCTTGAAAAATGCACAATTTTAAGAAATTGACACTAATTTTTCACACATTGCCTGGTACCAGACCCATTCACAAATTGGGGAAAAATACCACTGTATGTCTTCAGTATCACCGAGGCCACCCAGACGCACATGTTCCATAACTCTGTATTGCAAATAGCAACGATTGTGGCCCTTTAACTAAGAAATTCATAACGTCTGGTCCCTGTTCGGCAAGACATACTGTGAATCTGTTGATGCATGTCATTTTATTAAATGTAATTTTTCAGGATGTACAGTACGCAGATATAGACCACATGCAGGAACAAATGGACTTTACTATCGACGAAATAAACTTTGCTGGTCTATCCGACTACTTCACCTCTCTCAAAAATGAGGGAATGAAGACTATTATCATTCTGGTGAGTCTTAATATATATATTACTGAGACAGAATGAAATAATTCCCAATTACTGTCCCAATATATATTATTTCTATAAAATATGATTTTTTAGTGTCCCAAAACATAATATCAAACATCTTTTAGGCGTAAATTTCAGAGAAAATTGGGAATAGTATACATATTTGTGCTATGTTACTGAGTTTGATGTATAATACACTAAACTAATTAAGCTTATCTGTAACTGCTTTTTCTACACTATAATGGGCTAATTTAATTATTTGATAATCAATCCAGCATTGTCAATGAACAAAAGCAATCATGGTAGCCACTCCCAGGGGCATTCCCGGGGCTAATTTAGGTATACGCACCATCGAGTTTTGGATTCACAAATGTGCCTAACCCCCCTATACCTTCAGTTTTTATTGCATTTTTCGCTTTTTTAGCCTTTTTTATTTGTTTGCTTCTTTAATAGCCTGTACGCACGTGCGTCAGTGCGTATGCCCAGATACGCCATTGACTCCAAAGGCTATTCATTTATTTTACTTGGTATAAGAAGTTATTTCTATGTGAAACTGACCAATGTAAGTCCTGGCTCAAACCCGCTTCTTAGCGCTTCTCCAACTTTCGCGTTTAGCTCAGTTTCTCAGATACTATTTGTAAATATTGACCTTCACTTTATATAAGGCTACCATTATTGACCTTGATCATCATTTTGGACTTGTAAAAGATAATGCTTTCTCTGTTTCTAAGAGACTATTAATCTTGCAGTGTTAACACTTTATACAAAGTTATATATTGACAACAACAAGAAATATTCCTATTAGAATTAGTAGACACCTCCTCCCCACCTACAGTCAGTGATTTGTCAGCCACAGCCATCTAGTATAATGTATATTTCTAGGACCCAACGCTGATTACAAATGTGACCGGTTATGAACCCTATGACAACCTGACGGCCATCGAGGGATCTATAAAATGGCCGACTGATTACAATGCCCCAGTTGCTGACAAGGACAGTACAGATGCTCTCCTCGGATATGTATGTTTACCTTTATACATGTTAAAATTTAAAAGTTCAACTCATAGAAACACTTTGATATTGTTAGACATTACACTTAACTAGACTTATTAAAAGTTTGATGGACTTTGTAAAAATGACACATTTGATAGTCCTTAAATGTTAAACATTTGATAGTCTTTAGAATTAAGGCCTTGTAGATACTTTAATATGTCTGCCTTTAAAGAGATTTAAAATGAATACCTTTCATATGGATAGTCGTTAAAATGTTACCTTGAACCGACTTCAAATCTTTGAATGTAAACATTTGTATTCCTTATCAAAGATACATTTGAGGTTTTCTAATTTCAGAATGCCTTTTTAAAGAATTAAGACTTACTAGTCTTCATACAATGTTGTTAACCCTTAACCTGCTACGCACGACTATAATAGCCTTGCGTCCATTGTAAACCCAGATCAGGTTTTTTACAATGTCCAACTGCTGATCAGTAATTTTCCCAAAAACATCACTTTGTCACATAAATGGAATGGTCTTAATTCAAAGGAAGAACAGTCCATTATATATATGTAGCAGGTTAAGGGTTAAAACATTATCTTTTATTGACTATTATTTACAATGTCTTACCTGTTGCATATGTTTCAACTAATACATAGAGTATCTTACATGTGACTGTGTATTATTGATTTTAGTAAATGAGTTGGATAAAATGATAGGATACGGGGCTCTGCCAACGAGTTTATTAAAGTCAATAATACACAGTCACGAATGTAAGATTCTGTTTATCACATAAAACACCTACTATGATGTGATAGTTTCACTTTAATGTAGAAATAGGTAATATTAGTAATTCATACAGAAAATATGGATAATATACATGATAAATAGAATATTATGTCAGTGCCTTTTACTATCAAGTTTATTAGGCTCGGCACGAAAACGAAGAATGGCGAGGCTCTTCTTCGTTTTCTAAGCCTCGCCTAATAAACTTGATAGTAAAAGGCACTGACATAATATTCTCTATCTATTAATTATTTAGGTTTGGCCAAATGGTAAAGTAGTCTTCCCCGACTTTTTCAAGGACAGAACTAAGGATTTGTGGAAACGACTGATCGTGAAACATCATTCCACGATACCATTTGATGCTGTTTGGATTGTATGTTGTTATTACAGGACTTGCTATATGTAATGTTGTAGCTAATATACGTATACTATACTTCATTTCTTTGTCAGGAAGCATATTTGTGTATATGATTACATTATATTTTTATCAATATGTCACTTGATAAATATCTATCTTTATATGTTGCCCCATGCACCCACAAGCATAATTTGGCAACTGCCCGTCACATCTAGTTAGAAATGGTAAAGGTGAATAAAATGTGAATTAAACCGAATCAAACATGGAAGCTGACAATAGCTTTAAATTAAGAAATTAAAAAATATATGTAATCAAAAAACAATTTGACCATGAAAGTTATAAAAAAACAAAGAGTAAAATTGGTAATTGACGTAGAGAAATAAAACATTCTTTAGTGAATATATTGCATTAAAGTAATCTTTGGTAATATATATGTTAGGACATGAATGAGCCAGCCAACTTTGGAACAAATGAGGAGAAACCCTGGAACTGGCCTGTAAATGCCATCCCCTACTGGAGCCTCAAATGTCCACAGAACAATAGATATGAGAATCCACCATACAGAACAAGTAAGTTGTGCCACAGGTTCCCGGAAAGTTAGCAGTGTTGATAATCAAGCAGGTTGACCTAAACAATTCCATTAAAAGTATAAACTTCATTAATTTCTATTTTTACATTCCTTATGAAACTAGACAGCTTATACAAATCAATCTCGATGGCGTGGATGACAGCGTTAACATACAATGAATTATAATGCCAAGATGGGGAATTGTATCCCGAATTGCATTGATGAGAAGTGAGTCCCCTAGCATATGCACTAGAAAAAGTAAGTTTGCCATGGTCCCAGGAAACTTAAAAATGTTGGTAAGCAGGCTGGCGTTTATTATAAAATTACGTGTTGATCCGCATTCCCGAATCAAAATGGCAGGTTGCAAAGCACCCGATTATAGGTTAAGTTGAAAGAATATTACAGAGGTACAGCGCTTTGGGGTGTATAGAATCATTGGTAGTAAATAATCATTTCCTGTTTAAATTCAGTTTTCTCAGCTCATGTATTTTAGATTATTTTAAAACTTTCCAGGCTTAAAGATATATCGTATAAGCATACATTTATTCAATGGTGAAATTATTTGGAACATTTTTCCATGCAAAATATATCACTACGTGCAACACCTCTCAGAAAAAATGATTTTATACTACCTGAATGATGTGTGTTTTTGAAACGAAAAATTCATACTGTCACAATAAACTCAGAAATAAATATTTGCTGTTTTAACAAATGTTAGGGACAAAAGTCAACATGCAATCATCAATTAAGGTAACTTGTTGAAGTTTGGCACTTTTAAGGATAAAATGAAATTATGTTAATATTGGTGCAAAAACGCCTATTAAAAAATCACAGTTTCAGGACAATAATTTTAGAAATGTTGCTATCATACAACTAAAAGAGTAAATCTAAATCAGAAATCAAATAAACATTTTCTTTTCATTTTAAAATTAGATGTTTCTGAGTGCAACCCAAGTGATTCTATACCCCTCAAAGCACTGTACCAGTATTGATTTGACATTGTGCCAACATTTGAATTAAAAGGCTGTAAAGCACTATCTATAGAAATAGATTATTCTGTCAATTGAGAAATATTTGGGACATACATTCAGATGGGTAGAATTATTACACATGTAATAAGGTTACTATTATCTTGAGTAGTACATGCCACATAACTTATAATTATATGCTAAAGTAACAAAAGGTAAGCTCATTTTCTTAAAGTTCCCCGGCCATGTTTTGTTTCATAAACATGTTTATGTTTATTTAAATCAAAATCAATACACAACAATAGATATTTACAATTCAGACATTGCAATATCTGTGAAAAGCGAGAATAAGATTTTATTTGATGACATAGAAAACTTTGAATGGGTGAATTAATCCACAGGTAACTATATTGATCAATTATCTGGCAACAGTTGTTCAGCTATACAATTCAGATTTACCTCATTTCCCCGTGCAGTCATGCAGTGGTAAAAGTAGTATCTACGTCATGCAAATAATACTTATTTTTACATACAACTTAGTAGCAGATTTAAATATATGTTTCTCTCCGGGACTACCAAGAAATGTTTATATGATGTTTAAGAGTTAAATTTGTTAATTGATAATACTACAAAAAAGAGGTGGCCATTCATCTTTAAGTTAAAAAACACTGACAATGCACTGTAAGGCATGACAATAAATTACTAAATTCTAACAATTAGAATCTTTTTGACAGAGGCAGCATATGTTTTTGACAACAATGGCAAGGAAGCCTATATAACAGACAAGACAATATGTATGGTGACACGACAGGGTAACGACGACGAATACAGACATTATGACGTACATAGTCTGTATGGCTGGAGTCAGACACTTCCCACATTAGAGTAAGTATATTTCCAAGTGTTTTCTAAATTTTATGTCCTGAGAAAATATATGAAGGCCAGTAAGAGTAACAATGATATTAGTTTTGTACGACTAGACGCAGACAGTCCTACAGCAGAAAAAATGTCATTGTAATCAAGTATTATCCCCAACTGTGAGTGGTCAAATTCCATTTTTAGCTCTACTGGCCAAAGGCCAGCAGAGCTTATGGGATGACGAGTTGTCCGTCGTCCGGCCGTCCGGCCGTCCGGCCGTCCGTCGTTAACTTTTGTCTTGTTACCACCATAGGGCCTTCATTTTTCATCCGATCTTTACCAAACTTTAACAGGTTGTTAATATCAATGAAAGCTCGGACAAGTTCGAAAACCAGTTAGATCGGAATAATTTCACCGGAGTTATGGCCCTTGTTTTGCTGAAAAATGCCATATTAAGCCTTGTGAACACTCTAGCACCTTCATTTATTATTTGATCTTCACCAAACTTGCACAGATTGTGAATATCAATGAAGGCTCGAACAAGTTCGAAAACCAGCCAAATCAGATTTGTAACACCGGAGTTATGGCCCTTGATTTTTCTGAAAATTTCTGTTTTCTGCCTTGTGAACACTCTAGCACCTTCATTTATTATTTGATCGTTACCAAACTTGCACAGATTGTTGATACCAATTATAGCTTGGACAAGTTCGAAAATCGGCTGAATTGGGTCAGTAACACTGGAGTTATGGCCCTTGTTTTTCTGAAAAATGGCATTTTCTGCCTTGTGAACACTCTAGCACCTTCATTTATTATTTGATCTTTACAAAACTTGCACAGATTGTTAATATCAATGAAAGCTCGGACAAATTTGAAAACCAGCTAGATCGGACCATTAACAGCGGAGTTGTTGCCCTTGATTTAGTTAAAAATGCTATATTTTGCCCCATTAAGACAATAGGGCCTTCATCTTTCATTCACTCTTTACCAAACTTTACCAGATTGTTTATATAAATGAAAGCTCAGATAAATTCAACGACCAACTAGATTGGACCATTCACAGCGGAGTTATGGCCCTTGATTTAGTTAAAAATGCTATATTTTGACTCGATAGGGCCTTCGTCTTTCATTCGATCTTTACCAAACTTTACCAGATTGTTTATATAAATGAAAGCTTGGACATTTTGAAGACCAGCCAGATCGGACCAGTAACAGCAGAGTTATGGCCCTTGATTTAGTTAAAAATGCTATATTTTGACTCGATAGGGCCTTCGTCTTTCATTCGATCTTTACCAAACTTTACCAGATTGTTTATATAAATGAAAGCTTGGACATTTTGAAGACCAGCCAGATCGGACCAGTAACAGCAGAGTTATGGCCCTTGATTTAGTTAAAAATGCTTTATTTTGCCTCCTTAATTCGATGGGGGCTTCATCTTTCATCTGATCTTTACAAAACTTTACCTGATTGTTGTTATCAATGACAGCTCAGACAGTATTGAAAGCCAGATCGGACCAGTAACGAATGAGTTATGTCCCTTGATTTAGTTAAAAATGCTATATTTTGCCTCGTTAAGATTATCTTAATTTTTAAAAGATGGATAAAAGTATTTTACACCAATATTAAATCTTGTGTTATAGTAAATGGCCACCTCTCAGACTGGTTTTCTATACATCGAGGCTGTCGTCAGGGCGACCCACTCTCTCCATATATATTCATTCTGTGTTCAGAAATACTGGCTGTCTTGATAAGGAATAATATAAATATAAAAGGTTTAAGAATAGGTTCCAAAGAACATATACTTTCGCAATATGCAGATGACACTACATGAATACTGGATGGTTCAGAAAAATCTCTAAGACACGCTCTTAAAACTTTAACATTTTATGCAAGAGTCTCCGGCCTTCATATGAACTTAGATAAAACTAAGGTTATTTGGATAGGCTGTAGAAAAAGATGTAATGTGAAAATTTGCAGAGAATATGAACTAGGTTGGGAACATGACTCCTTCACTCTTTTAGGAATTAAATTCTCTGTAGACCTAGACACAAAATGTACTATTAATTATAAAAGCAAAATTGAAGATATAAAGAAACTCTTGAGTAGCTGGTCAAAAAGGATCCTCTCACCAATAGGTAAAATCACCGTAATAAAGAGTCTAGCCACTTCAAAAATAAATCATTTAATTTCATCAATACCTAACCCCCATCAAAGTGTAATAAATGAACTAAAATCATTATTTTTCAACTTTTTGTGGGGTGGTAAAAAAGATAAAGTCAAACGTCAAGTTATATATCAAGATAAAAAGCGAGGTGGTTTAAGAATGATTGATATTGACTGCTTTTTTAAGTCTTTAAAAATCACCTGGATAAGACGTCTTTTGAAAAGCGAAAATAACTACTTAAGCATTGTTCAAGACATGAACCCATGGATAAAAGATTTTACATTATTTGGCATAGACTATATAAATAACAATTTAAAAACATTGGATAACCCTTTCTGGAAAGATGTATTTGAAAGTTATAAATATTATTTGCATAATTTTTCACCAACCTCATGGCATCAGTTTCATGGGGTTCCGTTATGGTACAACGAAGATTTAAAGGTCGGAGGCTCATCTATTTTTTTGCACCATTGGTTCTCGAAAGGCATTTTTTTCATCAATGACTTGCTTGATATAAGCGGTAAATTTTTATCATTTAAAGTCTTTAAAGAAACCTATGAATTAAAAACAAATTTTCTAGAATATGAAGGTGTTGTAGCATCAATTAAAAGGCTGCTATGTTCATACAAGTTCTCACTTTTTCCTTGCAAAGGTACAAATCCTATAATCACTTTCCATCTATCAAACATTTTAAAAGATATTAAAGGTAGCAGATCAATTTATGATGCAATTCTTATAAAAAATATAACCCCATCAGCGATAATAAAATAGAATGAAGAATTTAATAATAAATACCTAAATTGGAATAACATTTTTGCTGCAACATTTAAAATAAATCAGGATGTAAAACTCCAATGGTTCCAGTATAGGATAAACCATAGGATTCTAGGTACCAATTATTTACTAAAAAAAATGAACATTTCTCATTCTGATAAATGTACTCTTTGTAATAAAGCGGTAGAAACAATTAAACATCTATTTTATGACTGTGAGGTTTCAAAGTTATTTTGGTCAGACTTATCTACTTTAATTAACAGCACATGTACTAGCATAGTGACTAACTGGTCAGACTCAGATATTATATTAGGAAATACTAAATTTGATAATATCCTTAATAAAATTCTAATATTAGGAAAATACCATATATTCTTTCAAAAACAAAATAATTCTGCACCATCCTGCCTCAACTTTATTTACTATTTAAAATCAGTTTATAAAACTGAAAAATTCATTGCTTATACAAACTCAAAAGATATATACTTTCATAAAATATGGAACCGATATGAAAATATTGTCGCCGAACCATAACTACTATTTGCTACTATAGCAATTGCTATAAATTGCTATAAATATCATAAACTACATCTACTGTTTACCCTTCCGTATTCTATTTTATTTGTCCAAATGTCAAGTTACTCAACTTTATAGATATGTGTCTTCTTTCGAGTATGAAACATGTCATCTTTTTCTGCCAAAAACCTTTTTCTAAAAAATTTCATAACTTATGGAACACGTTTATGTAACAAGAGGTATGACAAGCATTTGCAGTTTTAAAACTAGTCATTCTTCGATCGCTTTATTTGATAAGTCGATGCTTGTTATTACCCCTTGGTAATCTACATCATGATGTAAAGTTTAGCATACAATTGTAATACAAGTAAAATATGTACATATCTCATGCCATTATGCTTTAAACCATACATAAACATAGTCATATATTATTCAATACATTTGTAAAAACTTTGTATTTATTACTAGGTCATGAATGGGAGATAAATTTGTAATGCAAGAACTACAGATAAGCTGAGTATTTAAATATTTAACTGGCATTCGCCCTGCAAATTTTATTTTATGAAGCTTGCTCAGACTGCCAGTCTACCCTCATTCTAAATCCGATGGAACAAATACTAATTACAGACAAAAGATGGTAATAGTTCTATTATGAACAAGACAATGTCTTACAAGTTATTCTCCCCGTACAAAAGATAAAAAAGAACACATTGTCTTTAAACTAAATAGAACTAACAATGAAAGGTAATTATATTTAAGATATGGTATACAACTATCAATTGATATTTAACAATCACAATGTTTTTGTAATTAAAGATCACCCACTCATGACCTCAAGAATAGATAAAAAAGAAAAAATCCCCAATTAATAACTTTTCTACACATTATATATGATTTTTTTTTCACTGTTATATTGTATATAATTGTATGCATAATATATTGTAAGGTGCACAGAGGGATGGTCCTCCCCGACCCTCGTGCACCTATGACGGGGAGAATAAACGGACCACCACTTTGGTGATCAAAATTAAAAAAAAAGATTATAGGGCCTTCATTTTTCATGCGATCTTTATGAAACTTTACGAGATTGTTCATATAAATGAAAGCTCGGTCAACTTCGAAAACCAGCCAGATCGGACCAGTAATAGTGGATTTAAATCGCTCTTGATTTAGTTAAAATTTCTATATTTTGCCTCAAGACGATAGGGCCTTCATCTTTCATCCAATCCTTAAGAAACTTTACCAGATTGTTAATATCGATGAAAGCTTGGACGAGTTCGAAAACCATCCAGATTGGACCATTTACATCGAAGTCATGGCCCTTGATTTTCTTAAATATGCTATATCGTGGCCTCATTAAGACGAAAGGGCCTTCATTTGGCCGGATTTCATTGAAACTTTGCAGGGATGATCAGTACCAAGCCTAGTTGTATATAGTCACTGTGTTCCAGTTGAATGATTTTGGCAGAGTTATAGCCCTTTAACGGTTTTAATACACAAACTTTGTTCAGACTAGTTCTCCTGAACCCCTGGCCGGATTAAACGAAACTTTTTAGGGATGATCGATTCTTTATCTAGTTGTGCACATCATCGCCGTGTTCCGGTTGAATGATTTTTGGCGGAGTTAGGGCCCTTTAAAGGTTTTAATACGCAAACTTTGTTCCGACTAGTTCTCCTTAACCTCTGGCCGGATTTAAACGAAGCTTTTTAGGGATGATCAATTCCATGTCTAGTTTTGCAAATCATTTATTCGCGTATATCGGATAAATTATTTTTTTTGACAGAATTATGGCCCTTTAAAGGTTTTAATACACAAACTTTGTCTGATCTACTTCTCCTGAACCCCTCGCCAGATTTCAATGAAACTTTGCAGGGATGATCAGCACCAAGTCTAGTTGTGCATGTCATTGTCACGTTCCGGTTTACAGAAATTTGGCAGAGTTATGGCCCTTTAAAGGATTTTGATACCACAATTTTTTTTCGGGCTAGTTCTCCTGAACCCCTGGCTGGATATAGATGAAACTTGACAAGGATGATCAGTATCAAGCCTAGTTGTGCATATCATCGCCATATTTTGGTTGAATGATTTTTGGCAGAGTTGTGACCCTTTAAATGTTTTAATACACAAACTTTGTCCAGATTTCAGCGAATCTTGGCGAGAATGATCAGTACTAAGCCTAGTTGCACCTGTCATTGCCATGTTCTGGTTGAATTATTTTTGAAAGACTTGTGGCCCCTTATACATAAACTTTATCTTGAGCCAGTAGAGCATCCACAGGCCCTCTTGGGCCTCTTGTTTGTGCATACATTTATGTTTATATTTTTGTTTTTATAAATACATTTGTAAAGATCTCCATAAAATAAACATAACCTCTTCAGATCTGATCAGAAATCTTTAAAATAAGTTCTTTTTAAATGGAAAAACTCCACTGTGTATCTGGCAGTCATGCCTGGAAATTAATATTTTTGAATTTGAAATACACTAATATTCAAAAATTAGCATCCGTTTTGTACTATTGCTATGGTTATGTATAAAATTTATTATACAGGGCAGCCAGAGAAGCGACGGGAGAAAGGAGTTTAGTTCTGACCCGCTCCACGTACCCAGGCAGTGGTAAACATGGTGGCCACTGGCTAGGTGATAACGAGAGTAAATGGAACGATTTAGCAGAGTCCATTATAGGTATGTAGGTCTGGGATTTGCATTATAAAAAACAAAAACAGTAAGAATTATTTTAATTATATTTATAAGAAAATATAAATATATAACGAATAAATGTATCGGGTAATTTGCTGTCAGATGTTTAAACATGTTTCCCCATTTTGCTGGCACAATTGTGTTTAGCTTGACTTCTGTAACCATTTACTTCAAATTTTGTTATTAACTAAATTAAATTCCTAATTTGAATTCTAGTGGATTATACCAATTTCTACTGTATTCTTGATGCAATTTTTTTCTGTTTTATTTACAGGAATGTTGGAGTTCAACTTGTTTGGTATACCATATGTAAGTGTTGTACTAGTGAGACTTCAATAATAATGATTTCTTTGGCTGGCGTGGCGCAGTCGGTAGCGCGGCGGATTTGTAACTGGAGGCCCCGGTTTCAATCCTCCGTGGTGCCACTGAGTTTCGTTGGTGTGTTCTTGGGCAAGACACTTTCCCTTAGCCTCGTCCGTCGGATGGGGACGTAAACCGGGCGGTCCCGTGTATCGGTCTATCCTCCAACACGTTAAAGAACCATAGGAATATATTCGATAATAAGAGTAGGGCACGGTTCCCGGATTCCTATGTATCCTTCCCCTCTCTCTGGGGTGGCTCTAAATAACCTATACTGTGTTGATGAGCCGTTAAACAACATTCAATTCAATTTGGACACGAGGCACTTACAAACTGAACGTTATTTTCATTATAATATCTGGGATTACATAAAATCCTGACATGATATCAAACCCTGTTAAATATTCCTTGGCTCCAGTGGTAAACACATTTCAAAAAGTAATGATTTCTTAAAGACCCTGATAAACATAATGTATACATGTGTTGAACCAATATTCTTGCCTTCTTGTGGATATGATGTTATAGCCTACATCATTCATTACCTTGTCTAATGGCTAAATACTGCTATTGTAGCAGATGTAATGCTACGGAAACCATAACTATCAATGAACAGATTCTTACATTTAGTCCTGAAATGTATCTTGTTTAATAGATTTGTTTGGCAATTTTTTTAGTCTTTATTTTATAATCATAAAGTTTTATGAGATAAAATGAGATTAACCGCTCAATATTCCATGTCAGATTGGAGCAGACATCTGTGGATTCTGGGGTAACACTACTGCGGAGATGTGTAAACGCTGGATGCAGCTGGGCGCTTTCTACACCTTCAGTAGGAACCATAATGGCATTGATAACATGGTGAGATGTAATATTTTCTGTTTCCTTCCTTGATTACTGTTTAAAAAAGGGTAAACTTTGTTATACCCCTGAAACTTAAGTTTGAGAGAGCTATATAGGTTTTACTTTGTTGTGACCGGACCCGTCGCTATCTGTCCTGTCCGTTCAGAAACCACTTTTCAGAATTCAATGAAACTTCACACATGTATTCTGTATTAATAGAAAACATGCCTCTCGCGAAATACACATGGCTGGATTCGCCAATTTCCAAGCAGATTTTATTCTATTATCATGTCTGTATGAGACCAATGAATAGTAAAGGATTTTTGTATTAGATCCACGGTTGACGGGTCTGGCATTGCTTCTTGTGTCATTATTTTCATTTGATGTTGGGCCTGCTGATTACAAAAGTTGGACATAGAATAATGCTTTTCTGAGGATGAGCAATCAATTTAACCATAGGATGAAAATGTTGAATGAGTGGTCCCATTGTTTTGGACTTTTATATCCAGGCATGGAAAAGAACAGATAAATTAATTTAAAAGAAGTATAAGTTATCCTTGTTCCTCAGTATCCTCTTCCCCTTGGTGGGAGCAGCCTAAATATCATGTAGATGCGTGAGGTTAAACAACAATTAATTGTATGATTGCAGGAACAAGACCCGGGTTATTTTGGTGATGAGGTAGCAATACCATCTCGCGAGGCCCTGGAGACCAGATACTGGTTGCTGCCATATCTCTACACACTGTTCCACAGGGCACATGTCGATGGCCACACAGTCATCAGGCCTCTGTTTCATGAGTAAGTTGTTATCATACTGGTTCATGAGATTGGTCAAAGGTCAAGGTCACAGCTAGGATCATTATATATATAGTTCCAAACTGAGGCTCCTGTCTGTCAAAGGTCAGGGGTTGCAGGTAAAATACGGTTCTTTAAAATGACAGATGGGTGCATGTGTCTTCTAAAAAAATGTGTCTTCTGTCAGTCTCATTTGCCTTAATGTCAGTCTTGAGGAATTCTAGTTATATGACAGGTGTGTAGTTTTTGAACCTAGAAGTTAACTGGGAAGTTTATCAAAGGTCGAGGTTACAGCCATTAGTCAAAGACTAAGTTCACTATAGTTGATAAATTGCGCAGCTTGAACTGTCACCACTTTATATTGTAACATTTCCATGCCGAGTGATTTTTAGCTCTACTGGCCGAAGGCCAGCAGAGCTTATGGGATGACGAGTTGTCCGTCGTCCGTCCGTCCGTCCGTCCGGCCGTCCGTCGTCCGTCGTTAACTTTTGTCTTGTTACCACCATAGGGCCTTCATTTTTCATCCGATCTTTACCAATCTTTAACAGGTTGTTAATATCAATGAAAGCTTGGACAAGTTCGAAAACCAGCCAGATCGGAATAAATTCACCGGAGTTATGGCCCTTGTTTTGCTGAAAAATGCCATATTAAGCCTTGTGAACACTCTAGCACCTTCATTTATAATTTGATGCCATATTAAGCCTTGTGAACACTCTAGCACCTTCATTTATAATTTGATCTTTACCAAACTTGCACAGATTGTTAATATTAATGAAGGCTCGAACAAGTTCGAAAACCAGCCAAATCGGATCAGTAACACCGGAGTTATGGCCCTTGATTTTTTCTGCCTTGTGAACGCTCTAGCACCTTCATTTATCATTTGATCGTTACCAAACTTGCACAGATTGTTGATACCAATTATAGCTTGGACAAGTTCGAAAATCGGCTGAATGTGGTCAGTAACACCGGAGTTAAGGCCCTTGTTTTTCTGAAAAATGGCATTTTCTGCCTTGTGAACACTCTAGCACCTTCATTTATTATTTGATCTTTACCAAACTTCTACAGATTGTTAATATCAATGAAAGCTCAAACAAGTTCGAAAACCAGCTAAATCAGATCAGTAACACCGGAGTTATGGCCCTTGTTTTTTCTGAAAAATGCTATTTTCTGCCTTGTGAACACTCTAGGGCCTTCAATATTAATTGGGTCTTTACTTTACTTTGCCAGTGTCTTTATATCAATGAAAGCTTGAACAAGTTCGAAAACCGGCAAGATCGAAATAATTTCAACGGAGTTAAGGCCCTTGTTTTGCTGAAAAATGCCATATTAAGGCTTGTGAACACTCTAGCACCTTCATTTATTATTTGATCTTTACCAAACTTGCACAGATTGTTAATATCAATGAAAGCTCGGACAAGTTTGAAAACCAGCTAGACCGGACCATTAACAGCGGAGTTATCGCCCTTGATTTAGTTAAAATTGCTATATTTGGCCTCATTAAGATGATAGGGCCTTCATCTTTCATCCAATCTTTACCAAACTTTACCAGATTCTTTATATAATTGAGAGCTAGGACAAGTTCGAAAACTAGCAGGCCGTGGCCATTAACAGCGGAGTTATGGCCCTTGATTTAGTTAAAAATGCTATATTTTGCCTCGTTAAGACGATAGGGCCTTTATCTTTTATTAGATCTTTACCAAACTTTACCAGATTGTTTATATAAATGAAAGCTTGGACATTTCGAAGATCAGCCAGATCGGACCAGTTACAGCGGAGTTATGGCCCTTGATTTAGTTAAAAATGCTATATTTTGCCTCGTTAATTCAATAGGGCCTTCAACTTTCATCTGATCTTTATAAAATTTTACCTGATTGTTTATATCAATGACAGCTCAGACAATTTCGAAAAACAGCCAGATTGGACCAGTAACAGATGAGTTATGGCCCTTGATTTAGTTTGAAATTGCTATATTTTGCCTCGTTAATTCGATAGGGCATTCATCTTTCATCTGATCTTTACAAAACTTTACCTGATTGTTTATATCAATGACAGCTCAGGCAATTTCGAAAATCAGCCAGATCGGACCAGTAACAGATGAGTTATGGCCCTTGATTTAGTTAAAAATGCTATACTTTGCCTCGTTAAGACGATAGGGCCTTAATTTTTCATGCGATCTTTATGAAACTTTACCAGATTGTTAATATCAATGACAGCTCGGTCAAGTTCGAAAACCAGCCAGATCGGACCAGTAACAGTGGAGTTATGGTCCTTGATTTAGTAAAAAATCCTATATTTTGCCTCGTTAAGACGATAAGGCCTTCATCTTTTGTCCGATCTTTAAGAAACTTTACCAGATTGTTAATATCAATGAAAGCTTGGACAAGTTTGAAAAACATCCAGATTGGACCATTTACATCGGAGTCATGGCCCTTGATTTTCTGAAATATGCTATATCTTGGCCTGATTAAGACGAAAGGGCCTTCATTTGGCCGGATTTCATTGAAACTTTGCAGGGATGATCAGTACCAAGCCTAGTTGTACATAGTCACCGTGTTCCAGTTGAATGATTTTAGCCTAGTTGTGCATGTCATCGTCACGTTTCGGTTTACAGATATTTGGCAGAGTTATGGCCCTTTAAAGGATTTTGATACCACAATTTTTTTCTGGGCTAGTTCTCCTGAACCCCTGGCTGGATACAGACGAAACTTGACAAGGATGATCAGTATAAAGCCTAGTTGTGCATATCATCGCCATATTTCGGTTGAATGATTTTTGGCAGAGTTGTGACCCTTTAAATGTTTTAATACACAAACTTTGTCCAGATTAGTCTCTTCTGAACTCTTTGCCAGATTTCAGCGAATCTTGGCGAGGATGATCAGTACTAAGCCTAGTTGCACCTGTTGTTGCCATGTTCTGGTTGAATGATTTTTGAAATACTTATGGCCCATTATACATAAACTTTATCTTGAGCCAGTAGAGCGTCCACAGGCCCTCTTGGGCCTCTTGTTTCTCTACTTAATAATATCATATTTTGTAATAGTATAATTATCTTTCTGTCAAGTGTGTTACTCGAAACGACCAAAATTATTTGATGACCAAAGAAATAAAATATGACAACATCTTAATTGTATTGTTCTTGAAATTACTAGCCAATATATAGAGGATATTATATGTTATTCACGACAAAACAACAAATTTTCTTTTTATTTGATGATTTTACAAACAATTATTTAGGGAAACTGCGGTAGAACAACACGGGAGGCAATTTTAATACTAAGCTGCTTTACACATTTTTTTGCGCGACTACAAAAAAATGTCCTAAGATATTTTATTTATACCCAAATAGAACAATTTGTTTAATATATTATATATTGGCAATCATTTCCTTTTAACTTTAAAATCAATTTCAAATGATTGTTTGAATAGAATGTACAATTCGCAGTGTTTTTCTCTCGGCATGTTTACATTTGCGTAGGAATATTTTGTGAACCATTTTACTGTGCATCTGTACTGTTCGATGTACATTTAAAAGTAGTCCCGGCAGCTACCGTGGAATAAAACTCTATATTTCACAGTGTGGAATTACATTTTTATTTCACTGTTAAAATACAGTATTTCATTGCATATCATAAAATAAAAGGTAGAATTTCATTTAGCACCATTTAGTGTAGATATATTATAACTAAGGTTTCATTCAGGTTTCCACAAGACAGTGCCACCTATGGCATAGACAGGCAGTTTCTGTGGGGCTCAGCACTTATGATTGTTCCAATTCTTGAAGAGGTAAATATTCAGAAAGTCATTTCTCATTATATGGACTTGATATAGGAGATTTTGTAAATTAATACTAGAAAGTTATTATATAATATGACAACATATCAGCTACATGGATATTTTGTTGCTGCATTGCACTTTTAAGTTTTAGAGCAACAAATGTAATAAGACTAATAACATATATTAAAACCGGAGTCCTGGGAGAGGGAGACCTATGCAAGAAAGCAGAACAGTGCACAACTCTGGACAGCATTCTAGAAAGAGTGGCACTAATAAACTAAGTGACAAAAGATTGCAATAATAAACTGAGGCTCACAAAATGAGATATATAGAGAATATTATGTCACTGACTTTTACTATCAAAATTAGAAGGCGGGGCTTAGAAACTAAAGAATAGTGAGGTTCTATAAGGCGAGGTTTAGAAACCAAAGAATGGCGAGGTTTGGCCGAGCTATTCTGCATTTTCGAGCCGAGCCTAATAAACTGGATAGTTAAAGCAACTTACATACATGTAGTATTTTTTTATCATACAGATAAGCGACATTTTTTGTATGGTTTGCTTGGTTTTTCTTGCATACTGGATAAGGCTATCCACATTTTACATGGGGGATGGAATGTTTTATCTTTATGGGTAAAGATAAAAGTCACGCGCGCACCAACAGACAGGATGCAGGAAAAGATGCAAGACAGTAGTAGCTGGTGGCGTCAACGCACAACATGTCTCTGATATGCAAGAAAAAAATCTATCATGGGTATACGGTTCAGATAGGGAATTCCAACCCTCGGTATAAGTGTTTTGATTGGATCCTCAGCAGAGCCTCGGTGCTGATAAAAACACTTGTACCACGGGTTGGAATTCCCTATCTTCTCCGGATACCCATGAAAGATTCTTATTAATCTATTGAACAGAATGTTATGCTTGACATGCACACCGCCATAACGATTTTTGTGATGTCAGATAACATTACATACAATAAACTCTGAGGTTTTGCTACTGCTTTTGCTGCTTGTTCAGTCAAAATATTAGGTCACTCCTTTATCAGGTCGTAAAGTGCACATATTCTCGATAAATCACAAGGTAGGGCTGCAACAAGAAACTGAGGCTCACAAGATGACTCTATAGTGTTGGGCTGCAACAATATAATATGTTTTGTGCTCTGTATGAATCATTTCACTTGATCCTACTTTTAAGGCACCAAATACATTTTGTTATAAAACACTATTTTATTGTCATCCCTATGTACAAACTATTGTAGGGTCAAACAGAAGTGTCTTACTACCTGCCTGGGAACCAGTGGTATGACTTCTACACTGGTGCTGTGTCCCAGGGTCCTGAACAGAAAGTGAGAGCGGTGGATCAGGACTCGAAGATAGGTCTGTATGTGAGGGAGGGGTTTATACTACCCATGCAAAAGCCTGCGAATAATACCAGCTTCAGGTGAACACATTTTACATGCATACTCTGATATATTCTGTTTTATAATAAGCAATAAAATGGTGGATTTGGGCCATGATATTTCAAATTTCATTGTGGGATATCGCTTAATTGCTATGTTAAGATATGTGCTTATATCTTACTTTTTCTCATATTTTTGAAGAATACAATGTCAATGACATCATAAATGGCAAAAGACCACATGTTTCCTGTTTTTATCTCTCATTCAGTGACAGATGTAATAAATATTTGTCAATATTGGTATCAATGTATATATTTTAGTCGTAAGAACGCCATGAAGTTGTTGGTTGCCCTTGACAGTAAAGGTCATGCAGAAGGTGACCTGTTCTGGGATGACGGACAGTCAGTAGGTATGGTCGTACATGTACTTGATTTTGAAATTATGATAAATGATGTCACCTCTTGTCCATAGCGGTACAGAACTAAAATGAACATTAGCATAAAATTTAAACTTTTTTTTTTTTACATTAGTATTCAATATAAGTACATGAAGAGAAATTATCAGACCACGCAAAACTCGACCATAGGGATCCTGTGTATACATAAATGAAATCCTTTATGTTTCAAATTTTCTGTTCACATGCCAATTATTTACTCAAAATAAATACTATTGTTACATAACCATTTATTGAACTTCCTTTTTAAGTGTTATTTTTGCAAGTCACCACTCTTAAAATTTCTTTGCAGATACTTTTGAAAATCAAAAATACTTCCTGGCAAAGTTCAAGGTGGAGCAGGTATGAAATAACTTTTTCTTGAAAATATAAATGTCAGGCCTGCAGTGTCATTCTTTGTCACAAAGTTCAGCAAAATATTGCATGTGTACCATTCCTATTTGAATTTGTAATTACAAAATGTCATACCGGTATCTCAAAGTGGAACAAATTGTCATTCCGGTATCTCAAAGTGGAACAAATTGTCATACCGGTATCTCAAAGTGGAACAAATTGTCATTCCGGTATGATCTCAAAGTGGAACAAATTGTCATTCCGGTATCTCAAAGTGGAACAAATTGTCATACCGGTATCTCAAAGTGGAACAAATTGTCATTCCGGTATCTCAAAGTGGATAATAATGGTAAATATGGGACACTTGGGACCCTTTATAGTGCAGGTGTATAAACATATTACAAACAGAGACTGCATTTATGATGAACGCTTAAATGATATTCCAGCCCCTGGTTGTTTGTAATATTGGCATAATAAGTTTGTTTTATAGACAAGTATTACTAGCTAATGGTCAAACAAGGATATTCCTGTCATTAGCATAAAATGCAACTCGAATTTACATATTTTTTAAAGTTGCATGTCATAGTCTTCACAATTTCTGACTGAAAGCACAAGCAAGCTGTAAATGATGTAATAAAACAAAACTTCATAAAATCTAATCTTTCTGCTGTTTCAGAATTCCCTCAATATGACAATAGAATATAAAAATGTGGATAAGTTTGACCTGAGTTTGTATGAGATACAGATGTTTGGGGCTCCACAAAATATTGCGAGTGTCATATATGATGATAATGCTGTCACATTTAGCTATGATCAGGTAAGATCATGTATCAGATAGAAGCTTAAAATGTCCTTAAATTTGCTTACAGTATATTAGTACAAGAAAAGTAAAAATAGAGTAAATCTGGTTATCTATTAGAAAAGGGATCTGAATTGTAAGGCAAGGATAAATTGCCAAGTATGTCAGGGAAGCAAGCTATAACATAAACAGAAGAAAATAACCCGTCAACTGGAAAAGAAGGTTGAAACTTGCAGACACTCTGAAAATCATCTAAAATTTCATTAGCCAAAATTCATATGTGTTTAACAATAGACACAAAAATTATTGTTCATTTCTAAGGTAGCATGAGTCGGTCGTGAGGAACACCGAATATGTTTTTGATTAGAGAAATGTGGTAATTTAAAAGCTTAAAAATTGAGATTAATTTATATACGGTTTCTTTGTAAGCTTGTTTTCAGATCCTTTTTCTTAGCTCTACTGGCCAAGGGCCAGCAGAGCTTATGGGATGGTGTGTTGTCTGTCGTCCGTCGTCTGTCTGTCTGTCGTCTGTCGTCCGTTAACTTTTCTTCAAACGACTTCTCCTCAGAAACCGCTTGGCTAATTTTGACCAATTTTCACAGGAATGATCCTTAGTTGAATGCTTTTTAGATTTGTTAAAATTAGGTCAGCGCTACATCCAAAATGGCTGCCATTACCATATATGATCGAAACCTTAAAAAATCTTCTTCTCCAGAACCGCTGGATAGATTTCAACAGTTTTTCTTTTAAAATGATCGCCAATGCCTAGACTATCAAGTTTGTTCAAATAAAGTCCACGGGGTCAAAAATGGCTGTGCCCCGGGGGTCCAAAGTTTGTATATTGAGGTTTTGCATGTTTTTCATATAGACATATAGGAAAAAACTTTAAAAAATCTTCTCTGAAACCACAAGGCACAGAGCTCTCATGTATTACATGTAGCATCAGCTTATGGTCCTCTACTAAGTTTGTTCAAATGGTGACCCAGGGGTAAAATTTGTCCCCGCCCCGGGGTCACAGTGTTACATAGACTTATATAGGGTGTTTTTTTTAAAAATCTTCTTCTCGGAAACTACAAGAGCCAGAGGTTTGATATTTTACATTTATTATAAGCTTATGGTCCTTTACCAAGTTTGTTCAAATGGTGACCCTCGGGTCACATTTGGCCCCGCCCCAAGGGTCACATGTTTTACATAGACATGTATAGGGAAAAACTTAAAAAATCTTTACTCTGAAACTGCAAGAGCCAGAGGTTTAATATTTTGCATTTGCTATAAGCTTGTGATCCTCTACCAAGTTTGTTCAAATGGTGACCCAGGGGTCACATTTGACCCCACCCCGGGGGTCACAGTTTTACATAGGCTTGTATAGGGAAAAACGGAAAAAAATCTTCTTCTCTGGAACCACATGGCACAGAGCTGTCATGTATTACTTGTAGCATCAGCTTATGGTCCTCTACGAAGTTTGTTCAAATGGTGACCCTGGGGTCAAATTTGTCCCCGCCCCGAGGGTCACAGTTTTACATAGACTTATATAGGATTTTTTTAAAAAAAAATCTTCTTCTCGGGAACTACAAGAGCCAGAGGTTTGATATTTTACATTTATTATAAGCTTATGGTCCTTTACCAAGTTTGTTCAAATGGTGACCCTGAGGTCACATTTGGTCACATTTGGCCCCGCCCCAAGGGTCACATGTTTTACATAGATATGTATAGGGAAAAACTTAAAAAACCTTCTTCTCTGAAACTGCAAGAGCCAGAGGTTTAATATTTTGCTGTTGCTATAAGCTTATGGTCCTTTACCAATTTTATTCAAATGGTGACCCTGGGGTCACATCTGGCCCCGCCCCGGGGGTCACAGTTTTGCATAAATGCTTGTATAGGGATAAACTGAAAAAAATCTTCTTCTCTGGAACTGCAAGAGCCAGAGGTTTAATATTTTGCATTTGCTATCAGCTTATGGTCATTTACCAAGTTTGTTCAAATGGTGACCCTCGGGTCACATTTGACCCCGCCCCAAGGGTCACATGTTTTACATAGACATGTATAGGGAAAAACTTAAAAAATCTTCTTCTCTGAAACTGCAAGAGCCAGAGGTTTAATATTTTGCTGTTGCTATAAGCTTATGGTCCTTTACCAATTCTGTTCAGATGGTGACCCTGGGGTCACATCTGGTCCCGCCCCGGGGGTCACAGTTTTACATAAATGCTTGTATAGGGAAAAACTGAAAAAAATCTTCTTCTCTGGATCTGCAAGAGCCAGAGGTTTAATATTTTGCATTTGCTATATAAGCTTATGGTTCTTTACCAAGTTTGTTCAAATGGAGACCCTCGGGTCACATTTGACCCCGTCCCAAGGGTCACTTGTTTTACATAGACATGTATAGGGAAAAACTTAAAAATCTTCTGCTCTGAAACTGCAAGAGCCAGAGGTTTAATATTTTGCATTTGCTATAAGCTTATGGTCTTCTACTAAGTTTGTTAAAATGGTGACTCTCTGGTCACATTTGGCCCCACCCTGGGGGTCACAGTTTTACTTAGGCTTGTATAGGCAAAAACTGGAAAAAATTGGCTTTCTTTTTTGTTTTTATTCGAATGTTTTTTTTTTTTTTTTTTGTTTTTTTTGTTTTTTTTTAATTTTTTTTTTTATTTTGTTTTTTTTAATTATAATTTTTTTATTTTTTTTTTTTTATTTTTTTTTTATTTTTTTTTTATTTTTTTTTAAGCTCTATGTTGGACCAGTCGGACCAGTAACAGAGGAGTTATGACTCTTGATTTAGTTAAAAATGCTATATTTTGCCTCGTTAATACGGTAGGGCCTTAATTTTTCATCTGACCTTTACCAAGCTTTACCAGATTCTTTAGTTATGGCCCTTGATTTAGTCAAAAAGCTGTTTTTTGCCCGAAACTTCCAATAAAACGTAAATGGCAGTCACTCGCTTCATTGATGTTATAAGAGTCGTGTTAGCAAGTAGAGCGTAGGGCCTCTTGTTTATTACATGACAGTGTTTATCTGACACATATGTTAAATAAATTATTGTTTAGTTTTGAAATTGATATGAAGATAAAGCTATGAATTTTAGGTAGAATATCACTTCAGCCGGTGCTAGGAGGCTTGTGAGGTGTTCCATCTTATATTACCTCTCATGAACAGACTCATTAACTGAGTCTTCTACTTCCTTATCTTGTTTGTGTTCTTTCCTTCCAAAAGGTCCCTTTTACTGTATTTATTGGATAAGTATAAACGGTGTAAAATAAGAAAATTAAACAGTAAATTCTGGTAAAATATGCTTGTAAACTCTTTAAGCAGATATTGAGATCTGTTGTGTACCTAAACTTGCATGTTTTACAGACAGAAAAAAACATGGTGACCTTGAGGAACCTCAGCATACCTCTGAATAAGGACTTCATGCTGCAGTGGAGGTAAATTAGTTTCCTTTGAAATACGTGCTACTATGTCGACAGTAAAGCTGGTGTTAATGATTGGATAACATTCTTTGTCTTAGCATTACATAATAATGTTTTTTTAAGTAGCAGTTTTAAATATATGTTTCTCTCCGGAAATATCAAGAAATGTTCATATGATTTTTAATGTGTTAATTGATAATACTACAAAAAGGGTGGCCAGTCATCTTTAAATGAAAATGAATTCAGATACTAGAAACATAGATTAAATTCATACATACACAGTCCTTTCTTCTTTATCAATTTCAATTCATGGACGTTGTCATTTAGTTGGCAATATCCAATGACATTGTTATAGCGTTATGTCACGTGATATTTCAAGCTGGTAAATTAGGCATTTTATAGAAGCAAATTTGAGACCTTATCTGTGAATAATGTGTTAATTCTCATGAAAATTCATATTTTCTTTTCTTGACCAGATGATTATTCTATATTGCATATTAACTCTAACAACAGTGATCAAATTCAGTTATACATAATGTAAACTTCTTGAGTTTTTGAATGACACGTGATGTAAACTTCCGGTCTTTCAGTGACACCATAGCCTAAAATGAGCTGAAAAACTATGTTAAACACCAAAACAGAAAACAAATTCAGTGACACAGTATTTAAACTTTTCATACATGATGTAAATTTCTTTCAGGGAAACAAAAATGTGACGTATATTTGTTCCTCTCCACCAAACACTTGAATGATGAGCCCAAGTCTACACGGCAGCTACTGTTGGACTAATTAACACTTGAATGATGAGCCCAAGTCTACACGGCAGCTACTGTTGGACTAATTAACACTTGAATGATGAGCCCAAGTCTACACGGCAGCTACTGTTGGACTAATTAACACTGCTTAAACCATCCACACGTAGAACTTCACAATATTTTGTTTTTATAAATACAGGATCAATAAGTTTGATTCTCATGGATTTAGAACCCTTGTCGTGCAGCGAATATTACAGCATGTCAAAAAGTAGCATGCCTATGATTTGTCAACTACAAAGATACCAAGGTCACTTTACGTCTCATTCGTTGAAGAAGTTTGAATACCCATTTTTTGCGGACAACTTGTGTTATTCTATACCAATGTACAGTACAGCTCCTTACCATGAAACATTCCAATACAAAATGCCACGGCACATGCTCCGAGGAGCTGCTGCATATAAACTCTACTAAAGTACATGTGCGCGTGTCCTGCATGGTATAGAGGGCTAGTATTGTAGCCACGTGAAAGTGGTGTCATACATTGTCCTGTTCATCAATATAACTGTTCTTTTCATTGATTAAGTGCATGTGTACCTGAATACATGTTTACAGCGCCAAAGAAAATGAGGAAACCATTAGCTCTCTAACGACTATAGGTTTTTTATGAGGTAAACATTAACTCTTTAATGGTAAACCATTAACTTTTTAATGGGAAAAACATTAACTCCTTAATGGGGAAACCATTAACTTTTCAATGAGAAAACTTAACTCTAATAGGGAAACTGTTAACTCTTTTTTGGGAAACCATTAACTCTTTAATGGGAACCATTAGCTCCCTAATGAGGAAACCATTAACTATTAGGGTGAACATTAACCTTTAATAGTGGAAACCATTAACTCTAATGGGGAAACCATTAACTCTAATGGGGAAACCATTAACTCTTTAATGGGAACCATTAACTCTCTAATGAGGAAACCATTAACTCTATTGGGAAACCATTAACTCTAATGGGGAAACCATTAACTCTAATGGGGAAACCATTAACTCTTTAATGGGAACCATTAACTCTCTAATGAGGAAACCATTCACTCTTTTATGGTCATCACCCTCTCAATCTTTGGTAAACATATCAACCTGGTGTGTTTATGAAGTTTGAGATCATGAGAAGTAAATAATTTATTGATCAAACTACGCAGCTGTTTATATAAAGACTTTAATTGCATTTCTGATCTTCTTTAAAACTGATCAAATTACTTGTAAGTAACAAATCAAGTAACATACTAAAATACTGCCCGCCTGTATGAGCTGGGTCGTGACCAACAACTTACTTTTTAATAACATAATGTACTAGATAACCACTGTGGATATTCATGGTAAAAGCTTGACGCCATGTGAGGGGAAGCGCCATGTGAGGGGAAGACTTGTTTTTGGTTCCATAATCCGTGTTACACATTTTATGTGCTTACATAGATCATGCTTACACATCCAGTTGTGCGTTCCTTCCTCCATGTCAAGTAAGATTATTGTTCCAAGTAGCAGCTGCTGGTATGTTTACAAACCTTTGATACCAATTGTCAAGCCGACTGTTTAACAGGACGGTTATTTCAAGTTGCTGTTCCCACTTGATGCATAGTTCCGAGCTGTCTTATCAAGCTTATATACCCTGGAGATATGACCCAATCAAAAGTACATCGGGTATTTACTCCTGTTATTAAGCACATCTTGTCTCACAAATAATGTAAGGGCTGTTCCATTAAAACATACATGGGATCCCAGGAAGGCACTTTTGAAATTGAACACCCACCAATAGATGCAAAATTGATTTAAACAAATATATATATATCGGAAAATGGGGAAATAGATGTTCATTAAATTAACTTCCTGAGGTCCCGAGTATGTTTTAATGGACTAACCCTAATATACAATGGAGCACATTATCAGTATTTGTGAGCAGGTGATCCACGTGCGGAGCTTAAAACTGAATGTTGGAACTATGCATTCACATTGGGAATAAAGGGGTAATTTGTGTATTATCTATTGTAAACCACATAAAAAATCAAGTTAAATTGTGTGTCAGTGCCATATATACGTGTATATCTGTGTTTCATAAGGTGTATCGTCCTCCAGCCCATAGCGGCACATTGGAGTGTGGACTATGACCCATTTGCATGTCTGTCATAGAGCTTTTAAGTATTAACAGAGTTTTATATATTGTCTGTCTATAACTACTGGTACGTAATAATAACTTGTTGTCATTGGTAAAATAATGTTTTCATTTGAAGTCTTCAACTCACGATTACTAATTATTCTCTGGAGGGCCGCAAGCTAGACACGTCACGTGTTTATTGAAGTTGTGTGTTTTTTGAGACCACATGCTATTGATTGAGTTACCCCCTCTACACCTGTATTCTTTTCTCCATATTTGATGCTCATCTGTTTTTTATATAATTTTCCAAGGTGTATTTGTTTACAGTTTGTGAAGATTAATTTCCCACAAGTTCAGGAAAAATGTTATAATTTATATCCACATATGCATTATCCCGCTGACTAGAAAATCAAGGTTTGCACCATATTTGTAGTAGATGTAGTAGTCACTGTTTTGCAACAGTTAATCACATGATGTCTGAAATACTGAATTATTAACTTTTGAATGATTGGACGTACCCACAGACCTAATAAACAGATAGGAAACTTCAGATCCGAACCGGTATAGTAGCAGAATATCACATGGCACCTTTACTTTTTCTTCTAACTCCTCTCTCAAATATTCATTGATTTTGATGAGAATACATTCCAAAGATATATAATGATAGCAAAATGGAATAATACTAATTTATCTTTGTTTTCAAAAGACATTTTATGAAAAGCTGTTTAAAGTAAAATGTATTGTCATTTTTGGCTTTTCTCTTAAAAATCAATATATTTTCATCTGGTTTGCTCAAAATATTTACCATAATTTGAAAGAGATATAAATGTGTGATAGGTTTTGACATGAATGAAACGTGTATGCATAAAACTCTTCATGATACACTGGCTTGAACATCGGTAGTTCTACCCAGGTGCCCGCCCTTGTACGAAAATTGCCCGGAGAAAGCTGGAAAGTTGCCATATGACCTTAGCTGTTGGTGGGAATTATAATAAATCCAATTCAATTCATGATACCTTATGTGTGTTTTAAATCAAGCAATATTTTGTGAAATCCTCCATTGTTCAAAGTCTCCTTTCTATTTGTTATTAGGTCTGTGATGTACCCTGGTGTATTCCAAGATATGAAGAATCTCGACAAAAAATGGAAATATTCATATAAAAGACATTTAGTACACTGCATGAAAATAACATGTATCATCAACAGACAGTGTGTAGCACACCAAATTCATGCTGCATCTTAAAGGTTAAGGGTCAAGGTCATGTAATTTTGAGGTTTTTTCCAGTTAACTGCTTAACTGTTTCAGATAATGGGATGATCTGATTATTAGTAGATGGTGTGTCATGCACCAAATTTGGGGTCTTATGTATTTTTTAAAGGCATTATGTTTTTTATGTCTTGTCCATGACATCTTAACCACTTGAGATAATGGGACGAAACTAGATGTGTGTATAGAAGGTGTAATGTGCACAATATTCATATGTCATGCTATTGTCAAATGTACCATACACCGAATAATTTTGATGAATTTGCCTGTTTAAAAGTTAATAAGAGTTAATAACTAAAGGTATGTAAAGCAATTATTGTCTGTTACTGCTTTACAGATTAGGCAAAAAAAAAGTCTGTTTCTGGTCTTTTTCCCAAAAAAATTAGGGTAGGTCGGTAGGAAACTGTTGTTTTTTTTCTGTGTTTTTAGATCACCTTGATCCTTCTTGGGATCACTCTTCGTCCGTCGTCGTCCGTCGTTAACTTTTGCTTCAAACGACTTCTCCTCAGAAACCGCTTTGCCAATTTTGACCAAACTTCAAATGGATGATCCTTAGATGAATGCTTTTTTAATTTGTTAAAATTAGGTCAGCGCGACATCCAAGATGGCTGCCATTACCATATATGGTCGAAACCTTAAAAAATCTTCTCAAGAACCGCTGGACAGATTTCGACAGTTTTTCTTTTAAAATGATCGCCAACACCTAGACTATCAAGTTTGTTCAAATGAAGTTCCCGGGGTCAAAAATGACCATGCCCTGGGGATCCAAAATTTGTATATTGAGATTTTGCATGTTTTTCATAGACATACAGGAACAAACTTTAAAAAAATCTTCTTCTCTGAAACCACAAGGCACAGAGCTTTCATGTATTACATGTAGCATCAGCTTATTGTCCTCTACTAAGTTTTTTCAAATGGTGACCTTGGAGTCTAATTTGGCCCCGCCCCGGGATCACAGTTTTACATAGACTTATATAGGACAAAAATTAAAAAAGTCTTCAAATCTCTGAAACTACAAAAGCCAGAGGTTTAATATTTTGTATTTACTATAAGATTATGGTCCTTTACCACGTTTGTTCAAATGATGACCCTGGGGTCGCATTTGGCCCCGCCCCAGGAGTCACATGTTTTACATAGACTTGTATAGGGAAAAACTTAAAAAATCTTCTCCTCTTAAACTGCTTGAGCCAGAGGTTTAATATTTTGCATTTGCTATAAGCTTATGGTCCTCTACCAAGTTTGTTCAAATGTTGACCTTGGGGTCTAATTTGGCCCCGCCCGGAATCACAGTTTTACATAGACTTATATAGGACTACAATTAAAAAGTATTCTTCTCTGAAACTACAAGAGCCAGAGGTTTAATATTTTGTATTTACTATAAGATTATGGTCCTTTACCAAGTTTGTTCAAATGGTGACCCTGGGGTCGCATTTGGCCCCGCCCAAGGAGTTACATGTTTTACACAGACTTGTATAGGGAAAAACTTAAAAAATCTTCTTCTCTGAAAATGCTTGAGCCAGAGGTTTAATAGTTTGCATTTTCACAACAGAGGCCACATTTCTTGAACAATCTTAACCAAACTTGCACAGATTGTATATGGCCATGAGATTTCGAAGAAGTTCGATAATAGGCCAGTACTCAGGTGATCGATATAGGGCCATCTTGGCCCTCTTGTTTTAGAATTAATCCTTACTATACTAAATTCAAATCAAGAACATCAAAAACTTGTTTTCTTGAACATATTACATAATATGAGTGTTCCACAACACTTACATGCCTTAAAAACCTAAAAAGTTTAGGGTCGTGGCCTTTAAAATAGGGTCGGTCGGAAGCTTCTTTTTTTTCCCTTACAGTGACACTTGGTTTATTTGCAGCCTATTGATAAAATGCTGACATCACTGCCTCTTAAATTATGAGAACCATTTTGACCACTCGCTGTCCACATGTCCTCTTGGACGTCTTGTTTCATATAGGCATCTTCTTTATGGAACTTTAAATGTCTCAAGAGTGCTGATCTAATCCATTTGTCTTGTTACAGAAGAGTGCTTTTGACCTCTTGCTGAGAAAGGTACAAGTTTGTGCACACATCATTTTATTTGTGTTTTTTTGCTTCTGCAGGCTATATTACAGTGTTTTTGTACAGTGAAGCTACTGATTGGACTAAATTTGTTAAGAATGAGGTGGAATCTCACTAGATACATACTTTAAAAATGTGATATATCTGTCATAATATGTTGAATAAACTTTTTGACTAGACTTTTGTTTTGCTCCTGTCTGTGTTACAAACTCCATATACTGTTATTGTGTCGCCTCTGCAGCATGGCAGACATTTTGGGATCACTTTGTCCGTATCTGTCATCATCGTCCATCCATCCGTCACACTTTTACCTGCAACTTAACCTTAGCTATAGTATTTTACCTATGTTCATAAAACTTCACACACATCTTCATCTTACCTCAAGGAATGTTATTACACATGTCCAGTAACTCGGACATTCATTTTGGAGTTATGCCCCTTTTCAAAACAATTTAATCTGCAGCCTAACCAAGCTCATAACTGACCATAACTTAAGAAGTATTTGACATGTTCATAAAACGTCAAACACATTTTCATCTTAACCTCAAGGAATGTTGTTAACCATGACCAATAACGATGACTTTCATTTCGGCAGAGTTATGCCCCTTTTCATAAGACTTTAACCTGCAACCTAACCAAGCTCATAACTGACCATAACTTGAAATGTATTTGACCTTGGTTCGTGAAACGACACACACATTTTCATCTTACCTTAAAGAATGTTGTTATACCTTTTTCTATAAACTTTAACCTGCAACCTAACTTGGCTAATAACCTATGGTCATACAACTTTATACATTTTTTTTCATGTATTATTCAATGTCATTGACATGTCCGATAACTCTAACTTTATTTCTCAAAAATGATTTTGATTGGAAACCTTTACCAAAATGACTGGCACGACATGTAGTTGGTCCTAACCAAAGTTCATTTTAATTGGATGTCAATCATGGCCGCTGGTGGCACCATATAACCTTTCATGTGTTGGTGTGCCTTAAAACCCCAATTAAATTAAATTCATTTTGATTCTGTGTCAAACATGACTGCTGGGCCTTATTGTTTACATAGAGTGATATAGGAAAAACTTGTGTTGACTACTTTTCTGAAAGTGTTGGTCTTATTTCCATAATACTTCACAGGTTCCCATGGCTGATTTGGCGATCAAAATCTATCAGTACAGCTTCGAGGTCATTGACCTCTTGTTTTACTCAATTTGAATATTTGCAAAAAACACCCTTGATTTCTTTACTACTCAAAATTTGCTAAGGATCACTTTTATTATTCCATATAATTTTATTAGAAATTAATTCACAATAACGATATTAATTTCATTGATACTTCAACAATTCCACAATTTGAATCACTTGTCATGAGATCACAGTCATGACCATACACTGCCGTAAATAATTTCATGTAAAATAATGCTATTTATTTCAGCAAGAAATTTAGACCGCAAAAAAAGTGATCCTTAGCAAATTTTGAGTAGTATAGTTACTAGAAACTATTTAGGTTATTTCTAATAGTTGAATAGAATGCTTATAAACCTATGAAAAAATGGAGGAAGAGTTTAATTACAGTTTTCCCATTTATTTAAAATATTTACATGCATCATTAAAGTACAAATAACTCTGAATAAAGAAGTCAAGGGCCTTTTTGCACTGTATTTCGATATGAATGGAGGATGTGCCTGGAATGTTTATTCCTACTGGCACCATATAACCATTTTATATTGGTTTGCTGTAAAACCCAAATCTAGACACCATTGTTTTTAGCTCTACTGGGCGAAGGCCAGCAGAGCTTATGGGATGACGAGTTTTCCGTCATCCATCTGTCCGTTAACTTTTGCCGTGTGAACACTCTAGAGCTTTCATCATTAATTGGATCTTTACGAAACTTTGCCAGTGTCTTTATATCAATGAAAGCTCGGACAAGTTCGAAAACCAGCCAGACTGGATTAATTTCACTGCAGTTATGGTCCTTGTTTTGCTGAAAAATGCCATAATAAGCCTTGTGAACACTCTAGCACCTTGATTTATTATTTGATCTATTCACAGATTGTTAATACCAATGGAAGCTTGGACAAGTTCAAAAACCAGCTAAATTGGGTCGGTAAAACCAGAGTGGCCCTTTTTTTTCCTGCAATGCCATTTTCTGCCTTGTGAACACTATCACCTTCATTTATATTTGATGTTTACTAAACTTACACTAATTGTTATTATCAATGAAAACTCGGACAGGTTCGAAACTAGCCAAATTGAATGAGTAACAGCAGAGTTATGGCCCTTAATTTGCTGAAAAATGCCATAGTCTGCCTTTTGAACACTAGCAACTTCATTTATTATTTGATCTTTACCAATCTTGCACATATTGTTAATATCAATGAAAGCTCGGACAAAAAGCTATATTCTGCCTTGTGACCACTCTGGCACCTTCATTTATTATTTGATCTATACCAAACTTACAAAGATTGTTAATATCAGTGTAAGCTCAGGCAAGTTTGAAAAACAGCCAAATCGTATGAGTAACACCGGAGTTATGGCCCTTGATTTAGTTATATTTTGCCTCATTAAGACGATAGGGCTTTCATTTGGCCAGATTTTAATGAAACTTTGCAGGGATGATCAGTACCAAATCTAGTTGTGTATGTTCCAGTTGAATGATTTTGGCAGAATTATGTCCCTGTAAAGGTTTTAATACACACACTTTGTCCGGATTTTTTTCCCTGAACCCCTTGTCGGATTTCATCGAAACTTTACAGGGATGATCAGTACCAGGCCTAGTGGTGCATGTCATCGTCGTGTTCTGGTTGAATGATTTTTGCGGAATAATAGCCCTTTAAACATTTTAATACACACACACTTTATGCAGACTAGTCCTATCTGAACTCCTGGCCGAATTTTGGCAGGGGTGAGGAGTACCAAATCTAGTTGTGCCTATAATCGCTGTGTTCTGGTTGAAAGCGTTATGGCCTAATATATACAAACTTTATCCAGACAATTTTTCCTGAACCCCTGGCTGGATTTCATTGAAACTTGTTGTCGTGTTCCCCATCAAAGATTCCATATAGCCAGTAGAGCGGGGCCTCTTGTTTGTTTCTCGGAATCTAATTATAAACTGATAATGCACCCTTCTAGTTAGAGTTTCACTAAATAAAATAGCCTGGATTGGGTGACTATATCAAGATTGCTGTGTGTCCTTTAACATTAACTGTAGATGATAATTTAAAATATGTTAATACATGGTACTGTTATGAAGGAAAAAAGAAAGAAAAAAAGGCCCTTGACAATGTTAGTCTACTTTAAAGCTGCAATTAAATCTTTAAATATCGGCAACTTGAAGAGAGAAAAAAATCACACGCAGTAACTAATATTGAATAAAAAGGTGAACGGTCGTTTTTTCAATGCATTTCAATGTAAATGGACGAAGGCCTAGTAATGTTCATTCCTGTGGCGCCATATAACCTTTTATGTTGGTGCGCGATAAAACCCAATTAAGCACAATTCAACTTAGGCTCAATTAATATCTTAAAATGCTGTTGTGTTTTTAGCTCAGATCAGCAGAGCTTATGCCGTGGTGCGGCATCCGTCGTCTGTCTGTCCGTAAACTTTTTTTGCAGCGACTACTCCTCTAGAACTACCAGATGGATTTTCATGAAAATTTACAGGAATGTTGCCCATGATGTCTAGTTGATCCTAGCAAAAATTCACGTTGATGGAAAATCCAGGATGATCGCCAAAGCTAAAAATAGATTTTTAGCTCTACTGATCAGAGATCAGCAGAGCTTATGCCCTAGTGCCGTGGTGCGGTGTCCGTCGTCAGTCCGTCTGCCCGTCTGTCTGTCTCTCCGTCCTTAAACTTTTTTTTGTAGCGACTACTCCTCTGAAACTACAGAATGGATTTTCATGAAACTTTACAGAAATGTTGCCCATGAAGTCTAGTTGATCCTAGAAAAAATTCATGTTGATGTGAAATCCAGGATGTCCACCAAATCTAAAAATAGATTTTTAAAAAACAAGTTTGTAGCGACTGCTTCTTGAAAACTCTAAGTGATATTGATATGGGCCTTTGTCTAAAATGATCAGCATGACATGATGTTGGTCTTGTCGAAAATCGTTTTGATTCGACGTTAAACATGGGTGCCAGTGGCCATCTTTGTTTACATACAGTTATTTAGTAAAAACTTGTAGCAACTACTCCTCTGAAACTACGGATTTCCATGAAACTTCACAGGAATGTTTCTCTTGATGTCTAAATGATCCTAGAAGCATTTCTGTTTGGTCGGAAATTCAAGATGGCCGCCACAGCTAAAAATAGATTTTCAAAAAACAAGTTTGTAGCGAGTACTTCTTGAAAACTATAAGTGATATTGATATGGGACTTTTTCTAAAATGATCATTATGGAATGATGTTGATCCTTGTCGAAAATTATTTTGATACGACGTTAAACATGGCCGCCATCACCCATCTTTGTTTACATAGAGTTATATAATGAAAACTTGTAGCGACTACTCCTCTGAAACTACTTGACAGATTTTCATGAAACTTCACAGGAATGTTGCTCTTCATGTCTAATTGATCCTAGCAAAATTTCAGGTCGGCCGGAAATTCAAGATGGCTGCCACGGCTACAAATAAATTTAAAAAAAACAAGTTTGTAGCGACTACTTCTTGAAAACTATAAGTGATATTGATATGTGTCTTTTCTTAAAATGATCAGTATGACATGATGTTGATCCTTGTCGAAAATTATTTTGATTCGACGTTAAACATGGCTGCCATCGGCCATCTTTGTTTACATAGAGTTATATTATGAAAACTTGTAGCGACTACTCCTTGGAAACTACCTAATGGATTTTCATGAAACTTCACACGAATGTTGCTCTTGATGTCTAATTGATCCTAGCAAAACTTTAGGTCAGCCGGAAATTCATGATGGCCACCATGGCTAAAAATAGATTTTCAAAATACAAGTTTGTAGCGACTACTTCTTGAAAACCATAAGCGATATTGATATGGGACTTTTTCTAAAATGATCAGTATGACATGATGTTGATCCTTGTCAATTTTTTTTTGATTTGATGTTAAACATGGCCGCCAGCGGCCATCTTTGTTTACTTAGAGTTATATAATGAAAACTTGTAGCGACTACTCCTCTGAAACTACTTGACGGATTTTCATGAAACTTCACAGGAATGCTGATCTAGCTATCAAAAAACCTATCAGTAGAGCTTCCAGGTCATTGACCTCTTGTTAAAAAACAAGTACTTCTTGAAAATTATAAGTGATATTGATATGGGACTTTTTCTGAAATGATCAGCATGACATGATGTTGGTCCTTGTCAAAAATTGTTTTGATTCAACGTTAAACATGGCTGCAGTGACCATCTTTGTTTACATAGAGTTATATAGTAAAAACTTGTAGCGACTACTTCTCTGAAACTGCTTGATGGATTTTCCTGAAACTTCACAGGAATGTTGCTCTTGATGTCTAATTGATCCTAACAAAATTTCAGATTGGCCGGAAATTCAAGATGGCCACCACAGCTAAAAGTAGATTTTTAAAAAACAAATTGTAGCGACTGTTTCTTGAAAACTATAAGTGATATTGGTATCGGACTTTTTCTAAACTGATCAGCATGACATGATGTTGGTCCTTGTTGAAAATCATTTTGATTCGACGTTAAACATGGCTGCCAGTGGTCATCTTTGTTTACAAGAGTTATATAGTAAGAAGTTATAGCGACTACTCATCTGAAACTACTTTACAGATTTGCATGAAACTTCGCAGGAATGTTGCACTAAATGATGCACTAGATGTCTAGTTGAACCTATCACAATTTCAGGTCGGCCGGAAATTCAAGATGGCCACCAAGGTAGATTAAATAAAAACAAGTTTGTAGCACCACTTCTTGAAACTATAAGTGATATTAATATGGGACTTTTTCTAAAATGATCAGGATGACATGATGTTGGTCCATGTCGAAAATCATTTTGATTCGTCATTAAACATGGCTGCCAGTGGCCATCTTTGTTTACATAGAGTTATATAGTAAAAACTTGTAGCAACTACTCCTCTGAAACTACTAGAAGAAATTTCATGAAACTTAACAGAAATGTTGCTTTTGATGTCTAGTTGATCTAGCAAAATTTCAGGTCAGCCGGAAATTCAAGATGCCCGCCATGGCTAAAAATATTTTTTTAAAAAACAAATTTGTAGTGACTACTTCTCGAAAACTATAAGTGATATGATATGGGACTTTTTCTAAAATGATCAGCATGACATGATGTTGGTCCTTGTTGAAAATTATTTTAATATGACATTAAACATGACTGCCAACGGCCATCTTTGTTTACATTAAGTTATATAGTAAAAACATGTAGCGACTACTCCTCTGAAACTACGACTACTCCTTTGAAACTACATGACAGATTTTCATGAAACTTCATAAAACTGCTGATCTAGCTATCAAAACCTATCAGTAGAGCTTCAAGGTCATTGACCTCTTTTATTTTCACTCACCAGGTATTGTCACAAAATGTCACGGGTAGAGCGTGTTGGTCGTACATAGCTCTTGGAAGTTATCAGTTACACCCTAATCTGTTGTTCGAGTTGAAACAAATTCATGATATATTCATGTAACACGTAAAAGCCTGCACATTTTAAGTGGCCGCCAGAGAGGCCGTGTCATAAGTTTAGTTTTGTGCTAATGCATGTAAACGTATAGGTCTATCTTCCTTAAACGGCAAAGTTGTATAAGGGGCCTCTCGTGTAGATTCAATCCTGCAGATTTAGCCACGTTTGTCACAGACTGAACGGGGGAAATAATGGTTTGGGCGTAATGTTTGCTATAAAACCCATTGTCTTCTAGTTCTTGCCGGGATTGATCGATAGTTACTTTGTTTGTAGCAGAGGTTGGACGGCAAAATTCACAGGCAACATGTGGTTAGTATTTATTTTATTAAAACTTTTATCGTACATTTGTATTCAGTGGGCGGCGCCATCTTGGTTGGCGGTTACGACATCCGGTTAGCATTGATGTTTCTCAAACATCAATTTTAGACTAGCACATGATTTTGAAGTTACTTTATTAGATGTAATTATTGTAATTGATCATTAATTGTAGAACAATATTAATTTGATAACAGTGGATAATAGGTGCATTAGTTAACGTTGGCGTGTAACTCAGTGATTGTAATACACGATTGTTAACATTAGTTAACAATGAGATGAGTGACTAGGATAAATGTTTGATGCGTATGCATAGCGTTGTTTAATGTGGTCATTAGTTGACATGCGTGCATGCATAACTCAGTGAGTGTAATATATATGAGTGATTTGATGATGTTTATATTACATGTATTAGGGGCATTGATTAACAGCGACGTACATGGCGTATACATGGAGTTGTAGAATATGTAAACATTGCTACTCATCATAAGTACAGCTTACATACATTTATTGAATAATGACTTTTTTGGGTAATGATAATTATGCAAGATTGTTATGTTTGTCAACCGACATCTAAAACGTATGTATAATTACAGCCTAAGCCATCCAGGGTTGGAACTAAGCCATCCAGGGTTGGAGATAAGTCATCCAGGGTTGGAAATAAGCCATCCAGGTTGGGATATTTCGGAGAGGAGCTAAGCGTCCACGGATAACGTAACGAGCGGTGGAGACGGTCCCCGTACCTGCGCAGCAAGGCCAGGTTTTATTAACGACAACCCCCGGGACACAAGGTGGGTCCGTCATCAGTCCTCACTGGAGGAATATCACTCACAATCTCAGTGGAGGTTAACTATCATTATATCGCATCATCAATCCTTACAGAAGGCATTTGATGACAATCATCCATTGAATTCGCGCATCATCATCTTCATGAGCTCTCGCGCATCACAGTTATCGCGCTAGATCATAAATCAACACTGTTATAACTTTAACAACTCTTTAGTGTCTTATACATTCTGTATTTATAACAATACTAAGAACGTCTCAAACGTTCATGAGAACATTCTTTTCATAGTTCATTTGTGTATTCGCTTGTTTTTTTTAGATAATTGTATATATATTAAACATATTTTAAAAGTTGCATTAAACTTATGTAAGTAAATGCATTCACCATCATTGATTCTTTCCTGAGTTAGCCCAACCACTAAGGTCATCCTGTGACAGGTATTAATCACACAATAATATGTGAAGGATGCTATATATGAACCGCTACTGCTGAAGTCAAGTGTCAGTTTAAAATCAGTATCCATTAAACAAAAAAAGTTGCTAAATTAGCATAATTTTTTATTTCAAGGTGAATACACAATGTGATGTACTACAGAAGCAAACTTAACAACACTGTATAGCTCAGATTGTGTGCCGGTTTGTTGTAAGGGAGTATGACTGTAAAATAGAGGTTTATAAATCATCTGGATTGAGTTTTGAGAACATTTCTTCAAGGTTATGTTTCATGAAGCGAGAAAGTAAGTGTGTTTGTTTCAGTTACAAGATACCATGAAAATGTCTGATTGACTACTATGAGGTATTATGATGTGATTTGATAATTTATAAATAGGATTTAATTATTTTGCGATAAAATGGGTTAATATTTCTAAGAAATATGTTTAGAATGGATTAATATTTTAATTGTGTAGGTATGTAATATAAAAACATTTTATAATAATTGTAAATATTTTACTTCATGGCCATATAACCTTTCATGTGTTGGTGCGCCTTAAAACCCAATTCAATTCAATTTACTTCATGGTATTATTATGAGGGTGAAACGAAAGAAAATATTTTGTCTGTTTTGTTTTTTAAAAACAAAATTAATTTGTAAAAATTTTAAATTTTAGTTCTAGACTCAAGTTTTTCTTCTTCTTGGAATTCAGTTCATAAGTGCACCTTTTTTTTTTAATATATACTAAAACAGCCTGAAGCAGGTGACCATATACCAAGATTGCTGAGTGCCCCTTTAACACAAACTGTACTATAGAGAGACGAGTACCACACCATTACCACCAACATAAACTGTACTATAGAGAGACGAGTACCACACTTTTACCACCAACACTCCTCATACAATAGTGCATAGTTATATCCGGTTTTTGCATTTTTTTTTGTCAAAAATACACTTACATCCTGAATTTTAACGATAAAATCTACCTGATTCTCATTCATTTTCATTGGTGACAAAAAATACAGATCATCACAGTTGGATCCTTTCTTCTCTAAAATTGTGTGCTCTCACCAGATAGTATGTGAAGGATGCTAAAACAACAAACAGTCATTTATCAATATTTTCCTACTGCTGAAGTCAAATCTGTATCCATTAAACGAAAACAGTTGCTAAATTAGCATATTTCAAGGTGAATATAGGCTGTATGATGCACTACATAAGCAAACTTAAATATCAATACTGTATAGGTGATTGTGTGCCAGATTGTTTAAAGGAGTATGGCTGTAAACTAAGGGTTTATAAATCGTTGTTGAGAACATTTCTTCAAGGTTATTTTTCATGACGCCAGAAATCAAGTGTGTTTGTTACAGTTACAAGATACCATGAAATTGTCCGATTAACTACCATGAAGGATTGTAATGTGATTTGATAATTTATAAATAGGATTTAATTATTTTGTGATAAATGGGTTAATATTTCTAAGAACAAAGTTTAGAATGGATTAATATTTTAATTGTGTAGGTATGTAAAAGCATTTTGTAATAATTGAAAATATTTTAGTACACATACAGAAATGTTGCTTTCAGTCTGTATACGCTTGTTTGAAAAACAGGACATATTATGATATAGGGTTGTTTGTTTTGGGGTCAGTAGGTCAAAAGTCACAATGACCAAATATGAAAATACACATTCATCACGATAATATACTAATTTTAAAGCATATCACCTACACTCATGAAATTTCAAGTTACATAATATAGCCCTTGGGAGGAGGAACCCTATTGTTTTTTATGTCAGTAGGTCAAGGTCACCATAACCTCATATGACATAACACATTCTGTGTGATAACTTCGAAAATGTTACACCCACATATATTGTTTTTGACAACCGCATCATGAAACTTCATAGGTAAATTGCCAGTGGTAAGAGGAGGAACCCTATTGCTTTAGCAGTCAAATGTCAAGGTCACCGCATGACCTCGTATAAAACTACGCATTTCGCATGATAACTCTGGAAGTATAACACCTACATATTTCCTTTGTGGCATGAGGAACCCTATTGTTTTTGGGGTCAAGGGAGAAGGTCAAGGCGCCATGTTCTCATACAGATAGCACATTCAGTGTGATAACTCATGAAATATAACACCTACACTCATGAAATTTCATAGGCAAATTGTCCTTGGTGAGAGAAGGAACACTATTGTTTTCTGGGTCAGTGGGTCATCAAGGTCACATCAACCTGACTGTTAATCAATTCTGAGAAACACTTTCCAAATGTAACTTGTAAATTATAAGACCTGCAGTCTTGAAACTACACAAATAGTACCAATGGTAAACATTTTGGGGCTAGTAGGTCACAGGTTATGATCATGAAAAACACCTTTCACGCTTTAATAAATAAACTAGTAGTTTATACAGTCTTGAAACTTAACACAAATAGTATCCATGGTTCAACAATGATCCTATTCTTTTTATGGTTAGTAGGTCAAGAGTCAGGGTCTCTGTGACAGTGAAAAATGCCTCCTGGCTCCTATTCATTAAATATTTCTTAAGAAAAAACTTTAAAAAAAAAGTGCTCTTTGTGAGACAACCCATGTTTATTTGTTTATCTTTCAATGCTTAATTAACCCTTAACCCGCTACATATATATAATGGACTATTCTGTCTTTGAATTAAGACCATTCCAATGACTGATCAGCAGCCAGACAGTGTAAACCCTGATCAGCCTGCTCAGTTATCAGGTTTATCTGGGTTTACAATGGATGCAAAGGCTATTATAGTCGTGCTTAGCGGGTTAAGGGTTAAGGTCATATTAACCTGACACCTAGAAAATGCTTTTCACAAAACACTAAGCAGGCATATAATACCCTGTTAGGCGGCACTCCTGTGTCCGGAATTTTAAGCAGACTGTTGCTTACTATAGGATATAGTAAGTTTGAAAATTTAAATAATATTGCTCATTTAAATACTTGAGTGTTTTATGTAAATGCATCAATATTTGCTTCCATAGCTAACGTCATTTACCTTGACAAAGCTACATACAGCTACAGCATGGGGTAATTACATACTTAACAATTTCTGGCTGCACTTCGTAGAGGTATTAGTTCTCTGCTAATGCACTACATGTATATGCCTACACAATGATTAATATTGTCATATAATGTCTGTCAGAAACAATCATGTCTCAGCTATAACTTTGATTGAATTGAATGTTGTTTAACGGCTCATCAACACAGTATAGGTTATTTGGAGCCGCCCCAGAGAGAGGGGGAGGATACATAGGAATCCGGGAACCTGCCCTACTCTTATTATCAAATATATTCCTATGGTTCTTTAACGTGCTCTGTGGATAGACCGATACACGGGACCGCCTGGTTTACGTCCCCATCCGACGGACGAGCTATAACTTTGAAAGGACTGAAAGGACTTCCTTGAAATTTCACATAAAACAGTGTATTAAATCATTTTAGAATTATTTTATTATTAGAATTTTGTGTTTCTGGATTTCAAGAACCTCATTACTCAATGTCAAGTAAAACCTCAATGTGTTCTGAGAATGTAATGAGCTTTAAATTAACTGGTTTCATTGGTCCAATTTTTATCACTGAACCACAAATCAGAATGCTTCATTCATATTTTCATTTGGTTGTTTCTATCATGACATCATTTTTTGGTATTATGACATCACATTCTGATATTATGACATCACGTCATGCCATTATGATGCAACTCAGTGTGTTGAGAACTGACTGAGCATTTAAATTGCTGTGAGTAACAGATTAAGAATTTGGAGCTCTCAATGAGTAATGAGTTTCTTGCAACCAAGAATCATAAAATTTTAAATATAGAACAATTCTGAAATGATTTAATACACTCAAGTGATATGAAAACGCAACACGGGAATTTCCGCTATATATTGTATGTACAATATGCTGCTTTTAATCGAATGGTACATGGCTACGTAAGACCTTCCTTTTGGAAAAAATACTAAAACAACAAATAATACAGCAAATAGTATTCCTTCAATGTTTCATTATTCACAGAGTACGCGTTTGTCTCAATCATGTGAGCAAACTTAGGATGCAACATTTTGCAAACTATATACGTTAAATACAGTACTGAACTAGCTCAATTTTTCAAAGAGCTACTTCAACATTTATGCAGTTCTTGTTACAAAGTGTAGTGTGATTAAAACGTCTACAATATCACAGTTGTGTCCTTTCTCTAGTTAACTGCAACTTTCTTTTTAAAAAACATCTTGGGATTTCTTTGGAATATTATGTGCGAATTAAGTGTGCAGTATATACAATATTTAGCGAAAATTCCCGTGTTGCGTTTTCATATCACTTGAGTGTAGACTGTTATAAATGTTAACCAAAGTGAGAAGATGTGTCCTTTACCAGAATCGGGAGTGTACCGCAAAGGCCAAGGTCACACATGGAGGTCAAAGGTCAAATGAATCAGATTTGTGTTTGGGGCATTTGTCACTTACAGGTGACATTTCTTGATGGAGATACATGTGATGGTCATTAGACAATTCCTTGGTCAATATAGTCAGAGGTATACAATAATCGCATTAAACGGATACATGAAATCCGCATCACTTAGGAGCAAGCATTAGAAAGAGCATTAATTTTAGTAGATAGAGCGGGACTGAACTTTTACCATAATATAAACTCCATAGGCAATTTTATTTACATAAATTCTCATATGATTTATATATAAAAGAAGCCACATATAATTCTCATAAAATGTTTTAAATCCTTTTTATATAATTTAAATCCTTTTTATATAAAAGGAATTCATATAATTTTCATATGATAATAAATTCATAAAAGTTTCATTTTTGAAACACATATAATTTTCATGAAAAAAAACGTCAACATATATGATTCTCATTTTAATCTTTTATAATTAAAAGGTTTTATACACATACTGCTCCTTTTATATAAGTGGCATATAATATGTATCATTTAAGAAACGTATAATAAATCATATATGATACTTTGTGTAGCAAAATTGGTAGTGACAAACATTTTCTTTTTACATTCTTTTTGAAATGTATTGCCAAATCTAACCGATTTGTATGCAAAACATTTGCATTTTGAATATAATTATATTTTCATAGTTTTAAGACACTGTCATAGTCATTGTCATAATCTACAGATTAGCAAATAGTCCTGTTGTCATGTGTTTAGCATATTTATATAACCTAAATTGACTGATACCTAGATCATAAATCTCTGTCCCAAATTGCTAGGATTAAGATCTGATGAGATAACAGATTGGAACTGGGAGCAAATTCAGTGTCCTTGTAAGATATCACCTTCACCCATAAGTACAAACAGATTAAAAAAAAGAAAAGAACAAAATTATCTGGAAATAATTGTGGTGATTTGGGCTTGGAAAATATGTTGTTGTTTTGCTTTAACATAATGTGATTTTGTTTCCATTATTTGCGAATAATTATTATTACAATTTTAAGGACATTTTGGAATAATTAAAGTAAGCCAGCATTAGGCATGGGTGAGGAGGACAAGTTTTATCGCTTCGAGCAGTCGGAGGGTGAAGCGGTAGGTGGAGGCAAATCAAAATGGTGCACCAAAGAGCGGGCATTGTGGTTGATCTTGGCATTGGCCCTCCTGGCGGCGCTCATTGGAGTTTCAGTTTCATTGGCAAAAAAGAATAAGGAAGATGGGCCCACTCCAGCAACAACAGCTGGGCCAACTATTGCAACAACAACGGGTCAGATACCGGATATGGAAACATTATTGAAGCGTATAGACTGCGTCCCAGAAGCTCAGGGAGGTGTTGTGAAAGCGACAGAAGAACTGTGCAAAAGACGAGGGTGTATGTTCTCAGATACGAAAATTGAAGAGATCCCGGTTTGTTATTTCGCGTCAGACATGGGATATAAAGTAGACAGTTACAAGGAGATGCCCCTGGGGTTCCAGGTCGAGTTACAGCAGATGTCGGAAGGACCTTTTGGAGAAGATCTGAAACGAGTAACGTTTGACGTAGAAATGAGGAGTGATGATGTCGTTAGATTCAAGGTAAATCATTTTAGTGTAATTTACTGTAAAATAACAGCTTAAAATATTGGTACTAAAAGTTCATGATTCTTGCAAAGCCTTTAAAAGTCACAGTATGTTTTTTTCAGCCTTAACCATGTTAATGGAGATGATATATAATTTAATGTCAAGTATTTATAAAATTACTGTCGAATTTGCATTTAATCACCTGATGTACCCAGGCGTTAATTGAAAAAACTTGTACCTGTGCTATAAATAAGGTACCCCAGCACTCTACTGGTGTTATGCTTAATGCATTGTTCAGAGGATACATAATAGTATATCAGTTTACACATCAGGTATTGAAACTGTTTATTTGGCATAGTTTGCAGAGTTTAATTCTATTCTATTGATAGGATTTCGTAATTCCCTAAGTTTTAAGGATTTCGAATACTTTAAGAAATAAAATATTTCCAGCGGGTTTATATTGTCCCAGATTAATACCTGGTGGGCGGGACTTGAAGTTCATCGATACCAAGGGCTGCAGGCCCACGGTTTTGATGTGTTTCAAATCCCAAACACCAGGTTTTGATCTAGCACAATATTAACCCACTGGAAATATTTGATTTCTTATCTGACATGGATTTTTCTGTATCATGATACACATTTTGTCGAGAGATTGAACAAAATACAATCAAATTTTCACAACTTACATTTTATGCCCATCTCTCAACATCAGACGAGAAAAATATGCAGCTTTAACCGATTTAAATGTGTAGTTGGAACGTAGCATCGCTTAAAATAACGCATTGTTGTTTTGCATCTGACGTTTTACATGACGTCTCAACGGTTAAACGTTTTTTCTGGCGTTTAAATGACGTCTTAACGGTTAACGTACCTGACATCAGAAGTTTGTATACACATTTTAAAACCTCCAATAACCAATCAGCATTGAGTATTTTGATAAACCGTGTCAGATTAGCTGTTTCCTTTTATGTTTTAATAAGCATACTCTGCCTTTAAATTTTTTCAAATTGTGTTGGTTCTTTATGATCCTCTATAAAATAAAGTTTTCAGGTGATATATCAGTCTGTCATGTATATACTTAATGTTCCCAGAAGATGGCTCCAAAACCTCTCCATGTATCTTTGTTAAACTTAATTGCTACACATATCAAGCTTGTATTGCCTTTTGAGTAGCAGACTTTACTAATATTAGCATTTTTGGCATTTTCATGGAAAACGAGTGTTTGTCAAACAATTTGTTTTCAAAGCCTTTCTCCAAAATTGATCAAAGCATATTTTTGAAGCTTGTTAAACACATGTATCAAGCAAGCAGTCCTGTGACTTTTAAGCTACCTCCTGTACGGAAGGCTATTGGAATCACTTTTCATCTGGCGTCTTTAACGTTTGTTTCTATATGACTTCTCCTGAGAAACCGCTCGGTCATTTTGGACCAAACTTCAAATGAATGATCCTTAGGCCAATGGTTTTAAACTTTGTTAAAATTAGGTCAACGCAACATCCAAGATGACCGGCAACATCCAAGCTGACCGCCATCACTAAAAAAGGGTAAACTTTAAATCTTCTCAAGAACCACTGAACAGTTTTGACAATCAGTTTGTTTAAACTGAAGTCTCGGGAGTCCAAATTTTTTATACAATATAATTTGATTATTTTACATAGACTTACAGAAGAACAAGCTCGAACAATTTCTTCTCTGAAACCACAAGGCATTAAGCTCTCATATATTGCATATAGCATAAGCTTATGGTCCTTTACCAAGTTATGAAAGTTCATATTTTTTATTTTATCGACCAGACCCCAACAGATCCTACTACTTTGAGACTCCCGAGAAGTAGCTTGACCTGTCAAAACTTAAACTTAGTTGTTAAAAGTTAATTGCCCCTCCCCCTACTTTCCCCCCACCGCTGCACCCCCCCCCCCCCCCCCCCCCCCCCTCCCTCACCCCCTACAACTAACCCCAAAAAAAAAGAAAAGAGGGATAAAAATATAAAGGTCAAGGTGACACTGAATGTCATTATATCAGTGTCATTATATGGGTTAAATACTTATTTTTTTCTTCATGAAAACTTAACGTTGGTTACAACTTTCTCATTTCTTTATAGTTCTTCATCAAACTTCTAATATATACTCATCATGACAACATCGACATGACCATACTGAAATATAAAGGTCAAGGCACACTGAATGTCATTATATGGGTTAAACTCTTCTTTCTTTTTTCTTCACGAAAACTTAACGTTGGTTATAACTTCCTCATTTCTTGATATTTCTTCATCAAACTTTCAATATGTACTTGTCATGACAACATCGACATTGTCATACTTAAATATAAAGGTCAATGTCACACTAAAGGTCATTATATGGCTTAGATATTCATTTTTTTCTTCAACTTAACGTTGGCTATAACTTCCTCATTTCTAGATATTTCTTCATCAAACTTTCAATATATACTCATCATGACAACATCGACATGATCATACTAAAATATAAAGGTCAAGTCACACTGAAGGTCATTATATGGGTTAAATGCTTGTTTTTTTCTTCATGAAAACTTTCAATATATACTTGTCAAGACAACATTGACATTGCCATACTAAAACATAAAGGTCAAGGTCACAATGAAGGTCATTATATGGGTTAAAAAATCATTTTTTCTTCACGAAAACTTAGTCAGGCCAGTTTGTCAAGGTCATTTATGTGTGTCCAAAAAACCTTGTTATACTGACAAAGCCCTGACAGGCGACACACGTGTTCTGCGGAACACCCATCTAGTTGAATATTTTTATTTAAAATTTAGCTTTTTATGGCTTGCAACTTAGAGCAGAATGCCTATCGCAGATATCTGCACTTTGTCATCATCTTCACAAGTGCATCTGTGACCGAGATAGTAAAACAATTGTGTTTAAAACTTAATCGCCTCTCACTGCTGTGGGTTAGAATCTAAAAATGATGTAAAACACCATTCAAACAAACAACAAATTGTCTACACGTCCTTGGCAACCATTGGGTCAAATATGATGGAGTCATTCATTACACCTGTGATTTTCCCTAACCATTGCATACAGGAATTGTTTATGTGACACTAAATTAGAGACAAAAAATGCTAAGGTTTTTACATTCAAAGTTTTAAAACCCTTAGCAATGAAAGATTGAGTATTCTCCAATAGAAAAATCCAAATTTAAAAAAAGGGGCTTATGTATCATGTAAGAAACTTTTTCTTCATTTCCAGTATATGATCTTTTGTCATTTAAGTTTTTATGCCCCCGAGGGGAGGTATATAGTAATCACACTGTCCGTTTCTCCATTCGTCCTTTCCTCTGAAACAATCACAATGAGACGGTGTGTCATGTGAAATAATTGGGTCTGTACCTCAAAGGTCAAGGTCACACTTAGAGGTCAAAGGTCTAATGAGTCACAGTTTTCGGCGACATTTGTCGGTTATTGGTTCTTATTTCAGTTGTTCCTTAATTATCTCTTGAACATATTTTTTTTTCAGTTTTTATTCAGAAGGCATGTATTTGTAGATATTAATCTGTAATTTTTTAAGTTTTCAATACAGGCTAAGTATAACGTCATTGTTAAAAGGCTGAATAAAATGTCCCACTATCATATTGTTCTTCCATTGAACTTGGAGACGTCTGATATTTATAAGCAATTCGCTGATGATCCGGACACTATGTTTATGTGAAATATTGCCTAAATTGACCAACTGGATCGTTTCTAGGGGTGGTTTTGAGATGGCAATAACATATATAGTTCATGAGCCATACACTTTTTTGTTACCATCTCTTTCTTACTGGTACCATGTTACTGAGTACCTTGTATAGAAACAAAAAATCCATGATAGCAGTGCTAACACGGTAGCTGATTCCTGTTATTAGAGTTATCTCCCCCTTTTAAATAAAAATCTGGTTTCTTTAAAAAATAATTTTCTCTGAAACTACAATAGCTACAGGTCTAATATTTTGCATGTTTAATAAAGTTAGGGTCCCCTACCAAGTACTTTTAAAATGGTGACCCTGGGGTCAAATATATCCAATCCCAGGGGTAACAGTTTTACATAGAGTTATGAAGGAAACCTTTAAAAAAACACTTCTCTAAAACCGTAAGAGCTAAAGGTCTAATATTATGCATGTAGCATAAGCTTATGGTCCACTATCAATGTTAAAATGGTGACACTGGGATCATATTTGGCCCCACCCCATGGGTCATATATTTACATAGAGTCATATAGAAAACTCTTTAAAAACTCTTCTCTAAAAAATCAGAAAAGAGCCAGAGGTCTAATATTTTGCATGTAACATAAGCTTATGGTTCTCTATCAGTTTTGTTAAAATCATGACACGGAAGACAAATATGGCCTGGTCCCGGGGGTCACATCTTTACAAAGAGTTATATAGGAAAGTCTATAAGCATATTGTTCTCTGAAACTACAAGAGCTAGAGGTCTAAAACGTTGCATGTAGCATACGATTATTGTCCCCTCTATCAAGTTATTTAAATGGTGACCCGGCAGTCACACTATTACATGGAGTTATTTAGGAAAGGCTTGGTTAAAATTGGTGACAATGGGGTCAAATATGACCCCTACAGGTTCTCAGTTTTACATAGATTTATATTTTAAAAAATGCTGTTGTTATTTAAGAACATGAGAGCACTTTGAGATGTATTGATTATGGCTTTTTTGTTTACACTTTTCATAAAATCACTTCAAATTTAGTTATAAATTAACTGCAATTATTGATTAGAATGGGATTTTCGATAATGTATTACATTATAAAGACTTAAATAATTAAAACACTTAAGTAAATGTCTATTTAAGGATGTTTACAAATCACATATTGAACAAATCCATGAACTAAAATCACAAAGGAGACCACTGCATTGTCAACTCATGGCAAAAAAAGAAGTCGTTTTACGTTTATACTGTTCATGTTTAGGTGTTTGTAATACAAATGTGCACTCTTAAGTATAGTAGCACCGGAATGTCAGACATAGCTTATAGAGCATAAATCTGTAAATATAACCATGTTCACTAAGTGTGAACTTCGTCTTCTTCTTCCAATTAAAGGTTTGTATTCTCAGAATGGGGTGTACCCTGTGGTTAAAACTGCGCTAGCCCAATAAAAACAGATGACCTTCTCTGTCGCTATGTTACAATGAAAATTATTCAAATATAGTGGTTTAGTTGATGAAGATTTGTTTGTTTGGTGTTTAACGTCATTTGTCAGCACATTTTGGCTATGTATGACGGTCGATTTGTCTGTGATGGAGGCAGACCACTCATTTATTCCTGAGTAGAACCAGGACTGTTTACCTTCCGGGATCTGTTAGAATCAACACTATCTCACTTACAAGTTGATGAAGAAGAGGGGAGGAGCAGGCAGAGTGATAAGCCTGGTTATGAATGCCTCTACAGTGTGGGTGTCGGTGGATTGGGTTGGAAGAAGATTCCTGATTGTCCGTGGGTAAAAGGAGTATTTGTATTCATCCTTCTGGACAGTAGGGTGATATAGTCGCCGGGGACCTCTGATATGCTCATTTGGCATTACTAGTTTGTGTCTACATCCACTAGTCCATATTGGATCTTAAACATCATAGTTAGTCGGTTGCTGTACCTTTTGTATTGTAGGGTTTCCCACTTCAGGTCCTGTACCATCTGTGTTACACAACCTAAGGTACGATAAGTATAGTTCCTGTGTACAAGCCGGGCAGCTCTTCGCTGGACTTGTTCTGTGTGTATATATCAGTTGTCTTATGCGGATCACATACGGTGGTAGTGTGTTAAAATACACGTTTAATGCTCTTTTGAAATTTTTCGTATTGGCGAGCATCATCATATATACGTATATATATGCAGTTACATAGAACGTCAGAATAATAAAAAAAAAATGCATAGGAGCCAATTTATTAGGCAAATATGGTGGATGCATATTCTAGTGTAGGTCGTAAAATTGTAGTGCATGCGACAGACTTCACCGGTGTGGTACACTCACCTAAGTTACGTCTTACGGACCCCATGGTCGGTTGACCTTGGCTACTGTAGAATTGACGTGGTGCTTCCTTGTGATGTCTTCGTTAAAAGTTACTGTCGACTTCTTCAAGTGTGTGGCCATGTAGTTGATAGGAAGTGTTGATCAGCTGGTGCTTGTTTGTTGTGGCTTTTTGTACATTTAGCTGGGTGAAATACTTTTTATATGCCAGCCTTCTTTTCAATTCTCAAGAGCTGACAGGTTTTTCTGAAGTAGTAACAATACTCTGGGTACCGATCCTTATATATAAGCGTCTACAAAAACTGTTATCTTATATGTTATGCTGTATTATATTATCAAGTAATATTATTTAAGTAAGATAATATGTACTGGGTATTCTTAAATGTATTTTATTATCCCAAAGCCTTAATTGCCAAGTGTATTAAAATATAAATGAGCTGGGCAAATATAAGGCTTGCAGGCATATTGCAACTCGACATACATGAACTTGATGCCAACTTCCTAATTGTGAACCCAGCTTCATGGATATAACCTTCATGACGTTTTAACATTTTAGTTGTATGTATCTTAATGCAATAACACTGCTTGAGCACATGCAGTGGATAGCACTTAAGCATCTTAAAATCTAGAGGACCCTGGTTCAAGCCTCACCGGCGACAGTGAATTTCGTCGGTGTGTTCTTGAGCAAGACACTTGTCACTCATCCGTCAGATGGGGACGTTAACCGGGTAGGCTTGTGTATCACATTTTTTTCTCGATCATGTTAACGAAACATAGGACTCTTTTCGTTAGTAGAAGTAGGGCAGGTTCCTAGATTCCTATGTATCCTTCCCCACTCTCTCTCTGGGGTGGCTCTAAATAACCTTATATGTGTTGATGAACCATTAAAACATTCAATTCTCTTTCTTTAAAAGTGCATATTGAAAAGTCTCACCCACAAAATAACGGGTAAAACTATGCATTTTCACAAAATAATTTGTAGAAAATACTCATACTGAGATCAATGATGACAGTTTAAGTTAATACAATTCTTTGTTATTGTTGGCATTGTTACACCTTCATTAGCAATAAACCTTCTTTTTAGAAACCTGTCATTCAAGTTGCACGTGCATGCGCAATTAAAGAGTTGATGCTTACTAACAGTCCCAATCCTAGGTTACTTCCATACTATAAATCAAGTATGAAGAACGTCACAACCTATATTAAGATACACATCTTAATCAGGTGCTCTTGTAACAACTGCACCGATGCTTAATGAATAGTTGCCGTGGTAAGTGGTTAGTTAGTACAGTGGCCTGGCTATTCCCTTAAACATTTTCTTTGTCGATTCTATTTTGACTATTGACACAAAATGGTTCATGCAAATGCATAAGAGTTTTACATTTCATATACAAAATTCTTTATTGTGATTTATGTTGGTGGGGTAATTCAGGCATTAAAATCCTTAAAATATACATATATTGCTATTAAAAAGCTTTGAAATAAACATCTAATAAGATTTTGTGTTGCAATTATTATAATTTACTTTTAATTTGTGTCTTTATATGTAATTCATAATCCAAATGTTTAATCATAATAAGTATTGAAATACTGGAGTGGACTCTGTAAGTGGAGTACGTGATCCAGTGGTAGAGCGCCGAACTCCAGATTGAGAGGTCGTGGGTTCGATCCTTGCCGCGGCCACGTTATTTATCCTTGAGCAAGATAATTAATCCACATTGCTTAGTACTGGTTCTACCCAGGAAGCCATCGACAGTGATTAATCTAAGTAGCAATAACTTGTTTTGCAATCGATGTAAAATAAATATGTTTAAGCTAAGTATTGAAATAGTGCATACATCTAAACATAAGAATAAATTAAATGTTATGAAAAGCGTAAAACCGCACATTTTTAGATTCCTTTGGGCTGTTTGTGTCGTTTGTGCAATATATGTCTCTATCAGAACATGTTAATAATATTGATGTTGCAGTTAAGTACTGTGAGGAAGGCTTATACTTCCAGTTTGGCATGTGTATCACTGAACAAATATATGCAATATGCCATACGTTGCATACTACATATTTTCCTGAATCTAAACTAACAATCCCTACTTCATATAATAATATCATTTAAATCATCATAGAAAGGATGTAAATTAGTGATTCTTATAAGTTTACACATATAATGTAAACAATATTGATTAAACTAAATGAATAAACAATGTGTCAATAGTGGGTGGGGTAAATTGACCTACAATATGAAGCAAAATGATATTTTAAACAGAATTCAATGCAACACAGAGCTTAGTTGCTCTTTATATAACTTAGATGAATAGTAAACTTAATTGCGTTGTTTAAAAATTCCTCGATAATTATTCACACAAGCGTGACATACAAAAATATTAGATGAAAGCGCTACAATGATAGTCTATTAATGTTCGATTTTTTTTTATATAAGCTACCTTTTCAAGATTGCTATCATGGAAAAATGTAATCTTCATACACTGTTCTTTTCAAAAAGTGATGGTAGAATTTGTCCCTTGAGTTGGTAACAATATCGGAAAATTTGGGTCCTGGCTCAAGGCCTAATAACAAATCCTCAGAAGTTACAGTGCCCATTTTTAGCTCTACTGGCCAAGGGCCAGCAGAGCTTATGGGATGGTGTGTTGTCCGTCTTTTGTCGTCTGTCGTCTGTCGTCCGTCCGTTAACTTTTCTTCAAACGACTTCTCCTCAGAAACCGCTTGGCTAATTTTGACCAAACTTCACATGGATGATCCTTAGATGAATGCTTTTTAGAATTGTTAAAATTAAGTAGGCGCTACATCCAAGATGGCTGCCATTACCATATATGGTCGAAACCTTAAAAAATCTTCTTCTCCAGAACTGCTGGACAGATTTTTTTTTTATTTTTTTTTTTTTATTATTATTTTTTATTTTATTTTTAATTCTCTTTGTTTATTTTTTTTATTTTTTTTTTTTAGCTCTTTGTTGGACCAGTCGGACCAGTAACAGAGAAGTTATGACTCTTGATTTAGTTAAAAATGCTATATTTTGCCTCGTTAATACGGTAGGGCCTTCATTTTTCATCTGGTCTTTACCAAACTTTACCAGATTCTTTAGTTATGGCCCTTGATTTAGTTAAAAAGCTGTATTTTGCCCAAAACTTTACAAACAAAACATAAATGGCAGTCTCTCGCTTCATTGATGTTATAAGAGCCATGTTAGCCAGTAGAGCGTCCACAGGCCCTCTTGGGCCTCTTGTTTGGATTCTCACAAGTTAATGTGGTTCAGGGTCTATAAACATTAGAATTAGCACACATGCCTTGCCCCTCTCTAAATGGCTATGTTTACAGATACAAAACTTGAATTAAATAATACTTGTAATTATTCATTTGCATGCTTACATTCCTTACTGTTATCTGTTGATACAGCCTTAATTGTAACTTATCCATCATTTGGAGCACTGTGAGGTTCACTTATTCCAACACATTCAAAGTTAACCACCTGACACAGTACATTCCTAACATCAGTTTTGGTATGAGCATGTTGATTCTAATGTTAATGAGGTCACGGGAACATGATTATATATATTTGGGCAGAATTTCAGGACATCCAAGTTTTAAAATCTTATCCTTTACACAAAAAAGTTTTTCGGTGGTGGATAAATTATTGGAAAATATGACCCAATGTTCCCTTGTTCCCCAAAAACATTTTGCTAATGATGGAGTAGGGATGGGGGTGGAGAGTGCATGGTGTTGTGGAGAGTATCTTCCATGTTGAAATGGGAATAGCTACTTCACCTGTACTAACGATAGAGTAAGGATGGGGTTGGGGAGTGGGGGTGGGTGGAGAGTATCTTCCATGGCGAAGGGGGAATGCCTAATACACATGTACTAATGCAATCTCTACCCAGAGTTGTCGTTCCTTGCATACACATACATCTCTGTCAACGTCTCACCAAATACCAAGAATCTTGGCAAACGATGAAAAACGGTGGAAATGCAAAATTGCTTGATGACACTAATATTTTTCTGAATTAACTTCATATGAAATGCTTATATTATAAAGAAAACAATTTTCGGCTTGAATGTTTTTATTATACAGTAAATTATGCTCAGGATTGTATTGCGGTAGAATAAAGGTTTGTACTTTGGCATATCACTCCGCCGTCAAAATAGGCACCACCAAATCGTCCCCATAGCGTTACAGTACAGTGATTTGCTTACTAGCACTTTCCAATGTCACATAGATCTTAACAACCTACTTAAATTAAAGTACTAACCTATACTATATATCAAAATGTAGATAATAAGTCGTGTTTCTTTCGATTGTTTACATGTCAATCAACGGCCGATAGTTGGTGGTGTCACTGTGTTGAAGTTCTGTTGCTATTTTTATATTTTAGCTATGGTCATGTGACAAATTATCATGTAATCGCAGACTACTTTCTTAGACGTTGACAGAGGTCAATGTAATGGACTCTGGGAGAGATTGGTACTAATGTGGGGTGTGAGAGGGGAGAGTTTCTTTCATGGTGAAAATTGGCAGAGGGAGAATAGCTACTACACCTGTACTAATGATGGAGTAGATGGGGGTGAGGAGTGGGGTTTGTGGAGAGTATCTTCCATGGTGAAGGGGGAATACCTACTACACCTGTACTAATGATGGAGTAGGGATGGAGGTGGAGAGTGGGGTTGTGGAGAATATCTTCTATGGTGAAGGGAGAATAGCTACTACATCTGTACTAATGATGGAGTAGGGATGGGGGTGGGGAGTGGGGTTGTGGAGAATATCTACCATGGTGAAGGGAGAATAGCTTCTACATCTGTACTAATGATGGAGTAGGGATGGAGGTGGAGAGTGGGGTTATGGAGAATATCTTCCATGGTGAAGGGAGAATACCTACTACAACTGTACTAATGATGGAGTAGGGATGGGGATGGGGAGTGGGGTTGTGGAGAATATCTTTCATGGTGAAGGGAGAATAGTTACTACATCTGTACTAATGATGGAGTAGGGATGGGGTAGGAGAGTGGGGTTGTGGAGAATATTTTCCATGGTGGTAATTGACCTAGGGGGAATAGCTACTACACCTGTATTAATGATGGAGTAGGGTTGGGTGTGGGGAGTGTGATACATCTGTACTATAGAGTATGAGGAGTGGGATGGGGTTTGTGGAGTGTATCTTCTATGATGGAAATTGGCATAGGGGGAATACCTACTACAGCTGTAATAATAATGGAGGGATTGGGGGTGGCTTATAGCTAGTATCTTCCATGGAGGAAATTGGCATAGTGGGGATATCTTCTTCTAGGCTACTTTGCCTGTGCTAATGCGCAGTTATGAAAATATTGACTTAAGATTTTCTTTGCGATAACTATTTTAGGTTTGTCAATTGATTAATTGTTTTTCAAACTTATTTACCACAATTCACGATTTTTAACAGCAAAGAGGAAGTAATGAAGTGAAGTACGTGAGAAAGTGTTATAAAATAAGAAAACTTATAAAAAATAATAAAAAAATATAAAAGTTGTTATTTCAAAATGTTATGTTCAAATTACAATTAAAACTATTTCATGCATTAATTTAAAATTGCTGGAGGTAATTTGTATTCATTTATATTTGACAACTCAATACCCAACTTGAAGGGTATTATATTATGCCCATTTAAATAGTATCATAAATTTCATAATAGTTTCAGTTATCAAAGAATGTTGTTATATAGGCTGATTCAAGAGACCAGGTATACTTGGTTCATATGTTAATCATTTACCACATTTGTAATAAAAAAAACAGTAGTGAGGAACATTTAAAAAAAAAAATCTCACTTTCAGTTTGATGATCCTACATTCAACCGTTACAAGGTTCCGATAACCTTAAACCTGCCAGTAACAAAGGCAACAAACCCAAGATATGAGATCAAGATCACCAACAACGATACATTTGCTTTTCAAGTTATCCGGAGGTCCACCAAGACTGTGCTGTAAGAATGCTTGCAATAGTTATTCCCCTTTAAGTAGGATTTCTTACAATAGTTATACCCTTTTAAGTAGGATTTCTTACAATAGTTATTCCCCTTTAAGTAGGATTTCTTACAATAGTCATTCCCTTTTAAGTAGGATTTCTTACAATAGTTATTCCCCATTAAGTAGGATTTCTCACAATAGTTATTCCCCTTTAAGTAGGATTTCTCACAATAGTTATTCCCCTTTAAGTAGGATTTCATACAATAGTTATTCCCCTTTAAGTAGAATTTCTCACAATAGTTATTCCCCTTTAAGTAGGATTTCTCACAATAGTTATTCTCCTGTACTTAGCATTTCTTACATTAGTTATTCCTATAGATACTACAGAGTTAATACTTTGAAAGAGTTGATTTTAGTCTTGTTTTAGATTACCTTAAAGAAATCAGACTTTATAAGTCAAAATAATATTTTCCTATATATTTTAACTTGTTTACAAGCCTGTTGGCGGGCATTTGTTGATTTACATATATACATAGTTTATATTGCTACCATATCATCACTTATTTGTAGATAGTTTTATCTTTATACGTTTACATTATTTTTAATTACTACTTCATTCCTTCATGATTCATCGTTTTTTGCACACAATTCGACCTATTTATGTGTCGACGTGCCGTAAAACACCATTCATTCATTCATTCATTCATTCATTCATTCACAATAGTTATTCCCCTTTAAGTAGGAATTCTCACAATAGTTATTCCCCTTTAAGTAGGAATTCTTACAATAGTTATTCCCCTTTAAGCAGGATTTCTTTCAATAGTTATTCCCCTGTACTTAGGATTTCTTACAATAGTTAGGCCCCTTTAAGTAGGAATTCTCACAATAGTTATTCCCCTTTAAGTAGGAATTCTCACAATAGATATTTCCAGGTAAGTAGGAATTTTCACGATAGTTATTCGCCTTTAAGTAGGATTTCTCAAAATAGTTTTTCCCCTTTACGTAGGAATTCTCACAATAGTTATTCCCCTTTAAGTAGGAATTCTCATTAGTTATTTCCCTATATGTAGGAATTTTCATGATAGCTATTCCCCTGTAAGTAGGAATTTTCACAATAGTTATTCCCCTTTAAGTAGGATTTCTCACAATAGTTATTCCCCTGTAGGATTTCTCACACTAGTTATTCCCCTGTAAGTAGGATTTCTTACAATAGTTATTCCACTTTAAGTAGGAATTCTTACAATAGTTAGTCCCCTTTATGATTTGAGTATTCTTTTGCCACTGTGTCATTCATTTTTAAACATCTAACATACATGTGCTGTTTATTGTTATTTTTAGATCACCTGAGCCGAAGGCTCAAGGTGATCTATTGGGATCACTCTTCGTCCGCCGTCCGTCCGTCCGTCATCATCGTTAAGTTTTGTTTCAAATGACTTCTCCTCAGAAATCGCTTGGCCAATTTTGACCAAACTTCACATGGATGATCCTTAGGCGAATGCTTTTTAGATTTGTTAAAATTAGGTCAAAGCAACATCCAAGATGGCCGCCATTACCGTATATGGTCGAAACCTTAAAAAATCTTCTTCTCAAGAACCGCTGGACAGATTTCTACAGTTTTTCTTTAAAAATGATCGCCAAACTCCTAGACTACCAAGTTTATTCAAATGAAGTCATAGACTTATAAAGGAAATTTTTTTAAAACATCTTCTTCTCTGAAACCACAAGGTACAGAGCTCTCATGTATTACATGTAGCATCAGCTTATGGTCCTCTACTAAATTTGTTCAAATGGTGACCCTGGGGTTAAATTTGGGGTTAAATTTGGCCCAGTTTTACATAGACTTATATAGGAAAAAAAATAATCTTCTTCTCTGAAACTACAAGAGCCAGAGGTTTAATATTTTGAATTTAATAAAATCTTATGTCCTTCACCAAGTTTGTCCAAATGGTGACCTTGGGGTCACATTTGGCCCCACCCAAGGGTCACATGTTTTACATGGACTTGTATAGGGAAAAACTTAAAAAATCTTCTTCTTTGAACTTGCAAGAGCCAAAGGTTTAATATTTGCATTTGCTGTAAGCTTATGGTCCTTTACCAAGTTTGTTCAAATGGTGACCCAGGGGTCACATGTTTTATATAGACTTCTATAGGGAAATACTTAAAAAATCTTCTTTTCTAAAACTGCAGGAGCCAGAGGTTTAATATTTTGCATTTGTTGTAAGCTTATGGTCCTTTACCAAGTTTGTTCACATTTGGCCCTGCCGCATGGGTGACATGTTTTACATAGACTTGTATAGGGAAAAACTTTTAAAAAATCTTCTTCTCTGAAACTGCAAGAGCCAGAGGTTTAATATTTTGCATTTGCTATAAGCTTATGGTCCTCTACCAAGTTTGTTCAAATGGTGACCCTGGGGTCAAATTTGGCCCCGTCCCAAACGTCACAGTTTTACATAGATTTATATAGTAAAAAAAAGTAAAAAATCTTCTCTGAAACTACAAGAGCCAGAGGTTTAATATTTTGCATTTACTATCAGCTTATGGTCCATTATCAAGTTTTTTAAAATGGTGACAAAATTTGGCCCTGCCCCAAGGTTCATGGGTCACATGTTTTACATAGACTTGTATAGAGAAACACTTAAAACATCTTCTCTGAAATCACAAGGCACACAGCTCTCATATATTACATGTAGCCCTGGGGTCACATTTGGGCCTGCCCCAGGGGTTACACTCTAGCACCTTCATTTTGTATTTGATCTTTACCAAACTTTGTCAGTGTCTTTATATCAATGTTGTTAAAAACACAACAAAGACCCCATTTCTTGAACAATCGTAACCAAACTTTCACAGATTGTATATGACCATAAGATTTCGAAGAAGTTCGATAATGGGCCAGTACTCAGGTGATTGATTTAGGGCCATCTTGGCCCTCTTGTTGGGTTATACTTTTCTGTGACAAGAATGAGCTTAATCACTTACTTGAACTTGATTTAATCATAGACAATGCTTAATTGTGAATTTGAGAGAAATTTGAAGACGGGTATGGTCTTGTAGCAAATATTAAAAGATCAGGATCATAAAGACCTCCCATCATGTGGCTAGTCCGAATGTCCGGTTTATGTATGTATGTATATAGTGGGGGTTAACACTTCTTTTAACAATCTGTCGGTCATATTACAATGGTGTCTACTTGTAGCAGTGTAATCAATGTTCAACTTTATAGTGCTGCCACACTGGAATACCACGCTGTCGACACATGAGATGATATCCCACTCATCACATTATTCTGACACCAGTCTAACCAGTCCTAGCACTACCCTTTTAAGTTTATATGCCGATGTTAAGCAAAGGAGCTGCTAGTGGAGCTACTAGAGCTACTAGTGGAGCTACTAGAGCTACTAGTGGAGCTACTAGAGCTACTAGTGGAGCTACTAGAGCTTCTAGTGGAGCTACTAGAGCTACTAGTGGAGCTACTAGAGCTACTAGTGGAGCTACTAGAGCTACTAGTGGAACTACTAGAGCTTCTAGTGGAGCTAATAGAGCTACTAGTGGAGCTACTAGAGCTACTAGTGGAGCTACTAGAGCTTCTAGTGGAGCTACTAGAGCTACTAGTGGAGCTACTAGAGCTACTAGTGGAGCTACTAGAGCTACTAGTGGAGCTACTAGAGCTTCTAGTGGAGCTACTAGAGCTTCTAGTGGAGCTACTAGAGCTTCTAGTGGAGCTACTAGAGCTACTAGTGGAGCTACTAGAGCTTCTAGTGGAGCTACTAGAGCTACTAGTGGAGCTACTAGAGCTTCTAGTGGAGCTACTAGAGCTGCTAGTGGAGCTAATAGAGCTACTAGTGGAGCTACTAGAGCTACTAGTGGAGCTACTAGAGCTACTAGTGGAGCTACTAGAGCTACTAGTGGAGCTACTAGAGCTGCTAGTGGAGCTACTAGAGATACTAGTGGAGCTAATAGAGCTACTAGTGGAGCTACTAGAGCTGCTAGTGGAGCTACTAGAGCTACTAGTGGAGCTACTAGAGCTTCTAGTGGAGCTACTAGAGCTACTAGTGGAGCTACTAGAGCTTCTAGTGGAGCTACTAGAGCTTCTAGTGGAGCTACTAGAGCTTCTAGTGGAGCTACTAGAGCTACTAGTGGAGCTACTAGAGCTTCTAGTGGAGCTACTAGAGCTTCTAGTGGAGCTACTAGAGCTTCTAGTGGAGCTACTAGAGCTGCTAGTGGAGCTACTAGAGCTGCTAGTGGAGCTACTAGAGCTACTAGTGGAGCTACTAGTGCTACTAGTGCTACTAGTGGAGCTACTAGAGCTTCTAGTGGAGCTACTAGAGCTTCTAGTGGAGATACTAGAGCTACTAGTGGAGCTACTAGAGCTGCTAGTGGAGCTACTAGAGCTACTAGTGGAGCTGCTACTAGAGCTACTAGTGGATCTACTAGTACCCTGTTTATGAAGTCTTTTGTGTGACCCACAGAGAAAAAGAAAATGCCAAATGTCCCAATAAAATGTAACCCAGATATTGTGTTAGATTGAATTTTACTTGGTTGCTTCAGATTTATCATTTCCCAATGTTGGTTACATAATTATGTTGCATATTTCCTTTGTGAGAAATATTTTACCTTCACACATTGTCTTCAGCTGGGACACTGGTGTGGGAGGTCTGGTTTTGTCGGACCAGTTCTTACAGATCAGTACGAAACTTCCATCCAAGAATATCTATGGGTTTGGTGAGAATCTTCACAAGAGTTTCCGACATGACCTGAATCACAAGACTTGGCCAATGTGGTCCAGGGATCAAGCCCCGTCCTGGCAGGTAAGTACATAAGGGGATTACAAGCATTGTCATAAAAGCACTGTTGTTCTGAGTCCTTCCTGGAAGCTTGATCCATTTTCTATTTACACCCTTTTCCTATAAGGAATGTGGTGTTTGCAGAATTGGGGTGTTGAGGAGTGAAAGAGGGGTACAGAGAACTAACAGAGGGGAGACAAATTGATTTTTTTGGCAATAATAACTGTTCCAATGGGCTTGCTATTTTACGAAACCAAAAAAGCCTAGGGGGAAAACCTACATATTCAAATGACTGGCCATGTGGAAGAATACAGCTGGGTTTGCATGGGTTAAAACTAAACGATTTTCAAACCGTAATACAGGAACCATTACCCATACAGTTCATTGAATATAGCTGTTAATGTAAATTTACTTAAACATTTCAGGCGTATGGTAACTTGTATGGTGTGCATCCATTCTACACGTGTATGGAAGGTGATGGCAAGTCCCACGGTGTATTTCTACTCAACAGTAATGCCCAAGGTAAGGTGATGGCAAGTCCCAGGGTGTATTTCTACTCAACAGTAATGCCCAAGGTAAGGTGATGGCAAGTCCCACGGTGTATTTCTACTCAACAGTAATGCCCAAGGTAAGCACATTGACAGTAGAGTCAAATCAATAATCTGACAACTTCCTGCAAAATCCGACAAATCCCATGGATAATTTGTCTGCTGCTATTTCAATTTATGATTTGTTGTGCTGAAATTTGGTAGTTCTTGTTTCACCTTAGTAGCATGGCAGACACTTAGGGATCACTTTTTCTTGCATACCGGATAAGACTCCATGTTTTACATGGGGGATGGAAAGTCTTATCTTTATGGGTAAAGATAAAAGTCACGCGCGCACCAACATCCAGTATGCGGGAAAATATGTAAAATGTTAGTAGCTGGCAGTGTCAATGCACAACATGTCTCTGATATTGCAAGAAAAAGAATCTATCATGGGTATTCAGGTCAGATAGGAATTCCAACCCTCAGTATAAGTGTTTTAATCGGAACCTCGGCTCTATAAAAGCACTTATACCTCGGGTTGAAATTCCCTATCTTCACCGGATACCCATGAAAGATTCTTATAATCTGTCATCTGTCATTGTCCGTCACAATTTAACCTGCAAGCAAATCGTGGCTGTAACTTGAGAAGTATTTGACCTATGTTCATTAACCTTTACACACGTCTTCATCTTAACTCAAGAAATTTTGTTACACGTGTCCAGTAACTCTTACCTTCATTTTGGCAGAAGTATGCCCCCTTTCATAAAACTTTAACCTGCAACCTAACAAACTCATATAGCTGGCTGAAATAAGCACATGGCAGGCTAAACACAAGTGTTCCATGGAACACCCTTCTAGTTATTGTCATGATGTGCACCCAATCTGGGTTGGATGTTTACTTACACCAATAAGAACCTTTTGATTTTGAGGTCAAAGGTCAAGGTCACTGTTACTCTGCATATATGTATGGATAGTTGATTTCTGCAAAATAACTCAATTTCTTTTTGATGCATTAATTGCACTAAAGTCTGGTAGGATGGTTATCATTAATAATAACAAGACCGAAGGATCACCACATCAAAGTTCAGGATTGTCATAACTTAACATATTGTTTGAACCTGTTTGATTTTACTTCGATTGGGCTTTACCATAAATTGAGAGATGTCTACATTCGAATATTCATATATCTTGCATATCTTACATGTTACAGACTACAGTTTCACGCCACTGCCCATGCTGACCTATAGAACAATTGGTGGTATCCTGGATTTCTATATGTTCCTTGGTCCAGAACCAGAGAGTGTTGTACAACAGTATACAGGGGTAAAACTTTGTTCTTTCTTGAAGAATGGAAGACATTTGTTGAATCTTAATGTGTAATGAAATGTCGAATAGTTCCATAAATGACAACATGTAATCTGAAATTTACTGCATGTGCTGAACAGTGAAAAGGTACTTTTTATGCCACAGAAAAGGATTCGGGGGCTGTACACAATTTCGTATCCGGACCGGAACGTCACAACCCCTGCAGGGATTTTTAAATAACTTGGCACAAGTGGTCACCATAACAAGATGATGTGTCACGCGCAAAACCCAGTTCTTCAAAGTCAAGGTCACACTTGGAGGTCAAAAGTCAAATTGTTTCCGGTCAATAACTCTGGCATTCATGGATGGATTTTCAAATAACTTGGCACAAGTGCTCACCACAACAAGAAGATGTGTCACGCACAAAATCCAGGTCTGTGGCCCATAGGTCAAGGTAACACTTAGAGGTCAAAGGTCAAATCGTGTCCGGTCAATAACTTTTGCATGCCTGGACAGATTTTCAAATAACTTGGCACAAGTGCTCACCACAACCAAACGACGTGTCGTGCACAAAATCCAGGTCCATGGCTCCAAGGTCAAGGTCATACTTAGAGGTCAAAGGTAACTTCGTGGGCATTTGTCACTTACAGTGATATTTCTTGTTTTTCATTTGGATAAATTGTTTAAATTTAGTTTACTTGCTAAACTCTCATTTGATGACACATTCTGAAATACGTTTCTTTTAATCACAAACAATGCCTTATTTTTTTTAGCATCCTCAAGACATGTTGGGCATCTTGTTAGGTGCATTTCTTTGAAAGAAGTATAATATATTACCGGTATTCTAAATGTTTTATTTCTGTAATGAAAGTATGTAAAATATTTTTAACTGATCATAGTTTATTTATCATCAGGCCATTGGTCGCCCCTACATGCCACCCTATTGGTCGCTCGGGTTCCAGTTGTGTCGCTATGGTTACAAGAGTTTAACAAAGTTACAAGAAGCTGTGAACAGGACTAAAACTCACAATATTCCTCATGTAAGTTGGAGAATATGTGTTTGTATCCTGTAAAATCATATTGCTAATGATAATTATGCTCCCTGGAGAATTGCAGTTTTTTTCCCATACCAAAAGTTTATAAAATCTGCCTTTAATCTGGTCCACATTTATGACAGGCATACTCTTGTTCAAATTCTAATCTTCAACATTGCTTATTCAAATTTATCCAAACTTTGCATATGTCAGCAATTATTTCCTTATTAAAGTGGTACCGGTAAAAGGACCCATTCACAATCTGAAACGGACCTTCACAATTTCTGTGCTTATGATAAACGGACCCTTTACACATGGAAATAGTGTTTTTTCATAATAAAAAGCAAAACAATTCACAGCTGGCTGTAGATTTTACTGAGAAACATTAATTTCGGCACGAATGTTTTGTCTATTTTTTCCAAGCGTCTGTGTATGTCAGCTGGGGTGACTTTCGGTTATCGTTACCACGTGTTTTCGTACCCGCTATGAGTTTTTAACGGGAGTTTGAGAAAAAATAAGTGTCCAGTTGACTCGTAGTTGAAAACGTAGCGAAACATGAAATATACTAACAAAAAGCTTGTAAAACCTGCTGAAACAGGGTATCGGCGCATTGATGTGATGCTCGGCAAGTGATTTTACTTTAAATACATGATGATCATGTTATCAAACTCTTACTTGTTAAGTGTTATGCATATTGAAGTTAATTATTTTGGTTTTACTGTTTAATTTTCAGCAATCAATATCTGCGTTATAGAATAAACATTCAAATTCAGACATATTTAAAGTCAATAAAGTTTCCACAGAACTGCAGTCGTAGATCATTTATTTTTATGCATAACATTTATTCATAATACCCTATTCAAGTACTGGTACTTATCAAATCAGAATGATTTCAAAGCTCAAAGATCAAATGTATAGGTTACCTGTTATGTTGCTAATAATAAAATAAGACTTAAAATGAACTCGCCTATTGGAACCATGATTAAGACCAGGTAGACACATCATTGAACTCATAATGAACAGAAGAGAAGTTTTTTCTTTAATAAATTCCTGACAAAAAAAACCTAGGTGGATTTGTTTTAACTGAATTGATGGAAGATGCTGTCTTAAGGAAAACAATCAGCAGTAGCAGACTTGTCGAAAACTTAAAAAATATCAGAAACAATGGCATTTTGCTTTAATAACTGTAGTCTAGACTGAGTGTAATAAATGTTATTATACCTCACATAAGACGCCCATGCTAAATTCCCATAGACAACAATGTGTAATTTCTTACTATCTCACGCGAGACCGTAATAGTACAGGGTGATAGTAAATCGGAGGGTGATAGTAAAAAAATTATCACAAGCGCAGCTTTGATGCGCGCTGTTTCGGTGACGTCATCGGCTCAGTATGGTGAAATTTCTATTTTTAACTCATCATAACTTCAAAAGTACTTGAACGATTTCAATAAACTACCACTCATTTTCTTAGTTACGTTATTTCCGATCCAACGATTTAACATTCATAGCAACTTTAGAAAAAGAAAAAAAAAATCAATAAAGGAATCTGGCAAAGTGAAATCGGTACTGAAAATGAATCTTGTTTTTGCCCGAGGAGATTTCGGTATAATAAAATGAATATCACATTCATGAGAGGGTGATAGTAAGAATGTTCACCCTTCGGATATTGATTATCACCCTCGGCTATCACCCTCTCATGAATGTGATATTTATATATTGTAACTGTACTATGTTATTTTTTGTTAATGTGACACAGTCCTTGAAAAATTCACAATTTTAAGAAATTGACACTAATTTTTCACACTTTGCCAAGTACCGGACCCATTCACAAAATGGGGAAAAATATCACTGTATGTCTTCAGTATCATCGAGGCCACTCAGACACACATGTTCCATAACTCTGTATTGCATTTTAGCAAATAGCAAAGATTGTGGCCCTTTATTTAACTAAGAAATTCATAAAGTCTGGTCCCTGTTAGGCAAGACATACTGTGAATCTGTTGATGCATGTTATTTTATTATATGTAATTTTTCAGGATGTACAATACGCAGATATAGACCACATGCAGGAACAAATGGACTTTACTATCGACGAGATAAACTTTGCTGGTCTATCCGACTACTTCACCTCTCTCAAAAATGAGGGAATGAAGACTATTATCATTCTGGTGAGTCTTAATGTATATATTACTGAGACAGAATGAAATAATTCCCAATTACTGTCCCAATATATATTATTTCTATAAAATATGATTTTTTAGTGTCCCAAAACATAATATCAAACATCTTTTAGGCGTAAATTTCAGAGAAAATTGGGAATAGTATGCATATTTGTGCTATGTTACTGTGTTTGATGTATAATACACTAACTAATTAAGCTTATCTATAACTGCTTTTTCTGCCTGTATAATTGGCCTGAACAATAGCAATCAAAATAGCCACTCAAAAATCTGTTAATTTATTTTACTTGGTATTATATAAATATTGCATCCCAGTGAGGGTGATAGTGGATATTGTCAACCTGAGGAAAATAATGTCAGCCGAGGCGAAGACTAGGTTGACATTATTTTTCTGAAGGTTGAGAATATCCATTGCCACCCTCACTGGGAGGGGGAAAAAATCGCAATATTTTTTGTTTTGTTTTTTAATTTATATTTTTATACCAGTTTTGATTTAAAGTAACAAATCTGCTTGCCACATTTTTTTATTGTCGTTTGGTAAACCAAGCCTTTTACGATTGACATAACTTCAACCGTATTTTAATAAGCGTCCACCGATTTCCTATTGCCAAAGCGTGTCTTTATTGGAAAAACCCAAAACCTATTTTTATACTTCCCGTGACGTCACAATCGTGTAACAGTAAAAATTGTTTACCGGTGAACAGTAAAAATTGCTTCACGCTAAGGGTATGGGCAATTTATACAGGAGTGTAAACGTGAGGTATAATAAAACAAGTTATTTCTATGTGCAACTGACTAATGTCAGTCCTTGCTCAAACCTGCTTCTTAGCTCCAGCGTTCGTGTTAGCTCAGTTTCCTAGATACTATTTGCCTTACAGTCTTCAAACTTCATACTATTTGTAAATATTGACCTTCACTTTATATAAGGCTACCATTATTGACCTTGATCATCATTTTGGACTTGTGAAAAGGTAATGCTTTCTCTGTTTCTAAGAGACTATTAATCTTGCAGTGTTAACACTTTATACAAAGTTATAAATTGACAACAACAAGAAATATTCCTATTAAAATTAGTAGACACCTCCTCCCCACCTACAGTCAGTGATTTGTCAGCCACAGCCATCTAGTATAATGTATATTTCTAGGACCCAACGCTGATTACAAATGTGACCGGTTATGAACCCTATGACAACCTGACGGCCATCGAGGGATCTATAAAATGGCCGACTGATTACAATGCCCCAGTTGCTGACAAGGACAGTACAGACGCAGTCCTCGGATATGTATGTTTACCTTTATACATGTTAAAATTTAAAAGTTCAACTCATAGAAACACTTTGACTTTACACTTAACTAGACTTATTAAAAGTTTGATGGACTTTGTAAAATGACACATTTGATAGTCCTTCGAAGTTAAACAATTGATAGTCTTTAGAATTGAGGCCTTGTTTATACTTTAATATGTCTGCCTTTAAAGATATTTAAAATGGAAACCTTTAATATGGATAGTCTTTAAAATGTTACCTTTAACAAACTTCAAATCTTCAAATGTAAACATTTGTATTCCATATCAAAGATACCTTTGAGGTTTTCTAATTTCAGAATGCTTTTTTAAAGAATTAAGACTTACTAGTCTTCATACAATGTTGTTAACCCTTAACCCGCTAAGCGCGACTATAATAGCCTTTGCGTCCATTGTAAACCCAGATCAGCCTGCGAGTAACTCAGGGTTTACAATGTCCGACTGCTGATCGATCATTTTCCCCAAAAAATCTCTTGGTCACATACATTGATTGGTCTTAATTCAAAGAAAGAGCAGTCCATTATATATGTGTAGCGGGATAAGTGTTAAAACATTATATATTTTATTGATTATTATTTATTTACAATGTCTTTCTTACCTGTTGCATAAACATGGATCATTTATTTCAACTAATATATAGAGGATCTTACATGAGTGACTGTGTGTTATTAATTTTAATAAACGTTGGATAAAATGATAGGATACGAGGCTCTGTCAACGAGTTTGTTAAAGTCACTAATACACAGTCACAAATGTAAGATTCTGTATATCATATAACACACCTACAACGGGATAATTTCATTTTAATGTTGTCAATTTACCTTGTAAGTTAGAGAAATCTTGACGTTGTTTTGATGTTTTGTTGACGTCAACTTATTATGAGGTTGTAAAGCATTTTCCCTACAAATAATGAGACACATTAAGCAAAATTTAAGGTGTCTGAATGTATCCTATAATATACCAGAATGTATCGTATAATATGCCATGGAAACAATTAGCATTAAATAGTTTTACTACACAAAGTGATTCGGTCCTCATTTGCATCTGTAATACACTCGTATTCATGGCTTTATTACACTCCCAGAGTCCATGTTATGTTATAATAGGCATGTTGATAATGGGTTCCTGCCCTTATCCATGATTTGCCAGTTTTGCAAAGTTTTACAAAGATTATAGATATTTGAATGTTAGTATTGTTTTATATGATATAAAAAGGAGTAATAAATAAATGTATTAATTATTTAGGTTTGGCCAAATGGTAAAGTAGTGTTCCCCGACTTTTTCAAGGACAGAACTAAGGATTTGTGGAAACGACTGATCGTGAAACATCATGCCAAGATACCGTTTGATGCTGTCTGGATTGTATGTTGTTATTACAGCACTCGCTATATGTAATGTTGTAGCTAATATACATATACTGTACTTCATTTTTTTGTCAGGAAACATATTTGTGTGTTTGATTACATTATATTTTTATCAATATACCACTTGATAAATATCTATCTTTATATGTTGCCCCAGGCACTCACAAGCATAATAAACTGCCCATCAAGTTAGAAATGGTAAAGGTGAATGAAGTGTGAATTAAACCAAATCAAACATGGATGCTGACTATAGCTTTAAATTAAGAAATAAAGAAAAAAATTGACCATGAAGGTTATAGAAAAAAAAAGAGTAAAATTGGTAACTGACTTAGAGAAAAAAACATTCTTTAGTGAATATATTGCATTAAAGTAATCTTTGGTAATATATACATTAGGACATGAATGAGCCCGCAAACTTTGGTACGAATGAGGAGAAACCCTGGAACTGGCCTGTAAATGCCACCCCCTACTGGAGCCTTAAATGTCCACAGAACAACAGATACGAGAATCCACCATATAGAACAAGTAAGATATGCTACAGGTCCCAGGAAAGTTAACAGTTTTGATAATCAAGCAGGTTTACCTTAACAATTCCATTAAAAGTATAAACTTTGTTAATTTTTATTTTTACATTCCTTATGAAACAAACTACACAGCTTATACAAATCAATCTCGATGGCGTGGATGACAGCGTTAACATAGTCTTATAATGCCAAGATGGGGAATGGTACCCCAAATTGCATTGATGAGAAGTGAGTCCCCTAGCATATGCACTAGAAAAAGTAAGTTTGCCATGGTCCCAGGAAAGTTAGAAATGTTGGTAAGCAGGCTGGCGTTTATTATAAAATTACGTGTTGATCCGCATTCCCGAATCAAAATGCCAGGTTGCAAAGCAGAATGGCAGGTTGCAAAGCACTTGATTGTATGTTTAGTTGAAAGAATATTACAGAGGTACCAGTATTGATTTGACATCGTGCAAACATATGGATTAAAATGCTGTGAAGCGCTATCTGTAGAAATAGATTATTCCGTCAATTGAAAATATTTGGAACATACATTTAGATAGATGGGTAGAATTATTACACATGTAATAAGGTTAAAATTATCTCGAGTAGTACATGCCACATACCTTATAATTATATGCTAAAGTAACACAAGGTAAGCTCATTTTCTTAAAAGTTCTCCGGCCATGTTTTGTTTCATGAACATGTTTATGTTTATTTCAATCGAAATCAAAACACAAGAATAGATAATTACAATTCACACATTGCAATATCTGTGAAAAGCGAGAATAAGATTTTATTTGATGATGTAGAAAACTTTGAACGGGTAAATTAATCCACAGGTAAATGTATTGATCAATTATCTGGCAACAGTTGTGCAGCTATACAATTCAGATTTATCTCATTTCCCCGTGCAGTCACGCATTTGGAAAAGTAGTATCTGCGTCATGAAAATAATACTTAGTTTTACATACAACTTAGTAGCGGATTTAAATATATGTTTCTCTCCGGGACTATCAAGAAATGTTTATATGATGTTTAAAAGTTAAATTTGTTAATTGATAATACTACAAAAAAGGGGTGGCCGTTCATCTTTAAGTTAAAAAACACCGACAATGCACCGTAAGGCATGACAATAAATTACTAAATTCTAACAATTGATTGTTTTTGACAGAGGCAGCGTATGTTTTTGACAAAAATGGCAAGGAAGCGTATATAACAGACAAGACAATATGCATGGTGACACGACAGGGTAATGATGACGAATACAGACATTATGACGTACATAGTTTGTATGGCTGGAGTCAGACACTTCCCACATTAGAGTAAGTATATTTCCAAGTGTTTTCTAAATTTTATGTCCTGAGAAAATATATGAAGGCCGTAATAGTAGCAATGATATTATTTTTGTATGATTAGACGGAGACAGTCCTACAGCAGAAAAAATGTCATTGTAATCACGTATCCCCAACTGTGAGTGGTCAAATTCCATTTTTTGTGCATAAATGCATGTTTCTATTTTTGTTTTTATATTTCCAAAAATAAACATTACCTCTTCAGATCTGATCAGAAATCTATTTAAAATAAGATTTTTTTAATGGAAAAACTCCACTGTGTGGTAGTCATGCCTGGAAATTTAAATTTTTGAAGTTTTTTTGAAATTTTTGCAATTTAAAAAAATAAATAGCATCAATTTTGTACTGTTTGCTATGGTTATATGTGAAATGTATTAAACAGGGCAGCCCGAGAAGCGACGGGAGAAAGGAGTTTAGTTCTGACCCGCTCCACGTACCCAGGCAGTGGTAAACATAGTGGCCACTGGCTAGGAGATAACGAGAGTAAATGGAATGATTTAGCAGAGTCCATTATAGGTATGTAGCTTTGGGATTTGCATTAAAAAAAAAAATAAGAATTATATTTAATTATATTAAGACAATATAAATATATAACAAATAAATGTATCGGGTAATTTGCTGTCAGATGTTTAAACATTTTGTTGGCATAATTGTGTTTAGCTGGACTTCTGTAACCATGTACTTCAAATTTTGTTATTAACTAAATGAAATTCCTAATTTGAATTCTACTGGATTATACCAATTTCTACTGTATTCTTGATGCAATTTTTCTTCTGTTTTATTTACAGGAATGTTGGAGTTCAACTTGTTTGGTATACCATATGTAAGTGTTGTACTAGTGTGACTTCAATAATAAGGATTTCTTTGGCTGGCGTGGCGCAGTCGGTAGCGCAGCGGATTTTTAACCGGAGGCCCCGGGTTCAATCCTCCCTGGTGCCACTGAGTTTCGTTGGTGTGTTCTTGAGCAAGACACTTTCCTTTAGCCTCATCCATTGGATGGGGAGGGATGTAAACCGGGCGGTCCTGTGTATCGGTCTATCCTCCGAGCACGTTAAAGAACCATAGGAATCTATTCGATAATAAGAGTAGGGCACGGTTCCCGGATTCCTATGTATCCTTTCCCTCTCTCTGGGGCGGCTCTAAATAACCTGTACTGTGTTGATTAGCCGTTAAACCACATTCAATTCAATTTGGGCACAAGGCACTTACAAAGTGAACGTTATTTTCATAATAATATCTGGGATTACAAAAAATCCTGACATGATACAAACCCTGTTAAATATTCCTTGGCTCCAGTGGTAAACACATTTCAAAAAGTAATGATTTCTTAAAGACCCTGATCAACATAATGTATACATGTGTTGAACCAATATTCTTGCCTTCTTGTGGGTATGATGCTAAAGCCTACATCATTCATAACTTCATCTCTAATGCTAAATACTGCTATTTGTAGCAGAAGTAATGCTACGGAAACCATAACTATCAATGAACAGATTCTTACATTTAGTCCTGAAATGTATCTTGTTTAATAGTTTTGTTTGGCAATTTCTTTAGTCTTTAATTTATAATCATAAAGATTTATGAGATAAAATGTGATTAACAGCTCAATATTCCATGTCAGATTGGAGCAGACATCTGTGGATTCTGGGGTAACACTACTGCAGAGATGTGTAAACGTTGGATGCAGCTGGGCGCTTTCTACACCTTCAGTAGGAACCATAATGGCATTGATAACATGGTGAGATGTAGTATTTTCTGTTTCCTTCCTTGATTTCTGTTTAAAAAATAGTAAACTTTGTTATACCCCTGAAACTTAAGTTTGAGAGGGCTATATAGGTTTTACTTTATTGTGACCGGACCTTGTCGCTACCTGTCATGTTCCATCAGGTTTATCTCAGAAACCATTATTCAGAATTCAATGAAACTTCACACATGTATTCTGTTTTAATAGAAAACATGCCTCTCGCATAATACAAATTGCTTGATTTGCCAATTTCCAAGCATAATTTTCTCTATTATCACGTCTGTATGAGATAGTAAAAGGATTTTTATATTAGATCCATGGTGGACCGGATTTTCATTTCATGTTATTTAGGTCTGTGTCCACTAAATAAAAACACTGTGATTGGTCAAAAAAAGTCTAGGGTATCTGAAACTAATGTTTATCAATGTGAAGTCATGGATTGGATAAAATATAATGACTGAAATAAAACAATTTGTTTATAAATATGTTTTCTTCAAAATGGAACATTTACCCAATACATATTTGTGTAGTTATTTTTTAAAATTATGACTGAAAAATGAAAGTAGGTACACGTTGAAATTTGGCAGGAAAAAAAATGCAAAACTGTGGGGGGGGTCACTTCGGAGCCAGAAATATCATGCAGATGAGTGATGTTCAACAACAATTCATTGTATGATTGCAGGAACAAGACCCGGGTTATTTTGGTGATGAGGTAGCAATACCATCTCGCGAGGCCCTGGAGACCAGATACTGGTTGCTGCCATATCTCTACACACTGTTCCACAGGGCACATGTCGATGGCCACACAGTCATCAGGCCTCTGTTTCATGAGTAAGTTGTTATCATACTGGTTCATGTAAGCCCACAACTAGATAGGTCAAAGTTCAAGGTCACAGCTAGGATCATTATATATATAGTTTCTAAACTGAGGCTCCTGTTTGTCAAAGGTCAGGGGTCACAGGTAAATGAAATAAAAAAATGTGTCTTCTGTCAGTCTCATTTGTCTCAATGTCAGTCTTGAGGAATTCTAGTTATATGACAGGTGTGTCGTTTTTGAACCTAGAATTTAACTGGGAAGTTTATGGATTTATCAAAGGTCAAGGTTACAGCCATTAGTCAAAGACTTTAAGTTCTCTATAGTTGATAAATTGAGCAGCTTGAACTGTCACTACTTTATATTGTAACATTTCCATGCTGAGTGATTTTTTCTCTTCTTAATAATATCATATTTTGTTATAGTATAATAATCGTTCCGTCAAGCTTGTTACTCTAAACGACCAAAATTATTTGATTACCAAAGAAATAAAACAGGACAAAATCTTAATTGTGTATTGTTCTTGAAATTACTAGCCAAGATAAGGTAGAATTTCATTTAGCACCATTTAGTCTATAGAGGATGCTAAACGAGTTCCAATTTCATATAAGATTTATGAAACGTGTTATGAATTATTTAACGAGCCTTTTGGCGAGTTAAAATTAAAAATAATTCATAACGAGTTTCATAAATCTTATATGGAATAGCAATGAGTTTAAGATCCTTTTTATCAATATAACATTGCAATCAAATTAGTAAAAATTAATTCAGATGGACATAGAACCACCACGACGTCAGACACACTTTAGGGCCAAAACATCATACGATATGTGACGTCGTAACGTCGCGTCTCACACATAACATTGCGTATAAAAGAGTTTGTGTTTTATCTCTTTACAAAATAGCAGTTTACGCCAACATTTTAACAAACCAACAACAATGTTTTGTATAACGTGCATTCTTTTTATAAGCTGTCACAAATAATAAGTTTATGACTCAGATCTGGGTGAATTTGTAATAAGTAAAATAGTTTCAGTTAATAAACTTGCGTAGTGTTACAGGTTTAACTCAACCAATCAAATTCGTTCCAGGTTGTATGACACGTGTGTCATACAATAGAATATTAAATGGGTGTTCGACACTGCTAACAAGGGACATTATGTGATAAATATATATTATAACTCTGTTTTCATTCAGATTTCCACAAGACAATGCCACCTATGGCATAGACAGGCAGTTTCTGTGGGGCCCAGCACTTATGATTGTTCCAATTCTTGAAGAGGTAAATATTCAAATGTCTCATTATATGGACTTGATATAGGAGATTTTGTAAATTAATGCTAGAAAGTAATTATATAATATGACAACATATCAGCTACATGGATAACTTTTGTTGCTGCATTGCACTTTTAGTTTTAGAGCAACAACTGTAATAAGACTAATAACATATATTAAAACCGGAGTCCTGGGAGAGGGAGAAGATTGTAACCTATGCAAGAAAGCAGAAAAGTGCAGAACTCTGGACAGCATTCTAGAAAGCACTAATTAACTAAATGACAAAAGGTTGCAATAATAAACTGAGGCTCACAAAATGAGACATATAGAAAATATTATGTCACTGCCTTTTACTATCAAGATTATAAGACGAGACTTAGAAACCAAAGAATGGTGAGGTTCTGCCAAGTTATTCTGCATTTTTATGCCGAGCTTTATAAACAGGATAGTAAAAGGAAGTAACATACATGCAGTTTTTTTTTAATCATATAGATTAGCCACATTTTTTGTATGGTTTGCTAGGTTTATTTATTAAAAGTCAGAATATGCTTATTGTTAACCTTAACGGAGATGATAGAGACTTTGTGTCAAATATTTGTGTATAATATTACCGTCAAATTTGTATTAAATCACCCGATGTACCCAGCCATTGATAGAAACAACTGATTAGAAACGTACGCTTCGTTAAAAAGGCACGCTGACGTTTTAACTCTTGTGTTTACATAAACATTACCTGTGCTATAAATAAACCATTTGGATCTGGCACACTTCCTGTGTTGTACTTAGTGTTGGCGTAGAATGTAGGCGATACAGCGTAATTAGTACACAAATATTTATTCGGCATAGTGTGTACAGTTTAATTTTATTCAGTTTATTTGTTAGCGTAATTCTCTAAGTTGTAAGGCACCAAATACATTTTGTTATAAAACACTATTTTATTGTCATCCCTATGTACAAACTATTGTAGAATCAAACAGAAGTGTCCTACTACCTGCCTGGGAACCAGTGGTATGACTTCTACACTGGTGCTGTGTCCCAAGGTCTTGAACAGAAAGTGAGAGCAGTGAATCAGGACTCGAAGATTGGTCTGTATGTGAGGGAGGGGTTTATACTACCCATGCAGAAGCCTGCAAACAATACGAGCTTCAGGTGAACATACTTACAGGCATACTCTGATATAATCTATTTAACACTTAGCAATAAAATAGTGGATTTGGGCCATGATATTTCAAATTGCAGTGTGGGATATCACTTAATTGCTATGTTAAGATATGTGCTTATATCTTACTTTTTCTGACATTTTTGAAGAATACAATGACAACGACACATCATTTCAAAAGACCACATGTTTCCTGTTTTTATCTCTCATTCAATGACAGATGTATCAAATATTTGTCAATATTGATATCAATGTATGTATTGTAGTCGTAAGAATGCCATGAAGTTGCTGGTGGCACTTGACAGTAAAGGTCAGGCTGAAGGTGAACTGTTCTGGGATGACGGACAGTCAGTAGGTATGCCGTACTTGATTTTGAAATTATGATAAATGATGTCACTTCCTGTCTGTGGCATGACAGAACTAAATTGAACATCAGCATAACATTTAAACAGATTTTTTTTTGTTACATGAATATTCAATATAAGTATATGAAGAGAAATTATCAGACCAGGCCAGACATGACCATAGGGATCCTATGTATACATAAATGAAATCCTTTTTTTTATCTATTCACGCGCCTTACTCTAAATAAATACTATCATTATATAACCATTTATTGAACTTCCTTTTAAAGTTATTTGCAGTCACCACTCTCATAAAATTTCTTTGCAGATACTTTTGAAAGTCAGAAATACTTCTTAGCAAAGTTCAAGGTGGAGCAGGTATGAAATAACTTTTTCTGAAAAATATAAATGTCAGGCCTGCAGTGTCATTCTTTGTCACAAAGTTCAGCAAAATATTGCACGTGTACCATTTCTATTTGAATTTGTAATTGTCATTGTCACAAAATGTCATACCGGTATCTCAGAGTGGAACAAATGGATAATAATGGTAAATATGGGACCCTTGGGACCCTTTATAGTGCAGGTGTACGAACATATTACAAACAGAGACTGCATTTATGATGAACACTTAAATGATATTCCAGCCCCTGGTTGTTTGTAATATTGGCATAATAAGTTTGTTTTATAGACAAGTATTACTAGCTAATGGTCAAACAAGGGTATTCCTGTCATTAGCATAAAATACATATTTGTTAAAGTCTCATATCATAGAGTCTTCACAATAATTCTGACTGAAAGAACAAGCAAGCTGTAAATGATGTAATAAAACAAAACTTCATAAAATCTAATCTTTCTGCTGTTTCAGAATTCCCTCTATATGACAATAGAACACAACAATGTGGATAACTTTGACCTGAGTTTGTATGAGATAGAAATGTTTGGGGCTCCACAAGATATTGAAAGTGTCCTAAATGATGATAATACTGTCACATTTAGCTATGATCAGGTAAGATTATTTATAATATACCTATCAATAATATATACATAGTACCTTCATTTTCTGACAATGGAATACAACATCCTGTATCACACTACAGGTTATCACTATGTTACTAAAAATAGAATTAGTATCACTATCTTACTAAAAATAGAACAGCGGTTTTTCCAATGATTCAAGCAAGTTTTACGCCACTATGCGCGAGAACGTCAAGACGACATTACGTCATACAAACAAAACAAGTAGATCAGACCAATGAACACCAACACCTTAAAACTACATACATTTTCCCGCTGCAATTTATCCAGAAATAATATGCTTTATTGAATGTGGATGCAATAGCAATGCAAATATGTCTATGTTAATGATGTGTAAGAGGTATATAATAAAAGGATCATTACTAGAGTAACGTGTTCTGGAAGTGTGTATCATCTCCTGGGTAAATACCAGATCCGCCTCTCGTGTGATCCTTGATTTGGCATTTACCTACTCAAGGTGATACAAACTTCCAGAACACGTTACTCTAGTAATGATCCTATTATATTATATATTCTGTGATGAATTATAGAAATTTCCCAGAAAATCTATAACATATCCCTTCCTCTACTGTGCTATCTCGCCTAGTGCGCAAGATAGCACAGTAGCCAAATGTTATGAACTAAACGATAGACGTCAGATATTACGTCACGAATTGACGTCATGATATTACTACGTGCTGTCGCCAAAGGAGTGACAGAAGAAGGAATACTTGTGTCAAAAGACGATTGGAAAAAAATTCATCACAGAATATATATTATATAGTTTAATTAACACTTTTGTTGTGATAATGAAAATAATTCACTCGTGAGTAATATTCTTGCGATATAGAAACTCGTGCGAAAACGCACTCGTTTCTATATCGCAAGAATCTTTCTCACTCGGGAATTATTTCCCGTATCACTTCAACAATGTTAATTAAACTCTATATCACCTCTTGTAGGTAAATGCCAGATCAGGATCACACTCGAGGCTCCGCCTCTCGTGTGATCCTTGATCTGGCATTGACCTACTCGAGGTGATACACACTTCCAGAACACGTTACTCTAGTAAAGATCCTTTTGTATCAGATTGAAACCATGCTCTTGAATTTGCTTCCATTATTACAATAAAAATAAAAATAGAGTAAATCTTATAGAAAATGAAGCCAAATTTAATGCAATGATCAATTTCCAAGTATGTCAGGGAAGCAAGCTACATTAACAAAAGAAAAGGTATGAACCCGTCAAATGGAAAAGAAGGTTGAAACATGCAGACACACGGAAAATCATCTAAAATTTCATTAGCCAAAATTCATATGTGTTTAACACTAGACTCACAAATGATTGTTCAAGGTAGCATGAGTTGGTCGTACGGAACACCGGATATGTTTTTGACTAGGGGAATGTGGTAAAGTTTAAATTTGAGATTAATTTATATAAGGTTTCATTGAAAGCTTGTTTTCAGATGTTTTTTATTTATTACATGACAGTGTTTATCTGACATTATGTTGAATAAAGTATTATTTAATTTTTAAAGCTATGAATTTTAGGTAGAATACCACTTAAGCTGGTGCTAGGAGGCTTGTGAGGTGTTCCATCTTATAACACCTCTCATGAACAGACTCATCTTGTTTGTGTTCTTTCCTTCCAAAAGGTCCCTTTTACTGTATTATAAATTGGATAAGTTTGGTCCCTTTTACTGTATTTATTGGATAAGTATGGTCCCTTTTTCTGTATTTATTGGATAAGTATAAATGGTGTAAAATAAGAAAATTAAACAGTAAATTCTGGTAAAATATGCATGTAAATGCTTGACTGACTCCTTAAGCAGATAATGAGATCTGTTGTGTACCTAAACCTGTATGTTTTACAGACAGAAAAGACCATGGTGACCTTGAGGAACCTCAGCATACCTCTGAATGAGGAGTTCATGCTGCAGTGGAGGTAAATTAGTTTCCTTTGAAATATGTGCTACTATGTCGACAGTGAAGCTGGTCTTAATGATTGGATAACATTCTTCGTCTTAGCATTACAGAATAATGTTTTTTATTCACATTTAATCTTGAAATAAAATATGCGTCTTGCTTTGTTGAAAGGAAAGAAGCATTGCACTGTGTATTGTGATTTTCTTCTGCCGAGTCAAAAGATCTCTACTCAACCTAAGATTATCTTATATACCTCCTAGGTCACATGTTCCAATTTAGTCTCTCTGCGGCTAAGCATTTGATTTTTGTGGGCATTTAATTTGTTTCTTGCTGAAAGCCACTTTTATGGGAAGGTAATTTCCATATATTTTTTTTAATAATTTATAGCAAACATTTTATAATATGGTAAATAGCTAATTGGAATTGAACATTTTAATTTGTAGTTGACCTCATTCCTTTCAATCAAATTAACCTAAAGAGAATTTATTTTCATCAAAGAGGGAAATAATGCATGTGTGCTGACATAATTTTGTTATAAACTGCGAGTCTGCTCTATTTCAGCACAAGGTCGGCAGCACGCTTTGACTGCTATCCTGAGGTTTACGGGGGCGTGGAGAAGCTCACACAAGAATTATGCGAGGGTAGGGGATGTATATACGACAGCACCCAGCCTACAGGACCGTGGTGTTACTTCGACATGACCGACTACGGCTACAGGATCAAGGGTGATAGAGTCGAGACTCAGTACGGCTTCCATTACCAGCTAGAACACAAGGGGAAGCGTAATCCGTACAGTGACGCTGGAAGTCTTGATGTGGGGAATCTGAACTTCACTGTAGAAATGAGGGGCAATGATGTTCTCAGGATAAAAGTAGGTTGGCTTTTAGGGTCGGTATATCAAATATCAAGGTCACACTATACATAAACGTAAATAAAGCAATGCAAGAAAACTATCAATAAAATACCTTTATTGAGCCTGTCTCTATAAAATTATATAATCTTTAATCTTTATTGAGCTTCTCTCTATATATATTCTTTAATCTTTATCGAGCCTGTCTCTATATACAATCTTTAATCTTTATTGAGCCTCTCTCTATATACAATCTTTAATCTTTATTGAGCCTCTCTATATATGTAATCTTTAATCTTTATTGAGCCTCTCTATATATATAATCTTTAATTTTTATTGAGCCTCTCTCTCTTTAACAAAGGCATAATGAGGGTTCAGTGCGACACTGCATTATCTTCTTCTTTATTTAACTGTAGTTACAACAGTGTAGCACTTAATGCCTGTAGGAATCAATTCACCACTGGTTCCATAAATTATTATTTAATAGGAATAAGATTTAACTCTATTTATTATATTACCTCATATCATTGCAAAACTTGTAAAAATATCATATGCAACTAGTGTGTGATAAGATAACCGTTTCACAAATTTATATAACTAATTAACAGGTATATAATAAAGCATCTTGCTTAACCTTATACTAATGTTTTCAAAGTTAAATTCAAGGTTTTTAGATCGACTGATCAGAGATCAGCAGAGCTTATGCCGTGGTGCGGCGTCCGTCGTCCGTCTGTCTGTCCGTCCATCTGTCTGTCCGTCTGTCCGTAAACTTTTATTTGTAGCGACTACTCCTCTGAAACAACTGGATGGATATTCATAAAACTTTACAGAAATGTTGCCCATAAAGTCTAGTTGATCCTAGCAAAAATTCATGTTGATGTGAAATCCAAGATGGCCACCAAAGCTAAAAATAGAGTTTTAAAATACAAGTTTGTAGCGACTACTTCTTGAAAACTATAAGTTATATTGATATGGGACTTTTTCTAAAATGATCAGCATGACATGATGTTGGTCCTTGTCAAAAAACGTTTTGATTCGACGTTAAACATGGCTGCAGCGGCCATCTTTGTTTACATAGAGTTATATAGTAAAAACTTGTAGCGACTACTCCTCTGAAACTACTTCGCGGATTTTAATGAAACTTTACAGGAATGTTGCTCTTGATGTCTAATTGATCCTAGCAAAATTTCAGATCTGCCAGAAATTCAAGATGGCCGTCACAGCTAAAAATAGATTTAAAAAAAAAAAGTTTGTAGCGACTACTTCTTGAAAACTATAAGAGATATTGATATGGGACTTTTTCTAAAATGATCAGCATGACTTGATGTTGGTCCTTGTTGAAAATCGTTTTGATTCGACGTTAAACATGGCTGCCAGTGGCCATCTTTGTTTACATAGAGTTATATAATGAAAACTTGTAGCGACTACTCCTCTAAAACTACTTGACGGATTTTCATGAAACTATACAGGAATGTTGCTCTTGATGTCTTATTGATCCTAGCAAAATTTCAGGTCGGCCGGAAATTAAAGATGGCCGTCACGGCTAAAAATAGATTTTTATAAAATAAGTTTGTAGCGACTTCTTCTTGAAAACTATAAGAGATATTGATATGGGACTTTTTCTAAAATGATCAGCATGACTTGATGTTGGTCCTTGTCGAAAATCGTTTTGATTCGACGTTAAACATGGCGGCCATCTTTGTTTACATAGAGTTATATAATGAAAACTTGTAGCGACTACTCCTCTAAAACTACTTGACGGATTTTCATGAAACTATACAGGAATGTTGTTCTTGATGTCTTATTGATCCTAGCAAATTTTCAGGTCGGCCGGAAATTATGGTGGCTGTCACGGCTAAAAATAGATTTTTAAAAAATAAGTTTGTAGCGACTACTTCTTGAAAACTATAAGAGATATTGATATGGCACTTTATCTAAAATGATCAGCATGACATGATGGTTATCCGTGTCGAACATTATTTTGATTCTATGTTAAACATGGCTGCCAGTGGCCATCTTTGTTTACATAGAGTTATCTAATGAAAACTTGTAGCGACTACTACTCTGAAACTACTTGATGGATTTTCATGACACTTCACACGAATGTTGCTCTTGATGTCTTATTGATCTTAGCAAAATTTCAGGTTGGCCAGAAATTCAAGATGGCCACCATGGCTGAAAATAGATTTTAAAAAAATAAGTTTGTAGCGACTATTTCTTGAAAACTATAAGAGATATTATTATGGGACTTTTTCTAAAATGATCAGCATGACATGATGGTTATCCGAGTCGAACATTATTTTGATTCTATGTTAAACATGGCTGTCAGTGGCCATCTTTGTTTACATAGAGTTATATAATGAAAACTTGTAGAGACTACTTCTCTGAAACTACTTGAAGGATATTCATGAAACTTCACAGAAGGTCGGCCGGAAATTCAAGATGGCCACCACGGCTTAAAATAGATTTTCAAAAAACAAGTTTGTAGCGACTACTTCCTGAAATCAAAATCAATCATTAGAGCTTCAAGGTCATTGACCTCTTGTTCTAAATAGTTTTCAAAAAATATCATAGAACTAAGTCTAAAAGCATGTACAGTCAAACCTGTATTAAGAGACCACAAAAAAAGTAAAACTGATCTCTTAACACAGGTGGTCTCTTAACACAGGTGGTCTATTTACACAGGTGGTCTCTTAACACAGGTGTTCTCTTAACACAGGTGGTCTCTTAACACAAGTGGTGGTCTCTTAACACAGGTGGTGATCTCTTAACACAGGTGGTGACACAGGTGGTGATCTATTAACACAGGTGGTGATCTCTTAACACAGGTGGTGATCTCTTAACACATATGTTGATCTCTTAACAGAGGTGGTCTCTTAACACAGGTGGTGATCTCTTAACACAGGTGGTGATCTCTTTACACAGGTGGTGATCTCTTAACACAGGTGGTGCTCTCTTAACACATGTGGTGATCTCTTAACACAGGTGGTCTTTTAACACAGGTGGTGATCCCTTAACACAGGTGGTCTCTTAACACAGGTGGTGATCTCTTAACACAGGTGGTGATCTCTTAATACAGGTGGTGATCTCTTAACACATGTGGTGATCTCTTAACACAGGAGGTGACCTCTTAATACTGGTGGTGATCTCTTAATACAGGTGTTCTTGTAATAGAGAAGATCTCTTAATACAGGTACATTTTAAGTGAAAACAAATCAATTTGGAGCATAACTGGGGGTCTCCTAACAGAGCTAGTCTCTAGTGCAGATTTGACTTTGTTTCATTATCTTCATCAGGACATGCTATTATTAATTATTCTATTTTATACATTCCAGATAAATGATGCAGATAAGGCAAGATATGAAGTTCCAGTGCAGATGAACCTAGCCTCAAGCATGGCCAGTGACCCTAGATATGAGGTCAAGGTCACAAGTACTGACCCATTTAGTTTTCAGGTCATCAGAAGAAGTAATGAGGAAATCTTGTAAGTAGACAATTTAGTCATGTGAAATATATTTCTGTTCGATTCAGCTGTCCGCATTTTATTATTGGTGACAAGCAACATCAACAGAAACACCTTTGTAGACTTTATCTATCAGATAAATGTTTTTCTTTTCTGATATAACCATCCATATAATTCATGATGTCAGCATTAGTTCTATAGTCATTATTACACATCAGGATATATACATTATTTTAGCTGGAATGGGCAAAGGCCAAACCAGCTGATTCAACTGTATTTCATCAGCAATGTTCCTTAGCAATTTTACAAAAAACAATACCTCTAAAACCACTTTAAATATTATGAAAAGTTTTATTGAAGCTAGGTCACAATATTTATTGATTGGCACACTTTTAAACTGCTACCCATCAACCAAGCTGGCCACTATTACTAAAAATATATCAAAATTAAAGAATATTTAAACTACATCTCCTCTGAAACCTCTGGGCCAATTATAATTGAGTTCCTTGAATGGATCAAGTATGTTATATTGCCATCAAATTATTTCAAGCGACATAGTAACACTGTAGTTTGTCTTATTTTCTCTGTTATACAATAGATGGGACACGGGTGTGGGCGGTCTGACATTCTCTGACCAGTTTATCCAGATCTCCACTGCTCTGCCATCCAAGAATATCTACGGTTTTGGTGAGAATGTTCACCACACTTTCCGACATGGCCTTGGCTACAAGACATGGCCCATGTGGTCCAGGGACCAGCCAGTACCATGGGGAGTAAGTTGTAGTTCTGTAACAATTTAAATCAAATTGCAAAATCTTCAAGAAATTTGTAGATCACTTTTGTTAAGTTTGAAAGGATTCTTCTTAAAAAAAATAAAATTATTTATTGTTTAGGACACAGCCTAACTTTTTCTCCTGAATGTTCATTCTTAATTTATTTCTTATCTTGAAAACATATATCAGCAGATCAAGGGTTTTAAATGTCAAATAAAACATGTCTGAATTTTGAAAATTGTTTTTTACAGTCACAAAGTGTCAGTATAAAGATGATATCCCATGTGAAAGAATGTACTGATTAGCCTTTATGCAGTGTCTAGACACCTATTCTCATCTGAATGGTTATTGCCAAAAAGTATAATGTCTTATTGCCTTATTTGGTTATTGTCAAATATTATAGACTATTTTAATTGTGGTTGTTCATTTATAGAATCTTATGGCGCTATTTAATTGTGATTGTTTATTTCTAAAACAATCTGAACCATGATATTATGCCATTATTTACTTGAGATTGTTTGTTTCTAGAACAACCTGAACCATTATGGCGTACACCCATTCTACACCTGTATGGAGGATAGTGGATTCTCTCATGGAATGTTGCTGCTCAACAGTAATGCACAAGGTAAAGTTAATAACCAAAGATGCACAAGGTAACGTTAATAACCAAAGATGCACAAGGTAACGTTAATAACCAAGATGCACAAGGTAAAGTTAATAACCAAAGATGCACAAGGTAAAGTTAATAACCAAAGATGCACAAGGTAAAGTTTACATCTTTGGTCACCTAAAAAGCATGACATAGTATTCAATCTCTTTTTAACTTGAATATAATTATTCTTATGATGACAAAAACAATGGCGCCAACTGTGTATGGTAGAAAACGTTGGAATATCATATCATATCTGGGCAATCTGCATACAAACCATGGCTGCTTTAGTCTATTGCTCAAGGTAACAATTTTTTTTGAACCTTGAAAAGGCTCTCCTTCGACAAAAATGCATTGCCTTGTAACAACTGCAATGGACAAGATTGTGAGTTTATAAGTTTAGAACAAATAGATAACTGGGTCCATAACCAGAGAATATTCTGCAACATCTACAAAGTGTATGTGTGTGTAATTTTAAGGTTTATAGTGCCCTTTACGATTGTATCAAGTGGAGAATGCCTTAATTGGCAAGGCACATTCGAGTGCCATTATGTATGCATGGTTTTCATTTTGCAACTGACAGTAATTGAAACCCTGGTTTTAAGTCTCATCTGAAGGACAAGAAAAGTGGGAAGTATTGAGCTTATTAGGTTATTAATCCAAATTCAGACTGGGATAAAACTCGCTCGTTGACCTAACCATTTCATTACAGTGCCACCCCACTATAAATGTATGTAATTTTGTATATATTCAGACTACAGTTTCACGCCACTGCCCATGCTGACCTATAGAACCATAGGTGGTATCCTGGATTTCTACATGTTCCTCGGACCAGAACCAGAGAATGTCATACAACAGTACACTAATGTATGTGCAACAATAGTTTTACTATACCTGTATACATGTTCGTGATGCTATAATAGTTCTAACTCTTGTATATCTATGAACCATGATCATGTTTTAATCGTTGCTGATATTCTTAATTTCACGAGAACGTCATAATATCAGTTGGGAAAAGGTAGTTTATTGTCTAGCCTTGAGACATACCTATCACAACGGCAACAACATTCACATTAAAGTTCTGTGTTAAAGTTTTTCAAATTCTAATATCATCATCATTCAATTTTAGCTGCATTAAATTTCAAATTCGTTCAAACTTTGCATGTCTTCAGTGTCATCAAGGTCACTAAGACACACAATTTCTATAACTCTGTATTGCGTTTTAGCAAAATTATGGCCCTTTTTCAGACTTAGAAAGTCCAGTCCCTGGTAGGCAAGATATAACGGATCTTACATTCGTGACTGTGTATTATTGATTTTAATAAACAAGTTGGATAAAATGATAGGATACGAGGCTCTGCCGAGTATCCTATCTTTTTATCCAACAAGTTTAATAAAGTCAATAATACACAGTCACGAATGTAAGATTCTATTTATCACATAACACACTACGACGTGATAGTTCCACTTGAATGTGGTCAATTTACCTTGTTTACGGCGGCAATTTATAAGAGAAATCTTGAGGTTGTTTTCATGTAACTTCATATATAATATGAAAGAATACTTAAATGCAATATAATTTTACATTTTAGAAAGAAATGGCTTTGCATTATTCTGGGATAAACTTCCTGCCAATTTCCAAGTTCAGAACATTATTAATACATTAATGGAAGTTAAACGTAGTATATATGTCAGTTCTTGTAAACTTTCTTTTCTAACTTATGTCACACTTTGGCTGCATAAATAAAATGTACAGAAATGTCAGTACATATTTCAAAATTTACTATACAGTATATGTGAATGTTTAAATGCTTATTTTCTCTCTACTACTTCTGTCACCTTGTTGTTGTATAATAGTTGTATAAAATGCATTACTTGTTATAAAATATTGTCTATTGTGTATAACCTTCCGGTGCAGTAGTGTCATGAATAATTGGTCTTAGGTCAGTACTTAAGATATCTCCGCCCTATTGTTGATGTCGAAGCATATTGACAAATATTATAATCACGTGCTAATATTTGTCAGATATGTCTTATTAATTTGATTGGTTGAAATGGATTTTGATTGATAACTGGTGTAAGGTCATTTGCGGAATGCCTGAACCCAGCTGACAAGGTCAAGTTGCAAGACCCCTAGAATGTATCATAAAAACTCAGAGCACATGTATTTGTTGTTGCAGGCTATTGGACGTCCACTGATGCCACCATATTGGAGTCTGGGATTCCAGTTGTCTCGCTATGGTTACAACAACATGGACAATCTAAAAGATGCAGTAGACAGGACAATCAGGGCAGAAATTCCCTATGTTAGTTTGTGTTTTATTAATAGTACAGTCTAACCTGTGTTCAGGGGTTAAAGCGACACACGGCAATCTTGATTTTTAAAAAAATCAAGGCGTCCCGCTAGTTTTTCTCGTAACTTGCATATTATGTTCAATCATTAATATCAATTGTTAGAATAGATCAAAGTAAATTGTTTTTACATATTATTGATTTTTGATAATATTGCACCAATAATATATTTAAAAAAATGTGTAGAATAATGAAGGAAATAGAATTCTCATTTTTTATTTAAATATATTCAAGCAGTTTTAAAGTCAAAATGATACAGGATTAATAAATCGCAGTACTAATTGTAATTCATGATATAAAACTCAAGACTGCCATGTGTCCCTTTAAAGGTTTAAGTTAGTTTATTAAATTTAATTCAATCTGAATAATCATAAAACTCATTTAAAAAGTGACCTTTTTAATACAGGCCATCTCATGATACAGCCACCTTATAATGGAACATAGGTGGCTGTGTTTGTTTTTATGGCATATTCTAATACACCAGCACTATATAAACTAGTTTAAAATATCTCGTTATATTCAACGATATATCACTGTAAACGTTTGCAACGTTAGGAGAATAAGCAAGGTAATGCGAAAGATATCACTGTAACGTTTGCAACGTTAGGAGAGTAAGCAAAGCAATGCGAAAGATTTCAGATGTGTGCGTTATTTTCACATTTTAGGGGTATTAGAATAGAAATAGAACATCGTTTACGGTGAATTATCTTGTAATATATCACGGTTTGTCGTTCAGTTGTAAACTATAATTTCACTCGCCCTTCGGTCTCGTGAAATTACTGTTTACAATTGAACTCCTAACCGTGATATATTATACGATAATTCACCGTAAACGATGTACTATTTCTTAAATAAAGTCTTGCAGTCTCGGTAGCTCAGTGGAGGAAGCCTTGGCTCTATAGCTACAGACCTCTGCCTGTGTGGGTTGGCTCCCAGGCAGAGGAATGTCTGATGGAAAAACTTCATCCTCCATCTCATCTCTCTCGCAGGTTCCAATAGTGTCTGATATGGTGTGATAGTGGGACATTGAACCCCACGTGAGAAAAAATGGTAAACAAACAGAATTTGTTTTCGGCTAAACTCTGAGTTTTACTTGATCCCGCCAAACCTAGAGACCTGTTATCTACTGCTGCTTGCTGTTTTCCAGGACATCCAGTATGCTGACATTGATCACATGAACGAGAGGATGGATTTCACCGTAGATGACGTCAACTTCCCCGGTCTCAATGATTACTTCAAATCTCTCAAGTCCCAGGGCATGCGCACCATCATCATACTGGTTGGTGTTGTTATAGTATTTACTGACTTCGAGGTCACTAGGTTGAAGGTCAAGGTCACATTTGCTAAACTGATGTTTTATTCTTCATTTTGTTAGCTCTACTGGCCAAAGGCCAGCAGAGCTTATGGGATGGTGTGGTGTCCGTCCGTCCGTCCGTCCGTCCTTCCGTCCGTTAACTTTTGCTTGTGTACACTCTAGAGGCCACATTTCTGATGCAATCATCATGAAACTTTGTCAGAATGTTTGTCTCAATGAAATCTCGGGCAAGTTCGAAAATGGGTCATGTGGGGTCAAAAACTAGGTCACTAGGTCAAATATTCGAAAAACCTTGTGTACACTCTAGAGGCCATATTTTTGACCCGAGCTTGATGCAACTTTGTCAGAATGTTTGTCTTAATTATATCTTGGTCAAGTTTGAAAATGGGTCACATGGGATTAAAAACTAGGTCACTAGGTCAAATACTTGAAAAACCTTGTGTACACTCTAGGAGCCGTATTTCTGACCCAATCTTGATGAAACTTTGTCAAAATGTTTGTCTTAATTATATCTTTGTCAAGTACAAAAATGGGTCACATGGTGTTAAAAACTAGGTCACTAGGTCAAACTTTGGAAAAACCGTGTGTACACTTTAGAGGCCAAATTTTTGACCCGATCTTGATGAAACTTTGTCAGAATGTTTGTCTCAATGAAATCTCGGTCAAGTTCAAAAATGGGTCATGTGGGGTCAAAAACTAGGTCACTAGGTCAAATACTTGAAAAAACTTGTGTACACTCTAGAGGTCATATTTGTTACCCAATCTTGATGAAACTTTGTCAAATTGTTTATCTTAATTATATCTTGATCAAGTTCGGAAATGGGTCACATGGTGTTAAAAACTAGGTCACTAGGTCAAACTTTGGAAAAACCTTGTGTACACTCTAGAGGCCATATTTTTGACCCGATCTTGATGAAACTTTGTCAGAATGTTTGTCTCAATGGAATCTCGGTCAAGTTCAAAAATGGTTCATGTGGGTCAAAAACTAGGTCACTAGGTCAAATACTTGAAAAAACTTATGTACACTCTAGAGGTCATATTTGTTACCCAATCTTGATGAAACTTTGTCAAATTGTTTATCTTAATTATATCTTGATCAAGTTCGGAAATGGGTCACATGAAAATAAAAACTAGGTCACTAGGTCAAATATTGGAAAAACCTTGTGTACACTCTAGAGGCCATATTTTTGACCCGCGCTTGATGCAACTTTGTCAGAATGTTTATCTTAATTGTTTGTCTCAATGAAATCTCGGTCAAGTTCGAAAATGGGTCATGTGGGGTCAAAAACTAGGTCACTAGGTCAAATATTGGAAAAACCTTGTGTACACTCTAGAGGCCATATTTTAGACCCGAGCTTGATGCAACTTTGTCAGAATGTTTGTCTTACTTATATCTTGGTCAAGTTTGAAAATGGGTCACATGGTGTTAAAAACTAGGTCACTAGGTCAAACTTTGGAAAAAACGTGTGTACACTCTAGAGGCCATATTTTTGACCCGATCTTGATGAAACTTTGTCAGAATGTCAAGTTCAAAAATGGGTCATTTGGGGTCAAAAACTAGGTCACTAGGTCAAATACTTGAAAAAACTTGTGTACACTCTAGAGGTCATATTTGTTACCCAATCTTGATGAAACTTTGTCAAATTGTTTATCTAAATTATATCTTGATCAAGTTCGGAAATGGGTCACATGAAGTTAAAAAACTAGGTCACTAGGTCAAATATTGGAAAAACCTTGTGTACACTCTATAGGCCATATTTTTGACCCGAGCTTGATGCAACTTTGTCAGAATGTTTGTCTTAATTATATCTTGGTCAAGTTTGAAAATGGGTTACATGGGGTTAAAAACTAGGTCACTAGGTCAAATACTTGAAAAACCTTGTGTACACTCTAGAAGCCGTATTTCTGACCCAATCTTGATGAAACTTGGTCAAAATGTTTGTCTTAATTATATCTTGGTCAAGTTCAAAAATGGGTCACATGGTGTTAAAAACTAGGTCACTAGGTCAAACTTTGGAAAAACTGTGTGTACACTCTAGAGGCCATATTTTTGACCCGATCTTGATGCAATTTTGTCAGAATATTTGTCTCAATTATAGCTTGCTAAAATTCGAAAATGGGTCACACAGGGTCGAAAACTAGGTCACTAGGTCAAATACTTGAAAAACCTTGTGTACACTCTAGAGGCCATATTTCTGACCCGATCTTGATGAAACTTGGTCGAAATGTTGTCTTATTTATATTTTGGTCAAGTTCGAAAATGGGTCCCATGGGGTCAAAAACTAGGTCACTAGGTCAAATACTTGAAAAACCTTGTGTACACTCTAGACGCCATATTTTTTTTCATTCGGTCTTTACTAAATTTTACCAGATTGTTAATGTCAATAACAGCTCGGTAAAGTTTGTTTTTAGCTTATGGGATGGTGTGTTGTCCGTTTTCCGTCGTCCGTCGTCTGTCAACTTTTCTTGTGTACACTCTAGAGGCCACATTTCTGATGCAATCATCATGAAACTTTGTCAGAATGTTTGTCTCAATGAAATCTCGGTCGTGTTCAAAAATGGGTCATGTGGGGTCAAAAACTAGGTCACTAGGTCAAATACTTGAAAAAACTTGTGTACACTCTAGAGGTCATATTTGTTACCCAATCTGGATGAAACTTTGTCAAATTGTTTATCTTAATTATATCTTGATCAAGTTCGGAAATGGGTCACATGAAGTTAAAAACTAGGTCACTATGTCAAATATTGGAAAAACCTTGTGTACACTAGAGGCCATATTTTTGACCCGAGCTTGATGCAACTTTGTCAGAATGTTTGTCTTAATTATATCTTGGTCAAGTTTGAAAATGGGTCACATGGGGTTAAAAACTAGGTCACTAGGTCAAATACTTGAAAAACCTTGTGTACACTCTAGAAGCCGTATTTCTGACCCAATCTTAATGAAACTTTGTCAAAATGTTTGTCTTATTTATATCTTGGTCAAGTTCAAAAATGGGTCACATGGTGTTAAAAACTAGGTCACTAGGTCAAACTTTGGAAAAACCGTGTGTACACTCTAGAGGCCATATTTTTGACCCGATCTTGATGCAATTTTGTCAGAATATTTGTCTCAATTATAGCTTGCTAAAGTTCGAAAATGGGTCACACAGGGTCAAAAACTAGGTCACTAGGTCAAATACTTGAAAAACCTTGTGTACACTATAGAGGCCATATTTCTGACCCGATCTTGATGAAACTTTGTCGAAATGTTGTCTTAATTATATTTTGGTCAAGTTCGAAAATGGGTCCCATGGGGTCAAAAACTAGGTCACTAGGTCAAATACTTGAAAAACCTTGTGTACACTCTAGACACCATGTAGTACGACTCAATTCATCAATGGTATAACAGCCAGTAGAGCGTTCACAGGCCCTCTTGGGCCTCTTGTTTCACGTGTTGGACAAATTTACAGTATCTTAAATAACAATTATTTAGAAGCTTGTTATATGTTTTGCTTTGTAATTTTCCTGGTAAAAAGTGTCCACTGCTAATACTGTTACTAAGGTGAAATTCTGGTAATCTTAAATATATTTTATTCTAGCAGTTACTTTTGTGCCACTGCAACAATGTTCTTTTGTCTGTCACAATTTGGATGATTCTGCTAGATATTGTACTCCACAGTTGATAAAGCTCAGACAAACATAACAGTGAGGTCAATATTTCAAACTTCAAGGTCACAATTGCTAAAAACAAATTTCCTAAAGCAATATATTTTGTTATTAAAAATGTAGTTTTACATACCTTTTTAAAACATTTAAAATTGATTGATTGAATTGGATTTTATAGTCGCACCAACAGCTAAGGTCATATGGCGACTTTCCAGCTTCCATTGGTGGAGGAAGACCCCAGGTGCCCCTCCGGGCAATTTTCGTGCACGGGCGGGTACCTGGGTAGAACCACCGACGTTCCGCATGCCAGCTGGATAGCTTCCTCACATAAAGATTCCTAGGCCCCTGAGGGATCGAACCTACAGCGGTGAGGGGCAAGTGATTTCAAGTCAGAGACGTTAACCACTCGGCCACGGACGCCCCCAAAACATTTAAAATAAACATTAACGGGCATAATTATACATTTCAAAGAAAGCAGCTTTAAATAATAAGTTTATCAATTTTAATTTGCAAAGCATGGGTCGAATACCTTCAAAGCTTTAGGTTGTCATCTTTCGGAATCTTCAAACACATATCAAACTTGTGACAAAGTGGCTGATCGGGGCGCCTCAAGAGGCCTTAATAAATGTATAAGGTTGCCTGGCAGTGCATACATGGGTCTTTTGTCAATCAAAACCTCGAAATACTCGAGAATTCATTCACATTGCTTTACGGTCCCACTATCTGAGCACACTGACGAGATCGACTAGTCCACTCAGTAGACAAATACAACACCATGTATTGTACTATTCTGCACCGATTGGGATCAATATATAAGGTAATCCAAAGCTATATAGAATATTTGCATTATTGTAATTTGTCCTTACCAATATCTTTCCACTCCATGCAGGATCCAGCATTAATATCCAATGTCAGTGGGTACGAGCCATATCAGAAGATGAGGGACACCAACAGCAACATCAGATGGCCGACCGATGGATCTTATATTCCAAGTAATAGCTCTAATGAGAAAGGCGACCTGTATGGCTATGTAAGAAACATTTAGTGTAATGATTGTTGTGATGCCCCCACCACTGAATGGTGAGGGGGCATATAGCGTTGACCTGATGATGTCTGTCCCATCTGTCCGGAATGTTTGTGTGTCTTTCTGCTTCCACAGTTTTCAACTGATAGTTTCGAAACTTAACAAGATGCTTACCTATCATGTCAAGATGTGCATATCGAGTCGGCATCAAAAATGACCTTGTATTACCGGAGTTACGGCCCTTTATCGTCAAATTTTACGTTAAAATATCTTGTGTGTCTATCTCCTCCCAGTTTTTAACCGATCATTTTGAAACTTAACAGGATGCTTATCTATGATGTCAAAAAGTGCATATTGATTCATCATCAAAGTTGACCTCGTATTACCGGAGTTACGAACCTTAATTTCACAATTTTACATTTCTGCCGATTGTTTTCAGTGGGTGCATCAGTGTCCCATGGACACATTTCTAATTTCTCTTATCAGTGTGGGCATCCGTGTCTAATTTCTCTTATGTTGTAGTGTGTCATCAGTCGTTCAGTCAATTCTCTGATTTTCTTTAAATTCTTGTTATTCATATTTATTATATCCCTGTCAATAACCTAGTACCTTCACTTCTCATTTACAATGGAATTCAAAAACCTGTATCGTTTCTAGTGTTTTCTGATTCTGTATCACTGTACTACTAAGACAGTTCAGGACATCGTATGATGTCTGTGCCACACAATGTCGATGCTTACCTGTGTAGACAAACATGTCTACTGTGCTATGAGCCTAAACTGGAAATTCAGTACTTCAGAAACTCGGAATTTTTTTTACAAAATGTCCATGGTATAAGGAAAAGAATCAGTCATATGTGCCCGGTTATTAATTATTAGTATCTTTCAAGGGTATTGGAGATATGGAATTCCAACACAAGTTATAATCCAGGCTCTGCATCGGTTCTGAATATAAGTTATACAGAGATTTTAAATTTCCCTATCGAAACCATGATTGATTTATTTTTCTTGCATACCATTGACATTTTGAGCATTGAAGTCGCCTGTTTTGATTGGAGCCTATGCAGAGCTTCCTTTACGTTGGAATTATGATATCTGAATCCGATACCCATTAAAGATTCCTGTTATCTCCCTCTATTTCGGATTTGGCCGAAGGGTAAGGTTGTGTTCCCCGACTTATCTCCCTCTAATTCAGGTTTGGCCAAAGGGTAAGGTTGTGTTCCCTGACTTATCTCCCTCTATTTCAGGTTTGGCTGAAGGGTAAGGTAGTGTTTCTCGACTCATCTCCTTCTATTTCAGGTTTGGCCGAAGGGTAAGGTTGTGTTTCCCGACTTATCTCCCTCTATTTCAGGTTTGGCCGAAGGGTAAGGTTGTGTTTCCCGACTTATCTCCCTCTATTTCAGGTTTGGCCGAAGGGTAAGGTTGTGTTCCCCGACTTCTTCAAGAGCAGCACACACCAGGCGTGGAAGGAGCTTATAGTCCAGCATCATAATGATGTACTAGTGTTTGATGGACTCTGGATTGTAAGTACAAATCTGGTCATTCTATTGTCATATTTCTAAGGTTAAGTGATAAGGTTTTGTGAGTTCACTCCAGTAAATATGGTAAAAACAGTATTTTGTAAAGACTTTATTCTCATGTTGATGAGTACCAGGAGTTCATGGTACATCCATTACTATAAGCGAGAAAATGTTGATTCTTATGAATGTGAAAGGTATACAGTACTGGTTCTACCCAAGGTGGGTGTCTGCCTCCACCACTAAAAATGTGCTGAAAATGACTTAAAATATCATTCAACCAACAAAAAAAGCCTTTTACAAAATTGTATACGATAATTTTGGCAGGACATGAATGAACCTGCAAATTTTGATACAAATAAAGAGAAACCTTGGAACTGGCCAGATTCTGCTAAACCATACTGGAATTTGAACTGTACACTAGAGGGCAGCACCATAGAACACCCACCATACAGAACAAGTAAGGATCGATATCTTAAATATCTCACGTTTTCATGTTTTTTTCTATCAGTTGGATAACTAGTGGGAAATGAACTGTGCACTAGAGGGCAGCATGGTAGTATAGCTACCATACAGAACATGTAAGGCTCAGAAATATCTCAGGTTGTCTGTATCAGTCATATATAAACACAACTGGGTTCTAAACTGTACATTAGAGTGCAGCACCCTTGAAGACCTGCGATAAAGATAATGCAGGTTGTCTGTATCATTTTTTGTCTCCTCTATAGAAGAAACAGATGAGATATAGGTCTTGTTTTTCTGGCAATTGAAAATTATAAGTTTTGTGTTGTACACAAATTCTTCTGATACTGCACACAATCAATTTTGATTGTCATGGCAGCTTTGTTTCTGAGGAACGGTTTTCAGGCTTTATGTATCACTGATGATTAAAACAGAAGTTCAGCAAGATCTTTAACTTGCACAGGGTATTGCTCTCCCTGCACATAGGACCGACAGCTTTACATCCTCTCTGAAGGATGGCATACTTTCACAATACCTTGCCCAAGTAAGATGCGGGAGTGCATTTGAAAACCCGGGAATCGAACCCATGACTTCTGGTACGAGAGTCAAGTATGCTAACCACTCAACCACCGCAGCTTCACATTTTCACTATTAAATAGACTAGATCAACCAAACAATGAGCATAGTGGCATTGTAGCATGTCAATTTCATGTACTTATACTTTATATGACTTTATATGAACTTCATCTGCATTTTTGCAGGTCATTGACCTTGTAAGTTTTATGTTAAAGTTTTGCTACCATTAATTTCGGCAACTCTTTATAATTATAGTTATAATTATAACTTACATGTCCAATTTGTGCTTCAGTGGCTGCGTACGTACATGATGGCAATGGTGAGCGAACCATGTTGTCAGACAAGACCATCTGTCTGAGAGCCGTACAGGGGGAGAGCGGGGAATACACGCAGTACAATGTACACAGTCTCTACGGATGGAGTCAGACACTCCCTACACTAGAGTAAGTAAACAAACACATTTGTTGTAAATCTTTTCTTCATTTGCAATAGTTTATATCCAGGATATAAACTGGATTTTTCCATATAGGTACCAACATGAAGGTTAATCTCCGCACACTTATTTCATTATCTGAGGACATTATAACAGTAAAGGCTGTTTATAAATACGTCATGTGACTGCGAAAACCCTTGCGAGGTATATTTCGGATGTATCCTTCCGTTTAACATTTGCGACTAATGCAACTATTATGTAACAATTTTGGGTTAATATTATTTAATTAACATTAAATAATTTGTTTTAGTTTTCTAAGGTATGTATGTAGCTTTTCCTGACTAGTGCTCTTAGCTAAATTATCATAAAAAACTGAATACTGAGTCTTGTTTGAAACACATAGATAAATGTATGAAGCCTTCAATAGGCTATAGTGACCAATGAGAATGCAGTATAAGTTAATTTGCATTGTTATTCCAGCGGAAGTTCAAATGCTTAAAAAGCTATTTGAATGACTTCATTAAAAAGTGCATTTCTTTGGCGTAATAATTGAAAAAAGAAAATTAGCTTCTAAAGAATAATTTCATAAAATATATTTCTCCTGAATAAATGCCATTATGATGCCTTGTTCAGAGCCTTGGAGGTGGCGACAGGGGAACGTGGTATAGTGATCACACGGTCAACATTCCCCAGCAGTGGTAAACATGGCGGACATTGGCTCGGCGATAATGACAGTAGTTGGGCAAACATGAGGGAATCTATTATAGGTAGTTATGAAAAATTTGGAAATCTGATCTGAAAAAAAAGGAATCATTACTCTTAAGACACTCATACATTAACTGTTTAAAGTGGAGTATATTGTATGGTGATAAAAAATCATACGTTATTCTTTTTTTAAAGTAAAAAATCCATTATTTAAACCTATGTCCATGAGTAACTTATTTTAGCATTGATAGAAAGCTTTTTAGAATTTCAAAGATATCCCAAATCACAAGAATTATAATAAAAAATAACAGTTACAGTGAAACCTCGGTTTCCTCAAATCCAGGCCTGGAATTCACCAACCATTCTTCAAACTATTCTTAGACTTGAGTTCAAGTACTCAAATTTCGTTCAAAAATATTCCCATGACCTTCAAAAAATAAACAATCGCATGACGTTGCTATTTATCAGTATTTATCAGTATTTATCGGTATTTATCATATTTATACATAGCAGCTTGTTATGAATGTTTTTACTTTAAACTTATAGAAATACATGTGATTGAAATTTGCTTACTTTGGCTTAAGTCTTAGAATATTGTCAAGAATGGGTGGTGAATTCCAGGCCAGGTTTTTGATTACCACCTGTTTCTAGAACTGTTTCCTGGTCACGTTACAACTACTGTATAATTCTATTGTAATTTTCCCTCGATAGTACAAATAATATTCCTTGAATGCAATCGCTTACTGAAGTAAATTTGCTGGGCCGAAGATTCTTTTTTGTGTGATTATAACCATCACATACAAATATAAAAAACACCCTTGTTACTCTCTGTGGAATTTGTTTTTGTACAAATCATAATGTTTTTTGACTCTACGGCATGAATATCTTTAAGCAAAGAGCATGATAATATTTCAGCTCTCCAGCTCTAAATGACACATGTCCTTTCCGGCTCTAAATGACACGTGTCCTTTCTGGCTCTAAATGACACGTGTCCTTTCCAGCTCAAAATGACACGTGTCCTTTCCAGCTCTAAATGACATGTCTCCTTAATGTGAGATACAACTTATTCACTGCTGCTGTTTTATTTACAGGCTGTCTTGAATTCAACTTATTTGGTATTCCATATGTGAGTATACACAGTATTATCTTCATAATTAGAGAGTTACCCTGTGGCATATGTGTAACATGACTGACATTACCCTAGTATTCACTTTGTGGTCTTTGTGTTTACTACCTCTTTACTAGATTTTCAGTATTAAATTAAATTGCAAAATGTAAGGTTGCCAATAAAACATATCAAAAGACACATAGGGTTTAATTCCTTGAAACAACTGTTGAAAGAAAGGTTGTGTTTCAAAAGTGTGTATTTTGAAAATAAAACCGTATCACTTTAATACCATGTCCATTCCATGCTGAGTTTAACATATATGTAAAGTAGAGAAGACACATGTTCAGTTAGAAAAGCGGAAAGTTATTGCACAAATTACATCAATATATCAATGGTTGTGAAATGAAAAGGATTTCTCCATTGAAATAAAATTTAATCGCAAATATTTTTTAACTAATTTTAAAATACATTTTAACTATGATAGAAATATATCTATTAACCTGATGTTGAGTCGAGATGTCAATGAAAAATTTGATAAAATTTTGGCATTAATGGCTGGACGTTCGATAGATAAACTAACTTGAGAACAGGTACATTAGTGTTTTCATTTTCACTTATTCACTGAATCTTAGTCGTGAAAACACAAACATGCCGGATCTCTCGCCAACTATTGCATTATAATTAATGAAACCAATGGATGAATGTCTACCCTACCTGTCAGATTGGAGCAGACATCTGTGGATACTTTGGCAATGCAACAGCAGAACTGTGTACAAGATGGATGCAGCTGGGGGCATTCTATACCTTCAGCAGGAACCACAATGGCCTCAACAATATCGTGAGTATTATATTGTATAGGGCCACAATGGCCTCGGCAACATCGTGAGTATTGTGTTGTGTAGGGCCACAATGGCCTCAACAACATCGTGAGTATTGTGTTGTGTAGGGCCACAATGGCCTCGACAACATCTTGAGTATTGTGTTGTGTAGGGCCACAATGGCCTCGACAACACCATGAGTATTATGTTGTGTAGGGCCACAATGGCCTCGACAACACCTTGAGCATAATGTTGTGTAGGTCCACAATGGCCTCGACAACATCGTGAGCGTTGTGTTGTGTAGGGCCACAATGGCCTCGACAACATCGTGAGCGTTGTGTTGTGTAGGGCCACAATGGCCTCCACAACATCGTGAGCGTTGTGTTGTGTAGGGCCACAATGGCCTCGACAACATCGTTAGCATTATGTTGTGTAGGGCCACAATGGCCTCGACAACATCGTTAGCATTATGTTGTATAGGGCCACAATGGCCTTGACAACATCGTGAGTTTTGTGTTGTGTAGGGCCACAATGGGCTCGACAACATCGTGAGCATTATGTTGTGTAGGGCCACAATGGGCTCGACACAATGGCCTCGACAACATCGTGAGCATTGTGTTGTATAGGGCCACAATGGCCTCGACAACATCGTGAGCATTATGTTGTATAGGGCCATAATGGCATCGACAACATCGTGAGTATTATGTTGTATAGGGCCACAATGGCCTCGAGGGCCACAATGGCCTCGACAACATCGTGAGCATTGTGTTGTATAGGGCCACAATGGCCTCGACAACATCGTGAGCATTGTGTTGTATAGGGCCACAATGGCCTCGACAACATCGTGAGCATTATGTTGTATAGGGCCATAATGGCCTCGACAACATCGTGAGTATTATGTTGTATAGGGCCACAATGGCCTCGAGGGCCACAATGGCCTCGACAACATTGTGAGCATTATGTTGTATAGGGCCATAATGGCCTCGACAACATCGTGAGTATTATGTTGTATAGGGCCACAATGGCCTCGAGGACCACAATGGCCTCGACAACATCGTGTTTATGTATTATAATGAGGGAAGAAATTAAAGCTTCTTAATGTATACATATTTGTTTAATACTCAGTGGGGTATTAATTTTTCCAAAACACACAATGCAGCTATTCAGAAATCTTATTTGTTTGTTTTATCTCTGAATCATGTCTAAATCTTACTTTCCAACTAGTCTAGGAAACAGTTAGTATGCTGTTAACCCATTTCATTCTGCAGGCAAATCTGATAAGTACTCCTGTAAATCTGAACAGTTTTGTGGTTTCTGCTGCTGCAGCAAATTACATTTCGGTGATGTTAGTAAAATGTGGTTTACTTCGTCAATTTTGAAAATAAATTAACAAAACTATATATCATTATGTAGGTATTTAAATTCCCTACACAGTGAAATAATTTTAAAAGCCATATTCATGCAACAACTAATTTAATGAACATAAAAATCATACGTGAGCATGCGATTCGGGTCAAAATTTTGTCCTACCTTATTTTCACCCAAATTTTCTGTAAGATATATTCACCTTTTCTCTGATAACCCAGTGTGTAGATTGTAGAGAATTTTAAGTCATTTCTAGTGCTGAAAGAATCTTTAAAATCCATAGAGAACTTTAAAAGTTATACTGATTTTTATAAATTTGGTTGAATCCTATGCGTATCGAAGTCTTGGTGACCAACCGTTCCCAAAGATCATCTTCCCACTCATACTGAAGGAATAATGGGTTTTTTGCTTCTTCAGGGTGCTGGAAAAAGCACCCCATGGTCTAAATATTGTCTGAGATGGCATGGATGGAAGATTTCCCTAAAATATTCCTCCTGAAACCAAACATTTTCATCATTTCCATAGTCATCCAAGTCAAAATCGGCAAAAAAAAAGTTGAAGTTCCTTTCGGTCTAAATTCATTTGTTGTTTGTCATTGTTTACAGTTTCCTCTCGCTAAAAGTTGTCCAAAACATCGTCTGCTTCATCCATAAACTATAATTCGTAATGAAATCCCACATAAATGTATCTGCCTTCACTCAGTACATAAAATCTATCATCCATATTTACCGATTCACTCGAAAAATCGAGGAAATACATGCAAAAAATAGCCGAAAAACATTTATTTTTTCACTTCCTGAAGTGTTTAAAATTCCCAAACAATTTTATATTTACTGCGCATGCTCACTCCTGCCTTCTATCTGAAGAGTACCCACAATGTAATGACGTTTTATACGGGGTTTCCACATGGAAAACAACGACATGTCAACAACAGTCAAAACTACTCGTGGACGGGTATCCCGAATGCAACGAATGCAATGGGTAAATACGCACGCACGCGTATCCCGGATGAAATGGGTTAAAAAGAAATGCATACATGTATGTTTGAGTTAGATATTCATGTTTCAGTATCACCAGAACGGTTGCTTGTCAGTACATTAAATGTTTCAGCATTACCAGAAGGCTTGTCGGTATATTAAATGTTTCAGCATTGCCAGAAGGCTTGTCAGTAGATATAAATATTTCAGCATTACCAGAAGGCTTGTCAGTATATTAAATGTTTCAGCATTACCAGAAGGCTTGTCAGTATATTAAATGTTTCAGCATTACCTGAAGGCTTGTCAGTATATTAAATGTTTCAGCATTGCCAGAAGGCTTGTCAGTAGATATAAATATTTCAGCATTACCAGAAGGCTTGTCAGTATATTAAATGTTTCAGCATTACCAGAAGGCTTGTCAGTATATTAAATGTTTCAGCATTGCCAGAAGGCTTGTCAGTAGATATAAATATTTCAGCATTACCAGAAGGCTTGTCAGTATATTAAATGTTTCAGCATTACCAGAAGGCTTGTCAGTATATTAAATGTTTCAGCATTGCCAGAAGGCTTGTCAGTAGATATAAATATTTCAGCATTGCCAGAAGGCTTGTCAGTATATTAAATGTTTCAGCATTACCAGAAGGCTTGTCAGTATATTAAATGTTTCAGCATTGCCAGAAGGCTTGTCAGTATATTAAATGTTTCAGCATTACCAGAAGGCTTGTCAGTATATTAAATGTTTCAGCATTACCAGAAGGCTTGTCAGTATATTTAATGTTTCAGCATTGCCAGAAGGCTTGTCAGTATATTAAATGTTTCAGCATTACCAGAAGGCTTGTCAGTATATTAAATGTTTCAGCATTGCCAGAAGGCTTGTCAGTAGATATAAATATTTCAGCATTGCCAGAAGGCTTGTCAGTAGATATAAATAGTTCAGCATTACCAGAAGGCTTGTCAGTAGATATAAATATTTCAGCATTACCAGAAGGCTTGTCAGTATATTAAATATTTCAGCATTGCAGAAGGCTTGTCAGTATATTAAATGTTTCAGCATTGCCAGAAGGCTTGTCAGTAGATATAAATATTTCAGCATTACCAGAAGGCTTGTCAGTATATTAAATATTTCAGCATTGCCAGAAGGCTTGTCAGTAGATATAAATATTTCAGCATTACTGCAAGGCTTCTCAGTACTGTAGGTTTAAATGTTTCCGCATTATTGGAAGGTTTGTCAAAATTTCATTTGCATGTGTTAGGGGCTATTCCATTAAAACATACCAGGGATCCCAGGAAGGCAATTTAATAAACATCTATGGGTGAACCCTATTTTGTAAAAAAAAAATCTTCAAAATCAATTTTGCATTATTCTATGGGTGGGTGTTCAATTTCAAAAGTGCCTTCCCTTGGTCTCATGTATGTTTTAATGGAATAGCCCTAGGTCATTATTTTAGTTGATGCAGCATATATACACACTTTTTATTCAGCCCCAAGATCCAGCAGCCCTGGGTGAGGATGTTGCCATGGCATCCAAATTTGCGATGGAAACGAGATATTCGTTACTGCCCTACCTGTATACTTTGTTTCACAAAGCTCACACGCGTGGAAACACAGTGATAAGACCATTACATCATGAGTAAGTGTTATTTTTCTAGTATTTCTCGTAGATTGTCAAATTTGTTCAGCTCTTCAGATCTTATAAAGATCTAATATCAGCAGAGCTTAGTGCACGTGGTGGCATAATATTTCAGATAACTGTTTATAACGGATATCATAGATAGACAAAAAAAGAAATCCCTTTTTATAGATGATGTATAGATGTTTTGTTTGCTTGAAAGTCAGAGAATATGGAGAAATAAAATTGCTGTGCTTCTCTTGAAACATTTGAGGTTTGAAATTATCAAGTATAATGATGAACAGTGTCCAAAAACACTTTTGTTTGTTATAGGTTTTTTACGATGATGTGAACACATACGATATTGTTATACTTTCAGGTTTCCTGATGATGTGAACACGTACGATATCAGTGAACAGTTTATGTGGGGGCCAGCTCTACTTATATCTCCTATATTATATGAGGTAGGCTTTGGATGTGTGTTTGGTGCTGAACTTCCAGTACAGTTATAAGTGGCATTTATTAAGTCATACAATATGATGTGTGTTTGGGGCTGAACTTTCAGTACAGTTATAAGTAGAACATATTCAGTCATACAATATGTGTTGCGTAAATTGCCATCAAGGCTTGTAATCTTGTGAAGAATTTGGTGGATGTCTCAATACAGTAGGACCTGTAATGAAGGTTTTATATAGCGAAGTTTTTAAAAAAAAATCACCTTTACAACTGTATGTTTGTGTGAAGGCTGATTATATCTGGTATAGTTGATCTATCGTTTAAAGTCTCCTTTGATAAAAAAATTGCTTTCATCATTGCTGTAGATGCCTTCTCTTATATAGTCATAAATGTTTTTGTTTGCTCCAATACAATCAAAACTTAGCTCAACCTTTTTTTTTGAGTGTTAGTGATTGTCCACCCCTTTGTAGATCGATGTGGGGAAATCATTTTATAACTACACACTTATATCAGAAGTGGTTAAGACAAATGTCTGAATAGGTTTGTATAACCTCTATAGTTATTAGAACCAGCTGAGTAAAAAAATTCGGTTAAGTGAGACTGAATCATATATGTTCTGCAAATATATGTATAAATGAACTAGATTCTTTTATTATGGCAGAACAGATACTATATTTTCTAACAAGTACTCTATTGCATCTAACAAGGACATGGAATTATTAAATATTCAGTAAGCAAGAGGTCTTTTTTTTCCTGAAATGGCAATTGTTCTCAAAATTTAATAATTCTCTGTTCTTGTTAGACAAGAGATTACTTGTTTGAAATAAAATGTATGTAGGCACCTATCTATGAAAAATCCAAAGTTGGACCCCAGTATGATGAAAGAGCTACGTCATCATTCAAATATCGGATGGGTGGTGGTGTAATGGTGGGCAAACTTGCCTGGATAACAAGAGGTCTGTGGTTCAATTCCCAGCTGTGGCACGCCATTTTTTAAAATGACAATTCTTCTCAGTATATTTTAAGTTATAACCCTTTCTTTTGTTCCTTCATTTCAGGGTCAGAGGACTGTAAACATGTATGTACCTCATGGTCCTTGGTATGACTTTTACACGGTAAGTTGCGTTTTATTATAACCTTAAATTTGACTTATGATAATGCATATTTAGGTCTTTGTTTTTATCCCCAGAGATCATAAAAGACGCAGTTCCACAGACAATAATATTCAAAAAGGCTTTTAATTCAGAGATTTTCAGATTCCTTGATTTAACAAAGATAACCTAAATAAATATTTATGCATAGTATTTTGTATTTATAGCAATACAATTTTCCATTGATACTGCTGTTGTGTTCCTTTAAGGAAGCTGTGTTATTAACTTCTGAAAAACAGAATAGCAGTAAGGATATATCAGGTCAAGGTGGCATCCGTGGCTGAGTGGTTAGAGTCTCTGACTGAAATCCCTCACCACTGTGAGTTCCAGCCCTCATGGGACCAAGAATCTATGTGAGGAAGCTATTCAGCTGGCTTACCGAACATCGGTGGTTCTGCCAAGTTCCTGTCTGTGCACAAAAATTGCCCAGAGAGACACCTGGGGTCTTCCTTCACCAATGGAATGTGGAAAGTCGACATATGACTTAAGCTGTTGGTGCGACTATCAAATCCAATTCAGTTATATCAGAAATCCTGCATGAATTATTTATTTTTTTCAAGTTTTTGTTTATTTCAGATTCAGCTACTTTGTACCATTTTTATGTTTCCAGGTCATTTTCAGATTGTAATGTGCCATCACACAAAGTCACACAAAGTCTGTGTATGTTTACATTAATGTCTCTTATGTTGATAATATTTTCACTTTATACGCAGGGCAAGGAAGTATCAGTAGGGGCTGAATCCCTGGCTGTGTCAGTCCAGCCTGACTCCCCCATACTCCTACATATCCGTGCTGGACACATCCTCCCTATGCAGGCCCCGGCCAACAACACCCATTTCAGGTTGGTATTCTATAGGATTTTCATTATTTTTTTCGTCTGCTTTAATAAAATATTGACAGTCAATAGTTGTTGATCTGTATTATAGGATTAATTCATCCTTTCTGTTGTACTTCGTCAACTCATATCACAAAAGGAATAAAGTCTGAAGGAAAGTGACAGGGGCACACAGCTTTCTTGCTTCATTTCCAAAATAATTTGAATGCAAGAATCTTTCCATGCTGTAATAGTGAAAGTTAAACATAATGGAGGTTCTATAAACACTTTATTTGAATTAACAAAATAAAGGATTCTTTTAAAGGGAAATGACTAGCCAAAATGTAAATTGTTTATATTTTACCCGTAGCATTCCTATTTATGGCCCCACCACCGAATGGTGAGTGTCATATAGCGTTAGTCAAGTCTGTCCAAGTTTTTAACTGTTTCTTTCGAAACTTTACAGGATGCTTACATCTGGCAAGATGTGCATATCAATTCGGCATCAAAATCAAACTTGAATTACCAGAATTACAGCCCTGTTTTATTCAAATTTCATTTTAAACTTTACAGGATGCTTCTATATGATGCCTGCATTGTACAGTTTTCCACTGATTGTTTTCAGTGGGGGCATCTGTGTCCCATGGGCACATTTCTAGTTTGTTATTATTTCGCAAAATGAGCTTGACACTGAAAAACTACAAAATATTTATTTGAAAGTATGTAAAGCAGATCTCAATTATTGCCATGTGTCCCTTTAAGGATGCTGTGTTCTTAACTTCTGAAAAACAGAATCATAAAGTAACTGTGCTCGTAACCTATTTCATATTTAAAGCAATTCTCAAATCCATCAATTCAAATGACAATTCTTTCTTCAGTCGACAGCAACCATTGGCATTGAAGATTGCCCTAGAAGATTCAGAGAATGGTGGACGGGGATTTAGGGCCAATGGTGATCTATTCTGGGATGATGGTGTCAGTATAGGTGCGTATCCTTTACAGTTTAAACAGTTATTCTTCTTCTTCTTTGATAATTTGCTAGTCTCTTAAATGTAATATGCTTTTTAGATGACTATTCAAAGTATATGGCAGCTTTCGTACTCGCCTCAGCATTGGCATTGGCCATCCGCAAGAGTCGACACGTTCTCCCTTATACGCTCCCAGTGAGATTGGAGGGAATAAGAATCTTTACATTTAACATGGCATTTACTTTATTGTTCTTTCTTTTCAGATACCTATGAAAATGGCAAATATTACTATGCAAGGTTCAACAGTGATCATGTAAGATATACTTAACTGTTTTATATCAATGAAAGCTCGAAAACCAGCCAAATCGGATCAGTAACACCGGAGTTATTATTGTTGTTTTTTTTCCGAAAAATGCCATTTTTGTCTTGCTCACATAGTGGGTAGCGAGACATAGCAGTCACTTTTCCGGCAGCGGCCACATTTTAAATTAACTATGTCTCAACAACTGCTGCTCGAATTTTTCTGAAACTTTGTCAGATGCTTTGTTGGGTCAAGAGGCATCACGTAAAGCCAAAATTACCAAGGTCAAGGCCATATTTTGTGTTATTTTCCCAAAACTTAACCTTGTTAGCTAACTTAACCTTGGTTAGGTAACTTAACCTCAGTTTACTGTATGTGATTGCCTCATTTTCTTTGTTTTATACTTGGTCATATGTATCGTTGGCATTGGTGGACAACACTGAAAGACAAAACTTACCAAGGTCAAGGTCATATTTTGCTTATTTTCCCCAAACTTATTTTTTTTTTAGGTAACTTAACCTTGGTTAAGTAACTTAACGTCAGTTAACTTTATGTAATTGCCTAACTTTATGTCATTGATACTTGGTCATATGTATGGTTGGCATTGGTGGACATTGCTGAACGACAAAAAATACCAAGGTCAAGGTCACATTTTGCGTTATTTACCCTAAACATCAGTTTGGTTAGGTAACTTAACTTTATGTGATTATCTCATTTTATGTCTTTGATACTTGGTCATATGTATTGTTTTACCCTCGCTAAACAAAGTTTAGTGGGGTATACTGGTTTCACCCTGTCCGTTTGTCCGTCTGTCTGTCTGTAGACGCAACATTGTCCGCTCCATAACTCCTCCCCGTTGAAGCAAATCTCATAAAACTGCATGAATGGACTGCCTTTGATGAGAGGATGACCCCTATTGATTTTGAGGTCAGTAGGTCAAAGGTCAAGGTCACCATGACCTAATAATGAAAAACCTTGTCCACTCCATAACTCCTTTCCCACTGAAGCAAATCTCATGAAACTGCATAGGTAAACTGTCTGTGGTGAGAGGATGACCCCTATTGATTTTGAGATCAGTAGGTCAAAGGTCACCGGGAACTGATAATGAAAAACCTTGTCTGCACCATAACTCTGCTTCCCTTGAAGCAAATCTTATAAAACTTCATAGGTGAACTGCCTGTGGTGAGAGGAGGACCCCTATTGATTTTGAGGTTAGTTGGTCAAAGGTCGAGGTCACTTGGAACCGATAATGAAAAACCTTGTGTCACCATAACTCCTCTCCCCCTGAGGCAAATCTCATGAAACTTCATAGATGAACTGTATGTGGTGAGAGGACAATCCCTATTGAGTGAGGTCAGTAGGTCAAAGGTGAAGGTCACCAGCGCCTGATAATGAAAAACCTTGTCCGCTCCATAACTCCTCTCCCTCTACGGCAAATCTCAAGAAAATTCATAGATGAATTGTATGTGGTGAGAGGACAACCTCTATTGATTTTGAGGTCAGTAGGTCAAAGGTCAAGGACACCAGCACCTGATAATGCAAAATCTTGTCCGCTCCATAACTCCTCTCTTCCAGAAGCAAATCTCATGAAACTTCATAAGTGAACTGCCTGTGGTGGGAGGATGACCCCTATTAATTTTGAGGTCAGTAGATCACAGGTCAAGGTTATCGGGAGCAGATAATGAAAAATATTGTCCGCTCCATAACTCCTCTCACCCTGAAGCAAATCCCATGAAACTTAATAGGTGGACTGACTGTGTTGAAAAAATGGCCTCTATTAGTTTTGAGGTCAGTAGGTCAAAGGTCAAGTCCACCATTACCTGATCATGATAATAATCCCATTCCACTTAATCTTTATTCAAACAGTAAGGTGGGGAATGTGGGGGGCTGGTAGAGGGGGGGTATATTTTTCGCCCTTAAAAGGCGACAGCTCTAGTTGACATTGGTGGCCATCGCTGGATGACAAAAAATACCAAGGTCAAGGTCATATTTTAAAACTTAACCTTAGTTAGGTAACAGCCTTGGTTAGGTAACTTAACCTCAGTTAACTTTATGATTGCCTGACTTTATGTCTTTGATACTTGGTCATATGTATTGATGGCATTGGTGGACATCGCTGAACAGCAAAAAATACCAAGGTCAAGGTCATATTTTGCATTATTTTCCCACAACTACACCCTGGTCAAACCACTTAACCTCAGTGACTTAACTTCTTAGGATTACTTCGCTTTTATTTGTTTGATACTTGGTCATATGAAGTGTTGTCTTTGGTGGATATCATTTAAGCACAAATTTAATAAAATATTTCATATGCGGTTTGCCGCGTTGGGCGAGATACCCTCAGAGGTCTTGTCTGCCTTGTGAACATTCTAGCACCTTCATTTATTATTTGATCTTAACCAAACTTGCACAGATTGTTAATATCAATGAAAGCTCGGACAAGTTCGAAAACCAGCCAGATCGGATAATTAACACAAGAGTTATGGCCTTTGTTTTTTTCTGAAAAATGCCATTTTCTACCTTGTGAACACTCTAGCAATGAAATATTAGACGAGTTCGAAAAACAGGAAGATCGGACCATTTATGCTGAAGTTATGGCCCTTGTTTTTGCTATAATGTGCCTTGTGAACACTCTAGCACCTCCATTTATTATTTGATCTTTACCAAACTTGCACAGATTGTTAATATCAATGAAAGTTCGGGCGAATAGGAAAAACAGTCAAATGGGATTAGAAACAGCAGAGTTGTGGCCCTTTTTTTTCTGGAAAAAATCTATATTCTGTCTTGTGAATGCTCTAGCACTTTTATTTATTATTTGATCTTTACCAAACTTACACAGATTGTTAATATCAATGTAAGTTCAGACAGTTTTGAAAAACAGCCAAATTGTGTTAGTAACACCGGAGTTAGGGCATTTGATTTAGTTAAAAATGCTGTATTTTGCCAGGGCTTTCATTTGGCCAGATTTTAATGAAACTTTGCAGGGATGATCAGTACCAAATCAAGTTATGAATATTATCATCGTGTTCCAGTTGAATGATTTTTAGCAGAGTCATGGCCTTTCAAAAGCTTTAATACAGTTAAAGAAACTTTGTCCGGCCTTTTTTCCTGAACCCCTGCCCAGATATCTGCGAAACTTTGCAGAGATGATCAGTACCAGGCCTAGTGGGGCATATCATCACTATGTTCTGCTTGAATGATATTTGGCTGAGTTATGTCCCTTTAAAGATTTTACTACTCAAACTTTATCTGGACTATTTCTCTTGAACGCTTGACTGGATTTCACCGAAACTTTGCAGGGATGATCAGTACCAAGCCTAGTTATACATGTCATTGCTGTATTTCGGTTGAAAGATTTTTGGCTGAGTTATGGCCCTTTAAAGATTTTTATACACAAATTTTGTTCGGTCTGTGTTCTCTTGAACGATCACTTCCATGTCTAGTTGTGCAACATGTTCTAGTTGAATGATTTTTGCGGAATCATAGCCCTTTATAGGTTTTAATACACAAACTTTATCCAACTAGTTTCTTCTAAACTCCTGGCCGAATTTCAATGAGTTCTGGCAGGATAATGAATACCAAGCCTAGTTGCGCCTATCATCGCTGTGTTCTGGTTGAATGAGTTATGGCCTGATATACACAAACTTTATCCAGACAACTTTTCCTGAACCCCTGGCTGGAATTTATTGAAACTGGGCAGGAATGATCAGTACCAAGCCTAGTTGTGCAGTTGTTTTGTTGTCGTGTTCACCATCAAAGACTCCATATAGCCAGTAGAGTGATACAGGCCCTCTTTATAGCAAGTAGAGTGATACAGGCCCTCTTGGGCCTCTTGTTTTGTTAATATAATTATTTGTGATTTCAGGACACACTGAGTATGACCGTGGAACACAACAATGAGTCATCTGTAAATAATCTACACATAGACACTATAGAACTGATGGGGGTCAGGCTCAATGTGGGCTACGTCTATGTCGGGAATACATCACATACAAACATCACATTTAATAAGAGCACCAAGGTATGAATTTTGTTCCTAAGTTACCAAGATATGAATTTTGTTCCTAATTTACCAATGTATAAATTTGGTATATATGGTACCAAGGTATGAATTTGGTTCCTAAGTTACCAAGATTTGAATTTTGTTCCTAAGTTACCAATGTATAAATTTGGTATCTAAGGTACCAAGGTATTAATTTTGTTCCTAAGTTACCAGGATATGAATTTGGTATCTAAGGTGCCAAGGTATGAATTTTGTTCCTAAGTTACCAGGATATGAATTTGGTATCTAAGGTGCCAAGGTATGAATTTTTTTCCTAAGTCACCAGGGTATGAATTTGGTATCTAAGGTGCCAAGGTATGAATTTTGTTCCTAAGTTACCAGGATATGAATTTGGTATCTAAGGTGCCAAGGTATGAATTTTTTTCCTAAGTCACCAGGGTATGAATTTGGTATCTAAGGTGCCAAGGTATGAATTTTGTTCCTAAGTTACCAGGGTATGGATTTGGTATCTAAGGTGCCAAGGTATGAATTTTTTTCCTAAGTTACCAGGGTATGGATTTGGTATCTAGGGTACCAAGGTATGAATTTTGTTCCTAAGTTACCAGGGTATGGATTTGGTATCTAGGGTACCAAGGTATGAATTTTGTTCCTAAGTTACCAGGGTATGGATTTGGTATCTAAGGTACCAAGTTATGAATTTTGTTCCTAAGTTACCCAGGTATGAATTTGGTTCCTAGGTTATTAAGGAAAGAATTTGGTTTCTAAGTATGAACTTGGTTTCCAAGTTATCATATCACAAATTTGGTTCCTAAGTCACCAAGGAATGAATTTGTTTCCTAAGTTACCGAGGTAAAAACTGATTCCTACTGAGTTACCAAGGTATGCATTTGGTTCCTATCTTACCAAGGTAAAAGTTTACTCATAAGTTACCAAGGTAGGCATTTCATTTATAAGTTACTAAGGTATTAATTTTATTCCTAAAGTTACTAATTTATGAATTTGATTCCTTAGTTACCAAAATGCGAGTCCTTAGTTACAAAAGTATTAATTATAAAGTTACTAAGATAAACATTTGATTCCTAAGTTAGCAAGGTTTACATTTGGTTTTAAAGTTACAAGATATAAATTTGGTTCCTAAGCTACCAAGTTATGTTACAATTTAAGGTATAAATCTGATTCCTAAGTTACCAAAACTTAGTAATAATGTTCATACTTGTATAACTTTCTGCTATATTTTATTGTTCTATTCAAGGTATTGAAGATCATGGGTTTGACATTGCCACTGTCCTCTGATTTCTTAATAGAATGGAGGTGAGTTATCTACAGTATACATATTTTGCACAGTCATGGTTTAAGAAATAATATATAAGTACCTGTGTTTTATCGGTGAATAAAATACAGTTAGGAGTTCGGATGCGTAGTAATTAAATCACGAGTGCGTTAGCACGAGTGATTTAATTACTCGCATCTGAACGACTAACTGTGTTTTATTCACCGATAAAATACAGGTACGTATTTATTATTTCGATTCTAACACAACAATAACCCCATTGTTTACATTATTGTTGGGGCACTATATATTATCTCGGAGGTCAGGTAATCAGGCTGCTATGTTTACAGGCTGTTCCATTGGGCGCCCCCGTATACAAAGTTCTGCGTTTCAATACACTAGTAGTCACGTGACAAACAATTAAAGTCATTGCTTACGTCATATAGCTTGCGCTGTATGACGTCAAACGTCTCACCTTGTTCAAGATTCTTATTAATGTTATATGTACTGATGCATATGATGGGTTTATATCGTGGGTGTGCACGGTTTGGGAGCATGACAAGTTTGTTGTAATTAACATTTCATTAAAATTACTGTTGAGTTTGTCTTCGTGACGTATATTTACCAAGTGACGTCATGTAACGTGGCACTTCCAACGGATGAAATATACGCGGGGAATTAATGGAACAGCTGTGTTTTATCGTAGAATAACATACAGCTGTCTCTCTTCTTTGAGTATATGAAAGACTTCGCAGGTCGTGTTAGAATAAATAATAAAGTATATTATATAACAGAAATTGCAGTTGTGGATGATATTAACACATGAATTTTTAGTTTGAAATAAATAGTCATGTTTCCTGGCAGCTTTAGGTAAATATGTACAGAGGATTCTAATCATTTATTTTATTTGACATCTTTGGAAAGGAGACAGAGAACAGGGAAATAAAAAAATATTTACGTTATAGCATCAGTGTATTATTGTCCATTACTTAGCGACCTCAACAGCTCTGTGGAAAAAGTCTTGTACCTTAGAGCTACAGACCTCAGCACTGTATGGGTTCGTTCAGACATGTCTGATGGGTAACTTCACCCTTCATATCATCTCCCTCTGAGGTTGCTGTCCCAATATAACCTATTATTACCTGACCTATATAGATTGCCGGTCCATAGTTTTGACTTGATGACGTCAATATTGCAAAGCCTCTGTGCGAGCGTTTGATCTGTCAGCAAACAACAACAAGCAAAAACAGATGGAATCAAGATTGGCGGACATTTCTGAGGAGGAAATTTTAGATATTTTGGATAAGAGGGACAGCGTCAACACAAAACATGTTGTTAAATATTCATGCAGTATACTGTACACCAATATTGTTTGGCAGTTGATTTGGATTTTGACAGAATAATTCGAGGAGCTGGTCATGGAGATATGAACACTTGCTCGACAAAATTTTACAACATTTGTATAGGAGATCATGTAATAAAACAGTTATTGAATGGATATTCACATGATCCTTCCATGCACCTTGGGCAAATAGTTTTACTATTGACCGGCAAGCCATTCAATAACTGTATAATATGATGTGTTTACGGGATGTAAAAGCCCATTTCATTTCATTTGTCAATTACCTTTTTTACTATGCAGGGAATCTCGAAGACCTACTGCAGTGGAAATGGAGCGTGTTAACTGCTACCCAGACATAGACAGTACACCAGATAGTGAGGCTGGACGTATATGTGTACAGAGAGGATGTATATTTGATCCTGTAGACCAAATGCAATTTCTACCTAAATGCTATATAAACAAGTAAGAACATACATGTACCATTGCTATATAAAAGGCCTCTCTAATTTTTGTCTCATAGGCTCACTGTGCAAAAGTATTTACTCCGACATTCAATAGAATTAAAAAAAAAAAGAAAAAGGATCTCGTCTGAAAGCATTAAACACATTTTAATGAAACTTAGTCTCAACGTTCCTTGGGTAGTGCACTTTCAGATTGTCGATTAAGTTTGCTAAACGTTTTTTCTAATTTTTTATGAATTTGTATATATGTAAAATCTATGAATGATAAAATTAAATATCAGTAAAACATTGCAGTACCATTCATGGATATAGAAGAGCAGCTGACATAAGTGGAAATACCCAGCTGACAAAAAAAACAACAGACAAAACAATATTTGGTGGGGATATAAACACATTACAAGTTCTGGTGGAGGAGAGGGGGGATGAGATCCTGCACATCAAGGTGAGGCCTGAACTTTAGATCAAATACGATGGAAAACATTTGTTTGCATGTGTTTTGTGGAATTTCTTTTATGTGTTTCAGCTTATTAACATGTACATGTCTTAACCTAATCAACTACGCCACCAACACATTGGTCTGTGATTTTAACTATAGCTGCATTTCGACTTATTAAGTCCTTGAAGTACAGGACTTTTTAAGATTATAAACCATACTTGTTATAAGGCTATTTTTTCTTTTTACTTGAAAACCATTGTTATTGCATAATCATTATTTATTTATTTGTTATCATTCATTTTAACACCGATTTAATTTCAAAATATTATTTTGAGGGGTGAGTGGAAAACTATTGTAACTGTATATAAATAAAAAACAAGGTACAATAGTTTCACACTAAGCAATCAGTTTATAAGCTTTGTGTCTCCTAATTCCAGTATTGGTTGGGTGAACATCTACAATTCTGTTGAAATTATGTATGACTGTGACACATGCTTGACTGTGCCATATTTCAGATATTTGATCCAGCTCGTGCTCGATATAATTATGTATGACAGTGCCATATTTCAGATATTTGATCCAGGTCGTGCTCAATATAATTATGTATGACTGTAACACGTGTGTGACTGTGCCATATTTCAGATATTTGATCCAGGTCTTGCTCAATATAATTATGTATGACTGTGACACGTACATGACTGTGCCATATTTCAGATATTTGATCCAGGTCTTGCTCAATATAATTATATATGACTGTGACACGTGCGTGACTGTGCCATATTTCAGATATTTGATCCAGCTCGTGCTCGGTATGAGGTACCCATTGACATGACCCTGCCCCAGATAACTGGCAGCAGTTCCTTATATCGGGTGGAGCAATCCAACGTTGGTGAGGATTACAGCATCAAAATCATCAGGAAGAGCACAAATAAAGTGATGTAAGTGGAATACAGTAGTCTTGCTGCTAGTTGTGTTCAATCTTAGCACCTCCGTGTCTGAGTGGTTAACAACATTGCGTGTAAACCTTCTTGCCTCTCACCACTGCGGGTTCAAATCCCACTGGGAGCTCAACTTGTCAAGTGAGGAAGTGTCCATTCTTACGAATGGCAGAATACTGTAATAATGTACAGTACTGGTTCTACCCAGGAAAAGTGGGTGGTCTGCCTCCACCACAAAAAAATTGTCCGTCATATATACCCTTACATGTGTTGAAAATGACGTAAAACACCATACAAACAAACAAACATCAATCTGCTCAGCTACAACCATGATCTGACTTCATGGTGTACATTTGAATCCTTCAGGTAGCCTGCAGAAATGAACATCTGTGTCATCCTGGCTCAGTACAACAAGTCATGTATAGATCAGAATAAATCAACAAATAAGAAGCAACGTTCATTATGACACTAACATTGCGTTTATTTCCTAATTTCTAATTTGAAAAGGGCAAGAGAATTTTTGCGGTTTCCTTCAGAATAATAATAAGTGCTAGAGAGCTTTTACAATACCCTTGATAAAGAGCAAGAGAGCTTTTGAGAGTATTTGCAATACCATTGATAAAATGCAAGAGGGCTTTTGCAATCCACAAAGCGCAAAAGAGTTTTTGCAATATTCATGATAAAATGCCACTAACACCGCTGATAAAACACTAGAGAACTTTTACAATACTCTCTACATAGTGCAAGAGAAATTATGCAATACTGTCATGTTATACCCTTGACAAAGCACAGTAGAGCTTATTGTTTATTGACAAAAGTGTCATAATTGAACTTTCCTGTGCTGCGTCAGCTCCATTTCTTGTTCTGTTGTGCGTTAGGGTGTACTATTCATCGAAGTTATTATACTAAAATTTAAAAAAAAAAAATATTAAAAAACATGCAGCCATGTCATGTATATTCAAAAATATTACATGATATATGAAGACCATTTTCAATTAGTGATATCGTTTGTTCATATTATTTAAGAAATAGAACATCGTTTACTGTGAATTATTGTTTAATATATCACGGTTTGGAGTTCAATTGTAAACAATAACTTCACGAGCCCGAAGGGCGAGTGAAATTATTGTTTACAATTGAACTCCAAACCGTGATATATTATAGATAATTCACCGTAAACGATGTTCTATTTCTATTCTAATACCCCTAAAATGTGAAAATAACACACACATCTGAAATCTTTCGCATTGCTTTGCTTGCTCTCCTAACGTTGCATAAGTTACAATGCGGAATGCGGAATGCGCAATGCTTATTCTCCTAACGTTGCAAACGTTACAGTGTTATATCGTTCAATATAACGAGATATTTTAAACTAGGCTATATAGTGCGGGTGTATTAGAATCGTTTTTTATGTATTTCCTCTAGGAAATTGTGTCTTTGATCCTTTAATGCTACTTTGTATTATTTGTATTTACTGTTATGTCATATGTCATATGCCAGTAGTGCTAATAACTATTGCGAAATATTCTGCTTAACGTGGCACAACGTCATGTCAACGTTATGTAACGTCCGGTATTTATTGTTTATATTTGTGGATGAATAAAATATAAACATAACGTGTTAGTGTTGATTTTTATATATTTATATACTACTAAAATTTAAAGGTACTCGTATCAGTCTTTGAAGTTATATACATACATATTGTTTTGAAATATTGAATCTATTCATGCAGTTTAAGTAAGAGTTGTAGCATGGTCGGTGACATTGCCTTTGATGAATGCAGAGCATTAAATCGTTTAATTTAGTAACTAAAGGGGCGTGGCTTAACCTTACTACAACTACAAGTAATAGATAGAGTATGGTTTCATTGAGTTGGTTCATTTAAACATCGAGGTGTTTAAATTAACCAACGAGATGAAACCATACTCTGTTTGTTTTGTAGCATGTCCATTTCAGCTCTATTTCAGTTATTCTAACTGTTATTCTCACTGTTATTCTCACAGTTATTCTAACAGGTCTTATTTTCAATTAAACTATTTACACCTGTATCTGAACAAAGAGAATTGTCTGTGACCATGCTACAAGATAGGTATTTAGAGTACGGTCACTATAATGTCACAGTGTTACTAAGTACACCATGCTACAAAAAAGATAGAGTCTGACACGTCTCAGCTCGTTGGTTATTTAAACACCTCGATGGGCTATGCCCATCTCGGTGTTCAAATAAGCCAACTCGCTGAGACCAGACTCTATCTATTACTTAAACTGAAATGAATATTAATAACTCACCACTACAATAGCATTACAAAACATATATATACTCGGTAACGGTAAAAAAGGTTTTGGACCAGTGTATATAAAGTCATATAAAAATAAAACTAGTGGACAGAATTTAAGTATCTTTGTTTAGTAACCAACGTCTACCCTACCCGGTTAATTTGGTACCAGAAACATTAAATTCCAAACAAGATTTGATTTTAAAAAAATATCGCGAACACACAAGTGTCTGTAAAAAAATGTTGCAAAGTCCATAAAAAGTAACAGTTACAGATATTCGAGTAACCAATAAAAATATTAATTTTTTTTTTGCAAACTTTCATTGTAAATGATAATTATTGTTGATTGTTGATCTATTGTCAATTATCAACTCAGATAATAAGGATTATGGTCAAATGGCATGGTTCAGCGATCATTGTACGGGTTCGAACACTACCCGAGTATATATATTTTTTTTTTAAATGAAATGTTCTTAGTAGATATATGAAAAAAAAACAGTCTCAAGATTGGTATCTTTAAGGTCATGAAAACAATAGATGGAATATGAATATATTAATATGTGACTTCCATTTCCTACAGTTGGGATACATCAGCAGGGCCTCTCATCTTCTCCGACCAGTTCCTACAAATATCCACCAGACTGGCGTCCGACAACTTCTACGGTCTCGGTGAGCACCGCCACTTCCATCTCAAACACAACATGGACTATAAAACTTGGCCAATCTTCAGCAGGGATGCCGCTGTGAACTCTCCGGTATGTTTGAATGTTGTTTTTTATCTTCAAGGTTGTCTTATTCATAGAACAATTGTAGAGCACTCGGTCCTCACAGAAACAACCTTGATTCAGTGTTTACATATGAGGACAAGTACAAGTGACATGTGGAATTCACTCGGTATTTTAGCTTGTTTGTTTTTGTCTGTTTTTGAAAAAACGATGCATGAGCCAATAGTCCCCATCTTGGCATCGTTGTTTGCAGTGTCCGGTTGATTTTTTTCTGTTTAGCTCAAATCTGAATTCAACAAATTTTTACTGTATGCGTAGATTGTAGAAAAATGGATTTCAGTAGGTGCTGAACTTTAAACCATTCTTATATTATAAACATATGATCAGGACTGAAAAAATTCCGTCATTGATACCATGAATATTTGCTATGCATTTTTGGTGGAGGACCTTTGTTTTAAAGTATCTGTTACTCCTTATTTAATATAAAATTAAGATATCTGTTCCAGCATATGTTAAACTGTTTGTCATATCAACATCTTTGTAAATCTATATTTTGTGAAAAAATCCCCACCTCTCATTGATCTAACACTGTATGCCTCTTGAAAACGCTATGCTACTGCCTGAATATATAGGCCCGAACATGATCCTTATAATGTTAATTATATATTCTATTTGAGATTATAATGTGTGTTTTACTCTATATCAGGATTACACGAATCTGTATGGCGCCCACCCGTTCTACATGAACCTGGAGGATGAATCTGGCAGTGCACATGCTGTACTGCTACTCAACAGTAATGCTATGGGTAGGTTTGATTGCTTTGGAATGCGATTAATACTTGACATTATATATTTATTTTTCAAAGCGAAAAACCCCAGCCTTTTTTCAATGTGCCACTTCCACAAAAAAAACTATGGCTTCTTTATATTAAGTGAAATGGGTATATAAAACGTTCAAGGTTTGTTTGCCAGGCAGCAAGATTCGTCATTATTGTGTATAAAAAATATGTATGGGTACAAAAATCCCTTTGCAATTAAATCATCATACCTTTTTTGAAAAGTAAGTGCATAAAATATATAAACGTTTAATAACACAGTAATGTTTACTTCATGACATCAATGTGCCTTACTTCTGCAACACTTGCTGTTCTACTGGGACAGCATAATTGACAATTAGTGCATGTATCACACCAATGTAAGTAGTGCCTTACATCTGCAATACTTGCTGTTCTACTGGGACAGCATAATTGACAATTAATGCATGTATCACACCAATGTAACTAGTGCCTTACATCTGCAATACTTGCTGTTTTACTGGGACAGCATAATTGACAATTAGTGCACGTATCACACCAATGTAAGCTAGTGCCTAACATCTGCAATACTTGCTGTTTTACTGGGACAGCATAATTGACAATTAGTGCATGTATCACACCAATGTAACTAGTGCCTTACATCTGCAATACTTGCTGTTTTACTGGGACAGCATAATTGACAATTAGTGCACGTATCACACCAATGTAAGCTAGTGCCTAACATCTGCAATACTTGCTGTTCTACTGGGACAGCATAATTGACAATTAGTGCACGTATCACACCAATGTAAGCTAGTGCCTAACATCTGCAATACTTGCTGTTTTACTGGGACAGCATAATTGACAATTAGTGCACGTATCACACCAATGTAAGCTAGTGCCTAACATCTGCAATACTTGCTGTTCTACTGGGACAGCATAATTGACAATTAGTGCACGTATCACACCAATGTAAGCTAGTGCCTAACATCTGCAATACTTGCTGTTCTACTGGGACAGCATAATTGACAATTAGTGCACGTATCACACCAATGTAAGCTAGTGCCTAACATCTGCAATACTTGCTGTTCTACTGGGACAGCATAATTGACAATCAGTGCACGTATCACACCAATGTAAGCTAGTGCCTAACATCTGCAATACTTGCTGTTTTACTGGGACAGCATAATTGACAATTAGTGCACGTATCACACCAATGTAAGCTAGTGCCTAACATCTGCAATACTTGCTGTTTTACTGGGACAGCATAATTGACAATTAGTGCACGTATCACACCAATGTAAGCTAGTGCCTAACATCTGCAATACTTGCTGTTCTACTGGGACAGCATAATTGACAATTAGTGCACGTATCACACCAATGTAAGCTAGTGCCTAACATCTGCAATACTTGCTGTTGTACTGGGACAGCATAATTGACAATTAGGGCACGTATCACACCAATGTAAGCTACCTAGATAGATCTCTACATGATCATACCGCTGAACGTAACACTTTTATTGTGTTTATTTGCTGCAAATATTTATTTTTACACATTTAAAACTTCATGTATATTGAAATAAATTAACAATCGATTTACAATCAATGTAAAATAAATTAGTTTAAACTAAATAAATTAGCTGGAAAAAATCACTTCATTTTTCATTATTATTTAAGTAATCGAAGAGTTAACCATTTTTCACGGACAAGCTGACAATGTTTTATTTCTCAGAGGTTGTCCTGGAGCCTATGCCGAGATTGACCTACAGAACAATTGGTGGCGTTTTGGACTTCTACTTCTTCATGGGACCGGATCCTGAGTCTGTTATACAGCAATATACACAGGTCTGTCCTTCTGTCCGTCCGTCTGTCAGAACATCTGTCCGTCTTTTTGCCCAAGCTTTGTCACTAAATATACAAATGCATTTGGCATTTATTAATTGTAAATGTTTTGTCTTAAAAACAACATTGTAGTCATAAAAAACATTTCAAGTAACAGATTTGTTTTCTCTAGATAAATATACTAATTTACACCATTAATTTTGTTAATGGTTAATCTGTATTTGGAATTATGAAGAAGGAAAATATTCACGTTTAATTTTAACTTAATACATCATTTTCATTTGCTCAAAGGCCTGCTCTTGCATGGACTAAATGGTGGACTGTTGATATACACATATATTAAAGAAAGAAGCCCTTATATTGACCTCGTTTTCTGAATTCATAATCCCCTTTATTTGACTAGGTGATTGGACGTCCCTTCATGTTGCCGTACTGGTCGCTGGGCTTCCAGCTGTGCAGGTGGGGATACAACACGTTAGATAACATGAAGGCTGCAGTAGAAAGGACACGGGAGGCAGGCATACCACATGTAAGTACACAAGCTGACCTGGTGGTCCCATGTATCTGAGCCTATCCTCCAAGCACGTTAAAGGGTCACATAGCAATCTTGAAATGTTTGAAATGAGTGTCTCGACTGACACATCCAGGATCATGTTTACGTTTAACCTGGTTACATGTAAATAAATAAAATTTTAAGTATTCACTTTTTCGTCTTATTTTACTAAGTTTTAATATATTATTGGTGCAATGAGTTTTAAACAAATCAAGATTGCCGTGTGTCCCTTTAAAGGGAGTACATCAGGTTTTTCAAAGGGGTCTAGGGGTCCGACTTAAAATTGACAAATAATGATATTTTCAATTTTAAATCGCCTAAACATAACGAATGATCCTAAAAATGACCCCTTAGTTACAAGGAAATTCATTCTGTACAGTAATACATGCTATACTAGGTTACGCACCAGGGTTAATTTCAGCAATTTATGCCCATTCCGTCCAAGCTATATGGTGTATTCGAAGTTTAAACCTTAACAATATGGTTTGAACATCATATTTTGATTGATATAAGTGTTTTATCATGAATTGGAACATTTTTATAATTCAAGATATTTCTAGAAAAATCCTGATCTATACAAAAGTAAGAGTAGGGCAGAATTCCCTGATTCCGATGTATCCTTCCCCTCTCTCTGGGGCAGCTTGAAATGACCTAAACAATGTGCTGATGAGAGATTAACCATCCGTTCATTCATTTGTTATGCAGTAAATACGATGCTTGACTGTTTTTCTCTGTAGGATATCCAATATGCAGATATTGACCATATGGATGAGAGGATGGACTTTACTCTGGACACGGTCAACTTCGGTGGACTGCCCAATTTTGTGAAGGAGTTACAGGACGGAGGCATGCACTTTATTATTATCATTGTAAGTATGATCTCAGTTTACATGCCACAGGTTATGTGAATAGCTGCTTCTTATAATTAACTCCGATACGTGGTCTTAGAATTGAAAGAACATAAAATGGTAAATTGATAAAAGTAAATGAACAGTTGAAACATGTTAAGAATCAATAAATGTTTGAAAACTTAATGCAGTTATCTTAGACTATCAAATCCTAGACTATCAAATGTGTTCAAATGAGGTGATAAATGGCCCAGCTCTGGCCACACACTGGGTGCCTTTTCATGCTCCCCAAAATTTTCAGGGGAGCTAATATCGCAGCTTTGTCCATCCGTCCTTTTGTCTTTCCCACTTTTGTCCAGAGCATAACTTCAAAACTTCTGATGGGACTGCAATGAAACTTAACATAGTGATAAAGGGCAATGAGCGGAAGTGAAGCGTGCAAGAACCGTAACTCTGTCTTCATTCAAATTAGTTATTGCACTTTGTCATTTTATACTTAGATTTCTTGTCCATAGCATAACTCAAAAAATGCAATGAAACTTCACACAATGACAGAAGGCAATAAGAGGAAGTGCAGAGTGCAAGAACCGTAATTATGTCTCCATTTAAATTAGAGTTATTGCCCTTTGTAATTTTATAATTAGAGAATTTTTTGTCTGGAGCAAAACTTAAAAACTTCATATGGGATTGCGATGAATCTTCACACAATGATAGAGAGCGACGACAGGAAGTGCAGAGTGTAACTCGGTCTTCATTCAAATTAGAGTTATTGCCCTTTGTAATTTTATACTTAGAACTCGTGTCCAGAGCATAACACAAAAACTCCTTACGGGATTGCAATGAAACTTCACACAATGATAAAGGGCAGTGAGAAAAATTGCAGAGATCTGCAACCAATCTTCATTCAAATTAGAGTTATTGCCATTTGTAATTTTATACTTGTAATTCTTGTCCGGAGCATAAGTCAAAAACTATTAATAGAACTGCAAATTGAAAACTGCTGGGTGATACAAGGTTATGATAAGTTGAGGATACATTTTGGGGAGCATCCATCGGTTCTACCGATTTTTTTGTTTTTGTAGAGAAACACATGTATAAAGAAAACTTTATTAGAAATATTTCAAAAGTAGTTTTATTTTACACAATGCATGTTTTGACTTGGAAAACCATTGAAGTTTGTACGTACATGTATAAGGTCTCTAAGGTCAAGAGGCATCCTTGGTTGAGTGGTTAGAGTGTCCGACTTGAAATCACTTGCCCCTCACCGCTGTGTGTTGGGACCAGGAATCTTTTTCATCATCGTCAAAATATGTGCACACATACTTGATATTGCAGGATCCTGCAGTGATTTCCAATGTTTCAAATTATGAACCATTTGACCTTGGTTTGAAGAAGGACGTTTTCATTAAGTGGCCACAAAATACTGGTCCATCAGATTCAAAATACAACAACACTGATATTATGCTTGGATATGTAAGTATACGGCTCTCTTACTAGTATTTTATACCAGCGACGATTTATAGTAAAATTCTTTCTATAATTTTTCCCCACACAATCGTAAAATGCTTGACTTATTACTCCCATATACACAAATAGTGAGTGGCCAGAGATATTTAATTGGAGCTTGATTGTTGTTCTCCCTTTTAATGAGGCATATTTTCAGACAAAATCCAATGCCATGCCATCATGTGTAGATGTTTTCATATGCAAAAATATAGAATGTACATGTTAAATAACAAATAATGCATGAAGATTTTTGTCATCACTGAGAAAATGTTTTTTTCCATTTTAAATTTATAATAATAATTAAAATTTTTTTTTTAATAAGCCGCATTGTTATTGTTTTTAGCTCTACTGATCAAAGATCAGCAGAGCTTATGCTGTGGTGCGGAGTCCGTCCGTAAACTTTTTTGTAGCGATTACTCCTCTGAAACTACTGGATGGATTTTCATGACACTTTACAGAAATGTTGCCCATGATGTCTAGTTGATCCTAGCAAACAATCAATGTGAAATCCAAGATGGCCACCAAAGCTAAAAATAGATTTTTAAAAAACAAGTTTGTAGCGACTACTTCTTGAAAAGTATAAGTGATCTTGATATGGGGCTTTTCTAAAATGATCAGCATGACTTGATGTTGGACATTGTTGAATAATCGTTTTGATTCGAATTTAAACATGGCTGCAGTGGCCATCATTGTTTACATACAGTTATATAGTTAAAAGTTGTAGTTACTACTCCTCTGAAACTACTATTCGGATTTTCATGAAACTTCACAGAAATGTTGCTCTTGATGTCTAATTGATCCTAGCAAAATTTCAGGCTGGCCGGAAATTCATGATGGCCCAAACGCCTAAAAATAGATTAAAAAACAAATTTGTAGCGACTACTTCCTGAAAACTATAAGTGATATTGATATGGGACTTTTTCTAAAATGATCAGCATGACTTGATGTTGGACATTGTTGAATAATCGTTTTGATTCAACATTAAACATGGCTGCCAACGGCCATCTTTGTTTACATAGAGTTATATAATAAAAACTTACAGCGACTACTTCTCTGAAACTACTAGACGGATTTTCATTAAAATTCACAGGAATGTTGCTCTTGATGTCTAGTTCATCCTAGCAAAATTTCAGACTGGCCGGAAATTCATGATGGCTGCCACGGCTAACAATAGATTTAAAAACAAAAACAAATTTGTAGCGACTACTTCTTGAAAACTATAAGTGATATTGATATGGGACTTTGTCTAAAATGATCATGATGACATTTTGTTGGTCCTCGTCGAAAATCGCTTTGATTCGAAGTTTAACATCTTAACTTGTAGCGACTACTACTCTGAATGCTTGTATGTGTGTCTGTCTGTCTATGTATTTCATCCTATCTGTAACTACTTGACAGATTTTCATAAAACTTTTCAGGAATGTTGCTCCTGATGTCTAATTGATCCTAGCAATTTCGGCCAGAAATTCAAGATGGCCACCGCGGCTAAAAATAGATTTTTAAAAAACAAGGTTGTAACAACTACTTCTTGAAAACTATAAGTGATATTGATATGGGACTTTTTCTAAAACGATCAGCATGACATGATGTTGATCTTGTCGAAAATTATTTTGATTCGACTTTAAACATGGCCGCCATTGGCCATCTTTGTTTACACAGAGTTATATAATAAAAACTTTTAGCGACTACTCCTCTGAAGCTACCTGACGGGTTTTCATGAAACTTCACAGGAATGTTGCTCTTGATGTCTAGTTGATCCTTGCAACATTTCAGGCTGGGCGGAAATTCAAGATGGCCACCATGGCTAAAAATAGATTTAAAAAACAAACAAATTTGTAGCGATTACTACCTGAAAACTATAAGTGATTTTGATATGGGACTTTTTCTAAAACGATCATCATGACATGAAGTTGGTCATTGTTGAAAATCATTTTGATTCAACGTTAAACATGGCTGCCAGTGGCCATTTTTGTTTATATAGAGTTATATAGTAAAAGTATAGCGACTACTTGTCTGAAACTACTTGACGGATTTTCATGAAACTTCACAGGAGTGTTGCTCTTGATATCTAGTTGATCCTAGCAAAATTTCAGGTCGGCCGGAAATTCAAGATTGCCACCACGGCAAAAAATAATTCTTTAAAAAACAAATTTGTAGCAACTACTTCTTGAAAACTATAAGGGATATTAATATGGGACTTTTTCTAAAATGATCAGCATGACATGATGTTGGTCCTTGTTGAAAATTATTTTGATTCGACATTAAACATGACTGCCGTGGCCATCTTTGTTTACATAGAATTATATAGTAAAAACTTGTAGCGACTACTCCTCTGAAACTACTTGACAGATTTTTATGAAACTTCACAGGAATGCTGATCTAGCTATCAAAAACCTATCAGTCCAGCTTCAAGGTCATTGACCTCTTGTTTATCCAGGTATGGCCAAAAGGTAAAACTGCATTCCCAGACTTCTTGAAGAACGCGACGACTGACTACTGGGTGAAACTGATTGAGGATCACCATAATACATTAGCATTTGATGGGCTATGGATTGTAAGTATTGTAGATATCTTGTAATGTAACAATTTATAATTTGCTAAATTAAATGCATGCTGAAATCAGATAAACTGATACGATACTTCTTTTGATGGATAGCATGGTGGAGTTGAAACTGGAGGACATGGGTTCAAGCCTCACTGGCGCTGCTGAGTTTGCCGGTGTGTTCTTGAGCAAGACACTTTCCCTTATCTTATTCAGCATTCCTACATCCATTTGCTCATCTGACCATGCATTCCTCCATTTGCTCATCTGACCATTCATTCCTCCATTTGCTCATCTGACCATGCATTCCTCCATTTGCTCATCTGCCATGCATTCCTCCATTTTCTCATCTGACCATGCATTCCCCCATTTGCTCATCTGACCATGCATTCCTCCTTTTGCTCATCTGACCATGCATTCCTCCATTTGCTCATCTGACCATGCATTCCTCCATTTGCTCATCTGACCATGCTTTCCTCCATTTGCTCATCAGACCATGCATTCCTCCATTTGCTCATCTGATCATGCATTCCACCATTTGCTCATCTGACCATGCATTCCTCCATTTGCTCATCTGACCATGCATTCCTCCATTTGCTCATCTGACCATGCATTCCTCCATTTGCTCATCTGCCATGCATTCCTCCATTTTCTCATCTGACCATGCATTCCCCCATTTGCTCATCTGACCATGCATTCCTCCTTTTGCTCATCTGACCATGCATTCCTCCATTTGCTCATCTGACCATGCATTCCTCCATTTGCTCATCTGACCATGCTTTCCTCCATTTGCTCATCAGACCATGCATTCCTCCATTTCCTCATCTGATCATGCATTCCACCATTTGCTCATCTGACCATGCATTCCTCCATTTGCTCATCTGAACATGCATTCCTCCATTTGCTCATCTGACCATGCATTCCTCCATTTGCTCATCTAAACATGCATTCCTCCATTTGCTCATCTGACCATGCATTCCTCCATTTGCTCATCTGACCATGCATTCCTCCCTTTGCTCATCTGACCATGCATTCCTCCATTTGCTCATCTGACCATCCATTCCACCATTTGCTAATCTGTCTGTTCATTCCTCCATTTGCTCATCTGATCATCCATTCCACCATTTGCTAATCTGTCTGTTCGTTCCTCCATTTGTTCATCTGACCATTCAATCCACCATTTGCAAATCTGTCTGTTCATTCCTCCATTTGCTCATCTGACCATCCATTCCACCATTTGCAAATCTGTATGTTCATTCCTCCATTTGCTCATCTGACCATCCATTCCACCATTTGCAAATCTGTCTGTTCATTCCTCCATTTGCTCATCTGACCATCCATTCCACCATTTGCAAATCTGTATGTTCATTCCTCCATTTGCTCATCTGACCATCCATTCCACCATTTGCTAATCTGTCTGTTCATTCCTCCATTTGTTCATCTGACCATTCAATCCACCATTTGCTAATCTGTATGTTCATTCCTCCATTTGCTCATCTGACCATCCATTCCACCATTTGCTAATCTGTCTGTTCATTCCTCAATTTCCTCATCTGACCATCCATTCCACCATTTGCTAATCTGTCTGTTCATTCCTCCATTTGCTCATCTGACCATCCATTCCACCATTTGCTAATCTGTCTGTTCATTCCTCCATTTGTTCATCTGACCATTCAATCCACCATTTGCTAATCTGTCTGTTCATTCCTCAATTTCCTCATCTGACCATCCATTCCACCATTTGCTAATCTGTCTGTTCATTCCTCCATTTGCTCATCTGACCATCCATTCAACCATTTGCTAATCTGTATGTTCATTCCTCCATTTGCTCATCTGACCATCCATTCCACCATTTGCTAATCTGTATGTTCATTCCTCCATTTGCTCATCTGACCATCCATTCCACCATTTGCTAATCTGTCTGTTCATTCCTCAATTTCCTCATCTGACCATCCATTCCACCATTTGCTAATCTGTCTGTTCATTCCTCCATTTGCTCATCTGACCATCCATTCCACCATTTGCTAATCTGTCTGTTCATTCCTCCATTTGCTCATCTGACCATCCAATCCACCATTTGCTAATCTGTCTGTCCATTCCTCCATTTGCTCATCTGACCATCCAATCCACCATTTGCTAATCTGTCTGTTCATTCCTCCATTTGCTCATCTGACCATTCATTCCACCATTTGCTAATCTGTCTGTTCATTCCTCCATTTGCTCATCTGACCATCCATTCCACCATTTGCTAATCTGTCTGTTCATTCCTCCATTTGCTCATCTGACCATCCATTCCACCATTTGCTAATCTGTCTGTTCATTCCTCCATTTGCTCATCTGACCATCCATTCCACCATTTGCTAATCTGTCTGTTCATTCCTCCATTTGCTCATCTGACCATCCATTCCACCATTTGCTAATCTGTCTGTTCATTCCTCCATTTGTTCATCTGACCATCCATTCCACCATTTGCTAATCTGTCTGTTCATTCCTCAATTTCCTCATCTGACCATCCATTCCACCATTTGCTAATCTGTCTGTTCATTCCTCCATTTGTTCATCTGACCATCCATTCCACCATTTGCTAATCTGTCTGTTCATTCCTCAATTTCCTCATCTGACCATCCATTCCACCATTTGCTAATCTGTCTGTTCATTCCTCCATTTGTTCATCTGACCATCCATTCCACCATTTGCTAATCTGTCTGTTCATTCCACCATTTGCTAATCTGTCTGTTCATTCCTCCATTTGTTAATCTGTCTGTTCATTCCTCCATTTGTTCATCTGACCATCCATTCCACCATTTGCTAATCTGTCTGTTCATTCCACCATTTGCTAATCTGTATGTTCATTCCTCCATTTGTTCATCTGACCATCCATTCCACCATTTGCTAATCTGTCTGTTCATTCCACCATTTGCTAATCTGTATGTTCATTCCTCCATTTGTTCATCTGACCATCCATTCCACCATTTGCTAATCTGTCTGTTCATTCCACCATTTGTTAATCTGTATGTTCATTCCTCCATTTGTTCATCTGACCATCCATTCCACCATTTGCTAATCTGTCTGTTCATTCCACCATTTGCTAATCTGTCTGTTCATTCCACCATTTGCTAATCTGTATGTTCATTCCTCCATTTGTTCATCTGACCATCCATTCCACCATTTGCAAATCTGTCTGTTCTGTTCATTCCTCCATTTGTTAATCTGTCATGTCTGTTTGTTCCTCCTTTATTCAATTTTTGTTCATTCATTCATTTGCTTATTTGTCCATTTGCTCATCTGTCTGTCCATTCCTCCATTTACTCATCAGTCCCTCCATTCATTCATCTGCTCATCTGTGTTTGTTTAAAATATTTGATTGTGTGGCTACTTTCTGTGAATGCCACATTTCCTGTTTGAATTTGGCATCTACTTTAAAAGGACACATGGCAATCTTGATTTCTTAAAAACTCACCGCCTCATGACTTGTTTTCATTCAATCATTAATATTAATTATAAGAATAGGATAAAGCCCATTGTTTTTGCATATTATTGACTGCTGACAGTATTGCACTGATAATATGTTTAAACATATGGTAAAAAAAACAACTAGACTGAGAATTTTACTTGAATATAATTATGCAAGGAAGTTTAAAGTCAAAATGTTACTGGATAAATAAATCGAGATGCTAATTTCAATGTTAGGAAACTCTTCAAGATTGCCATTTGTCCCTTTAAAAAGAGGTTATTTTCAGGTGATTTAGAGTGTTAACCCTTAACCCGCTAAACACAACTATAATAACCTTCGCGTCCATTGTAAAACCAGCTCAGCCTGCAAGTAACTCATAGGCTATCAGGGTTTACAATGTCATTACTCGCAGGCTGAGCTGGGTTTACAATGTTCATCTGCTGATCAGTCATTTCCTCAAAAACACCCCTTTGTCACATAAATGGAATGGTCTTAATTGAAAGAAAGAACAGTCCATTATATATATAAAGCGGGTTAATGGTTAAACTTATTTTAGACCAGTAGTGTAGTGCATTTGAGATTATTTGTTTTGTTTATCATAACAAGTTTATTTTATTCATTTTGATTGTTATTTTGTTAGGATATGAACGAGCCAGCCAACTTTGACACCAATGGTTTGAAACCTTGGAATTGGCCTGATAAGGATACTCCCTATTGGTCACTGAAGTGTTTGCTCGACAACAACACGTTTGACCATCCTCCGTATAAACCAAGTAAGATCATTGGATAACACGGGGGAAATTATGATTTTTTGTGTTGGAGGCGGTGGAACCAGTACTCACCACCTCCCGCCATCGGTAAGATCGACACTTCCTCACAAGTCAAGCTCCCAGTGGGATTCGAACTTGCAGCTGTGAGCGGCGAAGGTTTACAACGCAACGTCGTTAACCCCTACGCCATTGAGACGTTTATGTTATAATGTATTGCATGGGAAGTTATAAGGGTTATTAGTTCATAAGTAACTCTCCTCAATTATCGGCAAATATAAAAAATGAAAATGCTCGATCTGTAACTAAAGAATACTGTAATGCATGAAAACAAATGCCATGGTATGCGTAACGACATTATACCGACATTATACCAACTTTAACAATGTATACAAAATGTCCAGTAAAGTACATCACCTCTAGACTTTTTTGTGTTTTAAAAAACATAAATGTGTGCTCTTTTATCTGCATTGTGTAGCTCTAATGAAAATAATATTGCTGAACACATTTTAATAACTGAAGAATTTTTTTGTTTGTTTTGTTTGACTAGCCAAGTATATACTTAAATATGTTGGTGTTGGCATGTGTTTGTTCAGTAAGGGTTACTCAGTAGAGCTATGAACAAATCTTTGCATGGAGTTTGTGTGCACATGTTACCCTAACTTTTACAGGATCAGTCCTGGGTAACGAGTTGTCAGAGAAGACACTGTGTATGCAGGCACAGCAAGCAGACGGCACGTACAGCCACTATGATGTACACAGTTTATATGGAATGAGTGAAACTAAACCTACCATGCTGTAAGTTTAAAATGTGTCAAAGAAATCTTGAAATCTTAAAATATAAGATTATATTATATATATCTTATAATCTATATAAGGTATATATTTATATAAGATTATATTATATCTTATCTATAAATCTAAAAAAATTACCCAGAAATTTTAGAAACTTAAAACAATCTCTGAAAATGCCTCATCAAAAAGAGGTTTTACGCATAGTTTTTTTTCATTTCTCAACCGATTTTGAAAAGTAAGGTATTTTTATCCCAAAAATAATTTGGCTGAAACAAGCGCTCCAGACAATAGTTCAGTAAAAATAAAAGCCATTATTATATAGAGGATATTTGTTGGTTTGGAGTGAATATAGGATTTATTTTCATCGAGAAGTGAGAAAAATTATATTTTCACAAGTGAAAATGTTTCAGTTTTCTCATTTCGAGATGAAAATAAATCCCATATTCATGACAAACCAACAAATATTCTATTTATTATATACTCACAACTTATGCAGAAAAAAAATGATGTGCCAAAACAAGGATGTCAATAGCAACAACGTCAACAGTGGCATTACGTCATTTTCGGTATTTCACATGTGAAATTTAAAGTGTGAAATATAAACAATGAAAATATAAGGTTTTATTTTAATAATAAAATCCACTATTTCACTGTAAAGTATATAATAAATTTCTTGATTTACATTAGACAAAGATTCAGATAGCATATATTAAATATTTAGGATGTTATGGAAGCGTATTTTGAGCTACAGGGAAAGATTAAAATGTAGGCAGTGATTCATAGTTGTCCTTTTGTTGTTGTACTGGTGTCTGCTAAAAGTAACCGCTCTAAAGTAGGAGGGTATGTCACTCATCTACCGGCTATTTAGGAAAGCCCTGAGTCGGCGGTGCTCCGAGTGTAGTATTTTAGAGAATATTAATTGTGCACTAAATTGATACATGACCATTTTGTTTCCAGCGGACTACAGAAGGCAACCAACAAGCGCGGTATTGTGATATCACGGTCAACCTACCCATCCAGTGGTCGGGATGGTGGACACTGGCTGGGAGACAACGACAGCTTCTGGAGAAACCTGCATGATTCTATCATAGGTAAGAGCATTGGTAGCTCACCGAACTTCAGTACACAAACAAATACAGTCAAACCTGCTCAAAAGACCACCTGTTTTAAGCGACCACCAATTCAGTTCCAGATTGTATTGCTTTAAATTAAACTGTGTCTGTTGTATGCACTAGAAACTTTAAAGAGCTCAATTTAGAAGTAACAAGGGAAGAAACGGGCCATAACTAATGTTGAAAGAACTTGTGGCCCAGCCTATTCGTATATTTCGAAATAAAATATTTTTACCAGTAACTGCTCCATAATATCATTGTGGCAAATAAGCAACGTTTTTATGTCTCTTTTTTCTTTTTGTATTTTCAGGAATTATTGAATTTAACCTGTTTGGGATTCCTTATGTAAGTACAGCATAGTTTTTTGAATTTTATTTTATATCCAGTCATTTAAAAGAAATAATATGGGGCTTTAAGTTCTGGTAACACATTGTATACGGTAATATTGGGACAGCAGCCTCAGAGGGAGATGAGATGAAGTAAGACGGTTCCCATCAGATATGCATTCTCCAGGGAGCAAACTCGTGCAGGGTTGAGGTCTGTAGCTCTAAAACCAAGGCCTTTTCCACCGAGCTAGAGAGGCTACTCCAATCGTTTAAAGACAATGGTGGTACAAATGCATTGATGTGAGATGTGACTGGGAGGCAGATACTAGATTTCACATGCAGGGTGATATATTTTGAACTAGATATCCAAGTTATCTAAGATAATTTTCAAGTCGTCAAATGAGTGTTTGGCCCCTGTTTCAGATTGGTGCTGATATTTGTGGGTTCTTTTCTGAGCCATCCGTAGAGATGTGTCAGCGCTGGATGCAGCTGGGTGCCTTCTACACCTTCAGTAGGAACCATAATGGGCTCAATATGAAGGTAATCTTTACAACTTTTCTGTCAAGCACATACAACTGTCATAAAGTAAAAAAAAATTGCAGCACAAATTTGCAGCCAGACTCGAATCCCTGACCTTTGGACTACTGTTCGGATGCTTGCTTTACTGAGGGAATTAGCCAAAGACTGCTAAATCAAACTACCTGTCAGATCGCAACATACTCAACTAATTGAAATTCATCCCGGAATTTCCAGAGAGGTAGAGAATCATACAACAGCTTAAAGTTTGACAAGTACGTTTAAGGAGACTGCTGACTGGGAGATAAATGAGTCATCTATATAGACAGATATATAGACAGATCCAAGTCAAATCTGCCATAAACATTTACCAAAAGCAAAATTTAATGATTTGAAATATATATTTTTTTTAAAGTTCATTTCAGAATAATTTTCTAAAAAGTATGGCTTCTTTTCTATGAGAACTGCATAATTCTGGAAGAAAAAAAAGAAAAGGAAAAAAAAAGGATTTCTTTGGAATTGTTTTGGCAAATTTTGTTTTGGTCGAGTCTGAAATGGGATAGCTAAAATGAATCCTATCCAGAACATTATGAAGATTTTGTTTTGATGTATGTAGAATTTATTAAATGGTTCCTTACTGCATAAAATTTCTAAATATGACTACTACACATGCTCAGTCTTTTTTATCCAGTTTCAGATGGGTATTTTTTATGGTGTAAGGGTTTAGGATAGTCGGTATTTTACTCACTGTCTTATACAACCACAGTTCGTTTCCGCCACCAGACATTTTGAGCATACAGTAGATGTCCCATGGGTCGTTTGGTTACCAGTCAGTCATAGAGACTTGTTTAAATGAAATTAAATGGGAGTATATGCATGATTAACATATTGTATTAGGTTATTTGGAGCAGCAACCTCAGATTTTTTGAAGCTGTGTAGCTCATTTTGTACAGTGAAAAATAGAAAAAATAAAAAATTACTTTCATTCGGCTTAAAAATGAATAAAAAGCATACTTTTCATTTATTGCTTTAAAGGATATGCCTATATTGTATACTTTCATATTGTCCCGTTTAGTTTGCATTGAGCTAAGTGTGCAATATTCTATGACACACATTGATATTGCACGGGAACTTTTGCTCGTGCTTGCTAAGAGCCGCGAAAAAGAAATAAGGAACTACTTTCAAATAAAAATAACGAAATCCTTCCTATAGTGTCAACAAAAAATACGTGCGCTTTTTTCAACCTTTTATGGCAGAAATTGATAAAATAATTGAAATGGTCACTCACCCACTGTTTTTAACGTTATCGAATGGTAAACAAACTTTAGAAAATCGCTTGATGTTTTTAATGACGTCATCCGACGTCGATGTCGTCTTCGCGCAAAATAATCATCCACACAAAATGAAACTGAATGACAAGATAGGAATTCCATCAAAAGCTATAAAAATAACACAAATACAATGAAAAGTAATAGTCATACAATTAACATTGATCGAAAAAAATATGAAAGTATACAAGAAAAAGGTTATTGAATTTGTATGGCTAAATATTACTTAGAACTCGTTTTGGCGCATGAAAGACTCGCAAGCTCGTCGTCCTTTGCCAAAACAACTCGTTCCAAGTAATATTTAGCCATACAAATTCAATAACCTATAATATTGGCAAAATGAATCATGAACAGAGACACTTATCAATACAAATATTAGACACTTTTTCATGACACTGTATATTGCAGGAACAAGATCCCGCTTTGTTTGGTAAACATGTGGCGGACTCCTCCAGACGTGCCTTGGAAATACGCTACAGTCTCCTACCATTCCTGTACACACAGTTCTATAGAGTCCATAAAAATGGCGGCACCGTTATACGCTCCATGATGCACGAGTAAGTTTACTGTAATCTTCTGTACTTGTTTACACTGTTCCATATGGACCAATGATATTGAAAAAACACTATCTATTTTTAGGCTCAATGAGAAAATTCAGTCCAATCTTATCCATTCCTGTATACACAGTTATAAATGGTGGCAAGGTATACACCCCATGATATATGAGTTAGTTCTCTAGTGTGTAAACCCACATTTCTACAGGTCCATCCAGATTGACTTGGCCTCAGTGATGTAGTAGTAAGACTGTTGCCTAGTAACGGAAAGGATTATAGTGTGGAGGTCTTGCAACACTGCGACCTTGTGACCTTGAGAAACTGCCATTTCTTCCTCCCTTGGATGACAACATTAACCAGGCTTCTCATGTACTGGATTTTTATCCTTATGGCATGTAAAAAAAATGAAATGGGTTTTTATGTCCCGTTAAAGGGACACTGTCCGTATGTAAGCAGATATTGAGCATAACCAAATAACCGTCTGACTTTTATTCAGTGAAATGTATACATGTAAACATGATCATAGACCTTAAGAAGTCTGTAGTAATACATTTGTGAGACTGAAAAAAAGAAGCTTTAATTATTATTTGTAAATAAAGTGGGACCCACCATATTAGGTTTTAATAGCACGTATTAGCGCATTAGGTTTTCACCATAGTATGTATTGCATTATATGTATAGCCCGGTTAGCTCAGTCAGGAGCGATGTCGACTTCTTTTACGCTCACGCTCACTATTATTACCGCGAGTGTACTTTTAGTTTGGGCTGCGAGTTCAAACGCCCGAAGCGGTTTCTCTTTTTTTGGTACCGCGATTGAATTCCGTCAAACAATCCTGCTTTTAATTAGTAAATATTCAATAATGTTTGGTGTGTATTGTTTGCGAACATAATTAGTGTGTGTTTTATAAGCTAAAGGTTACGGACATTGTCCCTTTAACATATCATATTAGGGTATATTGGAACAGCAACCTTAGAGGGAGATGAGATGAAGGTTCAAAGTTTTACATCAGACATTCCTCTGCCAGGGAGCTTACCCATGTGGGGCAGAGGTCTATAGCTCTAAAGTACAATGCCTTATCCATTAAGCTACCGAGACCACATGTAAAAGACCCATAAGAACCGGACTATATCTATTAAATATTAAAAGTAAGATTGAATCCCAGATTCCTGTTTGTCCTTTCCACCCTGTTTGGGCGCTATACAATGTTTTAATGAGTAATTTAATTTTCTGTTTGACAGATTTCCCACTGACAGTAGGACGTGGTCAGTAGATACACAGTTCCTCTGGGCACACGCCTTCCTTGTAGCGCCCGTCTTAGAAAGGGTAAGTAAGACGCACAACCTCATCCAAAATTCATGGATAATATACTCATGCATATAATAATAATGTTCAATGTTTTAAATTTTTAATATTTGTTTAGCAAAAAGATATTGGCTATGTCCCAAAAACATCCTTTTAATAATAAATACAGAATTAAGAATGTGCTTTATGGTAAATTTGCCATTCACAACTGGCATTTAAAACTTCAGTGCCAAAAAAATGCAAAATTAGTATTTACAGTATATTCCTGTCGCTATAGTAACCAATGATAAAGATAAAAACATGCAAGAGAGACAACTCCGTCAGTGTATTTTCAGAAAGTGGAATAGCCATTTTATACTGAGTCACATTTGATGTGTGCATAGTAGCCCCGCTGTAAATATTCCCATTTGTGTGTGTGATATATCATTGTATCAGACATGTTATCCTTTCAATTATTTAAATAACATCTAAAAAAAGAAAAATGCTTTTTAAGAAATAACTTGTGATCTTCGTTGTTCCAGGGCCAGATGCATAAAGATGTTTACTTCCCGGATGCAAGATGGTTTGATTACTACACGGTAAGAATCTCTCATAGTAGTGTGATATATGAAATGAAATAATTATAAAAAGTAGATATAAAAATCGAACAGGAAAAGTAGCATTCAAGGACGACAGTCAACCACAAACACACAAAGAGACAAAGAACAACTATATATAAAGATGAATAAAAGGCAAGATAAGACATCACAAACACACAAGGGTTGACAATAGGGCTACCGCCTTGGAACGGTCAGTGGCAAAAAATGCCACTGGGGATTTAAACCAGGTTCTAGGGTACACCAAACCTCACACTTACCCAACTGTCATCCCAATAAAATGGGACAGTGTAAATAAAGAAATCCCCGCCATGAACTAGTCTCTAACCAAAAAGGCAGCATTAATAGGTAACACTGCTTAGAAGTTCCGAATTTAGAGACTAGGTTAAATGGACACTTTTAAGTTCCGTGTATAGAGATAATTTTTAAAATTAACTGTATGATATTATCAGAAAGATCCAGTTGCTGATATTATGAAATAATCAAATCTAATAATATACAATTACATATACATAATTGTTTTTCGGACAAGTTTATTTTCAATACCTTTTTACTCAAGGGTCAAGAAATAACATCCCGAAAAAGATCTGTAACAGTAGATGCCCCGCGGGACTTCATCCCCTTGTTCTTGAGAGGTGGATACATCCTGCCGACACAAGATCCGGCAAATAACACAGTGTTTAGGTGTGTATTTTTAGTTATACCTAAGAAGCAAAATATTGGTACTATTATCTCAATGTACAAGGACTTCACATTCAATAACATTAAAAATAAAGTATGTTTATTTACCACTTTTTTCTATTAAACGACACACAAATCTTTGGCTAGTGGCATCCAGGTGTCCATATAATGCATATATTTCTCACAAAATGAATTGATTTGAATTCTGGTCAAGGTTTAGTTTTAACTGATTATTGATTAGTGGGCATGGAGACAAGTCTGTGTATTTTTTGATGACCCAGCCTCGAAAAGATAATTAAACGTGTTATTTAGTTTTTAATGGAAATTATTGTTAAAAGCTAGTTTGTTTTAGTGTACATCTATTTCAAGTTAGATTTTGCCACTTTAATGTCCTCCATATTTCAGTCGAATGAATCCTCTTGGTGTATTGGTGGTTCCTGATGACAGCGGCATGGCAACTGGTGATCTCTTCTGGGATGATGGTGATAGTATAGGTAAAAGAATTTTAGTGGGTCTTACCAAACATGGCATCACAAAACACAAATTTTAGTGAGTCTGACCAAACATGGCATCACAAAACACAATTACTCATAAGTGCCCCATTTATGTTTTAAAGATATTTACACATGTTCTGAGGAGTAACATTATCTTGTGGATTGATTGCAAGAGCCCAAAAAAAATCTGATTAAAATTTTGTTATGTGTTAGACAGATTCATATCTCCTGGTGTCATAGTATTGATCCACTGCTGTTGCTTGTAAGCAACTTAACAACATGATTTGGTACAGGTCGTATTGCTGCGTAAATACTATTTTGAGTCTTGTCTCGAAAAAATTCTAGTCATAAGGCAGGCAGGCAGGCTACTTGAATTATATTTGATAATTCTACATTGTTTACTAATTAAGGGACAGATACATGCACGTCCAAACTTCTGATATATATTGTACATGTGAGTTGTCAACATAACTTACCAGTCTTTTTTTAGGATGCTAGTTAAGTGATCAGTTTGATCCCCACCAAGACCGTTATAAAACACAGTCTTAGTAACCACTCACATTGGTTTTGTTAAACATCACAAGGGTGATTTGTAATGGGTAATTATGCCCTAACTGACGTCACATGTTTTACCCTTAAACGTCACATGATTAATCTGCAAATTGTTGTGCACTATTTAATAATTGCACCATTATGTATGTCATCCAATTTAATTGCAGAATTTTTGGTTTGTACACTGTATAATAGTTGCACAATTTTTAAAATCAACCAATCAGATTGCAGGATTTTACTCTGTGTTTGAGTCTATGCAGATTCTCCTGCATGTTTAGTCCTCAACATGTTTTATTCCTCTTTTCAGATACTATAGAAAATGGAAACTATTTCTATTCTGAATTTAAACTGCAAAATGTAAGTTTGTCTAAATGTATGATTCAAATTAATGTATATATTTTACATACTGTCAGCATATCAATAATAAAGGCAATTGCCTGTTTACACGATGTTAAAGATATAACAATTTAAAATGAATTTGTTCAAACATTAAGAAACTAAACCTAATTCTGTGTATCTGGTGATACATGTACTTAATTTGTTATAATACTGCTGTTAATGTACACGTCAGGTTATCAAACCTTTTTTCAAATTAGGGTTACTGGTTTACTTTTTTGGGTTAGCTTTTTTAAATCCATATGTCCATTTCAAAAGCAGTCCAAGGACAAAATAATGCATACGTGAGATTTTAAATACAAAATTTCTTTTAAATCAAAGAAAATCATTGCAAATGGAAAATAGGCATACAATGTATATATCTTATATTTGTATATTTATTTTCAATCAATTTGCAGTGATTTTTTTTTATTTATTTTACATTTGTATATTTATTTTCAATCAATTTGCAGTGATTTTCTTTGATTTAAAAGATATTTTGTCAATATGCCATATATGGTAAAAAGGCGTGATGACGTCATAGTTCCAAGATGGCCACCTCCATTGATGTTTCTTTGCACATATTCAATAGGTCGTATCTCCTTTATTTGTCATGGTATTTTGATAATTCTTTCAGCTTTCCTCAGGTTTTTCAAAGCCTTTTAAAATAAATTTGTATAAAAATAGTGCATCAACCCCTTTAATACAGGAGACAAGTAAGGCAGGTTTAACTCTGCTGTTGTTTATTTGTCATGGTATTTTGATAATTCTTTCAGCTTTCCTCAGGTTTTTCAAAGCCTTTTAAAATAAATTTGTATAAAAATAGTGCATCAACCCCTTTAATACAGGAGACAAGTAAGGCAGGTTTCACTCTGCTGTTGTTTACTAAGAAATGACATTATAGGTGACACTAAGGTAGGTTTCACTATTCAGTTATTCTTTTACAGAACCAGCTCAGTATGACTGTGGACCGGAACAACACGATCGCTGATGGCCTTGTGTTTATGAACATGTGGGTGTATGGCGTTAACAAATCACCTGTATCAGTGTCAGCAACTTCTGATGGCATACCAGTCACTAGTCAAACGTTTGACTACAATTCTGATACAAAGGTACCAAAACTTATACCAACTTTTACGTTAATTTTTTTGATTATGAAATTTATATGATTTTAATTTTTCTTTTTGATGAGTAGATAAATGTATTAAAATAAAAATAAAAATTGTGAAGAGGCTTGAGCAGGTTTTCCTTTTCTCAAATGAGACATTGCATTCTCACTTCCCCAATGTTGTACTCATTTCTTGCACTTCTGTGTCTCTCCACCCCTAGACAATTTCATTTCAGTTTTCTATTTAAATACTTTAATGTTTCTTTATTTACAGATGCTGACAATTAAGAACTTACATTTGCCAATGACATCAAACTTTACAGTTATATGGACATGATAATGGTGTTGTGTCGTCTGCTCATCATGGACACAATGATGGTGTCATGTCATCTGCTCATCATGGACACGATGATCCATGTCGTCTGCTCATCTTTATATAGTTGTATGGACATAATGACTATGTCATGTTACATGACTCATCATCGACCTGATGATTCATGTCGTCTGCTCATCTTCATGTAGAATATTTGCGTACTTGTGTTTTTTCATTCCTGTATATAATTCATATGATAAACAGACGGTAATAGTAATGAAAAAGTAGTTCTGCATTTTATTTGAAAAAGCATTTGTGATCATTTGTTGAGTTTGTGAATCTGTTTCACATGCATGTGTTTGCCATAAACTCTTAAAAGTGTAGAAGGTGAATAATCCTTTTTGTGTTATGGTCCTCTACACCTTATTACTTGGTTACCGACAAATAAGTTTGAAGGAGTTTGAAACCAATTTGGTGTATAACTAATTTTAAATGAATATTGACGATATGTGGTCAAGGTGTATATATATGACATTTTGTGTTGAACTTTAAATGTAACAAACATATAAGCTCCGATTTAATATATGAAGCATAAATGTTCAAACCTAGACGAGGTTTTAAAAAATGTAATATATGACAGAATGGGTCTATGTCATTGTAGTCTGGCTGTATAGTGTACCCATCCAAAGTTCCCAGCCTTGTATAATTATATGCAAGGCAGCACCCCACCCATCATCAAAATATCCTAAAAAATAAATAGGAATGCCTTGTTTTTTCCCCACAAACTGTGTTTCCTGTATGCCAAAAACCATTATGTTGAGAGTACCCTATATAGCCAGGGTACTACATAGTTACTCTGATAGGGAACTCTGTACAACATAGACCCATTCAGCGACAGAGCCTTTGGAAGACAATGCCCGTCTGCTAGCTGTGAATGTGTTATGTTTGGGCTTTTGTTCACTTAGAATTTTCATCTTCATAATCACTATCACAGACTGTAAGATTGAATGTTTTTTTGCTCAATTTGAAGTAAGCCATCCGGACATTCAGGGATGTATTAATAATGAATACTGCACATTCCACTTGTTTCTTCAACAGCCGTGGGTTACTAGGAAAGATAAGTGTTTTATGCACAGTGATTTTGTTTTTAGCACCCAGTTTGTGATTTTAAATTGTATATACATTTTCTAATATCTAATATTTCTGAATTTTAGATAAAATTGTGTTTATCAATATCAGCTTTAAATCTGTTGGTTTATGTACTGTAGACAGCATAAAATATTACAGTACGATAAGCCACTCCATTTATAAAACAGGAAAATCTGGTGCACACAGCACAAATCAGGCCTAAAATAGAACAAATCTGGTGCACACAAGTCAGGCCTAAAACTGGACACTTCTGGTGCACACAACACGTATCGGGTCTAAAACAGGACAATTATTCTGGTGCACACAACAACATTCGGGTATACAACAGGACACTTTTGGTGCATACTACATGTACACAAATCAGGTATAAGACTAATCTGGTGCACACAATGCAAGTATAAAACAGGAAAAGTCTAGTGCACACAACACAAATCTGCCTTCGTATCCTGGAAACTTTCAATGGATAGCCAACACATATCATGTTAATGGAGTGTATTTAAGTAAAATGTGTGTGTCACAATATAACCATGTATTTCATTTAAAGGTTACTACGGACAACTGGCAAAGATTTAGTATTTTGTAAGAAAATGTATGCATTAGATTATATACTTTATACAGTGGTGTTTGTTGTGTCTCATGTTCCAGTTTATTCATTACTTGTATAAGCCCTTGTGAGGGGCGGGGGTAGGGTAGGGGTGTGTGTGTGGCCAGTTTATTCATTACTTGTATAAGCCCTTGTGAGGGGCGGGGGTAGGGTAGGGGTGTGCGTGTGGCCAGTTTATTCATTACTTGTATAAGCCCTTGTGAGGGGCGGGGGTAGGGTAGGGGTGTGCGTGTGGCCAGTTTATTCATTACTTGTATAAGCCCTTGTGAGGGGCGGGGGTAGGGTAGGGGTGTGCGTGTGGCCAGTTTATTCATTACTTGTATAAGCCGTTGTGAGGGGCGGGGGTAGGGTAGGGGTGTGCGTGTGGCCAGTTTATTCATTACTTGTATAAGCCCTTGTGAGGGGCGGGGGTAGGGTAGGGGTGTGCGTGTGGCCAGTTTATTCATTACTTGTATAAGCCCTTGTGAGGGGCGGGGGTAGGGTAGGGGTGTGCGTGTGGCCAGTTTATTCATTACTTGTATAAGCCCTTGTGAGGGGCGGGGGTAGGGTAGGGGTGTGCGTGTGGGTGGTGGGGGGTGGGGAATAAGGTAGCCAATCTAAATTGAATTGAATTGAATTGAATGTTGTTTAACGGCTCATCAACACAGTATAGGTTATTTAGAGCCGCCCCAGAGAGAGGGGAAGGATACATAGGAATCTGGGAACCTGCCCTACTCTTATTATCGAATAGATTCCTATGGTTCTTTAACGTGCTCGGAGGATAGACCGATACACGGGACCGCCCGGTTTACATCCCCATCCGACGGATGAGGCTAAGGTAAAGTGTCTTGCCCAAGAACACACCGACGGAACTCAGTGGCACCACGGAGGATTGAACCCGGGGCCTCCGGTTACAAATCCGCCGCGCTTTAGACTGCGCCACGCCAGCCCCTTAGCCAATCTAAACACAGTGGCATAAGCCAATCTAAACACAGTGGCATAAATAAACTGACCCGAAGGAGGAACATACTGTTTGGCTTTAATCTACCCTGTCGGAGGGACATGAGGTAGCCAATCTGAACACTAGAGCACTTATAAATATAAACAAGAGTGCCTCATCACGGGGCATTATATGTTCGTTTGCTAAGGTTTTTATGTTAAAAGCGTTTTCTAAGAGTCAAGTGAATATGACCTTTGATATTCTGACAAAAAACTGATTGGGGTTGTACAGCATCTTAAAAAAATCTATAGAAGTTTCCCAGAAAAGTTTGTTTTACAATATGTAATGGACTTTCAAGGGAATATTTTGTTTTCACCTAGATGCTTTTAGAATATGGTCCCAGGCCGATTAGTCTTATTATCTTACTTGCGCTACAACTATTTTTTTCTTAAACCAATCATCACGCTCAAGTTATTTTTTCAAAAATGCAGTATTTAAATACAAATTATTTTTAAATATTGATAAAACATATTACCATTTAATTAGATTTTTGGTAGAAAATGGGTCAAGAACCGAAAAAATTCAGTTAATAAACTTTTTTTGAATTGGGTTTTAAGGAGCACCCACACATAAAAGGTTATATGGCGCCTAACAGGAATGAACATGCCATGCTCATCCTCCATGTACATCGAGATAAAATACGGAGAACGGCCCTAAAACCTTCTAACTCCGAACTGTAGAGTTGCTGCAAATTCTATTGTAGACACTCCATTTACGCTGGAGCCACGTTATAGTTTTTCTGCCACTTCTCTAGTGATATGAGCGAGATGGCACCTGAAACAATGCAGGGGTCATGATGAAGATCTTAAATGAGCATGAACAAAAAATGATAAAATGAACATGAATTTGGAGGGGTTCTACCCTCTGCCTTCCGCTCCAACGGGATCTGTAGTGGCCCTATTCTTTGCCTCTTAACCTAACAGGGCCCCCGGAACCACACGGGGCGGGTTGTTGTTTAACCAAGAGCACTATTTGTATAAAGTTTTAAGATTGTAGGTGAAATAGATAATGAATAACAGCACGGAAACAATTGTTCATGATCAGTTCACAGTGACCTTGACATTTGACCTACATAAAATCAAAAGGGGTTGATTTTTCTCTAAAATGGAATGCTTTTAGCCACCTTGACCTTTAACCTGGAATGACCCCAATAACAATAATGGTCCACCATTCACCAAGGGCTATGTACCTTCGAAGTTTCGTGAGTGTGGGTGTTAAGCTTTCCAAGTTACCATTGTGATGCGTATTTCCATATAAGGTATTGGTGACCTTGACCTTTGACTGACTGCCCACCCACACCAAGAGTTCCTCCTTTAACCAAGGGTTATGATTTGAAGTTATTGTGCATAATGCATATTCCCATATAAAGTCATGGGGACCTTGATCTTTGACCTACTGACCCAAAAACAAAAGGGTTTCTTCTCTCACCAAGGGCAATGTACCTATGAAGTTTCACGAGTGTGGGTGTTATGATGGTTTTGAAGTTATCGTGTGGACTGCGTAATTGTTTACAGACAACCCCGTACAACAATACGTCCCCTTTTTATAAACGGGCGAATAATAACTAGAAGGGTTTTCCACGCAACACTTGTGTTGCCTGCCATGTGCTTATTTCAGCTTTGTGAGGTTGCAGGTTAAACATTTTATGAAAAGGGGCATAACTCTGCCGAAATGAAAGTCTGAGTTATTGGACATGTTTAATGACATTCTTTGAGGTTGGATGAAGATGTTTGTAAAATTTTATGAAAGTAGGTTAAATACTTTTCAAGTTATTCCCAAGGTTAGGTTGCAGGTTAGTGTGACAGACGACGGACAAAGTGATCCCTAAGTGTCTCCCATGCTACGCAGGTGACACAAAAAGTATGTATATGACTATGTAACTATCTTTCAGTGATATTGTGAGTGTCTACTTGCAACAGTCCACTTTATAGTGCTGACACTCTGGAATACCATGCCTTACACCCATGACAGGATATCACACTCGGTCACATTATTCCAACACTGGGCCGACCAGTCCTAGCACTGCATTACAGTAGATAAACTCGACCTATAGTGCTGACACTCTGGAATACCATGCCTTACACCCATGACGGGATATCACACTCGGTCACATTATTCCAACACTGGGCCGACCAGTCCTAGCACTGCATTACAGTAGATAAACTCGACCTATAGTGCTGACACTCTGGAATACCATGCCTTACACCCATGACAGGATATCACACTCGGTGACATTATTCTAACACTGGGCCGACCAGTCCTAGCACTGCATTACAGTAGTTAAACTCGACCTATTCTTGCTTGGAAGCCACACAAGGAAATCAAAATGCAACATAAAGCAAACTGAATTTATTGATTTTATTATAAATTTCTATTGTATTTATTTTTTATACAAAAACCACCAGATTCCATTACTGGAATATGGACATATAATGAGAGATGTGACACGAAACATGACGGTGCTCTTATGTGGTACTACAATATTGTGAAACAAACGAGACAAATTAATAATGAGACTCGGTGCTATTTTGTTTTTAGAACGCCCATTTGATTGGCAATATATATGAAATGGGAAGTTCACTTTGCAGTGACAATACCATCTGAGGCCATAATCATACAGCATCTTAAAAAAATCTATAGAAGTTTCCCAGAAAAGTTTGTTTTACAATATGTACTGGACTTTCAAGTGAATATTTTGTTTTTACCAAGATGCTTTTAGAATATGGTCCCAGGCTGATTAGTCTTATTATCTTACTTGCGCTACAACTATTTTTTTCTTAAACCAATCATCACGCTCAAATTATTTTTTCAAAATACAAATTATTTTTAAATATTTATAAAACATATTACCATTTAATTAGATTTTTTGGTGGAATAATAAACTTTTTTTGAATTGGGTTTTAAGGCGCACCCACACATAAAAGGTTATATGGCGCCTAACAGACATGAACATGCCAGGCTCATCCTCCATGTACATCGAGATAAAATATGGAAAATGGGCATAGAACCTTCTCACCCTGAACTGCAGAGTTGCTGCAAATTCTATTGTAGAAACTCCATTTATGCTGGAGCCACGTTTATTGTTTTTCTGACACTGCTCTTTTGATGTGAGCGAGATGGCACCTGAAACAATGCAGAGATCATGATAAAGACCTTTAAATGAACATGAACAAAAATGAACATGAATTTGGGGGGATTCTACCCCTCTGCCTACCTCCAAAGGGATCTGCAGTGGCCCTATTCTTTTATGGTACATGTAGGTATAATTCACTCACTCGAATATCAGTAAAATTAATCAATGATAGATATCCATTTATAGAAGAAAGGCTTTTACTTAATGTTAGTTTGAACAAGTTAGTACTAAGAGTTTCAGTACAGATTAGACTGCGAGTTAATATTAGCCCGATCGGACACCCTAAATACCTTTACTGCTAAAAAAGGTTTCAACCAAAATAGTATTTACCAAAACGGCGTTCTGCTATATATAATATAAACAATGGTTACTATCTATTATATGCTTAGGAGATTACATTAAAACTCTTGAAATGCCAAACATTATTATATCATTATGTTTGTACCATAGCTCTAATGGTTTTCCTTTTTTCCTGCTTGTGGTATGATTTTCATCAACAAACCATGCAATAACTGCTGGTATGTTATCACTGTTATATTTCAGCCATGCTATAACTGACATATCTGCCAGTTATAGCATGGTTTACCCAAAAACCTTTTATAAAAATCATTAGTGCTATGGTACATAGCTTTTATAGCATATTTTTCGTATTTGCGACTTATATGCCTACAGCCCTCGCATATACCAGAAAAATAATTCTATAAATATTACATACTTTATTTGAACCAAGAACAAAGGACCAGATCTCTTTTTAAAACAAGTACCGTACAACAAAGTCGCAACATGTTTCTATATTATGCTGAGTATACATTCCCAATTACCATGAGCAAATAGTTTGTAAATAGAAATATCTGAAAATTTAAACATTGATTTGTGAAATGACACCTTCAATTCTAAATATATGCTGAAAATTCAATTCATTGATTTGTGAAATGACATCTACTATTCTAAATGCTGAAAATTCAATTCATTGGTTTGTGAAATGACATCTACAATTCTAAATGCTGAAAATTCAATTAATTATCTGTGAAATGACATCTACAATTCTAAATGCTGAAAATTCAATTAATTATTTGAGAAATGACATCTACAATTCTAAATGCTGAAAAGCAACAACAATTTTTGTAATAAAAGTTCAATCTGGATATATTATTACATAATCGGTACAACATTTAACTACGCCTGCTTCATAATAAATATAACACTTTTTGGTTAAACATTTCCCTTGTGTTATGGAATGTACATTTTGAGAAAAGTATATTGTATATATGTCCTTCATGGAGGCAAAACAAATCTACCTTGTTGGTGCAATCAACTGAAATAGTACTAGATAAACTCCATTTGACCCAGGTTGTTATTATTAAATGGCATTTGACTCCAGGACATTTGACCTCGGCTGGAATTGCTTAATGGCATTTGACTCTGGAAATATGTATTACCTCAATGTCTTATACCAATTTTTAAAGCTAAAACAAATTGAGCTTGGTTATTAAAACAACTACTGTCAAAATAAAATTTGAAAATCTCCCATATGATGTTTTTCTCAACAAACGAAGTTACAAATGCATGTATAGTAACAAAAGTGGTTTTACTATATTATATGCTATTAACTACGAAACTTCAAAAGGAATGGCACTTGCATGAAATGTAACATTTGTTTGAAGTAACACGACTATCTATATGAATGTAACAACTGGTGATGCTTCAACGACACAAAAAACAAACATCTCTACAAAAATGTTCAACGACACAAACATCTGTATGAAAATATCATCTGTATGAAAATTTCTACTATGTGGACATTTGTATGTAGATGTAACAATACGAAGACTCAATGCTAAACTGATCTTACTCTTTATTTTAATACAGACCATAGTTTCTCCCATTTCTAGTCATGTGAGATAGATGTTTTCCTCATGTGAGATAACTCTATCTTACATGACATGTGACTCTTACATGAAACGTCATGACGTCACGTCACGTCACCTTATTTTAGCGTAAAATCAAATACAGTCATTGAAGTATGCCTGTACTAAGCTCATAATGGGAGAAAAATAATCCATCATGAGTTTATCCATGTGAGATAGGTAAATCTCACCCTCGGGATCAGAATTGCAACCAGGAACTCAGCAGAGCCTCGTCCTTGGTTACAATTCTGACCCTCAGGTGAGATTTCCCTATCTCACATGGAAACTCATGATGGATTCTTATATTCTCATTCACCCTTCGAAATGTTGGAGTTTCTTGCCAGGTTCTATGAAATTTTCAAACAGGCTTTCAATGGAAAAATTCTTCCCCATGACAGATGTTAATATACGAGGAATAATCTAGAACATACAGCCACTTGTCACATAACTTGCGGTGTGCGAGTGTAATAAAGCCAGGACATAAATATCGTTATACACTAGTGTAATAAATATGCAATGTCAGATGGCCGAATCCTCACTGGGTGTTTTACGTTCAGCTTGGAGTGCAATCTGAAATGCCTCACTGATTTCCAAAATCGTTACTTACCAGGTAACGGAAATCTATGAGGCAGTCCTCACCACTCAGTGGGGTATGTAGTAGACAAAAGCAACATATACTCGGTAAAAAAAGTTTTGGACCAGGGTATATAAAGTCATATAAAAATAAAACTAGTGGACAAAATGTAAGTATCTTTTTTTAGTAACCAAGGTCTACCCTACCCGGTTAATTTGGTACCAGAAACATTAAATTCCAAACAAGATTTGATTTTAAAAAAATATCGCGAACACACAAAGGGTCTGTAAAAAATGTTGCAAAGTCCATACAAAGTAACAGTTACAGACACATTCGAGTAACCAATAAAAAGATCATTATTTTTTTGCAAACTTTCATTGTAAACGATAATTATTGTTGATTGTTGATCTATTGTGAATTATCAACTGAGATAATAAGGGTTATGGTCGAATGTCATGGTTCAGCGATCATTGTACGGGTTCGAACACTGCCATGGTCCAAAACTTCTTTTACAGAGTATATATAGCCAGCTACATTAATAAATGTACATTATGTGGGATTTTTGGGGTTATGTGACATTCGCGTCTATTTAATATTTATATTCGTTGATTAAAATTGAGTGCATTATTTAATTTTACCCAACTATTTAATACAGGAACTCGTGTAAGATCCCTTATATACAAATTTGTATACATTTGCTCATAATGCGTAAACTTTTAGCATAAAGACATCAACATAAACTTAACAAAGTAAATTGTACAAAATCGCCATTGAAGTTAACAGAAACGGTAGTACAACGTTATACAAATAACAAACAACAAACAAACACGCATCATTGTGTACAGCTAACCCTGATGTTCACCTATGTTACAAGTGTAGAGAGTCATTACGTCCAAGTAAAGTGTAAGCTGTAGAAAGAAAGCAGGTTTGTGAGCATTTCTGAAAAGAACACATATCGTCTTAAATAGCCACTTGCCATTAGTTATGATAACTAGATCATAGAAAATGTGTCTACCCACGGCTAACATCCGACTATCTTTAGCTCCAGCTATCCTTAGTGCCTGGGGAGATCACTGGAGATCACTGAATATGTAAGTTACAAGACGCCAGTTGTCAATCATTTATCCATTTCAACCAATCGAACCAATAAGATACCTCCGACAAACAGTAGCACGTGCAACTGTATTATAACACATGTGCAATTGTTTGTAATATAACATGTTGTCAATATACTCCAACATGAACAATAGGGCGGAAATATCTAAGTACTGGCGTTACGTTATTTATGCCAAAGTCGGGACGATATCCATTTAGGTGGTAAGTGGCTGTAAAATGTTTATAACTGATACTTGCTCACTAGCTCAGACTTTCTATGGACAACATGATTATCACAGCTTGCAAACAAATGTCAAGGTTACCCACTAAAATAATAAAAGTACCATCTTTGGATATCTTATCTATAAAATTAAATAATGAAAGTTAAAGGGGCACACAGCAATCTTGATTATTTGTTTAAGACCCGCAGTATCCCATTAGTTTTTTCACTATTATATCATATGAAAACCATTTTTTTTACATAGTACTAACTGTTGATTAAATTGCACACATAAGCAAACCTTTGGTAGACTAACGAGTAGCAACTGAAAACTCCAAATTTTATTTAATTACTATTTGCATGCAGGTTCAAGGTCAAAATGTTGCTGGATTAATAAGTCTAGGTGCTAATTTTGATAAATAATTCAAAATTTCCATATGTCCCTTTTAAAAATCAGTGTAACTTACACGTTTGGTATTGTATTTACATCATTTATTTATCAAATTCAATTTATATTTTATTTTATTGATAAAATATTGAATTCTTTGACTAACAACCAATCACAGCACAGCAGAGCACATAAAACCATTCAACAATAACACTTTAATAAGCGTCTGGATAACCATGTCCCCTGCCCTATAAATAAGCATCCATATGAGATTGATGATGAACTGGTACCCTGGACTGGTAACCTGCTGTATTACAATAGTACCTCAAGTGACAATTGCCCAAAGAATGCCGATATCAGATTGGTCAACAGAGTAGTATTTTACTATTATTATGGTATCGGAGCGACACATTTTGATCAAATTTGGTTTTCTTTAATATTTCAATAACTACATGTAGTGTACTAAATGTGTTTTATATGAATATATCCACTTTTTGTCGAGATTCTTCATATCTTGGAATACACCAGGGTACATCACAGACCTAATAACAAATAGAAAGGAGACTTTGAACAATGGAAGATTTCACAAAATATTGCTTTATTTTAAACACAACACACATACGGTATCATGAATTGAAATGGATTTTAATAGTCCCACCAACAGCGGAGGTCATATGGCAACTTTCCAGCTTTCTCCGGGCAATTTACGTACATGGGGCGGGCTCCTGAATAGAACTACTGATGTTCCTCAAGTCACGGTATCATGAAGAGTTTTATGCATACACGTTTCATTCATGTCAAAACCTATCACACTTTTATATCTCTTTCAAATTATTGTAAACATTTTGAGCAAACCAGGTGTTCGATGAAAATATATTGATTTTTAAGGAAAAAGCCAAAAAAAGACAATACATTTTACTTTAAACAACTTTTAAAGATACATTAGTATTATTCCATTTTGCTATCATTATAAATCTTTGGAATGTATTCTCATCAAAATCAATGAATATTTGAGAGAGGAGTTAGAAGAAAAAGTAAAGGTGCCATGTGATATTCTGCTACTATACTGATTCGGATCTGAAGTTTCCTGTTTGTTTATTAGGTCTGTAGGTACGTCCAATCATTCAAAAGTTAATAATTTAGTATATCCAACATCATGTGATTAACTGTTGCAAAACAGTGACTACTACATCTACTACAAATATGGTGCAAACCTTGATTTTCTAGTCAGCTGGATAATGCATATGTGGATAAAAATTATAACTTTTTTCCTGAACTTGTGGTAAATTAATTTTCACAAACTGGAAACAAATACACCTTGGAAAATTATATAAAAACCAGATGAACATCAAATATGGAGAAAAAGAATACAAGTGAAGAGGGGGTAACTCAATCAATAGCATGTGGTCTCAAAAAACACACGACTTCAATAAACACGTGACGTGTCTAGCTTGCGGCCCTCCAGAGAATAATTAGTAATCGTGAGTTGAAGACTTCAAATGAAAACATTATTTTACCAATGACAACAAGTTATTATTACGTACAAATAGTTATAGACAGACAATATATAGTACTCTGTTAATACTTAAAAGCTCTATGACAGACATGCAAATGGGTCATAGTCCACACTCCAATGTGCCGCTATGGGCTGGAGGACTATACACCTTATGAAACACAGATATACACGTATATATGGCACTGACACTGCACCTGAACAACACATATTTATCTCTATTATGGTCTCTTTATCCGTATATGTTTTTAAAGACCGACTATGACTGACTATGACTATTAAAACGAACAAGATTTAACTTAATTTTTTATGTGGTTTATAATAGATAATACACAAATTACCCCTTTATTCCCAATGTGATGCATAGTTCCAACATTCAGTTTTAAGCTCCGCACGTGGGTCACGTGCTCACACTGATAATGTGCTCCATTGTATATTAGGGTTAGTCCATTAAAACATACTCGGGACCTCAGGAAGTTAATTTAATGAACATCTATTTCCCCATTTTCCGATATTTGTTTTTTTTAAATCAATTTTGCATCTATGGGTGGGTGTTCAATTTCAAAAGTGCTTCTGGGATCCCACGTGTGTTTTAATGAAACAGCCCTTACATTATTTGTGAGACAACATGTGCTTTTGTTACAGGAGTATATACCTGATGTACTTTTGATTGGGTCAAATCTCCAGGGTATATAAGCTTGATAAGACAGCTCGGAACTATGCATCAAGTGGGAACAGCAACTTGAAATAACCGTTCTGTTGTTGTGGTTGACAACAGCTGCTTCTTGGAACAATAATCTTACTTGACATGGAGGAAGGAACGCACAACTGGATGTGTTAGCACGATCTATGTAAGCACATAAAATGTGTAACACGGATAATGCAAGCATATGGAACCAAAAACAAGCCTTCCCTCACATGGCGTCAAGCCTTTACCATGAATATTCACAGTGGTTATCCAATACATTATGTTGTCTTTAAAATTATCAAAAAGTAAGTTGTTGGTCACGACCCAGCTCATTAGGGAGTTAATGGTTCCCTATTAAAGAGTTAACAGTTTCCTCATTAAAAAGTTAATGGTTTCCCCATTAAGGAGTTAATGTTTTTCCCATTAAAAAGTTAATGGTTTCCCATTAACGAGTTAATGTTTTCCTCATAAAAAACTCATACTCATAAGGGAGCTAACGATTTCCTTTGCCGCTGTAAACATGTATTCAGGTACACATGCACTTAATCAATGAAAAGAATAGTTATATTGATGAACAGGACAATGTATGACACCACTTTCACGTGGCTACAATACTAGCCCTCTATACCATGCAGGACACGCGCACATGTACTTTAGTAGAGTTTATATGCAGCAGCTCCTCGGAGCATGTGCCGTGGCATTTTGTATTGGAATGTTTCATGGTAAGGAGCTGTACTGTACATTGGTATAGAATAACACAAGTTGTCCGCAAAAAATGGGTATTCAAACTTTTTCAACGAATGAGACGTAAAGTGACCTTGGTATCTTTGTGGTTGACAAAACATAGGCATGCTACTTTTTGACATGCTGTAATATTCGCTCCACGACAAGGATTCTAAATCCATGAGAATCGAACTTATTGACCCTGTATTTATAAAAACAACATAGTGTGAAGTTCTACGTGTGGATGCATGGCGTGTGAGGTGGTCACCCTGGTTGTCACAAATCTACACTGGCTGTGGAAGCCTGAACTGATCCATTATCTGCGGTGATAACTTGTGTTGTTTTGGTTTAAGCTGTGTTAATTAGTCCAGCAGTAGCTGCCGTGTAGACTTGGGCGTGGTCTCGTCATTCAAGTGTTTGGTGGTGTATCTGAAAAAAGAGGAACAAATATACGTCACATTTTTGTTTCCCTGAAAGAAATTTACATCATGTATGAAAAGTTTACATACTGTGTCACTGAATTTGTTTTTGTTTTGGTGTTTAACATAATATTTCAGCTCATTTTAAGCAACGGTGTCACTGAAAAGACCGGACGTTTACATCATGTGTCATTCAAAAACTCGAGAAGTTTACATTATGTATAACTGAATTTGATCACTGTTGTTAGAGTTAATATGCAATATAGAATAATCATCTGGTCAAGAAAAGAAAATATGAATTTTCATGAGAATTATCACATTATTCACAGGTAAGGTCTCAAATTTGCCGGGTTCAATCCTCCGTGGTGCCACTGAGTTCCGTCGGTGTGTTCTTGGGCAACACACTTTCCCTTAGCCTCGTCCGTCGGATGGGGACGTAAACCGGGCGGTCCCGTGTATCGGTCTATCCTCCGAGCACGTTAAAGAACCATAGGAATCTATTCGATAATAAGAGTAGGGCAGGTTCCCGGATTCCTATGTATCCTTCCCCTCTCTCTGGGGCGGCTCTAAATAACCTATACTGTGTTGATGAGCCGTTAAACAATATTCAATTCAAATTTGCTTCTATAAAACGCCTAATTTACCAGCTTGAAATATCACGACGTCACATAACGCTATAATAATATCATTGGATATTGCCAACTAAATGACGGCGCCCATGAATTGAAATTGATAAAGAACAAAGGATTGCATATGTATGAGTTTAATCTATGTTTCTAGTATCTGAATTCATTTTCATTTAATGAGCTCTCAACATTGGTATCTCTTACCTTAAAGTGTTTAACAAGCCATCTACATTGGCATCTCTTACCTTAAAGCGTTTATCATGCTCTCTACATTCGCATGTCTTACCTTAAAACATTTAACAAGCCCTCAACATTGGCAACTATTACCTTAAAGCAGTTAACAAGCCCTCTACATTGGCATCTCTTACCTTAAAGCATTTATCAAGCCCTCAACATTGGCACTCTTACCTTAAAGTGTTTATCATGCTCTCTACATTGGCATCTCTTACCTTAAAGCATTTATCAAGCCCTCAACATTGGTATATCTAACCTTAAAGCATTTATCATGCTCTCTACATTGGCATCTCTTACCTTAAAGGGACACATGGCAATCTTGAGTTTTATTCAAACATTAAAATTTGCTCCTCAATTTAGTTATCCTGCGTCATTTTAACTTTAAAACTGCTTGCATATGATTAAATAAAAAATTGAGATTTCAATTTTCTTCAATATTTCACCAAATTTTTAAACATATTATTGATGCACTATTATAAAAAATTAGTAATATGTAAAAATAATTTGCTTTGAACTATTCCAACAATTACTATTAATGATTGAACAAATGCAAGTGAAGAGAAAAACTAACGGGACGCCGTGAGTTTTTAAAAAATCAAGATTGCCGTGTGTCCCTTTAAAGCATTTAACAAGCCCTCTACATTGGTATCTCTAACCTTAAAGCATTTATCATGCTCTCTACATTGGCATCTCTACCTTAAAGCATTTAACAAGCCTCTACATTGGTATCTCTACCTTAAAGCATTTATCATGCTCGCTACATTGGCATCTCTTACCTCAAAGCATTTAACAAGCCCTCTACATTGGTATCTCTAACCTTAAAGCATTTATCATGCTCTCTACAATGACATCTCTAACCTAAAGCATTTATCATGCTCTCTACATTGGCATCTCTTACCTTAAAGCGTTTAAAAAGCCATCTACATTGGCATCTCTTACCTCAAAGCATTTAACAAGCCCTCTACATTGGTATCTCTAACCTTAAAGCATTTATCATGCTCTCTACAATGACATCTCTAACCTTAAAGCATTTATCATGCTCTCTACATTGGCATCTCTTACCTTAAAGCGTTTAAAAAGCCATCTACATTCACATCTCTTACCTCAAAGCATTTAACAAGCCCTCTACATTCACATCTCTTACCTTAAAGCGTTTAACAAGCCCTCTACATTGGTATCTCGTTGTTCTCGTAGAAGTTTTATTGAGCTTTTTATCTGAAATAATTTATCAAAATCTAAATTAACGCATATCAAAAAGAGGCTTCATGCCAATACCAAATGCTGTTTCCGAAAAAAAAGATTTCCTTATTGCTTTCCATATAGAGTAAAGTGATCACCAGTTGGACTTTATATAGAGTCCGATGATTTTACCCAATTTGGTTCCATTTTTATTGTTCCTACAAACACACATGAAGTGCAAAAAACAGCAACAGGAAACCAGTTTAATTTTTATTGAAAACCACATAAACTCGGCCAAAACGTGATATACCAAATTGCTGGTTTCCAGTATGATCGCAGTATGAGTACAAATTTAGTCTTCCGTGTCAATAAGGTGCATTATGCAAAATATAAATATACTTACATCTATACCGGAAGTTTTCGCAAATGCACCAACATGATGAACATGATCATACAAAATGATAACACCGACCATCACCCGTAAACAAAACCTCTTCGTCTCTTCATTCTGAAATCTTTGGCAGTACTCACTGAAAACAAGAAGTCAGTTTTGATCTTTATACATGTATATATAACAGCTGTTTACAACAGTTTCATTAACAAATGAGTGTATTTTTACTTTCATAACTTAAGCTATCACAAACATCAGAGTACCTTCAAAGTCAGTAAAACTGAAACAAAAAAACAGCTTGGTGACACCAGACGGACATGAAGCTATTAAAAACAGTGCCACAAACAAGGAAAGATGTGAAGCTATTAAAAACAGAAGGACGTGAAAGCAGTGTAGCAAAAAAGGAAGGATTAAAAACAGCTTGGCTACACTAGAAGGACATGAAGCTATTAAAAACAACTCAGTAACACAAGAAGTAAATACTATTAACCTTCTTCTATGACCAAGATTACTTCATAAAAAAAACGGAAACAGGCGGTGGATGTGGGAGAGAGGATAGGGATGGATGCGAATCAGGTATGGCTGGTTTTCAAACTTGTCCAGGCTTTTACTTTTACTGATATTATCAAGTTCTGAACAAGTTTGGTAATGATCAGATGAAAAATAAAGTAGCAACAGATTTTACGAAGCAAAACACAGCATTTTTCAATAAGTCAAGGGCCACAACTCTGGTATTAGTAATCCGATCTACCTATTTTATTTTTTTAAATTGTTCAAGCTTTTATTAATATCAACAATTTGGCAGTTTGGTAACGATTGGATGCAAAATTCTGTTGCTAGAGTGATAACAAAGGAAAACAGCTATTTTCAATTAACCAAGGGTCATAACTCTGGTGTTACTTATCCCATCTAACTGGTTAACCGTTTTCAAATTTGTCCAAGCTTTCATCGATACCATCAAGTTTCGTTAAGATTGCATGTAGGATGAAGAAGCTAGGGAGTCTACGAAGCAAAATATAGTATATTTAACTAAATCAAGTTTCACAACGCCGGTGTTACTTATCTCATCTAGCTGGTTTAATATGGCAGTGTGGTAAAGATGGAAAAGTATGTTGCTAGAGCAATAACAAAGCAAAATATAGCATTTTTCAATAAATCAAGGGCTGTAACTCTGGTGTTACTTGTCCGAGCTTTCACTGATAACAACAGTCTGGCCGAGTCTCGTAAAGACCAAACGAAATATGAAGACACAATAGTGGTTACAAGTCAAAAGTTAACCTATGATGGTCAACTTGTCATCCCATAGGCTAGTTGAGCTAAAACGTGTCATACCGTGTTAATCAAAGTAATTGTAACCATATCGACAACAAAGACAAAAATCACAGCCGTCGTTAATGCATCTTCCTTTTTACAACAATTGCTAAATGAGTGCACTTAAATAGCAGATAACTTATCAAGCTATTAACTATTTAATTTATGTCCTTCATTCTTTATGTGGCAAGCCACTTGTTCACACAATCAGATGTAGAAATACACCCACTTCAGAAGCAATATAATACATGATGTATTATCTACACCCAGTTCTTTTGTAACCAACTTTAACCCGAGTGGGTTAAAAAACAACAACACCTAATTATGTTAATTCATTTTGATACTGGGAAAGCCATCTTTTGACTGTTTTCACCTGCTCAAAAAGACATAACAGATTAGGTTAAAACATCAAAGAATTTAAATATTTCAATGAAACTTGGTAGAAACATAAATTTGTTCTATATACAGCCATTTTTCGGGGTGATTTTTCCCTTCGATGGGTTCTGCCACCATACCCCTGCAACCAACCCCCCACCCCCACTGGAATCCAGAATCATCCCCCCCAACACCCACTGAAATCCAGAATCACCCTACTCTTCATATATATAATGAATAAATATATACTGTATCAGTACCCACATTTAGTTACATAACATCAACATTGCCAGTTGACAGTTAAGCTGTCTAAATATATACTGCATCAGTACCTGTATTTAGTTACATAACATCAACATAGCAAGTTGCCAGTTAAGGTGTCTAAATATATACTGTATCAGTACCCGCATTAGTTACATAACATCAGTATTGCCAGTTGACAGTTAATGTGTCTAAATATATACTGCATCAGTACCCGTATTTAGTTACATAACATCAACATAGCAACTTGACAGTTAAGGTGTCTAAATATATACTGTATCAGTACCTGCATTTAGTCACATAATATCAACATTGCCAGTTGACAGTTAATGTGTCTAAATATATACTGCATCAGTACCCGTATTTAGTTACATAACATCAACATAGCAAGTTGACAGTTAAGGTGTCTAAATATATACTATATCAGTACCTGCATTTAGTCACATAATATCAACATTGCCAGTTGACAGTTAATGTGTCTAAATATATACTGTATCAGTACCCGCATTTAGTTTCATAACATCAACATTGATGACAGTTAAGCTGTCTAAATATATACTGTATTAGTAATCAAGTAGGACTTCAGTATGAGGCAATGAATAATACAATCTCATAAGGAAAACTTGTTCTAGCCATACAAGTCTGTTCTTATCTTACATTCATATTTTTCTTCCATCACTTGACTGATTTTAAGATTATAAACAAATGAAATGAAGTTTTACGTCCTGTTAACACAGCGCATTAGGACAGCAACCTCAGAGGGAGATGAAATGAAGTTTTACGTCCTGTTAACACAGCGCATTAGGACAGCAACCTCAGAGGGAGATGAAATGAAGTTTTACGTCCTGTTAACACAGCGCATTAGGACAGCAACCTCAGAGGGAGATGAAATGAAGTTTTACGTCCTGTTAACACAGCGCATTAGGACAGCAACCTCAGAGGGAGATGAAATGAAGGATGAAGTTTCCTATCAAACATGCCTCCATCAGGGAGTGAACCCACAGGGGGAAGAGGCCTCCATCAGGGAGTGAACCCACAGGGGGAAGGGGCTCCATCAGGGAGTGAACCCACAGGGGGAAGAGGTCTCCGTCAGGGAGTGAACCCACAGGGGGAAGAGGTCTTCGTCAGGGAGTGAACCCACAGGGGGAAGAGGTCTTCGTCAGGGAGTGAACCCACAGGGGGAAGAGGTCTCCGTCAGGGAGTGAACCCCCTGTGGGGGAAGAGGTCTCCGTCAGGGAGTGAACCCACAGGGGGAAGAGGTCTCCGTCAGGGAGTGAACCCACAGGGGGAAGAGGTCTGTAGCTACTTCTAAGGGCAGGCAAATGCCTTGTCCACTGAGCTACCCAGGTTTTTTTTAATAAAAAAACAACATTTTCTGAAGTTGTATGAAAATCATATCCACGTAATACTTACGGATTTTCTATCATTACCCTGCAAATATTTGCCATTGTACTTAAGCAGTCTGTTGTATTTTCTACTGGAAGATCTTTATGCTGAAAACATAAAAGTAACCTAATGTTTGTTTATGAAACATTGAAATTGCCATTTAGATACTGTTTTACTATTAAACTAGATTTGTTATGAATCTCTGAATAATGTGTTCACACTCAAAGCAAAAAGCATTTAGTTGAATGCCCCACGATGCAACTGTTGTCCAAGTTTGGTAGCCATTGTCAAACAAGAGAGCAAATGGAAACTTTAATTTTTAATAGAAACACAGCTATGGTAAAAAGATGAATTGTGACTAGTAGATATGATGCAAGATGTTACAAACAACATCTTTCTGTCAACATAATGGTATCGTACAGCCCACACAAAAAATCAGAAATGCAAAACTCCGGGGAACAAGTACTTATATGTCAATCCTTTGGGTACCAACCTGAGAAACAAATGTGGAAGTTGTGTCACTAAGCATTTTCAACATGGGCGTGGCATGTGCATAGAACAGTGACATTCTGTTGGCAACCTCGTGCGGAACACATTCGTCTTCTTCCATGCTGTCCTGTATACAGAGACACGTATGCATTAGTTAATCATTTGTATAGTCTTTCTCATGGTATAAAATATTTTTTATAAATTCAGTTGAAACCGAATAGTATAATGACTTTCTTCGTTCCAATTTTTCATATCTACAGGGGTTCCATTCATATCTACAGGGGTTCCATTCATACCTACAGTGGTTTCATTCATATCTACATGGCTTAAATTCATATCTACAGGAGTTTCATTCATATCTACAGGAGTTACATTTATATTTACAGGGGTTAAATTCATATCTACAGGGGTTACATTCATATCTACAGTGGTTTCATTCATATCTACAGGGGTTTCATTCATATCTACAGTGGTTACATTCATATTTACAGGGGTTACATCCATATCTATAGGGCTTACATTCATATCTACACGGGTTACATTCATATCTACAGGGATTACATTCATACATGGGTTACATTCATATCAACAGGCGCTACATTCATATCTACAGGGGTTACATTCATATCGACAGGGGGGACATTCATATCTATAGGGGTTACATCTATATCTACAGGAAGTACATTCATATCTACAAGGGTTTTATTCATAACTACAGGCATAACACTCCATGTACAGGGGTTAGATTTTATATCTACAAGAATAACATTCATATATAAAGGAGTTACATTCATAATATATGATGATATATATATAGGGGTTATATTCATAACTATAGGGGTTACCTGTTACCAGGGGATGATAGTCAACTGAACATTAATCTTAGAATTGAATTGTTGTTTAACAGCTCATTAATGAATTGTTTAGGTTACCGCAAGGTTTATGTCACCATCTGACAGATGAGGCCAGGGAATAAGTATTAATGTTACACAATTCCGGTACCTCAAATAATTCCTCCCCAATATATTATTTAAGGTTTATGTTTTAAATATCATATTTCAACTCTAAATGGCCAAAATGATTATTCTGATCAGTTTCGTATGATTGATTGATTGAATTGGATTTTACAGTTGCACCAACAGCTAAGGTCATATGGCGACTTTCCAGCTTCCACTGGTGGAGGAAGACCCCAGGTGCCCCTCGGCACCTGGGTAGAACCACTGACGTTTCGCAAGCCAGCTGGATAGCTTCCTCACATAAAGATTCCTAGGCCCCTGAGGGATCGAACCTACAGCGGTGAGGGGCAAGTGATTTCAAGTCAGAGACATTAACCACTCGGCCACGGACGCCCCGCAGTTTCGTATGAAAGGAATTCCCACCCCACATTAACAAAAAAATACAGAAGTACCAGGAAGGAAAGTCATGCGATATCTTTTACACTATAATAAATTTATCTAACTCTAGCTGTGCAAACATCTGTACAAGGATACTCACTTATCAATAGTTTGAACAATCTTAACTATGTTTAAAGGGACACAGCAATCTTGATTTTTTTTAAAATTATCTATCCCGCCAACAACAGCCCTATTTTACAACAGATGTACACCGTTTCTAAACCTACTAACGACAAGGTATATATATAACTTACATATTTTGAGAATCCAAACTATATAGATACAATATAAACGGCTTAAACCAGCCAGGCCAAAAGCCCAAAACTGGAGCGTTGAATTAAGAGTTACCAATTCATAATTCATTTTACGCATATTCAATCACGGGTATGTTAAGAACACATGAATAAAACTATACTTTTAATCGGCATATATACATTATTTTATGACCTGAACACCTGGATAGTTTGGAAAAACGATTTTGTAGTGTAATTTTGTGGTTATTTGTTGGGTTAGTGGCTTTAAAAATTACCATTAGTTTTCTACATATATTACATTTTTGCAAATCAACATTAATAATTACTTAAAAGGATTTCAAAGCAAATTGGTTTTCATATTTCTTATTGCACCAGTAATACACTACTCAAAGTTTGCTAAGCACCAAGATTTCAATTAAACATTTTACGTTGGTTGATTTTAGCAACATACGTGTTGTACAAAGTGAACAGTACTGTGACAAATCATTTCATTTTATCATTCTACCCTCAACATATCTATACTTAAGCCATATAAAAGAAACCACGAACATCCTTCATCTGGGTTCAAAAATACGGCAAAAAGGTCTGGTGCTTAGCAAACTTTGAGTAGTAAATATTTAAAGCTAAGGTATATTGAAGATAACTGAATTGAATTGGATGTTATAATCGCACCCATAGCTATATATATCATATATGACTTTTGCAGCTTCCATTGGTGGAGGAAGACACCAGGTGCCCCTTTGGGCAATTTTAATGCAAGGGCGGGCACCTTGGTAGAACCACCGACGTTCCGCAAGCCACCTGGATAGCTTCCTCACATAGATTCCTAGGCCCATGAGGGCTCGAACCCACATTTTCAAGTCAGAGACTCTAACCACTCGGCCCTGATGCCCCTATATTTGAAGATAAATTGAAAACTCCAAACCTTATGGGATCAGTCACAATGTGCTTCTTTTAATGCTTGATAAATATTTCAAGATTGCCATGTCCCTTTAATCAATAAAATAGTTGGGTATTATCTTTTTTAATGGCAACGCCCTAGTTTTCTATTACAACAGTAAATTGCCTTTTCCATATTGTTGAGTAAATAATGAACTAAAAATATCAACTAGGAAGTTAATAGAAACAGTTTATCTAAATCCATTCTTGATATAAAATAGGGTTATCTGAGACATTTAAATCCTGATCAATATGCCTTCAATACAATTTATATTCAGGTAAAATGTCCATGTACAGGTTATAACAAACACTTGATAAATTGAGAAATAGATTGCAGTTAAAAGTAGTATAAAGTTCAGCATCTGACTTATCACCGAAATCCTATCAATTATCACCGTATCAATAAATAACATATTTCGAATCCGAGAAGACACAATCATGTTCAAGTTAGGATAGAATGTGTAAAAAGAAAAATAATCAGAATCACAGATTTTGAAAGCAATATCACATTTAGTTCAAGATAGAATTATGAAAACAGATAACAGAATAAGTGGAAATTGTGAATCAAAAGGATCATTTTACCCACGGATAGCCCATAACGTTTGAAAGTTTTTTCCAATAGGGTCCTCATGTATCCTCATGTATTAACGTTAATATAACCAAAATCCAGTATGGACAAAATCTTTGGGCAATTTGTCAGTGACTCCTATTAAACTACTCCTAATAGTATATATTTAACGGCTTTTGTGAAGTGGTAAGAATAGTTTACAACTAAATCTTAAAGATTTATCCAGGTATTTGGGACATCAACTTGTGAGACAGTGTTGATTCTTATGGATGGCGTGTGTCCCTTTAAACACAGTTTAACATAAAAAAAAAAGTTATCTTGAAAACTGACTATAAAATGACAAGTCTTCATTAAAAAAAGCCTGACTAAAAACCTGAGGTAACCCATATGAACACCTCCAGTATCAAACAAAACAAGCCTTGTTTCCTGACCCAAACAGTTACCCCAACTAAAACAACTAAGTTTTAATACAGTGCTGAACAGTGGGATACAAAACACCTGTTAAACAAAAACACCTGTCATACAAAATACAGTTGGTACCACGTGGATTACGACTTTTTCGCAGTATCCCCGCAACCGTTTTTCAATCGAAGTCGCAAATCCCCGCGATTGTACTGCGGATTGTCACCCGAAATATCCCAGGGATTCACGGAGACCGTCAAAATCGCCGAGATTACAAAATTCAGCCTCGGAAGAAAGCAATCACCGTGTTTCTCTGCGTTAGGTTTGCGGGGAAACACAGGGGAATTAAAGCAGGCATAAAAAAATTGTTATAAAAAATTATGTCTTTGTATTTTATAATTAAAAAACAACATGTACATGCACAGATAATATTATTTATAATTCGCCGATCTATTTGTTGCTGATAATGCCTGGGTTAGAAGGGTTTACCACATTGAACGACAGCCGTCAAAAGCTTGTTGAAAAAGTCGATAACGCAGTCCAAGTTTTTTCTAGAACACTTGAGCCTTGTGAAACAAATACATGTATGTCATATACGCTAAATTTAGTTTATTGCCCTTTCACCTTTGTATGTTATACATTTGGAGGACCTTCTATTTCTTCATATAACTGCGTAGAAAATAGAGGGGTATCCCAGGACGTCTTTTGTATTATTTTTAGAATGCACTGTCACCTAGCGAACATGGTGGATGCCGAGTTAATTATTGTTTCCAAACTTTTAGCTTGTAGTACTTACTTAATTATCTCAGTTATACATGAACAGATTATGTCCTTTTAAATATTATGTAAAACAATACAATACATCTGGCAATATGAAAACAACCTTACACGCTTTCAATACACCCCGACTTCACACGGCCGATACACGTTGCTATTTATAGACAATTATACAGGCGACCAGTGAACGACAACAAACATAGGTGTACTGACAATTCACAGTATTTAATAACATGCAAAAACATTTAATAATAAACGTACATGTACAAGTACTCACAGTATTTCAATAGAAACTACGCCGATGTACTGCATGGTAATAGTGTACATGTACAAGTACTCAGAGACTACGCCGATGTACTGCATGGTAATAGTGTACATGTACAAGTACTCAGAGACTACGCCGATGTACTGCATGGTAATAGTGTACACGTACAGAAAGTACAGAAAGTACAAGTATAAATTGTATCAGCGTAAAATGATCTACATCGATTAAGAAGGTAAATCCCGGCGATAGCCTGTGATTTCACATCGGGTTACGCATCGAAACAGATGACCACCAATCTCGGTAATTGTGTCCCGGTGGATAAAATGTATTGACCCCGTGCTGAGTGTATCGTCCACGGATCACGGGACAAAATCAGAGTGTCCGCGGTAAGATAAAATTCCCGCGTTGAGTGTGATTAGTCGTAATCCGCGTGGCACGAACTGTATCTGCTCCACCTGCCATACAGGTTATGACAGGTGGGACAGTCTGTCATACACACACAACGTATGTTCATACCAAATACCTATCACACTTCGTCATACAAAATATCTGTCCTACAAAATATGTCATCAAAAATAAATGTCACAAAACATCTATACCAAAAATATCTGTCATACAAAACCATTAAGTGGTCCCGCCTTAATAACGTTAAGCTTATATTAGCAGGATTTTATAACAGATATTTCGACTATAAAACATGTTTAAAAACATTTGTTAAAAAGCTATAACCCGTTTAAAATTACCTATTACATAATTTTACAATATGCAAACTTTTTAAGCCGAAATTAAGTTTTTATTCATACCCCAGACAACCCCATTTTTGCTTCTTGCAGATGGGGTTGGATGGGGTATGAAAGTTAATACTCGGACCACGTAATGATCTATGCAAAATATCTAACATTCAAAACACCTGCACGTCTAAACATCTGTCATACAAATGCTGCATACTTACACTTGTGACCATACGTCGCCGACTCTGTGTCCGCCTGTAGTAACTGAAGTCATTTTGTATCACAGGGTTTGTCATCTGAAACCATAGACAATCAAAATTAACATTCTTAAACAATACTAATTGACGACTTTCTCTTATACAATCTTATATAACAATGTTTTTACCTAATAATTTAAACTATTTTACACTATCATAGTTAACTACTGTCTTACACGATCTTAATTAATGTCCTTATACAATGATAACTGACTACTATTCTTACACAATCATATTGACTATTCTTACACAATCATAATTTACTACTATTCTTACACAGTCATACAGACTACTATTCTTACACAATCATATTGACTATTCTTACACAATCATAATTTACTACTATTCTTACACAATCATAATTTACTACTATTCTTACACAGTCATACAGACTACTATTCTTACACAATCATATCGACTATTCTTACACAATCATAATTTACTACTATTCTTACACAGTCATACAGACTACTATTCTTACACAATCATATCGACTATTCTTACACAATCATATCGACTATTCTTACACAATCATAATTTACTACTATTCTTACACAATCTTAATTTACTACTATTTTTACACAATCATAATTTACTACTATTCTTACACAATCATAATTTACTACTATTCTTACACAATCATAATTTACTACTATTCTTACACAATCATACAGACTATTATTCTTCCTCAATCATAACAAACAAGATTTTACACAAATGTAAAACGGTTGCCTGACAGTAAAGCCAACAAGAGCTCAAGAGAAAAAGTATGTTATTTAGTGATGTTAGTTCTAGTGATGTTACTTTCAGTGATGTACTTTTATTGATGTTACTTTTAGTGATGTACTTTTAGTGATGTTATTTTTAGTGATGTTACTTTAAATGCTGTTACTTTTAGTGATGTACTTTTAGTGATGTTACTTTTAGTGATGCTACTTTTAGTGATGTACTTTTAGTGACGTTACTTTTAGTGACGCTACTTTTAGTGATGTACTTTTAGTGATGTTACTTTTAGTGATGTACTTTTAAGAGATGTACTTTTAGTGATGTACTTTTAGTGATGCTACTTTTAGTGATGTACTTTTAGTCATGTTAGTTTTAATGATGTTACTTTCAGTGATGTACTTTTAGACATTACTTTTAATGATGTTACTTTTAGTGATGTACTTTTAGTGATGTTACTTTTAGTGATGTACGTTTAGTGATGTTATTTTTAGTGATGTATTTTTAGTGATGTTACTTTTAGCGATGTACTTTTAGTGGTTACTTTTAGTGATGTTACTTTTAGTGATGTACTTTTAGTGGTTACTTTTAGTGATGCTACTTTTAGTGGTGTTGCTTTTAGTGATGTTACTTTTAGTGATAGCAAATGAAGGTTGCATATCGTTGTTTTCCCTATCATACACAGAAGATCAGTCCAGTCAATCTTATGATTCAATGCTTGTTGGAGATGTTGTGATTCCTGTTGAGATGTTGTAATACCTGTGTAAAACCAGTACTGTATATCTCCCACCATCTGTAAGAATCGACCACAGAGGCACTTCAGCAGTTGAATAAACATTCTTACACAACCCTAATCAAACTACTATCTTACATCATTCATCTACACTTTAAAGATCAAGTTTACTTGACTGCAAAGGTTAAATGGTATTATTTTACTGTAACAGTGATTAGGCAGAAGTGTGCGTTTCCTGTATCCGCAAAGTCAACAAATTTCTCTTCTATAAAAAGATCCCCAAGGCACTGAGATGCATATCTTAGCAGAGCCTTCTTCTGATGTGTGTGTATTTCTAAGGATTATAGTCCCTCCACCTACGACAGGCGTCCTACCCGACGATTATAGGCACAATGTCTGGACTTTTATCTGTGTGTTGTTGTGTGATGTGATGATATGTCTACTTGAAGCAGCGAACTCATTGGTTTCTTTATAGTGCTGCCACACTGGAATACCACGCCGTAGTAGACATGATACCCCCACCCACCCAGTCACATTATTCTGACACTGGTCAATCAGTCGTAGCACTACCCATTATTTGCTCGTCAGGCAAGGGTTACAAGTGACTACTCCATTTTTAAAGTCTTTGGTATGACGCGGTCAGGGGACTCGAACCCACGACCTCCCGAATGCAAGGCAGACGCTATAACCACTACACCACAATGCTTCGGTGCCTTCTTCTGATATATGGACTGGATTCTTATATAAGAATGTAATTAGGCCAAATAAAATTGTATGTGTGGTTCCTACGATATGGTACAAACAATTAGGGTAGGCAGGAAGTAAATTTTTTTGTCTTTTTGTTTTCAATCAATACTTTTAAAAACTAATAAACTAACTTCAATATATATATTTGTTGACATCAAGTACACAACAGATAAATTTTTTATTTTTTTTGCCATAAAACGTTTTAGGGTAGGCCCTTAAAAACGAACAGTCATGAATATTTAAATTGTTAACAAGCTCTCAGAACTACCAATCTATTTATAGAATTTATGAAATTCCCACAACTTGACAGTGGTAATTTGGTCTGAACTACAGTCGTCAATGTAAGTAAGGCATCACAAGACAGGTATAAAAACAATGTTAAATGGAGTACACCAGGATTGCTATATTTTCAAATTGTTCAAATATATCATTTATGTACTGCATTGATAAAAATAAACTAAAAGAGCAATAAACCAACAAAAGAAATTACCGGTACACTGAACATAATAAATAGAAGATACTTCCTTACAATGTTTATGTGCCAGGGATAGTTACTTTAAACTTGGTAAAATAAATCACAATATGATGCAACGTTTAGATATAGCCGATTTACTCCGCGTGACAGCTATTTAAAACTTGGAGATATCTCCATGGACTGATAAGACGTGTTGTAATTTATAATTATTAATTATTGCTTTGTATTATATACAAGAGCTGTCGAAGAACAGCGCAGCTCGACTATTCGATTTTTCGGAGAATAATAAATTTATAGCTAGTATATACCATCAGAAAACATGGCTACAACAAAGTGGGGTGAGGTTGGGAGCACAACATAACTATTGACCAAAACTACATTGAAATATGTAAATAAAAAAAAAAAAAAAAAAAAATATCGAGTTTTGAGTGGGGTGCGGGGTGGGGGTGGGAGAGGCGGGGGTGGATGGTGGGGGGAGTGGGGGTGGTGAGGGCAACATATATGTGTAAGAAGCTATGTAATAATTCACCAAAACAACAAAAAAATATGAAGAAGAAAAAAAAAAAAAAAATAGAGTTTGAGTGGGGATGGGGTAGAGGCGTGGGGTGGGGAGGGCAACATGTGTAAGAATTGACTAAAACAACAAAGAAATATGTAAAAAAAAAAAAAAAAAAATTCAAGTAGGGCGGGGAGAGAGGCGGGGGTGGTGGGAGGGGCGGGGAGGGGGCAACATATATGTGTAAGAATTGACAAAAACAACACAGAAATATGTTAAAAAAAAAAAAAAATTCAAGTGGGGGGTGGGGGAGAGGCGGGATTAGGTTGGGGGCGGGGTGGGGGGGGGGGCTCGGGGAGGGGTGAGAGGCGGGTTGGGGGGGGGGGGGAAGTTTGCAACATATATGTGTAAGAAATGACTAAAACAACACAGAAATATGTAAAAAAAAAAATAAAAAAAAATTAGATTTTCAAGTGGGGGTTGGGTGGGGGGGAGCGGTGGGGGGAGAGGCGGGAGTGGCTGCGGGGCGGTGACGGTTGCAACATATATGTGTAAGAATTGACAGAAGCTCACAGAAATATGTAAAAAAAAAAAAAGTTTCAAGTCTGGGGCGGGGTTGGGGTTGCAAGATATATGTGTAAGAATTGACTAAAACAACATAGAAATATGTAAAAAAATAAAAAAATAAAAGGTGTGGAGGGACGGGGGTAGAGGGGGGGAGGGAGGAGGGAGCCCATGACCCAATATGGGTGAAATAAAAAGATGCATAATGCTATAACAAATCCCAAACCAAAATTATAGATATATACATGCTTACATGCAAACCTAGATCTGCATTTATTGCACATTTTATGGGACATCACAATTTGGGTTCCATGGGAGCCCAGAATTTGCAGAAGACAAAATTACTTATCCAACCCTTTACAACATACTATAAGGAAACCAATTCCACAATTTAGTTCAGCTAGGACAAAAAATGTAAGAGATATACACCTGTAAACACAGCTTACACGCAAAATTTGATGTGAAACAGACATATTTTAAGGGCTAACAGAATTTGGGTTCCATGGGAGCCCAGGGGTTACAGGAACCAAAATTACTTAAGCAGCCCTTACGATAATGCTATAAGGAAGCTAATGGCCAAATTTGGTTGTGCTAGGGTAAGAATTGTAAGAGATATAGACTTGTAAACACAGCTTACACGCAAAATTTGATGTGAAATGGGGCACATTTTATGCGCTATCATAATTTGCGTTCCATAGGAGCCCATGGGTTACAGGAACCAAAATTGCTTATGCAGCCCTTAAGATAATGCTACAAGGAAGCCCATGAACAAATTTGGTTGTGGTAGGATAAGAAATGTAAGAGATATAGACTTGTAAACACAGCTTACACGCAAACCTTGATGTGGGACGCCGACCCCGGGGTGATTACATAAGCTCTCTTATTCTTCGAATAGTCTAGCTAAAAATGGTTTATTTGCTTCTTTTTTTCCTTTTTTTTTTAAAATTTAGCCCCCAAGTCTGTACCCACTTCAAAATGTTATAAATACATTTTTCAATATGCGGGTTGGATTATCAGCGATTATTTTACTCGATTGGAGGCGGTATTTGAATTTTCACTTGTCCACGTTTGCTCACTCGCGAAAAGAAAAGCCTCCCATCGCATGAAAGAATTTTTGATTTAACAAACTCACCTGATAAATGATCTCTAAATAAATAACTTCATATTCGCAAACCTGTAACTGTGGACTATTTCTTAGCAAACCTGTAACTGTGGACTATTTCTTAGCAAACCTGTAACTGTGGACTATTTCTTAGCAAACCTGTAACTGTGGACTATTTCTTAGCAAACCTGTAACTGTGGACTATTTCTTAGCAAACCTGTAACTGTGGACTATTTCTTAGCAAACCTGTAACTGTGGACTATTTCTTAGCAAACCTGTAACTGTGGACTATTTCTTAACTGCAGGAAGTATGGTACTCACTTTGAGATCATCGAACTTGAGAACGAAGTCTAGGATCTCTGCAAACTGTTTCACCAGTGCTTGCTGCTGTTCTAGGTGCTGCCGTGACGTCATTTCACCCGAACACAGCGACTCCAGCAGTAACGGAACATTGTTCTCTGCAATATACATGAATTTTATATCAAGCTCGTTTTATTGAAACTTATAACCTCTATCAGTAACAGAACACTGTTCTCTGAAATAGACAGACAAACATAATGTTTTACATCTGTTTATTTCGATCAACCTTTAGCAGTAAGGGAACATTGTTCTTTGAAATACCCAGTAACAACCAGAAATGTTGCATATCCGACTAATGCACCCCACCCCCACCCCGCTAAATGCAAAACTTCTAAGTGTGTGACCTTGACCTTGTGGTCACAGGTGATTTTTGTATGACCTTAGTAATCAACAGTAACTCGTGAAAGCATTTTGAGAATATGAGCAAAAACGATGGACAGACATAAGAATGGACAATGTGAAAACAGTATAGCCCCCACCAATTTTGGCAGGGGAATAAACATCAAGTTTTACAAAAGATTTGTCCTAGAACACAATTTTAGCACAATATCCATTTACTAAAAAATATCTAATTAAAAAAAAGATAACATTCCTATATAAATAAGAACTGATTAATATATCGAATTATAAAAAGGGTTAAACATACCTATATAACTATAAAGGACGACATACACATCAATAAGAGAAAGATAATATATTTATTTACAGAAGCAGTATAAACTTTACACTCATTTTTAAAAGACGTTTTAGCAATTGTACGAACGGATAGTGCATTTTGGCATCACTGAGCTTATCAGAAGGGTAACATTGCTAAAATATGCTTCAGTCGGGGACAGAACCTACAACCTTGAGATTATGGATCTTGCAGCTTTATCCACTGAGCTACACTGAGCTAGCCGGGCTGTTTGTACTTACACAATCACAAAATGATAACTGAAGTTTGGGACAATCCACTGCAACTGTGTACACATCAATGATATATTTGTATCTTTATATCATATGAAGACAAACAGATTTAGTTGCCTAAATTAATGGTATCTTAGCAACCTAATATCATAGAGCCACACCTAGATTCAATGGTATCTCTGTACTTTTATATCTATGTGATCTCAGTATAAAGACAATACAATTTATTTGCTTAATTCAATACTATCTCTGTATCTTTGTATCCAGAAGAACAAGGCCAAAATGAACATAACTTACCTAATATTAGAGCAAAATCATAATATTTCTTTAACTGTTCTACCAATGGACAAACACTGTTCCACGCTTTCTCTTGAAATGCCTCATTTGAAGGAGATGATATTGCCTGTAAAACAACATATAATATGCATTTATATTTATCCTAGTAGAGTAAACATATTGTATTGCCATGTGTATTTATCCTTATTTTCAAATATTTTTATTGAAATATGTTTATATATACTTTTGTCATAAAGTAACTCCACTTTCACATGGCATATTTTATATACATTTACCTAGGCAACTTCACTGAAAAACTGATTTGATATTTTAGGTGTTTATGCGGGTTTTAAACACCTGTAGGAAATGGCATATTCCATACAGCGCGTTATCGATATATGATAAATTTGCAATTCATTACTGGTGTTTAAAACTGCTATAGTAATATAATAAGACCAACAATATTGTGCTCTGGGATAATGATAATGATTTGAAACATACTGTCAGCATAGTCCACACTTTTACGAGGGTTGTCCCGAAATGCGTAAACTTTCCTTACAGATTTGTTATTGTTAAACATATAAACATCAAAGTGATATGCTTGCTATACAATGACTGGAAATGGACAATCTGCAAGGAAAGTCAACAAGCTTCTGGAGCAACACGCGTGTCAACCAACATCAGACAACATTTCTGCTGACAGATTTATACAACCTACATGTACAAAACCTCCTTCCTTTGTCATACTCCTTCCTCTATATGTTTTAGATATGACCTGTCGGCTTTCCTTCAAGAATACAAATCATACATTTCTGATATCTTCTGCATTGCCAGCCTGAACAGTCTCATTACTCTTTTCTCATAGATGTTTCAGACAAATGTTTGCTACAAATCTTACATTTCTGATATCCTCAGCAGCACCCTGATATTTCCGTAGCCCTATTAGAACAATCTGAGCCTCCTTGAGTACTTCTTGTATCTTGGTCCACACGGCAACTTCTTTTTCCTTGGGCTGACAATCTGTGGTAAAATATAAATGTTTAGATACAGTCCAACCCTTGGACTGACAATATGTGTGGTGGGGAAAAATAGATGTTTAGATACAGTCCAACCCTTAGGCTATGTGTGGTGGGGAAATATAGATGTTTAGATACAGTTCAACCCTTGGGCTGACAATATGTGTGGTGGGGAAATAAAGATGTTTAGATACAATCCAACCATTAGGCTATGTGTGGTGGGGAAATATAGATGTTTAGATCCAGTCCTACCCTTGGGCTGACAATATGTGTGGTGGGGGAAATATAGATGTTTAGATACAGTCCAACCCTTGGGCTGACCATCTGTGGGATGGGGAAATATAGATGTTTAGGTACAGTCCAACCCTAGGGCTGACAATCTGTGGGGTGGGGAAATATGGATGTTTAGATACTGTCCAACCCTTTGGCTGACCATCTGTGGAATGGGGAAATATAGATGTTTAGATACAGTCCAACCCTTGGGCTGACAATCTGTGTGGTGGGGAAATATAGTCAGATGTTTAGATACAGTCCAACCCTTGGGCTGACAATCTGTGGGGTGGGGAAAATATGGATGTTTAAATACAGTCCAACCCTTGGACTGACAATCATTTGGTTAGATCACATTTTTTTAGCAAATATTATAAAATACCAAACAATAGAGGAGAATTTGCTAAAGATTGCTAGATCGAGAATCTGATATTTTTTCGGTAGTTTTGATAATGAGCTATGATTAAGGTGGTGTGTTTAGATCTATACCATGTATGTAGTCTCACTGGATATATCAAATAGGATGTGATGATACTCTTCACTCATTGTCATATTTAATATACACACCACTTATACACACCACTTATAGTGGTCTGTTTTTGCTTAGAATGACATTCGCAAATGTAGGTTGGACAATAACAATGTTTCTGTTTAGTGGGTTAGCAATAATTTTAGCTTCTGTTTAATGGGCTAGCCATTATTTTAGCTTCTGTTTAATGGACTAAGCATTATTTTAGCTACCATCCATTTAATGGGATAAGCATTATTTTAGCTAAAATCGTAATTAGTCAGGCAAGCTTTGTTTTGCTTCTGTTTAATGGACTAAGCTCATTTTAGATTCTGTTTAATGGGCTAAGCTTGTTTTAGCTTCTGTTTAATGGGATTTGCTCATTTTAGCTTGTTTAATGGGTACATCTTGCTTTTTTTTTTACTTATGTTTAACGGGATAAGCTCATTTTAGCTTCTGTTTGATGGGCCAAGCTCCTTTTAGCTTGTTTAATGGGCCAAGCTCATTTTAGCTTCTGTTGAATGGGTCAAGCTTATTTTAACTTCCATTTAATGGGCTAAGCTCATTTTAGCTTCTGTTTAATGGGCCAAGCTTGGTTTAGCTTATGTTTAATGGGCTAAGCTCATTTTAGCTTGTTTAATGGGTCAATAACTTTTTTAAATTTCTGTTTAATGGGCTAAACTAGTTTTAGCTTCTGTTTAATGGGCTAAGCATTATTTTAGCCATCAAGTATCTTTTAAAATGATGTCTCTTGCTTCATTAGTTGGAAGTTCATCACAACAATTTGATGGTAAAAATTATATCCTATGGCATTTTAAAAATAGTTTACTCATAAAATAATAGATGACCATATACCGTGTATATAATGTCAATTCTTCTTTTGATTAGATAATTTGGAAAATGACAACTACTCACCATGTTTTAATTGCTTTTGCTGCCAAGTTTCAGAAAAAAATATTTGTTACTACTAAGTACTTCAACTTATGTGCGGTTGTTCACAGGAGCTGGTGAAATGCACAACAGAATAAGGAAACATATAAATTGTTCCAGCCCTAATATAAAGCGCACTAATGTACGACTTCACCATCAAACACAGCATTAAAATTGTAGTCAGTAAAGTTCAATGTACAAAGTTCTTGTGACATTAAATTTCGCAACATTACAATACTTGCCATGCATAAAATATGTAAATTGACAATTTATACTGCAATTTCTGACAACAATATATTATTGTTTTGAATGCCAACTTGTTGAAACTTACTTTCGAAGTCGACGAACACATGATACAGGTCATCTTTTTTGTTTTCATCTCGTGACAATAATTTGAGGAGATTCCCCATTCTGGGCCCCACGCACCCACCAAACTTTACACTATCTGAAATATAAATTAACAAATATACATTCTAGGTTGGCACTGTCAGTCCCCCAAAATCACCAGTGTGCAATCACATTTTGCATAGAGGGATTCTGCAGAGTGTCTTCCTCGTTCACATGCAATATTATTGTAATACTATAAATGTATTGATAACTTACATATTCAGGCAGGAGGATGTGTGTGTGTGTGTGTGTATGGGGGGGGGGGGGGGGGGGGGGGGGGGGATGGGGGGGGGGATTGTGTGTGGGTGTGGTGGGTGTAAAAAAGCTAAAACTGAGAAATTATGAAAATGTATGTGAAAAACTGTGATTTTTGTTTTTGCTGTTCTTTTTTTTTCTTCAAAAGAAGTCCCCCGCTTCCATATCTCAAATCTTGTATCTGCCCCTGATATAGCAGAGGCTTCAATATGTTTGGATTAAGCTGGCCTCACTGTCATTTTAAAAGGCATCTATCTTTCTTTTGGGGTTCTGGAAACACAATAACATTGCAGACTGACTTTTAATGAGCTTGCTGATATGTGTCAACACTTGACATTGACACACTTGACACATAATCTTTGACCACACAATCAGGGACACTACATACGGTATGTATATGCAGAGCTGTAGATAAGTTTTGATTGCAATGACTATTTACTCACCAAATTCAACATGAATGAGTATTAAGGAACTTGTTTCAGTAAACAATTTCTTTAAAGAGTTCATGCTTTCAAAATGGATGTGAATTAATTTAAACAGAAGTCAAATAAAAAGTATAGCTTAATATTAGAGACATGCTTAGATGCAAGTAAGGAATAAACTGTTCCACAGGACAATATATACAAATGTAATACTCTTGATTTTTAAGTGTAGAATTTTTGTAGTAAGTTGATGAGTAATGATAGGGTTTTTGTAAAAACAGTTTGAGTAAAATACTCAAAAACTCGCTTATCTACAGCTCTGTATATATAAATTCACTGACAATACAATGTACATGATGTACTTATAATATGTCAAATGAAGTCAAGTAGTGAACGGTTAGACAAAATGTATACACGACATATACAGTATTTAAACAGCAACAAAAACAGTATAGTCCAAACATAGTTTATGCCCAACTTGGGGTTTATTTCTGGGTCATGTGGTAAGGGAACTATAAACCTTAAAGCTTAACCTGATCCTTGAAAAATGCTGAAACCCAACAAACACAAATGTTGCAGGCTTAGATCGAATGACTCTGTTAAACAAAATTTGTATATACACAAGATGTGAGATAGAACAATACCGTGGTATTCATGTAATATGAACTTGACCAGCACTTTGTTGAGAGCATTTTAATAAGTTTGGACATTCTATCCACAACAAAACACAGTGTGTTTTTCCTTATATGAGTGGTACCGAAAAACGATACCATTCCCAATAGCAAAAAGTATATTTTTCCCCAATTGGAGTGGAAAAATTCCCAATCTCAAAAAAAGAAAAAAGAAAAGTAAAATGTTTAGAGGGAAACTTTAAACAGAAACAGGGGGAGAATATAATTATACTTTTATGGGAGGGTAATGAAATACTACAACAGAATGTATACATTGTAATATTTAAACATGTATACAATATCTTTTGTTTGATAATGAAAATTTCCCAATTTAAGGCAAAACAACGCAAATTGTTCCAATTGAATGGGTACCGGTACAATTCCCAAAAGTGTGAAAAAATATCACTGAAAAACAAACAACAACAAAAACATATCTACCTAATACTGGTACGTAAAATAATATTACCTTTTAGTATATAGAAAATTTTAATAATCACAAGCCACTCCAATTTTCACTTAACTCTGCACATTTTTAAAAATTTCCTTTTACGTCATAGCGATGTTTAAAGGAAAATCAACAATGCACACTTTAACATTTGTGTGAATAACTGCAAAATCACTTCTGTGAAATAACAATGTTCAGGAAGTCATAAAGTCATGAACAGTTTCCTTTATATTGATATTATATCACCATTCCTACAAAGCAAACAATAAATGTCAGCTTCAAGTGAAAATTCATCTGTAAGTTACTTAGAGTGATGGCAAGTTCGGAGAAGCCGTGAGCGGAAATAATATTATTGGAAGTTATAATATTCTTTAAAGGGACACTGTCGGTAACTAGTATATACTGAACATAAGCAATTAACTGATTCTATTCAGTGAAATGTATACCGTATTTATTTGTTTATTTTTATTTTTTTATATGGGATACAGTTCAGAGAAAATACACTTGCCTGAGTAGCTTGACTTGAGATCTAGTTTAGAAAATACTTTAGAGGTATAAAAAAATTATGTCTCAAATAAACACCCCTTTTATAAAATGAAATGTCACAGGGGTATATAAATGGAGGTATACTGTACATGGAAACATGAGATAGACCCAAATAAGTAGGCAGTAATAAAATTGTTAAGAGAAAAAAGATTTGTTTTTTGTTTGTAAACATTGATGGGACCGCAATATTTACATTTCAGTTGCTCAGGTGAATCCATTAGCAAGATAAGCACATGAAGTTTTGATTACAGTAGGTCTTACATCACATAACTGTCCAGTGTAGCATTACAGTAGGTCTTACATCACATAACTGCCCAGTGTAGCATTACAGTAGGTCTTACATCACATAACTGTCCAGTGTAGCATTACAGTAGGTCTTACATCACATAACTGCCCAGTGTAGCATAACAGTAGGTCTTACATCACATAACTGTCCAGTGTAGCATTACAGTAGGTCTTACATCACATAACTGTCCAGTGTAGCATTACAGTAGGTCTTACATCACATAACTGTCCAGTGTAGCATTACAGTAGGTCTTACATCACATAACTGCCCAGTGTAGCATTACAGTAGGTCTTACATCACATAACTGTCCAGTGTAGCATTACAGTAGGTCTTACATCACATAACTGTCCAGTGTAGCATAACAGTAGGTCTTACATCACATAACTGTCCAGTGTAGCATTACAGTAGGTCTTACATCACATAACTGTCCAGTGTAGCATTACAGTAGGTCTTACATCACATAACTGTCCAGTGTAGCATTACAGTAGGTCTTACATCACATAACTGTCCAGTGTAGCATTACAGTAGGTCTTACATCACATAACTGTCCAGTGTAGCATTACATTCATACTGTCCAGTGTAGCTTACAGTAGGCTACATCACATAACTGCCCAGTGTAGCATTACAGTAGGTCTTACATTACATAACTGTCCAGTGTAGCATTACAGTAGGTCTTGCATCACATAACTGTCCAGTGTAGCATTACATTACATCACATAACTGTCCAGTGTAGCATTACAGTAGGTCTTACATCACATAACTGTCCAGTGTAGTATTACAGTAGGTCTTACATCACATAACTGTCCAGTGTAGTATTACAGTAGGTCTTACATCACATAACTGTCCAGTGTAGCATTACAGTAGGTCTTACATCACATAACTGCCCAGTGTAGCATTACAGTAGGTCTTACATCACATAACTGTCCAGTGTAGCATTACAGTAGGTCTTACATCACATATCTGTCCAGTGTAGCATTACAGTAGGTCTTACATCACATAACTGCCCAGTGTAGTATTACAGTAGGTCCTACATCACATAACTGTCCAGTGTAGCATTACATTACATCACATAACTGTCCAGTGCAGCTCAATCTCTTATCCACAAGTGTAAGTGGGGACTTGGAGTTCAATCCAACATAAAACAAAAACTACTTAACGCAGCACTTTATTTAATACTATAAGGAAGCTCATGCTCAAATTTGTTTAGCTAGGACATTGTTTGTTTGTTTGTAGGGTGTTTTACCTCATTTTCAAACATGTAAGTTATGCAATGTATATGACAGTCGATTTTATTTGTGGTGGTGCAGACACCCACTTTTCTGGGTAGAACCAGTACTGTACACCTTCCGCATCAGTAAGAATCGACACATCCTAACTTACAGCGGTGAGAGGCGAGAGGTTTACAACGCAACGTTGTTAACCCCTCGGCCATGGATGAGCTAGGGCAAGAATGAAAGAATGACATGGGGCGCCGGCGCGATTACATAAGCCAACTTATACTTCGAACAGTCGAGCTAATGACTGTGTAAACTTGAGGTGGAGTGGGACATGACGCATAGTGTTAACCTAATTTCTTATTCTTCGAACAGTCGAGCTAAAATGTATGCCACATGTAACAGTATATATTACAATTCGCGGCATGAAATTTCTGTAGGCAACATCTTACCTTTGCTTTACAAACGTATGGCTGTTTATATGCATAATCAATGTGTCTCTTGATCAGGACGATTGCATATAATGTTACAGTTGTGCGTTTCACTGCTGGCAGGGATTGCAGTATTTCCTTCACATCCTGTATTAAACACACCTGACATTTATGCAAATATGCAAATTACTGCGACTCTATTGTGCTGTTGGCATCTAAATTGTGATCTTGAAGTGAGAGGAATGCATAAATTATATAATTATTTGGTGTTTAAAGATGTTCTAATTCTTTGAAAATTATGAGTTTTTAATCCTTTTTTATCAATCTTTCAGCTACATGTATGTCACGAGTGTCCACTTATAGCAGTTAGCACACTGCTCAACTTTATAGTGCTTGAATACCATGCCATAGACACACAACGGGATACCCAACCAACACAAGACATGATACCCCAGTCATATTATACTGACACCGGGCCGACCATTCCTATCACTACCCTACCACAACAGGATACCCAACCAACACAAGACATGATACCCCAGTCACATTATACTGACACCGGGCCAACCATTCCAATCACTACCCTACCACAAAAGGATACCCAACCAACACAAGACATGATACCCCAGTCACATTATACTGACACCGGGCCAACCATTCCAATCACTACCCTACCACAAAAGGATACCCAACCAACACAAGACATGATACCCCAGTCACATTATACTGACACCGGGCCAACCATTCCAATCACTACCCTACCACAACAGGATACCCAACCAACACAAGACATGATACCCCAGTCACATTATACTGACACCGGGCCAACCATTCCTATCACTCCAGTCCTAGTAACACCCTTTATATACTGAACAGCAAGCAAAGGAGTTGGTACCACTTTTATCAAGTCTTTGGTGTGACCCAGCCGGGTATCGAACCCATGACCTCCCGCATGCATGGCAGATCAGGGATTTTTCTAGGCCCAATTTGGGGTCAAATTCGGCCCCATCCCATTCCAAAATATGGATCCCATATTTTTCCCAAAAAAGCAAAATAAATAAATATTTTCCTAAAATATCAAAAAATTGAGTCCTATTTGACAATGTATTTGTTGCAGACTTTTATAAGAACTTCATTTCGAAACTATTCCAAACACTTTTACAGCCTTACTATGTAATATAGTAGGATTATTATTTTTCCCAATTTTCCCAATTTGTAGATTTCACGCACATTTTTCCCAATTCAAAAGGCCCCTGGCCCCACTCTCAAAAATGCAGAAAAATCCCTGCAGAATTGTTGCAGTTACTGTTGTAATGAGGGGAACAATCATATCTGAGAACAAAGGGAAACGGGGAATGGAAAAGTAACATTTCATTTGAAAAAAGTTTAATTTGTGATTTACGACTGCACACTAATTATTAATGATGGTTATATGACAAAATGATCAGTTTTCAGGTCAAGCCAAATCGTTGGAATAGCCCTCAGGAAACATACATGTATATAGTTTCATAGCAGTTGGAAATTAAGTCTTGCGAGAAGATGAGCTACGCCAACTTCACACAAAAAAGATTTACTAATACCTTTATTACTTCAGAAAAACAAATCTATTGTTAAAATCCAAAACACACTGAAACTGAACACCCAAAAAATCTCTTCTCTTCAAAATAACTTCCACCACTTCTGAACCTTGTCGTCTGCTTATATAACTTCCCTGTTCCAGGTCAAGTTTAAAGTTTAGCGATATACATGTAGCAAGTTTTGCCCCTTACTTCCTTTTACTGAGCACTCTATCCTTGAGCCCGCTGTGTTTGACGAGTCACATGCCACATTTTGATTATCTTTGCCTGCTCATGCTATATATATATCTGTTGAAACATATCCATTTAAAATAAAAATCTGACTAAGAAATTAAATCCCAAAGAAAAATTCCCCTTTTTAAATTTATCCTTATTTACGACTTTTATTTAAGTGTCACACTGACTTGGATCTATATATGACTCCAGAATTGAATTCATCAGTTTATTACTTCGTACCAGTTTGACATTTCTTAAATGGACACATGGCAATCTTGAAAGCGTTAACGGTTGATTGAATGATGTTTTACGTCATTTTCAGCACATTTTAGGCTATATATGACAGTTGTGTTTTCAGTGGTGGCGGCAGCCCACACTATATCAAGCATCATTATCACCTTGATTTGTTAATAAGTTTAATTTTTGCTTTAAAACAGCTTGCATATTATATTTAAATTCAAGGTAATAACATTAGGAGTTGGCAATATTTGTCTCGGCCAGCTAGACTGTATCATGCATATGTGTAACTTGCAGATATCGGTCTGGGCAGATTAGGCCAATTAAAGCGCCCACTAGCGACTAGCACTATGTATTCGCACGTTTTTTTCATGCGCATAAATTCGACGTTTGCGTGACGTCATGTTGTAAATAAATGTACAACGTCAGTTGTTGATGTTAAATTAAAGTTCTTAAAAATATGTTTTCTGAAAGTCTCGTTGAATATCTCAAAATCTCGCCAAAATCGCTCAAAACGTTACGGCGAATTAAAACGTCCTATTTTCCCCAGGCCCTGGTTCTGGATCCGTGAAGCATAGCGTAAGGAAGAAATCAGAAGTGGGCCGGGTGACCAAGGCTATATTGATACAAGATAATCAACAATTACTACTAACTGTTTGTTTGTATGGTGTTTTACGTCATTTTCAACACATGTAAGGTTATATATGACAGTCTTTTATTCTGTGGTGGAGGCAGACCACCCAATTTTCCTGGGTAGAACCACTACAGTACACCTCCTGTCATCTGTAAGAATCAACACTTATTCCACCCTAACAATTACTACTATGAAAAAACAATTTCCTTTGATTGAACTAAACAAATAACTAATAATTATGATTTAAAAAATGCAGAAAAACAAACGGGACACTGAAAGATGCCCTGTACTTTTAAATACATGTCTCGTTTTAATGGGATGACAGTAGGGTAAGAGTGAGGTTTGGTGCACCCTAGAACCTGGTTTAAACCCCCGGCCTTTTTTGCCACTGACTATTCCAAGGTGGTAGCCCTATTGTCAACCCCTTTATGTTTGTGATGTCGTGTCTTGCCTTTCATTCATCTTTCTAATTATTGTTTGTTTCTGTGCGTAATTTTGGTTGACTGTGGTCCTTGAATGTTAGATTTCCTGTTCAACTTTTATATCTACTTTTATACTACTAGATTTGTTATAGCCCCTTCTCTTGTGTGCAGTACACAAATAATTATGTGTTATTGTAAGAGCATGCAACCTGCATATAATTATCCTTTTCAGAAATATTTGGAGAATGGATAATGGAATCTCTGCCAAATATTACACTGTTCCTGTGAATAACTTCTAAGTTAATTATATACCATGTTTATATATTGTGCGCTTCAGAGAAGGATCTTTTCCAAAGCCTTGACAAGGTTATATCAGATAATACACTATATAGATATTTTTGAGGGAAAAAAAAGTCTACCCTATTTTTTTAGAGCTTGCAATAGGAAACACACTTTTTTTTCCCCTTCAACTTTTTAGAATTGGCGTCTTCTTCCCGTATTCTTAAAGTAGTTTTATATATTTTGTGTTGTCATTTTAATTAATTCTGCATTTACAGCATTTGACATTTTGATAAAGTTATATTTAATATGAATAATATTAGGCGGAGTACAGTACATCAACAAGTCATGCGTTTCATTTTCTTGTTATTTACCACAGTAACTAAGGACAGCTCATTAGTATTATTTTTTTGGCATTAGCACAAGATAATAATGTTTTTGTTGACAAAATAATAATTTTGAAATGTATAATATGGTACATTTATAGAAGACGACATGTTTACCCCAAAGTATTAGCATTTGCTATACACACAAGTTTAATTAACGCATAACTCAAGACAAACAGTTATATGTGGAAATGAATGCTAAATTCTCCTTCTGAATCTGATCCGCAAAAACATGTTTTGGTAAATTTTCATATTTTAGGGGTGTGCATCAGCTGCGTCCACTGAATCTGAACATGCAGACGCTTAATAAAAATTCCTGATGATCATGCAGTTTGCTCTCCGAAAAGAAAACTGTGTCTGCATGACTCTCTTTTGATACCAGAGGACCCCGGTTCAAGCCTCACAATTGCCAGATGTGTTCTTGGACATAAACCGGGCAGTCCTGCTTAGCAAAGTTTATCCCCATTGCATGTTAAAGAACCATAGGAATCTATTTGCTAGTAAGAGTAGGGCAGATTCCCGAATTCCTGTGTATCCTTCCCCTCTCTCTGGGGAGGCTCAAAACAACTTATGTGTTGATGAGCCATTAAATAACATCCAGTTAGTTTAAACTTATTTGTTTTACATCGACTGTAATGAAAGCTCTTTGAACTTATTTGAATCACTCTCGATGTCTTCCTGGGTAGAACCAGTACTAAGCAATGCAGAAAAAGTGTCTTGCTCAGGGACACAACGCATATGGCAATGACGGGAATTGAACCCACGACTTTTGGATCATGGGTCCAACATTCAGTTCAATTCTATATAGTCAGCAGTCAATATTAATTATTGTAGACTGGTTCTAAATAGTCATTAATCAGTTATAATTATTATTAAAATATGGTTCGAGACATTCAACAGTGCCCAGTTATAACTGTAGTATACCGTTGTCTAGATTGTCAATATTCTCTAGTTATATCTTGATATCCCCTTTAACTAAATTATAAAGCTTAAATAATAAAATAAACAAAGTGTTTGGCCTTGATAAAGTCAAAATCAGATAAAGTGTCGTTATTGATTGCATAGCTGTTCAAATAATGTCCTGTTTGGTATAGACGACGAGCGTTTGGGGTTCTCCCTTAAAACAGTTTGAAACCTTGACCTCATTTGGTGCAATTTCTTAAATTTTGAATGTAACTAAATGCAGAATGAAAAGTATTTAAGATTAACATTTAAGTCACAAATTCAGCGAGTTGAATTAGGTTTTACCGCAAAAACTAAAAGGTTATATCGCGCCAACAGGAATGAACATTCCAAATTCAATGAAAAATTTAACAGGAAGTTAAATCATATGAGATATTACATGTATATAACATCTAAACTGGTTAATTTAAACAAGAGGTCAATGACCTTGAAGCTCTACTGATAGATTTTTGATAGCTAGATCAGCATTCCTGTGAAGTTTCATGAAAATCCGTCGAAGTAGTTTCAGAGGAGTAGTTGCTACAAGTTTTCATTATATAACTCTATGTAAACAAACTTTGGGCCATCAATAAAAATATGTTTGTTTGCCGTGCTCCGACCGACTCACCCGATTCGGCCGCGACTCAATTTTTTTTAATGACCTCGGGCCGAAAAATATTTTCCAAACAAAAAAAAAAATAAAAAAATAATAATAATTTTTTATTCAAATGATAATTTTATTAGCCAGAGTTGTTAAGCATCTAAAATGGATTGCAAAGGTTATCAAAAAGTTGCCTTAGTACAAAAATGGCATAATATATGCGAACAATATATATATAAAAAAAATATCTAAAAATAAAACTTTTTCCTACCTTAAATACACATGAATAAAATAATTTGTGCACGTCCTTGTGTTTAGTTTTAATAACCTATGCCCTAACATCGTACTAGGGCCTTTATAGTGTTGTAGATTGGATAAGCTTTTGATGTAAAAAAAAAAAAAAAAAAAAAAATCCCTACCTACCTACCCACCCTCAAAATTCTGGGTAGGAGCACAGCAAACAAACAATTTTTTATTGATGGCCAAGATGGCCGCTGGCATGCATGTTTACAGTTGAATCAAAATAATTTTCGACAAGGAACAACATCATCTCATACTGATCATTTTAGGAAAAGACGCATTTCAATATCACTTATAGTTTTCAAGAAGTAGTCGCTACAAACTTGTTTTTTGAAAATCTATTTTTAGCCGTGGTGGCCATCTTGAATTTCCGGTTGACCTGAAGTTTTGCTAGGATCAATTAGATATTAAGAGCAACATTCCTGTGAAGTTTCATGAAAATCCGTCAAGTAGTTTCAGAGGAGTAGTCGCTACAAGTTTTCATTATATAACTCTATGTAAACAAAGATGGCCGCTGGCAGCCATGTTTAACGTCGAATCAAAATAATTTTCGACAAGGATCAACACCATGTCATACTGATCATTTTAGGAAAAGACGCATATCAATATCACTTATAGTTTTCAAGAAGTAGTCGCTACAAACTTGTTTTTTGAAAAATTTTGCTAAGACCTAGACTTCATGGGCAACATTTCTGTAAAGTTTCATGAAAATACATTCAGTAGTTTCAGAGGAGTACCGGTAGTCTCTACCAAAAAAGTTGACAGACGGACGGACGACGGACACCGCACCACGGCATAAGCTCTGCTGATCTCTGATCAGTAGAGCTAAAAAAGAAGAATGAAAAACTGAAAACTTACTTGCAGAACATGTACTATTGCCCATTTAGAAAAATATCCTTCAGTCACATATATATTGAATGAAAGCAAACTATTCAAACTATTCGAAACCACACCTCTAATTACCAAACTTGTGATTAGCAGGTTAATTACGTTTTCCTCTTCTGTTATTTAAACCTATGGCTCGCAATTCATCAGAGGAGTCCACCAGAAGTAGAACATTCACATTATTTCATGTCAGGTGCATCAATAGATTTCACTGTAACATTCAGAAGAAATGTAATTTAAAACCACTCAAAATTAGTTAAGTAACTTTTAAATTCACCTAAAGGGACTAGCAGCAATCTTGAGATGTTTGTCAACTGTTAGCGGTGTTATTGTTTTGGCTGTTTTTATAGCCGTTATTGGGTCATATTCCCAATGACAAAACATATCTGTTTTTCCCAATTTTGATACTTAAATTCCCAGCTGAAGTTTTTTTAAAAAAACATGTCTAGCTAATGAAATTCCATGCTTCATTATAGCGAACGGTAAACAAATTGCAAACAGTCTTAAAAAAGATACAATTGTGAAATGAATGTTTTGTAAACTGTATTTTTCACAATGTTATGAAATATCGCGCACGACATGTAATTCCCAATTGTGACAGTATGGGTTATGTTCCCAAAATATAGAAGAAAAACATCGAACATAGTGACAGGAGTGAAACTATTATAACCTGAAAAATTAGTTCTTGTCCGTTATAATAATGCTCTTTATTTTATGATATGCAATGATATACTGTATTTTATCAGTGAAATAAAAGTGTTATTCCACACTGTGGAATATAAAGTTTTATTTCACCAGGGGCACAGACTAACTCTATTTAGCTAGGAGCCAGCCCAGGGCCCCTGACTTAGACTTTTTAGGGGTCCAGCCCAAAAGTTAGGGGCCCAACAAATTATTATTTTATTTTACCACTTTGGTGCATAATTTATGAACAATTACATGCCATTACTCCGTGTTTATTAAATATTATAAACAACATTACTGATCATTACAAGTCCAAGTTATCTATTTAATTATAAATAGTATTGTTAATGAGTTTTGTTATAAATTATCACAACTAGAATATGTAAACTATTGTAATAAAAGATTAAAAAATATTAGATATTATTAAATTAATGTTTCATTTTGTTATAAATATGTTATGTTGACATACAGTTTTAAAATTAATGTATGAGACCTTTTCTATCAACATGATTCTCTGCCATATAATTATTATTGATGATTTCTAAAAGCACCGCATTTTATTAATCAAAAGCGCCGCGTTTTAGAATATCCAAAAAACGGAAGTGAAACCTAATTTAAATTTCCCCTTCAAATTATAACACGAATTTATGATCATGTGTAAAATAAACACTACCATGTCTGTTTTAATGTTGATTTTATACCAGCAAATGTTACTTGTACTCTTGCACATCTAATTTTACATTGACATTCGAAGCGCAGAGTACCGTAACATGCAGTTTTGTGGGAAACCGTACATCGCAACATCTCGAACATTGTCTTGTTTCCGCAGTGGAAAAATAAAAACAAACGACGTTTGTTTCGTTATTATTTTGTTAAGGGTTTGTCTATTTCAGCCAAAAGTACGTAGTTCACGGGACCAAAGCAAAATCTGCGGGGTAAAATCCTCGAACTTAAATGTTTGTGTTGAACGATTACCCTTTTTCCATTTTTTGGATTGAATATTTTTGGTCGCCACATGGGTGCGTGAAAGTCAAATTTTGGTCGCTCAGACCATTTTTTACTCGCCATTGGCGACTGTGCGAGTGCTAATTTGTGCCCCAGTTCACAGTAGCTGCCGGGACTACTTTTGTTGTTCTACCATAGTTTCCCTAAATAAAAAATTGTAAAATCATAAAATAAAAAGAAAATTTGTTGTTTTGTCGTGAATAACATATTTGATTTCATCTCGATTTATATTTCACTCATGCTTCGCATTCGTGAAAATATCAAGTGTTCTCACTTCTCGATGAAATAAAATATGTTATTCACTCCAAAACAACAAATATCCTCTATTTTCTTGATAAGCTTCTTCAAGTTTAATTTTAAAGTGATCAAGTATGTCAGTTTTACTTAATGGTATTTATCTATGTTTACATATTTACCTTTTTTTTACATATATTATATAAACATTTTTGAACTGAACTGGATTTTATGGCGCACCAACACAAAAAAAGATTATAATAAAATAAACAACAAAATCGGTAGAACCGATGGATGCTCCACGAAAAGTATCCTCGACTTATCATATGGCCTTGTATCACCCGGCACTTTTCAATTTGTAGTTCCATTAATAGTTTATGCTCCAGATAAAAAATCTAAGTATAAAATTACCAAGTGCAATAACTCTAATTTGAATGACGACAGAGTTTTGTTCTTGCACTCTGCACTTCATCTCATTGCCCTCTATCATTGTGTGAAGTTTCATTGCAGTCCCATCAGTAGTTTTGAAGATATTTGTTTGTTTGTTTGCATGGTGTTTTACGTCATTTTCAACACATGTATGTTATATATGACGGTCGATTTTTTTTTTTGTCGTGGAGGCAGACCACCCACTTTTCCAGGGTAGAACCAGTAGTGTACATCTCCCGCCATCCGTAAAAACAGACACTTCCTCACTTACAAGTCCAGCTCCCAGTGGGATTTGAACCCGCAGCGGTGAGAGCCATGCTCTGGACACAAATTCTAAGTATAAAATTACAAAGGGCAATAACTCTAATTTGAATGATGACAGAGTTACGGTTCTTGCACTCTGCACTTCCTCTCATTGCCTTCTATCATTGTGTGAAGTTTCATTGCAGTTCCATCAATAGTTTGAAGATATGCTCCAGACAAGAAAGTGTGCTTCGGGGAGCATAAAAATAAAATGGCACCAAACAGGAATGAAGATACCAGGCTCATCCTCCATTTACATTGAGATATGGAAAATGGGCCTAGAACCTTCTAACCTGCAGAAAGTCCTGCAGAGTTGTTGTCTAAAAGACTAGAAATGTGTCCATGACACATATGCCCCCAAATGAAAACAATTAGTGTAAAACGTAAAATTTTTGCGAAAAAGGGGCCATAACTCTGGTAATACTGGGCCGATTTTGATGCCGAATTGATATGCACATTTTGATATCATATGTCAGCATCCTGTAAAGTTTTAAAAAACGGAGGAAAACTGTGGGAGGAGATAGACACACAAGATATTTTAATGTAAATTTGACGAAAAAAGGGCCATAAGTCCGGTAAAACTAGGCTGATTTTGACGCTGAAACAATATGCAAATCTTGACATCATAGGTAAGCATCCAGTAAAGTTTTGAAACAATCGGTTGAAAAGTGGGAGGAGATAGACATACAAGTTATTTTGACGTAAAATTTGACGAAAAGTGCCACAACTCCGGTAATTGTAATAACTAGGTCGATTTTGATGCCGAAACGATATGCACATCTTGACATCATAGGTAAGAATCCTGTAAAGTTTCGAAGCAACTGGCTTAAAAGTGTGGGAGGAGATAGACACACAAACTTGTCGGGACGGACGGACGGAAGGAAGGACAGATGGACGGACATGGCTAATGCTATATGCCCCCTCATCATTCGGTGGTGGGGGCATAAAAACTCCTTTTAAGAAACACATTCTCATGTTTTCACATGCAGGATCATGATGACCTTTAATGAGCATGAAAAAATGAACATGAAGGGTGGGTGGGTGGGTTGGTGGTGTGCGCATCAATAATACTAGTACTCAACTACGTGTATTAGCAAAATACTAAATTGACTTGGATATGAATTAGTTTAAGGGGCTACATATCAGGCTTATTGAGGGTCTAGAGGTCTGATTTCATTAACAAATGATATTTTCTTTTCAAATGGGTCGAAACATAATGAATGAGCCTAAAAATCACCACTAATTTACACAGAAATTAATTTTGCAAATTGTAGTTTGTGCTACTAGATTACGCACCAAGGTTAAATTAAGCATTTTATGCTCGATTCCATTCAAAACACTTTAACATGAACAACCTGGTGCTAACACCATATTTTGATTGAAATGATATTTCTATCATGAACCTTTTTTTTCTTTAAATGTTAGTTTCTTCTAAAAAAAGCCTGATATATCCCCTTTTACTATGCATAATTATACAGTTATGATAGACAATTATTAACAAAACAAGCATACATATACATGAACATGTACATACATGTATAACACGTACCACTAATTAAGATTGAAGGATATCCCTTTAAAGGATTTATATCAGAATAATTATATATATACATGTACAGTATGTAATTTCAACTGTATTTATTGTGTGATAATTTTAGTGTATAAAACATAGGCCTACTGTTCAATATGGTTTTATATTTCAATATGTTAAACTATGCATATTAAGTTGCATATATATATATACATGTATATCCTCATAAATAAATTATTTCAATTACCGGTAGGCTAATGTGTTTAGTCTAGTATTTATATCAATAATCTTCAATTCGGTTTCATATTCCAATATGTAAATTATACACTGAAATTACTACTTTAAGATTACTGAGGTCCTCTCGTGGGGTGCCAGGGTTGGTGGGGTCCATGTTCTCTTGTTCCCTGAATGTTTTTATGGTGTAGGTGGTGGTGGTGGTGGTGTGTGTGAGTGGGGGGTGGGGATGGGTTTAGGATTTCCATATATCCTTGTTCCCAAAATTATGACCCAATGTTCCCTTGTACCCCAAAACTTATTTTGCTTTGTTCTCCCAAAATTATTTTCCAATGTTCCCTTGGTCCCTATTAAAAAGTATGTCCAATGTTCCCTTAACCCCCAAAAACATTTGTAAATGTTAGCCAAAATTAATTCTGATGAATTAACAAACCATTTGGCCTACAATAAGTATAGTTACATCTTACACAGCACTGTTATCACGATTTGTTTTTGAAAGTTTCGGTGTTTCTTTTTATATTAAACCCACATGTAAATGTTATTTACTTTAAACTCATGTTCCTTTGTTCCCTAAACATATGCCATTTTTTCTTGTTCCCTGAAAATAACAGACATTCCCTTGTTCCCCACAAATAAATAGTCATGTTCACTTGTTTCACAAAACTCCTGGGAGGCTCATCATTTGGACAAATCTGTGACAATACTTATTACAGGAAGCACACTAATTACAAGAAGCAATATAGAGTTTAATTAACATTGTTGAAGTGATACGGGAAATAATTCCCGAGTGAGAAAGATTCTTGCGATATAGAAACGAGTGCGTTTTCGCACGAGTTTCTATATCGCAAGAATATTTCTTACGATTTTCCGTATCACGACAAAAATGTTAATTAAACTATATAATATATATTCTGTGATGAATTTCTTTCCAATCGTCTTTTGACACAAGTATTCCTTCTTCTGTCACTCCTTTGGCGACAGCGCGGAGTAATATTATGACGTCAATTCGTGATGTAATATCGTGACGTCTATCGTTTAGTTCATAACATTTGGCTACTGTGCTATCTTGCGCACTAGGCGAGATAGCACAGTAGAGGAAGGGATATGTTATAGATTTTCTCAAACTGGGAAATTTCTATAATTCATCACAGAATATATAATATAAATCTCTAACGCTATATGATAATTATTAATCCAATTAACAACAGAGCTCACTTGTTGGCACCTTGGTGTTGCGATCCTGGCATCGCAAGTTCAAACCCAACATTTTGGAAATACTTTGAAAAACGACCCACCTTACCAGTTATGACAAGCGAAGTCCACACGTACAAATACAGGTAAATGGACCTTCCTTTCGTAAAAAAGTCCCCTATTTTTGTCCAAGTATTAGACAGCCTAAGTGTGGGCCACTTTTCAAAACTCTTTAGAATCTTCTGTCTCTTTGCTATCATTTGAGCGCAATACAGTGGACCAGACTCTGTGTTGGAAAACTATACCCTTTCTTCCTGGACTGACAACTAAAGGGGCTCTCTGCTCCATTTTAGATGCATGGACGGACACAAGTTGACTCACCACAGTATATCCGCTTTTTTTTTTAATTGGAGTTTATAGTCGCACCAACAGCTAAGGTCATATGGCAGTTTCCATTGGTGGAGGAAGACCTAAGGTTCCCTTTTGAGCAATTTTCGGGAAGACACCTGGGTAGAACCACCGACGTTCTACAAGCCAGCTGGATAGCTTCCTCACATAAAGATTCCTAGGCCCCTGAGGGATCGACCCACAGCGGTGATTTCAAGACAGAGACTGTAACCACACGACCACAGATGCAGCCGCTTTTTATTCGAAAAGTGTGGATATAACAACATTTAAGGTATTTGAATATTGATTAATTTATGACTGTGACCTTGATAGATCTTGCAGTTAACCTACACACATATATACAGTGACACACATTGAAATGGTAAAACCCAGATAAAGTCATTAAGCGTTAAATGTACTTATTCTGACAATTACAAAATTAGGTCAACCCTGAAGGTATAGATGCTTTCAGACTTGCAACAATAAAGCTGGGTTTGAATTAAAATGTAACTCAAGAAAGTTAAAACATATTATACAAATATATTTCTTATACAAATACTTTCTTATACAATACATGTACAAATACTATGTAACAATACATCTTTATTTTGGTATTTTTGACATAGTCCGATATAAGACTGTTAGCCCTTAACCCGCTAAACATGACTATAATAGCCTTTGCGTCTATAATAAACCAGAGTAACTCGCAGGCTGATCAGGGTTTACAATGTCTGGCTGCTGATCAGTCATTTCCCCTCAAAACACCTCTTTGTCATGTAACCGGGTACAGGTAAATGGTGAATAATCGATTCCTAACCGTATGTCCTCGATAGCTCAGTGGTTAGAGACCTGGTACGGTAAACCAGAGACCCTGTGTTCGAGTCCCGGTTGAGGAACGATGTTTTCCACACCTGTTATGAGTTGGGCGCCAAATGTCACAGGGCTTGAAAAATGTGCAGCCAGACCGGGGCTCAAACCCGGGACTTTCGGACTACAGTTCTGATGCTCTACCGACTGAGCTAACCGGCCGAACAATGCAACATCAATCTACCCGTTAGGTATCCACAAGCCGTGACACACTCCCCCTAAAGTATCCACAAACCGTGACACACTCCCCCTAAAGACAGAGAATCATTTTGAATGTTTCTCGGAGTTTACTCAGTCACGGTCCCCCGTTGGGCGCCAAATGTCACAGGGCTAGAAAAATGTGCAGCCAGACAGGGGCTCGAACCCGGGACCTTCGGACTACCGTTCCGATGCTCTACCGACTGACCTAACCCGCCGGACAATGCAACATGATAATCTACCTGTTAGGTATCCACAAACCGTGACATGGAATGGTCTTAATTCATAGGAAGAACAGTCCATTATATATATGTAGCAGGGTAAGGGTAAAACATACTCTTTAAAGAGTAATGAATACTTCTAAATTTCAGGAAAAACTATTTCATGATTGATATAAGTGCTTTTGAGCATCAGACATAAACCTAGGCACATTATCTAGTAGAAGTCATTATGCAAGCGTGTTGCCAGGCAAATGCCTGCAGCCTGGGTCTTCCACAATATTTTGTTAAAGAGACACCACCCATAAGCAAAGCATACATTGAGCATAAGCAAATAACTGTCGGATTTTTATTCAGTGAAATGTGAAATGTATACATGGAAACATGAGCATAGACTGAAGAAGTATGTACCCCCAGGTCACTAGTCAGCTTTTAGGAGACTGGGGCCAGTGCCCTCAGAAAGGGGAATTTTGCATTGTTTTCATATCAAAGGGATATTTCAAAGAAACACAAATTAGTTTTTTTTTATTACACCAAGAAATGTACCATTCCAAATTACAAAAAGGATGCTGTTTTCCTATATTGGCATTAATTTGTTGTTTTTTTTAAGTGGGGAATTTCTCACAGGAAAAGGGGAAAATAAATACTGTTAAGGGAGGGGAATGGGGCCGAAAATGGCCAAACGAGTGTCCTGACCCTAGTAGTAATAAATTTTGATAATTTGATAGTTTAAATTTTATTTATTGTTTGTAAACATTCATGATTGCAATGTTGCTCTCGTGATAACCATTAGTGCATTAGGTTTTCATTACAGTATGTCTTGCATATGATCAGTGTAGCGGAAACACATTCGTCTTACCCGCAAGTGCAGTTTTAGTGTGGTCTAAATTTGTGTTTTATATGCAAAAAGTTATGGCTAATGCAGCTTCAAACTAATTTTTTTTTAAAAAGAAATATTGCTCGGTATATCTACACGTAAAAAACTAAAAAAAACACAGATGTTTATTGAACTATTTTGAAATGTCAAAATGTGTTCTAAAATGCAGTCTAGAAGGTGTGTTAAGACTTTGACATGTGAAACACCCTGGGGAGAACCCTGAATGTATGCATTTTGTTTCACCTTCTACTTCACACAGAGGAAACAAAAAATTATAAACCTGAAATAGTTAACTACCATCAATACCAATACCCTGTATATCAATTACCCTGCAGAGGAAATTATTTATGCAAAGTTGAGGTATTCCCCCACACAGAAAGTTTTCCTGGTAATTTCCTTGTAAATTCAATTTATATAATTAATTTAATTTATTCCTTGGCCTTTTTGTTAGTAACACTTGGTCTATGATTCAAATTTAAGTTTTAAATATAGGATAAATTAGTTTATTTATACATAGCTGACATAAAATAGTTGTAAAATCACATTGTTTTACCTTAAAATCTAAAATAAACAACGATATTAACATGTTCTAGATTATTTAAGCCATGATCTCCAAATTGAATGTGGGTTCCAATGCCTTGGGTTTTTAGAATGCCATCCATGCTTTAAACCTGCATAGTTTGCAGTTGCATTTGTTCCTGAGCGTCTCTGTGGCCGAGGGTTTAACGACGTTGCGTTGTAAACCTTCTCGCCTCTCACCGTTGCGGGTTCGAATCCCATAGGGAGCTTGACTTGTAAGTGAGAAAGTGTCGATTCTTACGAATGGTGGGAGGTGTACAATACTGGTTCTACCCAGAAAAAAATATTGATTAGGTTTTAGAACTGAGTTATTTTAACATACAAACTATGTAAAGTATGTCACTTAATTACCAAAAAATGGGAATTTTTTACACCAAAATTGGGGGAAAACAGAGGTTTTTGCAATTGGGAAGAGGCCGAATTTCGGCCCCTGTTAAATAGGTTAAAAAAGCCCTGCATACTTCGCATCTCGTTTGCAATAGCTCCACATCATTTTTAAATTTGAAAAATTAAAAATTTCAGCTGATATCTCAAAAGGCACATTTTGATCACCTCTTTTTATCTATCTTTTTAGGCTTTGTCTTATAATCACCACCATGAAATTACCTTCTTGACAAAGATAAATATGTCTACTATTCACTTTTTGTAATTATTAATGCCTAAATAACCCGTAGTCTCGTATCTCGTTTGCAATAGCTATACACTGTCACCATTTTTTATTTGGCGCAGAGTGGCGCCATCTTTGTTACACAGAACCGTCTGGTAAAATGTGCTTTTATACATGCAAACAAATACACGCTCTGTATCAGAGAACACAATGTGAATAAATAATACTTATGTTTACATTTCGCACCTTTATTGAGTTTGTAAGTGTAATAATTTATAAGAATTTGCTGTTTTCCACACACACACGCGAAACAACCGGCAGTAATCATTTTCACGCAGTAGTGAAACACATGCACGACAACATAAAATGGCAAAACAATTTGTTTCTCCTCCCTGTATACTTACTCCCTGTCACATAAGAACTTGGCATGCATGTATTTGATTGGCAGGAGAGAGCAATTTGCATTTAACTCGACCAGTTTCAAAGACAAAAACTACACAATTAAGCAGTTAGCAGTGCATTGATTTATATACCCTACAAACGGATAAGACGAACCACTGACATAAATAATAAGACAGATCAAGACCACAAGAGTGACAAGTTAGACCAGAGGTCTAATCTCTGTTAGCTATGTATTATCTAAATAATGTACGACAGACTGGGCTTTAAAAAGTGAGGGCAAATCTGTGTGAATATAGATATTGCTTGACAACCACATCAAGACAGTTCATGTTATTTACCTTTTTAAAAAGAAATTTGTATCAACCTCAGGTGTACAGCCGTGAAGTAATTAAAAGTCCAAGATACACACTCGATAATACTGTTTAGTTCCTTGAGGTTTATTGGTAAGACTTACTTCCGGGTCAATGGACGTCACATCCAAATAAGGAAATGGGTCAAAATATTTATATATTTCTACATTGATTATGTATTTTATATATTTCGAAAACTTAAACTCATGAAATGTAATTTATCTGTGGGTAATTGATGTAAAAACAAAAATACCCTTTTTACAGTTTAGCATGTCTCGCAAAGTTTACGAGAACTTGGCGAGATTATCAGAAAATTGTAAACAAACCGAAAGCTTTCTTGAAAAGGCTATGTTTTGTCTATTTTCTAACTGATATGAGAACAATACAACTGTAAAACATATCTATACCTGGTAGGTGCAAAAAAGAACAACACAGTTGCTATTGAAATTGATTACAATGCATACTATATAAAGTTTATTAAAAATCGAATAAACTTCGATACCGGCATTCGCCATTTGTTGTCGTCTGCAAAAAAGAGGTGTTATTATACCGGATAGGTGACACAATTCGGATAATGATTTTAATTAACACATCGGCGATTGAAGAATGAATGGCTACTGGTCGGAGATCACTTTCCGTCATTTATGTTAAAAATAAAAAAAAATCACATTGTCCGTCGTCGTCTGTCGTTCGTCACACTTTAACATGCAGCATTCTCGAGGTACCTGTAATCTCGACGTACCTTTTACTTTACATAGTTATCCGAGACTATGATGCGCAATGACAGACGATCAGCTGGTATTTACAGTCAAAAGGTTGATTAACTATTTTACGATCTAGAACAAAATAAAAATCGGAATAAATCTTAAGTTATTATTTATTGAAGTCATACCAATTGTTACGGCACTTGTTTCAGCCAAAGGGTTTTCAGCAATAACGTGAGCAATTCTAATATTACGTCCATAATTATATATAATTGGAACTGACATTTTCAGTGGTAAATAAACATACTTTAGTTTTGAAAATCGGAACTGACATTTTTAGTGGTAAATAAACATACAGTGCTTTGGGGTGTATAGAATCATTGGTAGTAAAGAATCAGTTCCTGTTTAAAATCAATTTTCTCAGCTCATATATTTTAGATTATTTTAAAACTTTCCAGGCTTGAAGATAATTCATATAAGCATACATTTATTCAACGGTAAAATTATTTGGGACATATTTCCATGCAAAATATATCACTACGTGCAACACCTCTCAGAAAAAATGATTCTATACTACCTGAATGAAGTGCGTTTATGAAACGAAAAATTCATACTGTCACAATAAACTCAGAAATAAATATTTGCTGTTTTAACAAATGTTAGGGACAAAAGTCAAAATGCAATCATCAATTAAGGTAACTTGTTGAATTTTGGCACTTGTTAAGGATAAAATGAAATTATGTAAATATTAGTGCAAAAACGCCTATTAAAAAATCACAGCTTCAGGACAATAATTTTAGAAATTTTGCTATCATACAACTTAAAAGGTAAATCTAAATCAGAAATTAAATAAACATTTTCCTTTCATTTTAAAATGAGACGTTTAACCCAAGTGATTCTATACCACCCAAAGCACTGTACTTCAGTTTTGAAAATTGGTTGAGAAATAAATATTTTACAGCCCAAATGATTTTTTGATGGGACGTTTCCCAATGTAAATTCCTTGTTAGAAGGATAGCAGAAAATTAGGAAATTTCAAATACCTTCACAGGGGCACAGACTGAACTCTATTGAGCTAGGAGCCAGCTGGGCCCATGACTTAGAATTTTTAGGGGCCCAGCCCAAAGTTAGGGGCCCAACAAAATATTATTTTATTTTACCACTCAGGTGCATAATTTATGAACAATTGCATGCCATTACTCCGTGTTTATTGAATATTATAAACAACACTACTGATCATTACAAGTCCAAGTTATCTATTTAATTATAAATAGTATTGTTAATGAGTTTTGTTATAAATGATCACAACTAGAATATGTAACTTATTGTAATAAAAGATTAAAAAAGATTAGATATTATTAAATTAATGTTTTATTTTGTTATAAATATTTTATGTTGACATACAGTTTTAAAATTAATGTAGAGACAACATGATTCTCAACATGATTCTCTGCCATATTATAATTATTATTGATGATTTTTAAAAGCAACACATTTTATTAATCAAAAGCGCCGCGTTTTAGAATATCCAAAACCGGAAGTGAAACCTAATTATTTCCCCTTCAAATTATAACACAAATTTATGATCATGTGTAAAATAAACACTACCATGTCTGTTTTAATGTTGATTTTATACCAGCAAATGTTACTTGTACTCTTGCACATCTATCACTTTCCTGACAAAGCGCATCTTAATGCCAGTGATTTGATGAGTAAGGAACTGGAGTAATTTTACATTGACATTCGAAGCGCAGAGTACCGTAACATGCAGTTTTGTGAGAAACCGTACATCGCAACATCTCGAACATTGTCTTGTTTCCGCAGTGGAAAAATAAGAACAAACGTTTGTGTCGTTATTATTTTGTTAAGGGTTTGTCTATTTCGGCCAAAAGTACGTAGTTCATGGGACCAAGTACGTAGTTCATGGGACCAAAGCAAAATCTGCGGGGTAAAATCCTCGAACTTAAATGTTTGTGTTGAATGATTACCCTTTTTCCATTTTTTGAATTGAATATTTTTGGTCGCCACATGGGCGCGTGAACGTCAAATTTTGGTCGCCCAGACCATTTTTTACTCGCCAATGGTGACTGGGCGAGTGCTAATTTGTGCCCCTGCTTCAGTTAGCCTTCATATTTTGCTATAAAACCTTCAGCATGTCTTAATTTATGGATATCCAACATTTTAAAACCATTTCGCGCATGAATATTTTATGTCTCAACCGACTTTTAAAAGTAAAGTATTTTTATTTACCACTAAATATGTGTGTTCCACTGATATGCAGATGAATTTTGTCTACAAAAAAGTCCAACAAACCTTTGGCCCCAAACAATACCTATTTTATCAATTTTTCGCTAAGTCAGCTTTCCAACCTCTGTTTAAAATGTTATAAATCGAGTTACAATCGTCCTACTTGCAGACTGTCGATGTCGACTAAATGTGTATTATGTTACTAAAAATTAGTGTTGGGAATCGGCTGAAAATTCATGATCGATCATCAGAATATTTAACCAGCTGATGATCGATCATTAATCGATTAAACATGGCTGCTATAAAAGACAAGTGTAAGCCTTTTTCCGACAATAATGAAGAAAAGAATCACATTTCAAGTATGTTCTGGTAATAAAGGAACTGAATGAAACTGACCAACATATATTTAAAAAAAAAGTTGTGATGCCCCCTATAAATGTGTGATTACTTGTTGCAAAATTACAACTAATTTTATTTTCTTGTATTTTTAGAAGAAGAGAATGAAATGAGCCATAATTTTCAACAACCGAGTAAAGTCGATCATGAAAAATTGTAATCGATTAATTAGAGCAAAGGCATAACTGATCGATGATCGATCGAATCGATAAATCGGAACAGTACTACTAAAAATAGAACTGTCAGTGCTCGCTGAAGAGCTCGTTCAAAAAAATACTATGGAAGTCAATTTGGGTCATATAAGTTACCTAAAATTAGTTGAAATACCAATTAAAAACGAATATATATTGTTTAAAAACATCACTGAATGTAAAAAATAAACCATGGAATCAAGGTAAGGTCTTCATTTTTTGGTAAACCATCATATAATTCATGGTTTTTAGGTGAAAAAAACAACATTTTCTTGGTAAGTATTGCCTGGATTTTTCTTATTTAAAATACATGTATATACGTTTGTGTGAAAAACTTTTATAGAATGCGATATTTTGACATATCAAACATTGATTTAACCTGTACAGAAAACAGTTTTGTTTTGTCACACACACATCATTAGCCTCTTTTCCAAAACTACCTCGAGTACTGGAGTCATTTTTTTTAACGAATCTAATTTTGACGGCCTCATAACATTTTGAACTTTTGAAATTGAAAAGATGTGAACTTTATTGGTAACTTTGCTGTTTTGATGCAACTGAATTGGATTATCGCTGGAGGAAAGTTGAGACAGGTAACAGGGCCGTCAAACTGTCGATTGTGCGTCCGGTAACCGGACGCATTCCCCCCTCCAAAAAGTATGTTTTTCCCCCCCATTTCAGACTCAATGATTATAATCAAAATTATTGCCACAAAAAATTCCCCCTTTCCTGTAAAAGCACGCTAAAATTCCCCCGTCCAAGGGTATGGGTCACAGTCCCCCAGAAAACAGATCAACGGCCCAGGGTAAGATGCGTGTTTGTGTTCATTTTGTATCGGCGATCGCTTAGACTATCGAGAACTGGTAATGCCAGTATCAGTGACCTATGTTCATGAAACTTCACACACATTTTCAACTTAACCTAAGGAATTTAGTTACACATGTCCAATAACTCTGACTTTCATTTCGGCAGAGTTATGCTCCTTTGTATGAAACCCCCTTTCATTCAACTTTAACCTGCAACCTTACCAAGCTCATAATTGGCAATAACTTGAAAAGTATTTGACCAATGTTCATGAAACTTCACACGCTTTATTGTTACCCATGACCAATGACTTCATTTCAGCAGAGTAATGCCCCTTTTCATAAAACTTTAACCTGCAACCTAACCAAGCTCATAACTGGCCATAACTTGAAAAGTATTTGACCTATGTTCTTGAAACTTCACACACATCTTCAGCTTGACTAATTAAAGAAGCCACAGATATATTGCTGCTATTGCACATGTTGTTAGGTCAAAGAAGGAACTGTATACAAATTGTATATTCATTCAGTGCATTACGTGGATGATCCCATTGATTCGACACTTATAAACACTCCTCCGACTAGGGAATGTAACAGGACCAATCGGGGAAATAGCTGATAAACTGTGAAAATATAGCTGTTAAATTAAGAACATTTTGTTTTGATGGAAAATCCGGAGATTGTAGACTTAAATCCGGAGATCCGGAGAGCGACTGAAAAATTCAGAGAATCCAGATTTTATCCGGAGATTTGACAGGCCTGACCTTTTCTACTTGGATGAAATAAAAAATCAGTGCACCATGGGACTTGCGGATTGCTTCTAAAATGCATTATATGATCTCTTAATGCTTCGTGCTAAATTTGATGTTTTTAATATTTAAAATGCTTGTTCCTATTTGAGCAATTAGAAATGTTGTTCAGGTTCACTTGTTGTCATTTTACTGTCTGATTGGCCAAAAAGGAACTCACATTTTGCAAAAGCATGAGGCCTTTTGCATAAAGCATTTTGCAAATATTAATAATAAATTTCGCATAAAGCATAATGCTATGCCTTTCAAAATATTTAATATATACCAGTATATATGCAGGGCTGTTTCTAATAGCTGGCAGCCGGCTATATTCGCTGTCTGTTTTGAATTTCAAGCTGGCTGTAACAATTTTGTTTTTAAATCAGTATCAAATATTATGGAATTACTCATCATCCGAAAGAATCATGAAATAACTAAAAATTCTAACCTTAATTAGCACTAAAAACAGGAAATTGCATGTAATTACTACGACCCTGTGCTTATCTGCGAGGGAGAATGCCCACGGACCCACTAACAACCTCTTTAGCTTTGCTCGATCACTAATGGTAGCCACCTGTCAAATCAAAGTAGTCACCTGTTTCAAAAAATAGAGACAGCCCTGATATGGAAATTGGCGCACCATGTGACTGCATGGCGACATGCTTTACATGTATGTATGTAGAATTTGCTTTAGGCCAAAAAAAAACAACCTGTGTTTCCGGTGGCCCGACCGACCTATTTTTAAGGGGCCGACCCTAAAACTTTTTATGAAAAAATAAAAAAATAAATAAATAAATTTGTTCTGAACAAAGATTTATCACAATATATCCACAGAGAAACTTTCAGTTGTATTATCAACTTGTATGGGGTTTATGAGATAAATACATGTAGAATCTCACAATATCTTGCTCCAAAAAAAAAATGCCTACCTACCTACCCTATTTTTTCAGAGCATGCAGTAGGAAACACCTATTTTTTTGTTGGCCTTATGTATGTAATGCTTGCTCATATTTAACAATCAAAAGCACTTGTAATAGCACTGAGTGGATTTAATGACATTTTATGTGATATGCTTAATGCTTCATGCAAAATGCTTTATTCATACTTCATACTGTAGTAGAAGCCAGTCTAAACCAACAGGTTTCTTAGGCCCTTTTTGATGTTGTTTTCCCAGTCTAGTTATGATTTATATCATAGTGAAGGACTTCCGGTTCCTTATTAGTTTTTTGGGTTGAATTTATTTGGATGATTTGCCCAATGTAAATTTAGCCTACTTTTAAAGGAATTGATGGTGGGTGCCTCAATCACAGTGTTAGAGAGTTTATTCCAAGATTCTACGACTCTGTAAGCAAATGAATATTTCCTAATATCAATTCTTGCTCTTTTTTTAAATAGTTTCTTGGAATTTCCCCTTGTTCCAAGCTCAGGGGCCTGAGTGAACAGTTTATTTTTGTCAACTGTATCGATATTATTTAAGATTTTATAAACCTGAATCACGTCAGCCCGCTCTCTTCTATACTCAAGGGTTGGTAGTCTAGCATAGTGAGTCTAGCATGGTATGAAAAGTTACTGAGGTTTTCCACCATCCTAGTCGCTCTTTTTTGGACATTTTCTTATGGCAATTATATCTTTTTTAGGTATGGAGACCAAACCACCGTAGCATATTCAAGGTGTGGTCTAACAAGGGACTTATATAAACACAGAAACATTTCTCTATCCATGTATGTAAAAGTTTTATATATTAGACCGAGGTTTCTATTGGCCTTAGATACTTTACCACTTATATGATAGGAGAACTTTAATTTTGAGTCAAATGTTACTCCCAGGTCTTTTTCATGTGTTACCTTGGTAATTTCTTCTATTTTATTCGAATTATCCTTGATGTAGAATACATCGGATTCTTCATCATTATTACCAATATGTAAGTGTTTGCACTTTTTGGCATTAAATATCATTTGCCATTTTTTAGCCCATTCACATGCAGTGAAGATACTGTCTTGTAAGTCTATCTCACGCTGTGGGCTATTTATGCATGTATACAGTTTAGTATCGTCAGCAAAAAGTTTGGCGGTGCAGGACATGGCGTCCGGGAGGTCATTGATGTAAATAAGAAACAAAACAGGCCCAAGAACACTGCCCTGGGGTACCCCGCTTGTGACATCCCTGAGTTCTGAGACCTGCCCATTGACCATCACCCTCTGTTTTCTATTTGTTAAAAAGTCCTCTATCCAGTCATAAAGTTTACCAGTTATTCCCATAGATTTAACCTTACTCATTAAGCTTTTATGGGGTACTTTGTCGAAAGCCGCTTTAAAATCCAGATAAATGACATCGACTTCTTGACCGCAGTCAATTGCCTCTGACCAGTCATCGAGACACTCCAATAACTGAGTAGCACAGGAGCAGCCCCGTCTGAAACCATGTTGGTGAATTGATAATAGTTGGTTCTCGATTAAATGGTCAACCATTTCCATTCGAACAATTTTTTCCATTATCCGACAGGATATCGGTGTAAGACTGATTGGTCGATAATTTTCCGGCTTAGCCTTTTTCCCTGATTTGAAGACTGCAGTCACATTGGCTGTTTTCCATATTTCTGGTAATTTTCCTTCATCCAATGATTTCTTGAAGAGATTTGTAAGTGGTGCAGTCAATATATTCGCACATTCTTTGAGTATTCGAGGGTGGAGATTATCTGGTCCTTGTGATTTAGAAGACTTTATTTGAAATAATAGTTTGTTGACAATTTCCTCTGTAATGTTGATATTTATTAATTTAAGCAAAATGCTTGTATGAATCATATTTGACCAACCAGAAGTGTTGTAAATGCGACTTGTTTTCAGTGTACCTACGATTCTCATTGGCCAGAAATGAACTCACATTTTGCCTGAAGCATACTATTTGATCGTTAATGAATTTGGGCACCAGAAAAGTTGAAAAAATTAATTGCCAAAAACAAATGTAAAAAATATTGAGTGTTTTGCCGCTATGAAATACATGTAATTTGCTTGCCGTGTTATCGTTCTTGTTTGTTGGAATGTAACTAGTAATTAAAAAAATTTGATGAATCATAGTTTAAAGCGTGAATACTAACCATGCTGTAATCATAACATCCGCAATATTATGTGTAACATGTGACCCATGTATACATGAAACTTGAAAATGTTTTAATCTGGAAAAATATTTTAATGTAGGTTGAATATATTTTAATGTAGGTTGAATGTGTGTGGAAGCTAGTGAATGGGCCATTCCATTAATCTCACTATCATAAGAGCCAAATTAAAGTACTATTCTGTCATCTCTAAAACAGTTACCAAATTTTAAAATTAAAAAAATAGCAATTTTAAATTCATTTCTTGAATAAATTAGTGCCCTATAATTTCATCTAATTTCAGGCAAAACAATATATTAAACTTTCCCAAATTCAACAATTTCACTCACAATTTCCCAGATAATGTAATACAAAAAGCAATGTGACTTATTAAAGCTCTGACACATCCATGTTTTTATTTATAGGCAGTGTTAACTCAGCTGTAGCACAGGTCTGTGATGGAGAATAAATCGGAAAACTCTGATGAATCAGCAGCTGTGGGCATTAATGTTGAAGTGGCAACTGTGGACAGTCATATTGATAATGATGAAGTAACAGCTGCTGTGGACAGTCCATAACATCTCAGGTGACTTTGCAGATGTGGACAGTTATAGTGACTCTGGTGAAGTGACATCTATGGACAGTAATAGTGATTCAGTTGAAGTTGCAACTGTGGACAGTAATAGTGATTCAGTTGAAGTGGCAGCTATGGACAGTGATGATTCTGTTGAAGTTGCAGCTATGGACAGTGATGATTCCATCAAAGTGGCAGATATGACAGTGATGATTCAGTTGAAGTGACATCTATGAACAGTAGTAGTGATTCAGTTAAAGTGGAAGCTATGGACAGTGATGATTCTGTTGAATTGGCAGCTATGGACAGTGATGATTCTGTCAAAGTGGCAGCTATGGACAGTAATAGTGACTGTGTTGAAGTGACAGCTGTGGACAGTTATAGTGACTCTGTCAAAGTGGAAGCTTTGGATAGTAATGGTGACTCTGTTATAGCGGCAGCTATGGACAGTAATAGTGACACTTTTGTAGTGGCAGCTATGTACGGTAATAGTGATTTTGTTGAAGAGACAGCTGTGGACAGATATAGTGACTCTGTCAAAGTGGAAGCTTTGGATAGTAATGGTGACCCTGTTATAGTGGCAGCTATGGACAGTAATAGTGACACTGTTGTAGTGGCAGCTATGGACATTAATAGTGACACTGTTGTAGTGGCAGCTATGGATGGTAATAGTGATTGTGTTGAAGAGACAGCTGTGGACAGTAATAGTGATTCTTTCAAAGTGGCAGCTGTGGACAGAAATGGTGACTCTGTCAAAGTGGAAGCTGTCGACAGTAATGAGGATTCTGGTGAAATTGCAGCTGTGGATAGTGATGGTGTTTTTTCACAACAGTCTACTAATCATGCAGATTCTCTATCTATTGTTGAACACATTCTGTGTTCACTTGTTGAAGAAGTTGAAAAACATGATGTGCCACAAACTGGAAAACATGATGAGGAAATGGATAACGTTCTTCAAGAACTAAAATGTTATGCTTTTACTAATGAAAACAACAACTCTGAAAACATTGTAAGTGAGGCTGACAAGTTTAAAATTGAGAAAGAAAAAAGGGTTATTGCAAATTTGTCTAAAATAGATGAAACAAACAATGACATAGAGAAAATTACTTGTTTAGTAATTGATGAAAACGAACACAATTTAGTAGAAACTAATCATAATATTTACAGAATAAATGAAAATGTTTTTGGTGGTGATACTGAAAGCAAGCTTCCAATGAAATCATGCCAAGATTTAGATTTAGCTCAGAATGTGTCGGACTGTGTATTGGAACCAACTGTTGAAGATAATACAGCCATGAAGTCTATCTTTGTTAATGCAATTGAACTAAAGGCATTACCAGAGGAAAAAAGAAGTGAAGATCTTCATGTTGATGTTGAAATCTGTGAGACTTGTACAGTTATAAGTAAAGAAAAGCAAGAAACTGTGCAGTTTTGCTCTCCCGTAGCTGTTTATTATGAATACACTGTTTTGAGTCAAGCATCCTCACAGAGCACCGAGAATCTGTCTGACATGGATTCTCTGTCTGACACAGATTCTGAAAAGTTACAACTACCACAGGGAAAACTCACCATTGATGAGAAAATCGCTGAAAATAAACAAAGTGATGAAGAAACAAATGAAACTAGCAAAACAAAGTCAGAATGTGAAAAAGATCCCGACAATGTACATGCCAACCTTTACATTATAACCCCAGGTGGTGACAGCTACAGTGCTTCATTGAATGCGAAACTTAAGGTCTCTGTAGCAGAGTCTGGCAGAAACATCACTGAAACTACCAGTGTGAAGATGCAATTAAAGACAGCAAATAACCAGTCAAAAACAGAAAACTTAAAAAATGTGAAATCTGTGGTTGAGTCAGTAAAGATGGAATGCGATGCTGAAAATAATTTGATGGAAATTTCAAAGAAAATGATAGAGGAGGATGTCACTTGTTCTCAGCTAGGGATTAATAAGCCATTGTCTGAATGTAAACATGACAAAATGTCAATGAAATTTCAAAACAGAAATGAAAAACTGCCCAGCTTTGAAGTAAAAGAATTTTTTAGGGAAGTTCCACTTCAGACAAGTACCACAAGTGAGGAAATGATTTATAGTAGTTCTCCTGATCTGTTTCTAGAAGTGAATGAAGTTATGAATGAAAACACTAATATGGTTGTAGACAGAGGTAATGAAAATAGTTTTGTTACAAGTGATGATGAAAAGAAAATCAAAGATGAAAATCTAGAGACATACGAAGAAATGAAAATCAGTAAAAACAAGATTATACAGGCTAATAGTCTAAGAAATGAAAGTCTAACTAAAGCATCTGAGAAAAATGAAATTATGCAAACGAGTGAACATAATGTACAACAACTGTTACACACTACCTACAGTTCACAAGAAGATTTGTTTCAAAACTCTGGAAATATAGAAGCATCGTCGGATTCTGATAAATCAGTCTTGCATTCTGATAAAGACATCTTTGACTCCAGTGAGATACAAACATCAGATGAAGTTAGAATGCCTACCAATGTTGCTAAAAGTCAAGTGGCATGGACGTCTGTCGAAGATTTACCCAGTGATAATGAGCTAAACAGTGACAGAAATCTAGAAGATGACAAAAGCAATTACGTAAATGATGTTGATGTAATAACTACTAATCTGGAAATCCTTCCTAATCATGCGGAAGAGAGTGTCACTACTCTTCAAGAAAAGAAGGACCGTGATGAATTGACAGACATAGCAAAAACAAGTGGAGAAAAGAGAGAAGATGCAAAACTAAGTCTAGAGAAATGTGAAAGTAATGAAAATACCATTGAATCGGCCAGTGATCTAATAAATAATTCAGACATGAATGCTGAGATTGTTACGAATGAAAATGATGAGAAAGCTAGCAGGGGAACTATTTTTACTACTTCTTCCGAAACTGAATGCTCCGAAAATATTAAAAAGAGGCAAAAGAACAGTCCATGTTTGAATGATATCCATGCAAAGAAGCAGAAAACTGAAGATGCCAGCATACATGGGAATAGGGGATCTATGAAGAGACCTTCTAAGGGCAATATTGAAGAAAAAAACTTCTCAAAAAGGCCTAAAATGTCAAGCAGTGATAAACTTTTCTCAGGAAGTGCTGAAATTGGAATTAATCCTAAATTATTAAAACTTTTAGCAGCAGAGAAATTATACTGTTTGGAGGAACAAGTTATTTGGGATAGTAATGACAAACATGAAGAAGTCATGTGCACAACAAATGCAATTGACCTGGATGGTAAACATTTGACATATTGCGTTTCAGTTGATACAACAGATGGTGGAATAAGGCGTGTATCAAGCAATTCTGAAGTACTAGCTGAAGCAAGTTGTGCTAAAGGGTTTATTTCAGATAATTCAAGCAACATTATTCAAGAAAATGAAAAGAACAGTTCCCCAACAGAGCAAATCTCCACTCACACAAAGAAGACTTCTGTCACTACTGAAGACACACACGCCAGTGATCATCAACAGTTAGAGGTAAAGGTTAAAGAAGATATAAACAAAATGCAGGAACTTGTCAGCAGTCCTGGCTTTATCACAGCAATGGAATATCTTTCGCAGAATTCACAAGGCAGCAGCACAGGCTTCATTATTGATGAATCAAGTAATGTGGACAATCTTTGTGATAGTCAGGGCTCTTCAGAAAGTATTCCTTTCCTTGGCGATGTTACGAGTTCTTTACACAGTCTGTGTGACAACAAGAAGCCAATGTTGCAGTATGAAATTGCTGAAGATGGGATTTCTAGAGAGTCGTTTGCTAAAGAAGTGTTACTTGTTGGTGCTTCCACACCTGGAACAACAAGTGCCTCTGCATGTGTAGAGACAACTGCTGGGACTGCCATTATAGAACAGGAAGAACAGATTGATATAGGTAAGGGTTTGGTGTTTAAATTATGCTGTTTTGTCTATTTTTTAGGTTTGTTACAGATCTAGGTAGACATGATTGTATATTCAATACTAGTAAATGCTATATATTTAGAAATGTTTCTAATTGAATTGGTATTATATTTTTGTCAAGCCTTTTCCAAAAAAAAAAGCTACTTGAGGTCTTAATGTGGTTGGGAACTAGAATCAAAGTGGGGTTACCCCCTCACTCACTACCATTGAGGAAGTTAAATGCGGGTCGTATTGGTGAGGAGACAATGCCCAACCCCAACACCTTAATTTAAATGTATTGCTTAGCAGTAGTGTGTCATGCTGTGTACACCATAGTTATTATTTATATATATGAATTACTTCTATCATCCCTAAATTTTTTGGCAAACAGTTTTCAATCAAATAAATGTTACAACTAATTTATTTGCAAATCAGAATATTTTACTACAATGCCAGTATACATAATTTACCTTTCTACCATCATTTTTACAGACACATTGGATGCCTATGTGGACAATGCTATCGATCAGATGGTTCCCAATGGGGATGGTTTCTTGGGCAGAGATACTGAGGAACCAGCTGATATGGATCAAGGAGGATCATTGTATGACCAAGATGGTTGGTAGAATATAGAAAGATGGAAACAATTAAATTAAACTGGGATTCAAACTCAGATCGCAATACTGAGAGGTCTGGAAGCTCTACCTGGTCAACAAAAAAGCTAGCTCTAGGGCAAGAAAGTAGTAACATGATTATATTTCCTATCTATTTACACATGCCTCATGCTGGGGCTTACTTAAAGTCACTTTCCTGCCAACAACAGCCAAATTTTACATGTGTACACCGTTTCTAAACCTACTGACAACAAGGTATTTATGTAACTTAAATATTTTGAAAAGCTAAACTCTATAGACACAGTAAAAACAGCTTTAAAGAGCCGCGCCAAACCCCATAACATGACCATCAAATTAAGAGTTACCAACTCATAATTCATTTTAGGCATAGCCGGTCATGTGTATTTTAAGAACCCATGGTTAAAACTATACTTTTTATCGGCATATATACATTATTATATATATATATATACCTGAACACCTGGATAGAGTTTGATAAACGGTTTTGTAGTGTAATTTTGCCATTATATGGTAGGTTAGTTTCTTACTTGTATATTTTGATTACATTTTGTAAATCCATATCATTTACAAGAAACTGACAGACTATATAATATTTTAGATGTGATAAAAGTCGTTTATTGACTACCTGAATATGTTTTGATGCTCTTCTACAAATGTTGAAGAGCAAACAGTATTATTCAATAATAGTGCATGTCCTCCATGTCATTTTCAGAAACACTACCAAAGCTGTATGCCTGTGATGCTGATCTTTGTGATGAGGCTGATGGACCTGTTTGTACACCAGTCAATAAAGCGGGTAAACATTCTGGTCAATATCTCCATAAGAAATCACACATAGAAATATTCCTTCACTGTCTTGTACAGTGCTCTAAGCATAGGAAGTAGGAGCTGTCTCTCAAAATGGTTTTCTCTTAATTTTTGTGTTTTCTGTATATCATGACAAACTCCAAGGGATGATGTCCGTCATTGCAGCAGCAATCAGGGGCATACCCAGACAATTTTGAAGTGGATTAGGGAGTGGGTGTCAGGGTCCAGGGGCGAAGCCCCAGTGTGGGGTTAGTGGGGTGAAGCCGCTGAAGGTGTACACATATAAGTGTAGCATTGAAGCTCATTGTTGCACGTCTTTGAACAATACTATAGATTTGAAGGGCTTGGTGATGTAGTGGTAGAGTGCTGACCTCATGTTCCAAAAGTTGCGCGGTTCGAGCCCTTCCCGGGAACGAATCCGATTGCCTCTCATTAACGGCACAAAGACTAAAGTATTGGTTTCTACCCAGAAAGCAGGCTTGAGAATGATTTACATTAGCTCTACAAACTTGTGAAACTTAAACAATGTTGTTTGATCGATCCATCATGTCAAGCGTCATGGTCTAGTGGTAGTTCCATCTATAAACAAAAGAGTAATTATTACAGCTGACAATATGGAACTGTCATCCTCTTGGAATTAATTTTTTCTCTCTCTCCTTCTCTATTGTTTTTTTCTCATTGTGTGTATGATTCTTTTGTGTATTTGTTTTGTAAATCATAGCTATGATTCACATGCTGTAAATAACATGTTGCTTATTTCCGTTTGGCCCATGTATAGGAACATTTGCTCCTACTGGGTGATTATAAGAAATAAATAAACTTATTTTGTTGAAGTTTGACGTTTTATTATTTTAATGACCGCCTGAATAAAGTCATCCAAAAAGTAAAAGTAACAAAAATACCAATCTTGCGAATAATGACATGAAATATTCGTTTGAAGTACGGCATAACCTTTGCTGTGCAAAACAAAATTTGTTGTGTTCCTGGATTAATTCGCTGCATTCATGTTAACATCATAAATGTTACAAGACGGTCTTCACACAGTGACGATTTGTACTTAACTGAGCATCCCCAATTCTAGTCTAATTTCCGAGCTTTCTTACTGGCAAATTTTGTAATTACATTTTCAAGGTCAATGTGCTCATGCCTGTAACTATGTACAGAAAGGCATTCAGATGACATGGTAGACCTCAGATAATTCTTCAATCAATGGATGACACTGAACAACCTTTCAGCACTGGCCGTGGATACTGGCATGGTTATAAGTACAACCAGGCAGGTATGGATGTCGGGGTAGAGGGCTTTGTTTGCCACGGCTATAGTGTTCTTTAGGTCAGAAGGCTAATCATCTTCTAGGGTCCATCTGACCTTCCATCGAGACACTTCAAGTTGGAAGCTCTCCCGATCACCGCTGAAGTCAGTACAGAAGGCATCAAAGACAATGTCCTCCTGTTGTGCAGTCAGCTGATGCTGTATACTGGGGATCAGGTACTTTGCAAGGAAGCGGTCGTGCTGTTAGCAGCCGATCCTCGAGCTCTGCCACGAGATCCTTGAGCTCTGCCACGAGATGCTCAAGGAATGGGTGGTACAGAGCACGCTTCCAGTAATCGGAGAAAGATTCAGTTGGGACGTTCCCACGATGTTGCTGGTGCTGAGCTGTTCTAGGCTTCGAAGGCTCGACCTCGTACGCTTCAGCCATTGCCACCGCTTTCTGGTAAAGCTCGTCCCATAAAACGTCATCCGCTCTCTCGGCATGATGTGATAAGCACATTGCTCTCCTTGGCCGCTTCAACCAAATCTTTGTACTTGGCCTGCAACATCTTGTTAAGGGGCATTACACCCTACAGTACAAATTCAACAACCAATAGCGAAACAGTGAAGTCAAACTTCAGGATGCTGCATCAGTGACTGCGCGCCATGGAGTCTCTTTCGTGCTGTAGCACTTAGTGAACTCACAATTGTAGAGTAGGCCGATTTTTTTTTAGCAAAATGATGTGGATGCAGCTGTGTATTCGCGTATAGGCAGGTATGCTCCTGGCAATTTCAAATGATACTTTAGGACCCGTGTCCGTATTGATTCTGGCCCTGTCCATTGAATCATGCATGGCTGCTCCTTTTCAGAAGCATCAGACCTTGGGCCTGTCTTTAAATCAGTTTTCTTGAAGCACTGTTTTAAAAAACACATTTAATTTTGTATGCTTTTTAATATTTTCATCCTTCGCGGTATCTGGATAGCCCATGGAAGAATCATTAAAGACCCTGGGGGATGAGTTTATTTCGAGGTATTTGGGGTCACCACGAGCCAAATTCATGAAGCATCTTAGTTAATTTTGACTTACATCAGAATGTTTTCTGTATAATTGTATCTGAACATAATTATTAGTTATTGGGTTTGTTACTGACCCCCTACAGAATATGTGGGGTCAGTACAGTAAGATTTATACGGGGCGAGGCAATAATAATTCTGTTATTATTCAACAAACCCAATAACTGATTTATTGCATCAAGCATCTTTTTTTAAGGCAAGCACCGATATTTAACCCATTTCAATGGAGCTTCAACGTCACTGAGACCAGTACAGTTTATAAACATTATTAATTTGCTTATGGTGTTTGTTACTAATGCCTTAAAGAACTATTTGCAAATGAATTAAACTTTGAATCGGAATCGTAGTCCATATTGTTTTAGTGACCCTCTATGAAACCTGGTGACCCACCATAGAAAAATAGGGGGTCATCATGTGACTGCACTCAGCTAATGAAATGCCTAGAATTTTGTGCGAGGTGCAATAAATAAAATTAGCCTTAAAAATATGTGAACTGAAAACCTTCAAAAATGCCAAGCGTTTCCCAGAAAAGCTTGTTTTGCTTCTTCTGGAAAAAAAATGAAGGAAAAATCTTGTGTTTTCGCTTTTCACTAAGATTCTTTGTGAATAGGGCCTAAGAACACCTAATTCCAGGTTACAAGTAAATGAGATAAAATAATTTCCCTCATGAATGCTCAAAAACAAAAGTTAACATCTTTTCGATTTTACATTCTCAAAGCTGTACACATATTTTACAGAACAACATCTACGCCCTCATGAGAAATGCTTCAAGTGGAAGTATGCTCCATCGTGTGACCTTGACACAGACGCGGTTCTGCCCGACCTCGAGGACGAGGACCAAATTGTGAGGATAGTACCCATCAAGACGTGCAGCAAACCCATCAGACTTGGCCTCTCTCGTAAACAACCTGTCAACAGGCTGCATAAAGTGGGAGAAACAAAGCCAGTGTAGGACTAACCACTATAATCATCCATCAACAGGCTGCATCAAGTGGTGAAAATACAGCAACTAAACGACTTACCTATCTAGGCTATTTGTCAACAGGCTGCATAAAGTGGGAGAAAAGCGAGTTTAGGACTAACCCAGTTTGCATCAGTCAACATAATCCATAAAGTGGGGGAATTAGAGCTGTTCATTTGTTTTGGCATACCCATCATTCAGCAGTCTACGTGGAGTTGGAGTAATAAAGCAAGTTAAAGACCAACCACGTACCTATCATCGGTCAAAGGACTGCATGAAATTAAGGACTAAACAACATACTTGGAAAACAACCGATTGCATGAAGAGGGGTTAATACTTCATGACCCAGTGTTCTGTAGTATTAACACCAGCTAAAACCTCAGTTGTTGCTGTTTAAAAAAAAAGAGTGAATCTGTTGTATGTTCTGTCAGTATTCTTGTAGGAATATGCAAAGAAATATATTTCAAAGAAAGTAAGCTGCAGCTCAAACTATATAATTTGCAAGATGGAAAATGTTAAATGTTTTGATACCCTAAAGCAAGTTTTATACTCGGAGAGTTTGTAGATGCATTGTCACAAAATAAGTACGTATAGCATCTTAACCAAATTTGTAGAACACACAAGCTGCCTTGGCACACGTTAATAGACTGAGAAACAGAACTTGTTTTCTGAAATGAAGACCAGTCTGATCTCAAATAAAGTGTGACACCTGAATAATTTCTTGTTAATGCAAAGCATTATATTCAGAGGACTGATAAGATCAGCTTCATCAAAATGAGGCATTTTTAAGATTATGTGTAAGGAGTTCAAAGTTTTCAAATCTGAGGTCAACTTTGAAAACAATTAACTTCAGTGTTTTTTAAAATTGACTTAAATGTTTCCTAAAATTGACTTAAATGTTTCCTAAAATTGACTTTAATGTTTCCTACAATTGACTTTAATGTTTCCTAATATATTTTCAATTACTGATGTTGTGTTCATTATTTTTGTTGTTGTTGAAATTAAAATAGAAAAATAATAGGCTTTGAACATACAGATTGTTTTATTTGATCTGTCTAACAAAAAAGATTTAGATTGAAATAATCAATGTGTAAGAATGTAGATGTTATTCACAAGTTCATAAAAATGTTGTTGTTTTTGTGTATTTTTTAATTTGTTGTGGGTGGGTGGGGGGAAAGGTTGTAAAATCGTTATTATTGGTCATTTTATCGATGATGCTATTATATAAAGCCCAAAAATACTTTTGGGTACATGTATCTCTACATGTATGTGAGAACTAGGAAGTAATTTAAAAAGATTTAAATCTACGTTTTTTCAGTTGTGAAATAAATATTTTACAGCCAAAATGCTTTTTTGGTGGCGATTTTACCATGTACATTTTTGTTGTGGGACAGAAGAAAATTAAGAAATCTCAAACAATTACAGCTAGCCCTAATTTCGCTATAAAACTGTCAGAGTGGCTTAGGTTACAGTTATCCAACACAGTAAACCCATTTTGGGATAAAAATTCTAAATAAACATATTTTTTAAATTTTTGATGCAGCAGAATTTTGCATTGAACAAAAACAATTTTCACACTTGAATTTTTTTGAAAAGTATTTTTATTTACCACTAAAAATATTTCACTGATATACAGTTTATTTAGGTATTAGTACAATTTTGTATTGGAAGTACAAAAGGCCTTTGGCTAAAACAAGCACCCTGAACAGTAGGATAGTTTATGACTTTACGACAGTCCAAGAAGGCACTTTATGTGATAACAAGGTTTACATTCTCTTTAGAGCCAAATTATGCATATTTATCATTTTGTGTATACTGTTTGTAGCCAACAAATGATCAATATGTAATCAACATTATAGATCGGTGCACTCTTTGTAAAGAATATAAATATCCAAACCAGCCTTGCCTATGTCTGTTTATTGTTGTTGTTAGTGTCTTCTTTGCAGCTATAATAAATTAATGAGTTTATATTGACTCAAAATATCAATATTATTATTTTGACACAAATTTAACTGCGGTTATTTGTTGGTAAATTTATATGCTAAATGGGCACACATGCATTTATTTATATAAATATTATTAAAACGTAAAACCTGGTTGTGAAATTTAACACTATTGTTCTTTATTACAATTTAAGTTTCTTTCTATGATTAATTTTATTTTCATTGTTGTCTCCAAGCAAATCTGTGATTAATTTTTTTTTATATTTTATTTGTGTTATTGTTACATCTGTTAAAAATAAACATTTATTTGCATAAACTGTATTTTTCTTTTACTATCTAAGTATCAACTAATGGACTTAATGTTTGTCTATAACCATGTTTAATGTATAGTCACCAGGATGCCCAGTGGGTAGGCAGAGGGGTAGAATCCCCCCAAATTCATGTTCATTTTATCATTTTTTGTTCATGTTCATTAAAGGTCTTCATCATGATCCCTGCATTGTTTCAGGTGCCATCTCGCTCACATCAAAAGAGCAGTGGCAGAAAAACAATAAACGTGGCTCCGGCGTAAATGGAGTTTCTACGATAGAATTTGCAGCAACTCTGCAGTTCAGGGTGAGAAGGTTATAGGCCCATTTCCCATATTTTATCTCGATGTACATGGAGGATGAGCCTGGCATGTTCATGCCTGTTAGGCGCCATATAACCTTTCATGTGTTGGTGCATCTTAAAACCCAATTCAATTCAATTTTGTATTGTGTTCCAACAGCATTTCTCCATCTATGAAGCTAGCCTTTATTTTGTGCATAGTGGTAGGGCATCCGCCTCGTATGAGTGAGGTCGTTGGTTTATACTCAGCTGGGTCGCACCAGAGACTTCAGAAAAATGATACTAATGGCTCCCTTGCTTAAGGTTCAGCATATAATGGGTAGTGCTAGCCCTGGATGGCCTGTTGTCAGTATAATGGGACTGGGTGAGGTATCATGACATGTATAGATCTATGTTCTGGTATTCAAGTATATCAGAACCATAAAATTGAGTATTGAGCTCACTGATCTACATTTAGACAAGATGTAGTAAGCCTCAAAGATTGTTAAAAGTGACATCAAACGCATACATTATGTAACATATGAGCCGCGACACACAAAAACGTCCCTTTGGACGTTTAGACAACAATGTCATAAAGTAATAATTTATGATGTCGGCCGGTAATCAATTCATTACTAATCAAATTTCTCGTCACTTCCATGTTTTACCTAATTATTATATCATAGGGAATATGTTTTCTTAATATAAATAGTTGATGCTATAGAAAATGTAAAATGTAATTATGTTTTTTGTTGTTATTTAATCAACAACGTCGTCCAAGACGCCGACGTCAATATTAATGGTGAGTACAATCTTTAAATTTCAAATTGAGATAAAATCATTTTTAATTAAGATATCAATATAAAATAAAGATATTTTTAAAGAGAAAATCACTGTGTTTCATAAACATCAAAAAACATAAAATGTCAACATTTTGTCTGAAGGGTCATTTTCGCCTGTTTCGGCTCATGTTCATTTTGGGAGATAAAGTTCCTTGGGATGTAACAGGACAATTCCTTCATTCTGTTGTTGGTCCACTTCCAAGTTCCGAGTTCAATGCACATGCCATTGCCATATAGCTCTTGAATATTTCACAGTGGCTAAACACCGTTAACGAACTGCTTACAGTGAGTGTCAACAATAATTACTTTAGTTGGACCAAATTTAGTTTAACCAGTGATGTCATATATATACTACCGTTTAACTTACCGCCAAGAGCATGGTAGAGGTAGTTTCAAAATGGCGGATGCTCAATTCGAGCAAGAGTGTTTAGTAAAGGCTTGAACTTCGTTTTGAAAACCATTGTTATTCTTAAGTTCAGGTGTCACAGGTTCTTGTTTTATTGATTACAATAAACCGTGCCATGATCGACATCTTAATGTAGCTATCCGTCAACAACAGCCAACTTTTACAACATATGTACGCTGTTTCTAAACCTACTGACGACGACATATATCTATATACTGAAATGTAAAAGAAAAGCAATTCAGGAATTTCCGCTATATATTGTATGTACAATATGCTGCTGTTAATCGAATGGTACATGGCTATTTTGGAAAAAAATACTAAAACAACATGTAACACAGCAGATAGTATTCCTTCAAAGTTTCATGATTGACAGAGTATGCGTTTGGCTAAAGCATGTGAGCAAACTTAGGATGCAAAACTTTGCAAACTCTTTACGTTAGATGCAGTACTGAAATGACTCGATTTTTCAAAGAGGAACTTCAACATTTATGTATTTTTTGTTACAAAGTGTACTGTGATTAAAATGTCTACAACATCACAGTTGTGTCCTTTCTCTAACTGCAACTTTTTTTTTTTTACAAAACATCTTGGGATTTCTTTGGAATATTATGTGGAATTAAGTGTGCAGCATATACAATATATAGCGGAAATTCCCGAGTTGCATTGTTTTTTTCCCTTCAGTATATTATGCATAACAGATGAAATTCTAAATATTGTTTTGTGTTGGTGCAACAAAACAGGGAATACAACGTTTCGACTGACTTCCCGGGGGAAATTGCATGCATATTATATTGATTGCGCAATAGAAATCCAGAGTGTTATATGCAGTCTATGAACAGTAGAAATTGACGAACGGAAATTCCCGAGTTGCGTTTCTTTTTCACTTTATTTCAACTTTAACCAGGCAGGCCAAACCCCAAAACTGGAGCATCGAATTAAGAGTTACCTACTCATAATTCATTTTACGTCTATTCAGTCACTGGTATTTAAAGAACCCGTAAATAAATCTTTACTTTTAATCGGCACCTATACATTATATGACCTGAACACATGGACAGGGTTTTAACTAAATTGTGGACACTAATTATCTATCGTGACATCAAAAGGTATTCGTTAAACCTTTCAACCACAAACCTTTTGCACAAATCAACGACCGGAACAATACCATAGTTCTATGTTCGAAGTCGCTCAATTACCATCAAACACTTAACCATTTACACTTGGCCATCAAGTTTAACTCGTACCACCAACACTGCATCTGTAGTCAGAGTTTAGTTTGTCTGGTTGAAACAGTTGCTAAATGAGAAGCAGTTTTGAAGTTCAGTACATCTGCATGTTAAACAATCAAAAAATCGTCTTCCTTTCTGCTTTTACTAGGAGCAATATAGTATATAAAATTACAAAAGGCAATAACTCTTATTGATGAATAAATCGATTAATAAAGAGGTATGGTATTTGGTTCTGCACTTCCTCTCATAGCCCTCTATCATTGCGTAAAGTTTCATTTCTGTCCCATTAGTAGTTTTCAAGTTATAATCCAGACAATAATTATATTAAGCATAAAATTACAAAGGGCAATCATTCAGAGTTATGGTATTGCCTTCTATCATTGTTTATAGAATTTGCAGCAACTCTGCAGTTCAGGGTGAGAAGGTTTTTGGCCCGTTCCCCATATTTTATCTCGATGTACATGGAGGTTGAGCCTGGCATGTTCATTCCTGTTAGGCACCATATAACCTTTCATGTGTTGGTGCGCCTTAAAACCCCAATTCAATTCGATCATTGCTTAAAGTTTCAAATCGCATAATATTAGTAGTTCTTGAAAATAATTAAGTTACAAAGGGCAATAACTACTTTTAGAAATGAAACAATTATGGACCTGTATATCTGAAAAAGTTATGTTTCTTGCACTCTGCAGTCTGCACCCCCTCTCGTTGTCCTTTAACTCAAATTGTGAAGTTTTACATATTGTCTGTCTGTCTGTCTGTCCGTCACAAGTCGTGTCCTCTCCTTATCTCTTGAACCGCTTGAAGGATTTTGAAATAAATCCCTTGGCACAAATGTTTACCATATCGAGACGATGTACAGAGTGCAACTTCCAGCCACGTCCGTTCAAGGTCAAGGTCACACTTACAGGTCGAAGGTCATATGCACTATATTTCGTGTCCTCTCCATATCTCTTGAACCGCTCGAGGGATTTTGAAATAACTTGGCACAAATGTTCACCATATTGAGACGACTTGCAGAGCGCAACTTTCAGCCAGGTTGGTTCATATGCATTACACCGTGAGTGTTGTGGGAGACATATGTTTTTGTTACAAAAACAACCCTTAGATCCAGTCCCATTTTCAAGTAATGCTCCAGACAAGAAAAACAGGATGGACAGACGAAGTGGCGACTATATAAGCTCCCATCAGAATTTTTGCGGAGCATAAAAATGCAATAAAATGGTGTTCAATAAATAAATGAATTCGGATCAAAATCTTTAGGATTTATTGCATTATGAAAAATGGTCCAACAAAACTGTTGTATGATACAGTTTTGAAAATAAAATGAACAGTGAATAACATTTCTTAAATGACTCATATTTGATAACAAAATACATTGACAAAAACAGATGAAGAAGATGACTATGTTCACAAGAACTAAACACATTTTTTTATATTTTTTTCAAATGGCATAAAAAAACAGTGCCAAAGAAACAACCAATAAACATTTTTTTCTTCTTCAGAATTGTTCAAATAAATCATTTCTGTATTACAGTGATAAAAATAAACTTAATGAGCCATAAACCACCAAAATAAATTAAACTGAACTTATCAAATACAAGGCCCAAAGAAAGTATTTGCTAATTATGGTTATGTGTCGGGGGTTAGTTATTTTGAACTAAATGGTAAAAAAATCACAACGAATTGCACTGTGAGCATCCTCTGTACGTATTTTGGCGGTGATCCGCATCACAGCTTTTTTTAAGGGGGGGACAGGGGTGGGTCCTTTATAGACTGGTAAGATGTTATGTCTAATTAAATAATTATTGCGCTATGCTAAAGGAAACTTGAACTTCGTTCTGTTAATATTCATCTATATCTTTGAACCAGTTCAGGCTTCAAATTGGTCATTGCATAGCTTTTTCTTTTTCAAACAAATTTAGTTCCGAAGTCTGACGTACACACTTTAAAGAAACTAAGCTGCCAAATAACAGCAAAATTAAACTACAAAATTGTTTATCAACGCTCTGTTCATGTGTTCAGGTCATATAATAATGTATATCTGCCAATTAAAAATAAAGTTTTTTTTCATGGATTTTAAAAAGATCCATGACTGAATATGTGTGAATTGAATTATTCGACGCTCCAATTTGGGAGTTTGTCCTGGCCAGTTCAAGCCAGTTATGTTGTGTCTATAGAGTTTGGATCTCAAAATATTTAAGTTAGATATGTACCTTGTCAATAGGTTTAAAAACATTATGTAAAATTTGCCTGTTGTTGGCGGGATAGCTACTTTAAGATTTACAGACATCTTGTCAGCAGTCGTCAAGAACAAGTTGTATACAGACAGCTGTACAATAAAAATAATTCATCATTTTATCAAAGCGAAATAATTCATAAATTTGCTTGTTTATATTTAATACCAGATAATAGGCATTTAATCAGCAAATTAGCAAGTCAGCAAATTAGTTATTGAGTGAATAATTTCTTCTAAACAAAATCAAAAGTTAAACAAACTTAACAATTTTCGAACAATTTATTGTTTAGTTTTATCCGATTTCAAATGGTCTAAGACCAATTACATGCGTGTATGATGAATACAAACGTATGCTGAATTTATATAATGTCATATAAGCATTGATCTAGTAGACAAAGACATTGCTACAGCCAACTTGGACTGTTTAACAAAATAAATGGTCACGTCATACCTCTATTTACCGAAACCAAATATTTTATCATTACATAAAGCAAACCAAATTAGGGCTGTTCCATTAAGACATACATGCGACCCCAGGAAGGCATTTTTGAAATTGAACACCCACCCATAGATACAAAACTGATTTCAAAGAAAAGAGGGTTCACCCATAGATGTTCGTTAAGTTGTCTTCCTGGGGTCCTGGGTATGTTTTAATGGAAAAGCCCTCATCTGAGACAGAAGAATTAGGAGTTTAATAAAAGTCCCAAACAGTTTTTGGACAATAATTACATGTGCAGTGTTCACACAAAATATTGCATAAATTAAATCAAGCACACCCTCAATTTCAACAGTATATAATTTCAAGATAAAATTGAATAGCAATAACATAATAAAATAAGGCATGTTGCGGATGATAACAATGGAAGTCCATGACAATGATATGGATCTGTTTCACAAAATTTGAATTATACCCAGCCCAACTTTAATGAGACAAGACAGTGCCATTGTGTTATTTTGTACTGACAATGCACGGTTTGATCTCTAAAAGGTTTCAACTCTTGTATAATGCTGCGTCTTAACTTTTTCGCCTCTCACCACTGCGGGTTTGAATCCCACTGGGAGCTGGACTTGTCAAGTAAGAAAGTGTAGATGCTTACAGATGGTGGGAGGTATACAGTACTGGTTCTACCCAGGAAAAAATGGGGTGATCTGCCTCTACCACAAACAACTGACCATCATATATGGCCTAACATGATTGTGATAACTGACTTCTCTAACATGTAAACTTGATTTCGTTGAAGTGTAAACCAAAAATACTTTGACCTGTAATGTCAACCCCAAAAGTAAATTTGATTGTAAATGACACAAGGTTGTATGGTATGGTTGTCCTAAACTGGTTGACAAAGCTCCCTCTGGTTGACAGCAAAAGAAAGACCAAACAACACGCATGGAATTTATAGCTTCTATGTATGCACATTGTAGATATTAGGTTTGTATTGTTTTGGTATTATTTAAAATAGATAACAAACAACATGCTTAAAACGAAGCTATACAAATGCATCTAGATATGTTGTATTGCTTGTCTATAAACAATTAAGTTGGGGAATTCACAAGGAACCTGCCTTAAAAGCTCTGGAACCGTCAAACAAAATGCTTATCTGAAAACCTGGTTACTCAGCTGAAAAGAGTGGATTTAATACTGCAACAATAGTTTTTGCATTTATTAAAGGGACACATGACAATCTTGAATTATTTATCAAACATCCAAATTATCTCCTAGATTTATAAATATAATATAATTTAGCTTTAAAACTGCTTGCATATAATTAAATACAATTTTGAGTTTTCAGTTGTTCATGGCTATTAATTCTACCAAAGGTTTTATTATATTATTGGTGCAATATATTTACCAGTTAGCATTACATAAAAATAATTTGCTTGAACTAATTACATAATTATTAATAATGAATTTAAGATATGCAAATTAGTAGCAAAACTAACGGGATGCTGACAATTTTAAAAAAATCATGATTGTACCGATTTATAACAACCTAACGGTAAATTTACAGATTCAATAGTTTAAAATCTTACATAATTTTTATTTTATTTACAAAGAACATGCATGCACAGTGTGCCCATCTTTAAAATAATTGTAATTTATACTTAAAAATCAAAAGCATTGTCTCATATTCAGCAATACAAAGTTATAGGCATGCACCAAACAATTATAACTGAATTGTTTTTACCAGTATCGCAACACAATACAGGTTATACGGCACCAAGATTGATATGCAATTTCTGGATCATTTACATCCATTTAAAACATGAGGCAGGGATTCAGAAACCTTACAAATGCTGGAGAAACAAAGTAACTATTAATTCGCCTCTTACGAGCATGCAAGGGTCAAGCAGTGGTATCAATTCCTGGTCTTCTTGACCACCCCGGAACCGCAAGGGGTAAACAGTAATAAATAACATGTTACAAACAATTACAAATAACACTTTTTAATGTATATGCATAGAGAAATACTGATTACAATATTGATAAAGTTTTGATTGCTATATTACTTGGTAAAACTATCTCCCCCTATATTTCTTACAGAAACAATGTTCTACACTAGATATCTCACTATATTTTCTACAGAAACAATGCTTTATGTCATATGCAACATTAAAGGCAACTTAGGTGTTTGTTTACAAATTTCGAAAATATACAAAATAATTCATTATGATCTCAACGCTGGTAAATTAAGAAGGCTCAAACAATCGTCCATTCAGCTTTTGGAGGCTGCATTTAATTTGCGCAGCAGTTACATGCTACTGTCGATTAAAAATGAATGAATATAAATGGATAACAGACTGTAAAGTTAATTAAAGAATGCAAGATAATCATAGAATTGAATTAGGGTTTTACGGCGCACCAACACAAGAAAAGTTATATGGTGCCAAACAGGGAAGAACATGCCAGGCTCATCCTCCATTTACGTCAAGATAACAATATGGAGAATGGGCCTCGAATCTTCTAACCTGCAGAACTGCAGAGTTGCTGCAAATTCTATTGTAGACACTCAATTTACGATGGAGCCACGTTTCCACATTTGCATATGCGGTATCATGAAGAAAACCTTGAATGAGCATGATAAAGAAATGACAAAATGAACATGAAGGGGGTCCTACCCCTCTGCCTCCAGCAGGATTTGCAGTGGTTGTATTCTACCCCGGCAACCAAACGGGGAGCAAGATAATCATCATAAGTTCTGATGACTGAATGGTAGTAGTCAAAGCTTTGCTTGACCTTGACCTTCCCCAGACAGCACCAGCGAAGCCTATCAGCATTTGGATAAACAGTCTGCCTAGAGACACTGGGAAAGATACTAGCACAACTGAATCTCATTTAATACAATGCTTGTGTGTCTGAATAACAATTTAAAATTTCTCACAAAATAAAATACACATTTTTTTATAAAACATGTTTCAACAGCATTTTGTCATCAGAGAAACTTGGTCAAAAATATCACATTAATTTAAACATAACACATAATACTTAGTTTGACTTGAAAACAATTTGCAGTAGCGCAAATAAATGAATCTAAGATTAAAGGCAGAATATGCTTATTAAAATGAAACAGCTGTCAAAGTACTCGGAAGCGTAACAACTTAGAGAATATATCGAATCTATGTCAAAAAAATATCAGTGTACTAATAACACTGTTTCCCATATGCTCTGCGCAGACGCTAAGCATACACCAGGTAGCATGGCAGATCCAAATTGTTTACTTATAGCACAGATATTGTTTATGTTAACACAAGAGTTAAAAAGTTAGCATACCTTTTTAACGTAGCGTGTTTCTAATCAGTTGTTGCTATTAATGCCTGGGTACATCGGCTGATTTATTGCAAATTTGACAGTAATATTATACACTAATTAGTCTAATACTTGACACAAGGTCTATATCATCTCCGTTAAGGATAAACAATAAACATATTCTGACTTTAAAGTTCTAGCAGTTTCACTGCACACTGAATAACACCAACTACACCAACTGTTGAAAGTAATACACGATACAATTTGAAGGTATTGTAACTCTATATAAATAAGGAACAAGATAAAATAGTTTTCATTGACCCCTTGACATAGGATGTTGACTATTTGAGAGGATAGGGATATCAGTCCTTGTGTAGGAATTATAAGTACAACGGCTGGGACAAGAACTAGAGTACCCAGGAGTCCGGTAGTAACTCCTCTTCTCGGACACAATTTGATTTCTGGATCCCCGATATAAACTGAATTGTAGTCGCATGAACAGCTAAGTTCATATGGCGACTTTCCAGCTTCCATTGGTGGAGGAAGACCCCAGGTGCCCCTCTGGGCAATTTTCGTGCATGAGAGGGCACCTGGGGAGAACCACTGACGTTCCACAACCCTGCTATAAAGCTTATAATATAAACATATGCATAAAGAACTAACTCTAAATAACAAATGAAAGATGATTTTTTTCCATAATTTATATAGACACTCAATAACAGTAATTCTATTATACAAAATCAGAGATGGTAACAGAATAAGTGAAGAAACAATGCACATGTAATTTATAGATGATATCAGGCTAATATAACAATATTTGACATTATGTGATATTTAATTGCAAATCTTTAACAAAAAGCAGTTACACAATGCAAGATCCCCACTCCCCATTAAATCTGACTTTTGAAGCAGACTATTGTGAATACAGCAAAAATATTGCTTGTTTGTCCTCCTGTGACCCACATAAGTTACATCCGGTAAGTAGGTAAACTATCTGTTATGCACCACCAGGTAAGTGGAGCAGGTATATAATGCTGCCCTTGTTCGCCTCTACAGCTGCTGCTGCACATATGAACTATTTTTAGATTCAAATTTTTCATTCAGTCCATTCCTCAGACATCGGAAGCATACATGTAGAGCTTCTAAATTTCACACATACTAATGACAGCAGTATGTTTCTAACAAAAATAGGTCAATATGAATAACCTTGACCTATTTTTCTCATTTTGTTAATTTACACTGAAGTTTCATTTTATGTGATTGACAGTGCTAAAGCGGGGTATCCGTGTCCTATGGACACATTTTCTATAATCGAAGACACTGTTTTATTTACATTTCTATTGCAAACATTTTCAATCGTTTCTTATTGCGCTTTGAGATGAAAAACATTGTTGAAGTGGACGTGTCAGTGTTGCTCGAACTGGTAATCAAAGATTGTATCATATGCTGTCAATGGTTTCATCTCCAATAAGATGTTCAATCACTTGTATTTACAGTGAGTGTTTAAATTAGAATCAATCAATAAAACCATCTGCATAATAAAACCTAATTAATTAAAACATCTTTATTGTTAATTGACATGTAAATGTAAGAACTGAATTCGATATTTCAATCTTTCCTTGGGGTATGAAAACATTTGGGTTTAAAGCTATCAAAGAGCTCCAGTAACTTTAATTACTGCAAATATTTTTCACACACCAATGAAACATCAAAATATCAAATTCAGTCCTTCAATAATAATGTCAGTTCAAGTTTAAGTCATACAAATCGACGCCTGTTATTTGTTATGCCAGTATTGTTATGGCAGTATTGTTATGGCAGTATTGTTATGGCAGTATTGTTATGCCAGTATTGTTATGAGTATTGTTATGCCAGTATTGTTATGCCAGTATTGTTATGTAAAGATAACTTTTCTGAGAAACATATGAGCTTCTTGTTGACATTGACGTTACGACGTATGGCATGTTCTTTTTTGTCATCATTTTGTCATTTACTCTTAAGTGTTCAGTAATACTGAAGGTTTATCTGCAGTGATATTCATATTGATCCACTTGGCTGTTTATCCGCAAAAGTGTCGTTTTATATCATCATTGTTTACATTTGATCCGAAACGATCCGAAACAACGGAGAAAATGTATCTTTTTTTGAAAATGCTTTTTAAATAAGTGTTGCTCTGATTATTTCGAGTCAGTGGTGTGAGGGTACAAACAATATTTTAAGTAAGGCCTATACTATATGCAAGTAAGATGAACAAATACGCAAAATTGCAATACTGGTATGGTAAATTGGCTTTTGTCAATTACTACCGTATTCATGTACACATGCACAACTTGATGGTAAAAAAATATCAAAAATGAAAAAGTTACGAGGATGTGCGTTAAGTTTTCATAAAGATGTATAAAGATGCATATATGTGCAGACACATGCAGCCGGCAGATAAGACAGTCGCTTTAACTAAAACCCCATTCAGAGGCTGCGCAATAAAAACCACTAATTGACGGGTACTTGGGTACCCGCCGCCATTTAGGATATTTCAAGGTAACTGTCACTTTGGTGCAGTGGTAGAAAAAGTCTACCTTAACACATACAATTTACGGTACTTTTTTTCCTTCACATAAAACGTTTCAAATGCTAAACAATCTGTGGTTAATACATTCCTATTACATCTGAAAACAAATCACTTTCAAAATAAATTATCAGAAATAAAAAAAATCTAAATTTCTCTACTCTTTTGAAATTTAGAGTATTTTCTATATAAATTATATTGTTAGGCCTATATGATGTTGATCTCAAATAAAATGTATCCCCCACCCTTCAGAGGGAGATCTAGTAATAGCACTGTCTGTTTGCACTTATTATATTAATCTTTAAAAAATGCATGTTGGACTATTTTAGACTTATTTTTTTGAAAAGGTGCATAAAGTTGTCATCAAAAATCAACAAAATAACGACATGCATGCATTACTCATCAAAGTCACGTTCTATCATTAACATGATTTTACCCTTGAAAATCACAGATGGTACCTTTAAAGATGATGGGACAAATACATACTGAAATTCACCAATAGTAAATGCTGTAAAAAAAGTTTCAGAGATTGTCCATTATATGGGTAACAATCATAGTTAAAACAAATATTCCCTGTAGTGTATAGCATCTCTGTAGTGTATAGCATCTCTGTGTATAGCATCTCTGTAGTGTATAGTATCTCTGTAGAGGGAAACTTGATTCTGACTGTTAGCATTCACCAATGTTTCTTGTTTCTTTCACTGAAGAGTTCTGTATTTGTTCTGTATGTTGTATATGCATTTGCACATTCACACACTATATGCACATGTAGTAATGGATAATCCTTGGGACAGTGTTTACATAAATACTAAAGCATGAATTCAGTAACTTCTGTTTTGAAACTGGATCCGTGGAATGCTTTTCATTGTAATTTCGATTTCAAGGGAAAATACTCTGTCTGATACTGCACCAACAATCCACGTGATTTAACATTTTTAACACTTATATGCTATCAAAAAGCGAAGTATACAATTCGAGTGTCAGATCAGCTGTATTGGCTAACTATACACAAACATGCTCAACTGCTGAGGTCTTTGAAACTTTAAGGATGAAGACCAAGTTTTCAGCACCACCAAATGAGTGTCAACTCAAATCTTGAACATCTTCCATAACCTATAAGGGGGTCCCAAAGGGGTTTTGCGTGAAAACGTGATCGGGGTGTTTTTAAAAACGTGACACGTGAAACAAACAATATTTTTGCATGATTGCGTGAAAATTATATCAGCGTGATCCGTGATTTTGGTCTTGGTAAAACGTGATCGCGTGATATGGTGACGTGAAACGTGAATTTTTAGTCCTTTTCAGTCTTTTTAGTGTCCCTCCTCCTCCCCCGAGCCTCCCCCGAGAGCTGAACTTTCGTAAATGCGCGAACATCTGGCACGGGGAATTCCCGGGGACTAGAGAAGCTCGAGCCTATAGCGCTTCACGTCTGCTCATCCACATTTAACGTGAAATGTGAAAGTTCTGCTATTTTCACGTGAAGACGTGATCTTTGTTTTTATTTTACGTGATCACGTGAACACACCCCCCCCTTTGGGACCCTCCTATAATAATGCAGTGCTGAAATTTGGCATTGTTTTATTACTCCTCATCTCGGGCCAAACTCGAGAACAGCACCCATTCACCTGATGTTGAGGACAAGGAACTAGAATCTGAAATGTAAAATGTATTCATAATTTTCTATTGCAAATATGTTGAGATTTTATCTTATTTTCAGTAGGTGATAAAATTTGTGTTACTTGGTTTTTATCCTAAGGTTCTATAGTAAAATAAAAATCTTTGGCAGAGTAAAAAGAAGATAATTTTCAAGATTTTGATTTTGAAAGATACATTATATTGAATCAGTTTGCATGAATGTGCATGAAATATGCAGCGTTTTAAAAGAATCACACTAGATACCTTAATTTTAACAATAACCATAAAGACCGAGTTTATCACCTACCAGAATGTATTGGTATGTCTTATTTCTGGTCACTGATTGGTCAGGTTTTTTTATGATGATCTATCAAAATTATGAATACATGTACCTAAATCACTACGCTTTATTCTGAAATAAATGGACTTTTACAATGGAAATCATATCAAGATCTTTTTATTGATCTGAATATACTCCGATATAAATGAGACACTGGGGAAACATTTTGTCAATTATGGCTGGTTATATTCTATGTGGGTTAACTGGATGCCAAATTTGATCAATTTATATGAACTCATAAATAGGATAGCCATTTTAAATGGGCACTTGCCAATCTTGCGAGGGTTTTTCCAGTGTAAAGCAAAAAAATCAAGTTAAAATTTTAAAATGTGTCTTTGTAGTCTTTCTAAAAACACAGAATACAATTACCTGAAATGTCTTGTTTGACAATGTTGTTATATTACTACTGACCGTCTGCTGAGGCAACGAATATTTGCTTACCGAGACATGTAGTTACAGAGCTGCAGATATTTAGAGGAGTATTCGAGTATTTTACTCAATACTTCTTTTTTTACAAATACCCTCAGTTTTTTAAAATTGTATCATTACTCATCAACTTACTTTACATATACTCTAAACAATCCCGAGTATTACATTTTATATGTACTTCCCTGTGGAACAATTTATTCCATATTTACATGATGACAATTATTTTAAGCATGGGTCTCATACTAAGAACAAAGGCCATACAGTGTTTTGTTTTACTTAACATCCATTCAATCAGAATGGTGGTTGCTAATTGGATGCACATCCATTTTGCAAGCCTGAACTATATAAAAATGTTTTTTTACTCTGAACGTGTGCCTCGTTACTCATTCCGTTTGAATCTGATGGGTAAATACTCACTACTCAAACATTTACAGATCTGCAGTTACTCGAGGGCGACATTACATATCAAGGGTAGCAAGCGTTTGTCACCTCAGGAGGTGGTCATAAAACACACTACAGCAACAGTTTACTGTATTATTATTTTAGGGGATTTTTTTTTTAATTTAAGGGGCATAACATTAAGATCCATGTCATTATACCTCAGTTGAGCATGTAACATTAATATTGTATGATGAGTATAGAAGATAATTACATTATCTGATTGATAATTACATTATCTGATTGTGGTATAATGTGGTGTCTGGTTTATTCTGAGAAAACAAAGACACATTTATGTCTGGAATATTGTTTCAAAAAATCTGTTTAAATTGAAGAGCTTAGTGCCTTCTTTTTACATACTGAAGCTCACAAACAAATGGCATTGTTTGTTCTTTTGTGACGGTGTCTTACACTGTAAAAAGTGGCGTAAGGATTTCACATTACGGAACCAATTGGGACTACTTTCGTCAGTAAGTCCTTATTTATTTATTATTTTAATTAAGCTTTAATATTGCTTGCTGCCTGAATAATATTATAGTGTAAGAACATACAATCTGGACAGCACAATATTATGCTGTAGAGAGCAAGAAAATTCTACTCGTAAGCTCGCCATGACGAGTTCTCATTGATGCCGGACTAGTAGAAATTTAGATAAATTCTAATTTATCAGTTTGACCATTCAGACTGTAGGATTCCCCCCCACCCCCCTTGCCCTGCTTTAATAGCAGTTTAGGGTCAATTAGCAGCAATTTTTCATTCATGTTTTCATTATTATTTTGAAACAAAGAATTGGTTATCCTAAAATGATTATATAAAAACATGCTTGCTTTCACTTTTACATAATTTTTCATGATTATAGATTTATCTTAAAATACATTTCTTACAGAAAACTTACAATTTAGACAATTATTGTGGTCAAGATTTTCTAGCCACAGGTTTAGATTGTTTGCCAGGGGCCGTGCGTGCCTTCTTTACATTACACAACCACTTGATGATCCGTGCATTTCTCTCCACCACGGAGGTGGTCCCAGACGCCGTACTCCTCTCCATCAAATCTTGCTCACTTTCCATCGGAAGTTTGTCTAAATCAGTATGACTTGATAGACTGTGACCATCCTGCGAATCCAGAGAGCTTAAATTATCGAGGAAATCTTTATGTTTGAAATCCGCTAGTTTCCTCATTGGTTCGAGCACAGTTCTATCGATACCCATCTCATTAAAAAACCTCTCCACTTCTGTACTAGTCCGTGAGAGGCGAGAACTAAGATCCGAGAAGTCGGAACTGGTCCGCGAATGTCTACAGCTACTCAGATCGGAATGTGACCTGTGCAGCTGGCGCCTTCGAGGAATATCTATCTCGTTAAATTGTTTCTCCCCTCGAGGTCTCGGAACTGGAAATCGCTTTTTCTCCGCGAGAACCCCGACTGAGGTACTCAAGGTGCTTGTACACAAAGGCTTCAGCAAACTGTCGCTCTGCGAGCTAAGACTGTTTCGCGTTTCACGACTTCGTGAGCTGACACTGGAATTTCGTTCAAGGTCACTCTGATCCTTGGGCACAGCTAAAGAAGCATGAGCGGACAAAGATGAATATCGTTTTGTGTTCAGCTCTGGACTGGTGCTATTTGTAGCACCAGTAGAAATGTTATTGACCACCTTTATATCATTTGCTGCTGCAGACATTTTGACCGATGGGGAGTCTGTAATATCTAGTCCTGCAGTCACACTGGTTGAACACGACTTATGGCTCGGTCTTGGTGGAGGCACAGGCTTACCTACAACACATATAACAATGACATTATTAACTGAGATATATATAACAAGGTTGTGGTAAAAATGAAGTAAGAGAATGTAAGATCACAACTAGAACTATCACTGAAGTTGAAGAATACCCCCGCTTAAATTCTAAGTCAAACAAAGGGCCTTAATTCTGTAATAAATTAGGCAATCAACAATGATTGATGTAGAGGGACATAAGGTCATCAGTTGTTATGAGTATATGAAGTTTGGGAACAACTGATTCAAAACTGTTTGAGGAATTCAAGTAATAAAATTGTGCTACGCGACGGGATGCGACGCAATGGGATAAAATTGTGTTATATGATGGGACGGGACGCGACGGGACGTTTCGGACAACCTGTTTCCTATATAGCCTCCACTTTGTGAAAGCGGGGGTATAATTATTTGCCCAAAAACAAATGTCAAATATCCACTACATGACATAAACAAGTTGAACCTAATGAAAAGCAATTATCTTTGAAATGTATAATTATGCCAATTTTGCATATCATCAAATTGTCCAAAATAACTTAAAAGCAAATTTGATAAAAACCTAATATCATTTAGTTATATCATAAACAAACATAATTTAACACAATTTAATGGATTTCAACATACATGTATAAATGGGCAATATTAAAAACCTGTTTAAAACCTGTTAAAAACATGTCGATTATAATAGTTTTTGAACTTATTCAACATCCTTATGGTGCAAACGTTCTTACACATTTGGTGATGGCAGATTAACTTATTGCATATTGAAATTCCCTTATTTTACTTTAATCAAGAGCAATAACTCTGTAACCAATAAACAACCTATATATTATAGAGTTATGGCCCTTGATTGTCTCCCAAAACCTAAGAAGACTGTGCTAACAGGTACGAACAAAGCGTCATCACAAAGGCTTGTCAAGCCTATGACCAGAAGGGCTAAAAATGTTTCAAACCTGGTGTTGTCGGATTCCCTTGTGATGTAGATCTAGGTGCCGGTTTTGGCGGAGTTGTGGGTTTTGCAGTAGACGCAAGTCTCGGAGGCACTACTGGTGAAGGCTTTGGAAGAATTTTAGGAGGTGTAACAGGTTTTTTAAATTTAGAACCATTTTCATCTGAGTTTGACAGACTGGAATGTGAGTTTACAGAACTGGATGGGAGGGGTGAACTTGTTGGCGTCCCATGCGAGTTCTCCTCATTCTTGAGATGGGTGATATGATTTGAATGGTTGTGATCCAGATGGAATGGTTTGCTCGGTGTGGGGATTCTATCCTCTGATGACTTCCTGTTGTTGTTGTTTTCTGTCAAAAAGTTTGATACATCCTCGAGCTCCGAGTTTTGTGAAGGGGATAACGACAGGGATAATAGCTCTCTGAAAAAATAATTGAGTATGATCATGAGATGTTTATAAACTAATTAACTCTATGTGATCCAGTCAGTTTATCCTATATAAAGGTATATTACCTTGAACTTTTTAAAATCTTAACACTGTTGTTTGAGGAAAGACCTGTTAAATTTATATCTATTTCCTGGAAATAGTAGACTGTCTAGCTAATTAAGAAAACAAGCTGTGTGAAAATCAGTCAAGTATTTTAGGAATTTAGAAACAGACGGATATTGTTACAGGTGGATAGAAAATGGTTCTGTAACATAAAATGTCACAATATTTAGAACTTCTCTGAAAAACATTTAATATTTATAAAAAAAATATTCAATATGAAAAACAAAACAAGAGGTCAATGACCTTGAAGCTCTACTGATTGATTTTGATTTCAGGAAGTAGTCGCTACAAACTTGTTTTTTGAAAATTTATTTTTAGGCGTGGCGGCCATCTTGAATTTCCGGCCGATCTGATATTTTGCTAGGATCAATTAGACATCAAGAGCAACATTCCTGTGAAGTTCATGAAAATCCGTCAAGTAGTTTCAGAGGAGTAGTCGCTACAAGTTTTCATTATATAATTCTATGTAAACAAAGATGGCCGCTGACAGCCATGTTTAACATATAATCAAAATGATTTTTGACAAGGACCAACATCATGTAATGCTGATCATTTTAGAAAAAGTCCCATATCAATATCACTTATAGTTTTCAAGAAGTAGTCGCTACAAACTTGCATTTTGAAAATCTATTTTTAGCCATGGCGGCCATCTTGAATTTCCGGCCGACCTGAAATTTTGCTAGGATCAATTAGACATCAAAAGCAACATTTCTGTGAAGTTTCATGAAAATCCGTCAAGTAGTTTCAGAGGAGTAGTCGCTACAAGTTTTGATTATATAACTCTATGTAAACAAAGATGGCCACTGGCAGCCATGTTTAATGTCGAATCAAAATAATGTTCGACTCGGATAACCATCATGTCATGCTGATCATTTTAGAAAAAGTCCCATATCAATATCACTTATAGTTTTCAAGAAGTAGTCGCTACAAACTTGTATTTTGAAAATCTATTTTTAGCCATGGCGGCCATCTTAAATTTCTGGCCGACCTGAAATTTTGCTAGGATCAATAAGACATCAAGAGCAACATTTCTGTGAAGTTTCATGAAAATCCGTCAAGTAGTTTCAGAGGAGTAGTCGCTACAAGTTTTCATTATATAACTCTATGTAAACAAACATGGCCACTGGCAGCCATGTTTAATGTCGAATCAAAATAATGTTAGACTCGGTTAACCATCATGTCATGCTGATCATTTTAGAAAAAGTCCCATATCAATATCACTTATAGTTTTCAAGAAGTAGTCGCTACAAACTTATTTTTTAAAAATCTATTTTTAACTGTGGCAGCCATCTTGAATTTCTGGCCGATCTGAAATTTTGCTAGGATCAATAAGACATTAAGAGCAACATTCCTGTAAAGTTTCATAAAAATCCGCCAAGTAGTTTCAGAGGAGTAGTCGCTACAAGTTTTTACTATATAACTCGATGTAAACAAAGATGGCCGCTGGCAGCCACGTTTAACGTCAAATCAAAACGATTTTTTGATAAGGACCAACATCATGTCATGCTGATCATTTTAGAAAAAGTCCCATATCAATATCACTTATAGTTTTCAAGAAGTAGTCGCTACAAACTTGTATTTTGAAAATTTATTTTTAGCCGTGGCGGCCATCTTGAATTTCCGGCCGACTGAAATTTTGCTAGGATTATTTAGACATCAATAGCAACATTCCTGTGAAGTTTCATGAAAATCCGTCAAGTAGTTTCAGAGGAGTAGTCGCTACAAGTTTTCATTATATAACTCTATGTATACAAAGATGGCCGCTGGCAGCCATGTTTAACGTCAAATCAAAACGATTTTCGACAAGGACCAACATCATGTCATGCTGATCATTTTAGAAAAAGTCCCATATCAATATCACTTATAGTTTTCAAGAAGTAGTCGCTACAAACTTGAATTTAAAAAATCTATTTTTAGCTTTGGCGGCCATCTTGGATTTCACATCAACATGAATTTTTGCTAGGATCAACTAGACTTCATGGGCAACATTTCTGTAAAGTTTTATGAATATCCATCCAGTAGTTTCAGAGGAGTAGTCGCTACAAATAAAAGTTAACGGACGTACGGACAGACGGATGGACGACGGACGCCGCACCACGGCATAAGCTCTGCTGATCTCTAAAAACAGCATAAAAAACATAGGAAGTCGATGAAAATATATCCCAAAGTTAAATATTATTGAACTAGATAGCAAACTGAGGGAAAGACATGATTTATATTCAACATGATGACCGATTACAATTTCTGTAATTGTAAGTGGTTTTGTCTGGTGCTTAACATCAATTTTCAGCCCATTTTAGGCTATGAAAGACAGTTTATTTTATTTATGGTGGAGACAGACCACCCACTTATTCCTGGGTCGAACCTGATATCTCTGTTTCTCATGCAGTAAAGATATTGTAAAGCCATTAGTTTGATAAAAGACAACATTTTAATGCATTCTGTTCAGATTTCAAGCACAAACACAATAATTAAAGCCAGTTCACATTTTATTCATCGTTCATTAAGGAATTTCCCCCGATCTGGAAATGATTTTCAATATAAAAAAATAATCAACTCACACTGACAAATATATATGATGTAATGGCCTGCACAGAATAACCTTATCAAATAAAACATATTGATCTTGTGTTAGCCACATTCCGTGATTCATTCACTCATAGTTAATTAGAGGTAATTTTGTCCTCTCTTAAAGCTAGCTATGCCCGATAGTACGGTAATATTTCAAATTTTCGTCTGCTATCTTCCATTACATAGTGTTCTCCCCAGGCATGTCACATTTAACATGCCTTAGAGCCAAAATGCTTTTGCAACATGCCTTAATTTTAAAATGACATGATTGTAACACATTTTAATTATTTCATTTTTGTTTGGCTTCAATAAGTAAAAAACACAATATATGGAATCACTAGCCTATTTCTTATATAAAGCAAGTGTCTCTCTAACAAACTACCCATACATATAGGGGTCAGGAATAAGGATACACTCTGAAGCATATTTTCTATGATAAAAGCGACATGCCATGACAAATTCCTGGGGAGAACATTGCATAATCCTGAAATTTCTATTCTTAGATGGAAACACTGGCGGAACTTTATGTAGACAGAGTAACCAATCAAATTATCGTAAGCATTCAGAGTAGGTATCGATCCGTCAAACAGTTAACAAATATCCGCAACTAATATCCGCCAAACACTACCGTAGTCCAGAGGTAGAGGGCGCTGATGTTGTGAACGTAGTTATTTCGCTTACATGTACTTTCACTACATCTTCTTTTTCATTTTCATTTTTTCATCAATCCATATATTCATTAGCTTATTCATTCATCAATCTATCCATTTATCTATTTTTTCATCAATCTATCGCTTAATCTATTTTTCATCAATCTATCGCTTAATCTATTTTTTCATCAATCTATCCATTTATCTATTTTTTTATCAATCTATCCATTTATCTATTTTTTCATCAATCTATCGATTAAACAATTTTTTTTATCAATCTATCCATTTATCTATTTTTTCATCAATCTATCGATTAAACAATTTTTTTTATCAATCTATCCATTCATCTATTTTTTCATCAATCTATCGATTAAACAGTTTTTTTTATCAATCTATCCATTTATCTATTTTTTCATCAATCTATCGATTAAACAATTTTTTTTATCAATCTATCCATTCATCTATTTTTTCATCAATCTATCGATTTAACTATTTTTTTTATCAATCTATCGATTAAACAATTTTTTTTATCAATCTATCCATTCATCTATTTTTTCATCAATCTATCGATTAAACAATTTTTTTTATCAATCTATCCATTTATCTATTTTTTCATCAATCTATCGATTAAACAATTTTTTTTATCAATCTATCCATTCATCTATTTTTTCATCAATCTATCGATTAAACAATATTTTTTATCAATCTATCCATTTATCTATTTTTTCATCAATCTATCGATTAAACAATTTTTTTTATCAATCTATCCATTCATCTATTTTTTCATAAATCTATCGCTTAATCTATTTTTTCATAAATCTATCGATTTAACTATTTTTTTTATCAATCTATCCATTCCTCTTTTTATTCAAAAATCTATCCATTAATCATCTATTCATTCATCAATATGTCCATTCATCAAGCTGTCCATTCATTCATTTATTCATCAAGCTATCCATTTATCTATTCATTCATTCATTTATTCATCAAGCTATCCATTCATCTATTCATTCATTCACTTATTGATCAATCTAGCTATTCAGAATACAATGATCAATAAATGGATAACTATAATTCACCAGAACCTCCATCATTATATCCAACTACCATACTGCCCTAATAGGAGCGCCCACAACCTCCACCATTATATCCAACTACCATACTGCCCTAATAGGAGTGCCCACAACCTCCACCATTATATCCAACTACCATACTGCCCTAATAGGAGTGCCCACAACCTCCACCATTATATCCAACTACCATACTGCCCTAATAGGAGCGCCCACAACCTCCACCATTATATCCAACTACCATACTGCCCTAATAGGAGTGCCCACAACCTCCACCATTATATCCAACTACCATACTGCCCTAATAGGAGTGCCCACAACCTCCACCATTATATCCAACTACCATACTGCCCTAATAGGAGCGCCCACAACCTCCACCATTATATCCAACTACCATACTGCCCTAATAGGAGCGCCCACAACCTCCACCATTATATCCAACTACCATACTGCCCTAATAGGAGCGCCCACAACCTCCACCATTATATCCAACTACCATACTGCCCTAATAGGAGTGCCCACAACCTCCACCATTATATCCAACTACCATACTGCCCTAATAGGAGCGCCCACAACCTCCACCATTATATCCAACTACCATACTGCTCTAATAGGAGTGCCCACAACCTCCACCATTATATCCAACTACCATACTGCCCTAATAGGAGCGCCCACAACCTCCACCATTATATCCAACTACCATACTGCCCTAATAGGAACGCCCACAACCTCCACCATTTTTAAAAAAAAAAGAAGAAGGAAAATGTCTTCAAAATTCATACATTTGTCAATCTTTTGTATCCAAAAATCAAAATTCAATAAATCATCTCTCTTTTTTATAACCTTAATTTTTTTATTTGTTTACTACGAGTGCACGCTTGACATTTTGTACAGCATATGGCCCTGCTATTAGGGGAAATACGCAATAGGTTAACTAGTGTGGCAACTCTATCCTCTCAGGACGTAAGAATGCATGCTTAAGAAAGACGAGAAAATCACCCAAGAAATTGATGCAGTTACTGAAGCAGACACAGGTCCTTTGAGATATTAATATGGCAATGTAATCAATTACTCAAATATGGAACAATTGCTGAAAGAATGACCTATTTTGGGTGAGCTTTATAGAATAATTAGAGACAAAGGGGCTGATGAGAACTACGGAACTCCTGCTAGTCAGATGGGCAAATATATTCCCTGACTGGTTTCGTTCAGCAGATATGAATTCAACACAGGGTATTCGTTGCTTAAAAATAAGCAGTCAACAATGAGTGAAAGTGATTATGTACACCCAGGTAGCCGGCTAAGTAGCCAGTCAAATTATAGCCATTATTGGTAGCTGATGGTAGCCGGTTGACCATCTATTGAAAGTCATTTTTGGTAGCCGGTAAGGTAGCGGGTGATTGTCGTTAATGGCCAGAGACTGTTATAATGACAATTGTAGTGGCTGGTAAGGTAGCCGGTGATTGCCGTTAATAGCCAGAGACTGTTATAATGACAATTGTAGTGGCCGGTAAGGTAGCCGGTGATTGCCGTTAATGGCCAGAGACTGTTATAATGACAATTGTAGGTTATAAAATAATTGCTTGAAGATTAAGATTCCATTTATGGACAGATTTTAATGAGACCGAAGAGAGCCTGTATCGCTCTACTGGCTATATGGTGTCTTTGATGGGGAACACGACAACAACATGCGCAACATGTGCAACTAGGCTTGGTACTGATCATTCCTGCCAAGTTTCACTGAAATCCAGCCAGGGGTTCAGAAAAAATTGTCTGGATAAAGTTTGTGTCTATTAGGCCATAATTCATTCAACCAGAACACAGCGTTGACCGACGCAATTAGCCTTGGTACCCATCATCCCTGCCAAAATTCGTTGAAATTCGACAAGGAGTTCAGAAGCGACTAGTCTGGATAAAGTTTGTGTATTAAAACCTTTAAAGGGCTATAACGCCGCAAAAATCATTCAACCGAAACACGGCAATGACATGCACAACTAGGCCTGGTACTGATCATCCCTGCAAAGTTTCATTGAAATCCGGTCAGGGGTTCAGGAGAACGTAGTCTAGACAAAGTTTGTGTATTAAAACCTTTAACTCAGGCAAACAATTTTCAACCGAAATACGGCAACGGCAAACTAGGCTTGGTAATGATCATCCCTGCAAAGTTTCGTTGAAATCAAGCCAAGGGTTCAAGAGATATAGACCAGATAAAGGTTATGTAGTAAAAACTTTAAAGGGCCATAGCTCAGCCAAATATCATTTAAGCAGAACATAGTGAAAATATGCACCACTAGGCCCAGTACTGATCATCTCTGCAAAGTTTCGCTGATATCTGGGCAGGGGTTCAGGAAAAAAGTCTGTACAAAGTTTGTGTATTAAAAGCTTTAAAGGGCCGTAATTCTGCCAAAAATCATTCAACTGGAACACGGTGATGATATACATAACTAGATTTGGTACTGATCATCCCTGCAAAGTTTCATTAAAATCTGGCCAAATGAAAGCCCTATCTATCGTCATTAATAACGAGGCAAAATACAGCATGTTTAACTAAATCAAGGGCCGTAACTCCGGTGTTACTAATACCATTTGGCTGGTTTTCAAATTTATCGAGCTTACATTGATATTAACAATCTGTGTAAGTTTGGTAAAGATCAAATAATAGTGTTCACAAGGCAGAATATAGCTTTTTTCCCCCAGAAAAACAATGGCCATTACTCTGCTGTTACTAATCCCATTTGGTTGGTTTTCGAACTCGTCTGGAGCTTTCACTGATATTAACAATCTATGCAAATTTGGTAAAGATCAAATAATAACTGAAGGTGCCAGTGTGTTCACAAGGCAGAAAATAGAATTTTTCAGTAAAAAATAAGGGCCATAACTCCGTTGTTACTGATCTGATTTGGCTGGTTTTCAAACTTATCCGAGTTTTCATTGAAATCAACAATCTGTGCAAGTCTGGTAAAGATCAAATAATAAATGAAGGTGCTAGAGTGTTCACAAGGCAGAAAATGGCATTTCTTCAGAAGAAACAAGGGTTATAACTCTGATGTTACTGACCCAATTTAGCTGGTTTTCGAACTTGTCCAAGCTTTCATAGGTATTAACAATCTGTGCAAGTTTGGTAAAGATCAATAATAAATGAAGGTTCAAGACTGTTCACAAGGCAGAAAATGGCACTTTTAAAAAAAAAAAAAAAAAAAAGGGGCCATAACTCCGGTGTTACTGATCCGATTTTACTGGCTTTCAAACTCGTCCGGAGCTTTCATTGATATTAACATTCTGTGCAAGTTTGGTAAGATCAAATAATCAATGAAGGTGCTAGAGTGTTCACAAGGTAAACAAGAGTTGCGCGCAACATGATGTCTCGCCTAAAGAAACATGTCCATCATACATGTTTCAAGCGACCTTCATCTTGACAAAATCGAGGATTTATAGTCAAGCAAGACTGTCAGTATATCGTACCGTAGCATTCGCAAAAGCAGAAACAACACAAAAGTTCATCATTTATATAGGTCCTGCATTATTATCAGGAGTCAAACATTTAAAACTGAATGTGACATCATTACCGTAATTGATTAGTCAAAGTCTATAATGAACATTATGCAAAGTGCATGCCGGTACTCTAGACTATGGACTTAAAGATTGTTTTAAATCATAATTTTTGTTACAGTGTATTATAGGAAACTGTTAATGTTCCATCTATATTTATGAACTACTTCACCCTTAAATTGATAATTTTATACTTTATTATGTTTTAAATTAGGCCCCAAAGCCTGATGTACTCGAGTGCCCTTTAATACCTGATAGCTATCTGCAAAAACAACACATTGGATTTGATGTAAAATTCAAGTAATTTGCAAATTTGTATTGTTTCAGGAACTGACATGTTAATTAATCTGCATGTTTTATCAAGAAATGTCAACTCATATTAAAATTAATGTAATTCTGTTGCTGGTTTTAGCATGGCAGTATGTTACAATGGTAATGGCAAATTGTATACATTCATTCATTTCATTATCTTAAAGGGACATATGGCAATCTTGAAGTGTTTATGAAGCACTGCAATTATTGTTTCGATTTATATATATCCAGTATCATATTCACTTTAAACCTACTTGCATATAAATAAATTAAGTTTTCAATGTTTCTCACTGATTTTACCAAAAGTTAAAGATACATTATTAAAGTGCATTATTATCAACAGTTAATTATATGTAAAATAATTTACTTCATATTTATTTTAGTGTAATTAATATTAATGATTGAACAAATACAAGTTATGCAGAAAAACTAATGTGGCGTTGTGATTTTAAAACGTTCAGATTGTCATGTGTACCTTTAAGAGAATTTATAATACAGATAAACCTTACTGGAGTATCAAATTACTCAGCTGCAAGCAATAAATTAAACCCCAGTGATGTGGTGGCTGTATACTGCAATTGCTTCAATTATCACTTATCAGGGAAAATGTCAATTTATATAATTAATGTAATACTGTTCTGTGTACTGCTATGAAAGACCCATTTTTACTCAATTGTTATTAATTCTTAAACTTCCATAAATAGTAGCAATAACTGTTGCTTTTATCGAAGTTCATTTTCTGGCAGTCTGTTAGAATGGCAATTATATTTAACAGTCTAATCACCATGGCAAATGTTATCAAGACAGTATTTAAGGGAATTTGTAATATATTTTTTGAATTTAATAAATGAGTCAATAAGAAAAAGATTTGTTATTTGTTTAAACATATTTTTATCCAGAATATTTACAACCTCATATATGTTACACTGATTGGAATTAAAGTAAAAAGTTAACCTTCCAAAGATAGACACTTTTGATAAACCTTTGCTGGAGTATCAAATTACCCAGCTTGTTGCAGTAGCTACATAAAAAAGATAATGCAATTAAGTTCCTGTCAAACCTTATAAAACTCACATGAAAATTGGAATGTGTATGCATTTAAAATAGAATAAAGCTATACAGATTATGGCTGGACAAGAACAATGAGTTTATGGCTGGACAAGAACAATGTCCAGTGAGTTTATATATGAGATTTTGAATACTGTACATTGCTGCAGTGCTGAGAAAACAATGTGAAATTTGGAGAATATACATTTATTAAAGTGATCCAGACCTTGACCAAGGGTCAGTTGGAGGGCTGTAAGTCGCTTGGCTGGACAAGAACAATGTCCAGTGAGTTTATATATGAGATTTTGAACACTGTACATTGCTGCAGTGCTGCGAAAACAATGTGAAATTTGGAGAATATACATTTATCAAAGTGACCCTGACCTTGACCAAGGGTCAGTTGGAGGGCTGGAAGTCGCTGAAATAAGAAGAACAATGACCAGTGAGGTTATATATGAAATTTGAACACTCTACTCCAAAGAACAACAAAGTTATAATAATTTAATGCACTTTAACACATTTTTTTTGGAGACGGTAGTTTCCTTTAAGAGGAAACTGACCTTGACACAGGGTCAGTTGGAGACTGATAGTTACTGGAATAAGAAGAACAATAACCAGTGAAGTTATACATGAAATTTGAACACTCTACTCCAAAGGAGAAATAAGTTATAAGAACTTAACCGAAATGTTAACCGAAATGTTACGAAATGTTAACCGAAATGTTAACCAAAATCTTAACAAAAATGTTCAAAATTTTAACGCTGACATATTGTATTATAACTTTCTTGTCCTTGGGAGTAGAATGTTCAAATTTCATATATAACCTCCTGGTCATTGCCTGTCTTAATGCTAATAACTTCCAGCCCTGCAACTGACCGTGGGTCGGAGTCAAGGTCAGTAAAATACATGTACCGTCAATATTTATGTTAAAATTTGGTGACGGTACATGTATTTAAGTGACCTTGACTCTGACCCACGGTCAGTTGCAGGGCTGGAAGTTATTGGCATTAAGACGGGCAATGAGCAGGAGGTTATATATGAAATTTGAACATTCTACTCCCAAGGACAAAAAAGTTATAATACAATATGTTGACGCCGTCGAGCCCGCCAACATTAGCGGCACCTATAGTCTCGCATTTTTTCAAAAGGCGAGACAACAAAAATGGCATTTTCCAGAAAAAAACAAGGGCCATAACTCTGGTGTTATTAATCCAAATTAGCTGGTTTTCGAACTTGTCCAACTTTTCACTGATATTAACAATCTGTGTAAGTTTGGTAAAGATCAAATAATAAATGAAAGTGCTAGAGTGTTCACAAGGCTTAATATGGCATTTTACAGCAAAACTAGGGCCATAACTCTGGTGAAATTAATCCAATCTGGCTGGTTTTCGAATTTGCCTGAGTTTTCATTGATATAAAGACACTGGCAAAGTTTTGTAAAAATCCGATTAATAATGAAGGCCCTAGAGTGTTCACAAGGCAAAAGTTAACTTAACGGACGAACGGACGACGGACGACGGACAACTCATCATCTGATAGGCTAGTAGAGCTAATAATATACTAAAGGAAAAAATGAATGCAATGCGGAAATTTTAAGCTTTACAATTTATACATTGCACATCTAATTCCAAGTAATATTCCAGAGAAATCCCAGATGTTTTGTAAAAAAAAAAAAGTTGCAGCTAGTTAGAGAAAGGATGAAACTTTGCTGTTGTAGACTTTTTAATCGCAGTACGGTTTGTAACACGAAATTCATAAATGTTAAAGTTCCGCTTTGGAAGTTTCAGTACTGAACTGTTATTTAAGGTGAAGATATTGCAAAATTTTACATCCTAAGTTTGCTCACCTGCTTGACCCACACACATATTCTATCAATAATGACACTTTAAAGGGATAACATCTGGTGTGTTATGTGTTGTTTTAGTATTTTTTCCGAAAGGAAAGGTCTAATGTACCATTCCTATATGATTCCATTTTGGGAGAGCTTTATGGAACAATCTCTTCAAGAATGATTCCATTTTGGGAGAGCTTTATTCAAGAATGATTCCATTTTGGGAGAGCTTTATTCAAGAATGATTCCATTTTGGGAGAGCTTTATGCAACAATCTCTTCAAGAATGATTCCATTTTGGGAGAGCTTTATTCAAGAATGATTCCATTTTTGGAGAGCTTTATGCAACAAATCTCTTCAAGAATGATTCCATTTTGGAAGAGCTTTATTCAAGAATGATTCCTTTTTGGGAGAGCTTTATTCAAGAATGATTCCATTTTGGGAGAGCTTTATGCAACAATCTCTTCAAGAATGATTCCATTTTGGGAGAGCTTTATTCAAGAATGATTCCATTTTGGGAGAGCTTTCTTAAAAAATCACTTTAGGTAGCAGACAACAGTTTTAGCATCAGTTACGAATTGGCCTCGGTGAAATTATGAAATAAGGGGATAATGTGAATATTGAATGCTTATCTCTTCTAGAAAACATTTTTCTATGCTTTATTTCTGTTATGACTGGTGAGAATGGAGTTTGAGAAATAACTTGACAAGCTTCCCTGACACCCCAACTGATTCCCATAGAATTGTATAGGGTTGAAATGCGAAACTGAGGCTTTGTTGAAAATCTGCGAATTTGTGTTTCTCTTAAAATGTCAACAAACAACTTGAAATACTGGAACTTATCAATGGATGGTGGGTATTTTGGTATTGATTTGTAGGTTGTACTTCATGTTGACAGCGAGAATAAATGCAGCTCTTGGTGATCTAATTTGCGCCTAACCTGTGTTTGTGTTTTGACAAATGTCCACTTCGACTCGGAACAGCAACAGTTTTTGCAACTTTGTTAGACAGATTGAGTGTGTCAGTATGTTGTAAGAGCTGTGGTTGAATGTTTCTTATATCTAATTCGTAAAGCAGTAGGTGTTGTAGATTATTGGAGTCTTATTTTCTTTCACGTGTGACTAACGAGATAGTTGAATCCGGGGCAGATCGTTCATCTGATACGGAGAGAAAAGGTTGTCTGCCCCCTTAAGTGCGACTCCATTTTGGGAAAATGGAAGAGCTTTATGGAACAATCTTTCGAAGAACAATGCCACTTTGAGAGAGCTTTATGGAACAATTGCTTCATGAATGGCTCGCTTGCTGGGAGAGCTTTATTGAACAATTCCATTTAGGGAGTGCTTTATGAAACAATTAAATGCTCTAAAATTGATTCCACTTTGGGAGAGCTTTATGGAATAATTGCTTAAAGGGGATGATGCACTATTTTCAAATAAAATTTATTTAAAAGGGCTCTGAAATTTTTTAAAAAAGCTGAAAGAATCATCAAAATGCCATGAAAAATAAAAGGGATAATTATGACTTATTGAAAATTTGCGAAGAAACATAAATGGAGGTGGCCATATTGGAATGAAGACATCAACATGCTTTTTTACCATATATGGCATATTGACAAAATATCTTTTAAAGAAAATCACTGCAAATTGATTTTAAATAAATCTTGTTTCAAAAAAGTGCATCGTCCCCTCAAAAGAATGACACCATGTAGTGAGACCTTTATGGAACAGTCACTCCAAGAATGACACCATGTAGTGAGACCATTATAAAACAGTCACTCCAAGAACGACACCACGTAGTGAGACCTTTATGGAACAGTCACTCTAAGAATGACACCATGTAGTGAGACCTTTATGAAACAGTCACTCCAAGAATGACACCACGTAGTGAGATCTTTATGAAACAGTCACTCCAAGAATGACACCATGTAGTGAGACCTTTATGAAACAGTCACTCCAAGAATGACATCATGTAGTGAGACCTTTATGGAACAGTCACTCCAAGAATGACACCATGTAGTGAGACCTTTATGAAACAGTCACTCCAAGAATGATACCATGTAGTGAGACCTTTATGAAACAGTCACTCCAAGAATGACACAATGTAGTGAGACCTTTATGGAACAGTCACTCCAAGAATGACACCATGTAGTGAGACCTTTATGAAACAGTCACTCCAAGAATGACACCACGTAGTGAGATCTTTATGAAACAGTCACTCCAAGAATGACACCATGTAGTGAGACCTTTATGAAACAGTCACTCCAAGAATGACACCATGTAGTGAGACCTTTATGGAACAGTCACTCCAATAATGACACCATGTAGTGAGACCTTTATGAAACAGTCACTCCAAGAATGACACCATGTAGTGAGACCTTTATGAAACAGTCACTCCAAGAATGACACCATGTAGTGAGACCTTTATGAAACAGTCACTCCAAGAATGACACCATGTAGTGAGACCTTTATGGAACAGTCACTCCAAGAATGACACCACGTAGTGAGACCTTTATGAAACAGTCACTCCAAGAATGAATGACACCATGTAGTGAGACCTTTATGGAACAGTCACTCCAAGAATGACACCATGTAGTGAGACCTTTATGAAACAGTCACTCCAAGAATGACACCATGAAGTGAGACCTTTATAAAACAGTCACTCCAAGAATGACAACATGTAGTGAGACCTTTATGAAACAGTCACTCCAAGAATGACACCATGAAGTGAGACCTTTATGAAACAGTCACTCCAATGACACCATGTAGCGAGACCTTTATGAAACAGTCACTCCAAGAATGACACCATGAAGCGAGACCTTTATGAAACAGTCACTCCAAGAATGACACCATGTAGTGAGACCTTTATGAAACAGTCACTCCAAGAATGACACCATGTAGTGAGATCTTTATGAAACAGTCACTCCAAGAATGACACCATGTAGTGAGACCTTTATGAAACAGTCACTCCAAGAATGACACCATGTAGTGAGACCTTTATGAAACAGTCACTCCATGAATGACACCATGTAGTGAGACCTTTATGAAACAGTCACTCCAAGAATGACACCATGTAGTGAGACCTTTATGAAACAGTCACTCCAAGAATGACACCATGTAGTGAGATCTTTATGAAACAGTCACTCCAAGAATGACACCATGTAGTGAGACCTTTATGAAACAGTCACTCCAAGAATGACACCATGAAGTGAGACCGAACAGTGTAGTGAGACCTTTATGAAACAGTCACTCCAAGAATGACACCATGTAGTGAGACCTTTATGAAACAGTCACTCCAAGAATGACACAATGTAGTGAGACCTTTATGAAACAGTCACTCCAAGAATGACACCACGTAGTGAGACCTTTATGGAACAGTCACTCCAAGAATGACACCATGTAGTGAGACCTTTATGAAACAGTCACTCCAAGAATGACACCACGTAGTGAGACCTTTATGAAACAGTCACTCCAAGAATGACACCATGTAGTGAGATCTTTATGAAACAGTCACTCCAAGAATGACACCATGTAGTGAGACCTTTATGAAACAACCACTCCAATGACACCATGTAGTGAGACCTTTATGAAACAGTCACTCCAAGAATGACACCATTTTGGAACAACTTTATGATACAACCTCTACAAAATTGATTCGACTTTGGGAGGGCTTTATGGAACAATTGCTCCTAGATGATTTCATTTTGAGAGAGCTTTATAGAACTCAGACTTTCTAATATTACCCTGTCACTGTGAAACTAGACCAACTTTGGATTGCAATCACTGTAACTGTAACAGTGATATATAAATGCTTTAGAATTTACAGCGGGATCGAAACAAACGAGATTGTGGCGTGATTTCAAAGACTTGTAGTAGCTGTTCATGGAAATTGAAGCTGTATACGTTACATCAGTGAAAAGAGACTGACGGTATTCTTTTCTGTTAAACATTTAGCAGACGAAGAATGAATTCAAGATTTTAAGATTTCAATATATGGGTGTCCACAAAAAGTGGTGAAACTCGTCTCAATCTTTTCTGTAAAAAATTATCATGCCTTTATCATTGTTCCCCTACCAATATGAGTGGGAGGCCATATACATAAGGGAATAGATAGTAACCAACTCCTCTGATAGACGGGAAAAAGACCAAAACAGACTACACAACGACTGAGAAAATAAGACAGCCAGTTAAATAAAACAAACTATGAATATCTGATGTGCTAAATTACTTTCAAGTTGCCGAATTTGAGGGGAGTCCTAGGGACATGCATTAGACATTTTGAAATATGTATCATTCATTCTGCCTTCAATTAAGTTGTCCGATCTTACCCTGCATAATCAAACCCTTAATGAAAAACCACACTAAAAGTAACGTACTGAAACCAGCACCATCAATTATAAGATACAAAACAGTCTTAAAATAATCCATTTAACTTCAGCAAAATATAAAAATCAGTTAAAGACAGACTGGTTCCACCAAATAACATGACTGGTATAACATTAGTTGGGTTCCTGCTCCTTTTCTGCTTCATGCACAATGTCGAAGAAACCATACAGGCACATTTTGATTACTTACAGACATAAAACATAGAACTAGAGTGATATTTCCTTGCAATGTTATTAGCTTTATTCAAAACCAGGCACCATGGAGCCAAAATCATGCATATTAAAACAACCCCTGAACATAATCCAGGAACATTGTTCAATTTTCTTTATATGAGTAATTCTTAATCAATATGACAGCCATTTGAACAACCGGCAACAATTTTAAGAACAGACTCACTTTCTTGGAAAAGTATTTTAAAGGGACTCACGGCAATCTTGAAGTAGTTATCAAACACTAAAACTGACGCATCGTTTTGTTTTTATTGCAGTATCATTTTGACTCAAAATCTGCTTGCACATATTTAACCCTTAACCCGCTAAGCACGTTTGCTTCCATTGTAAACCCAGTAACTCTCAGGCTGATCAGGGTTTACAATGTCCAGCTGCTGATCAGTCATTTCCCCCCCAAAACACCCCTTTGTCACATAAATGGTCTTATAAATTCAAAGAAAGAACAGTTCATTATATATATGTAGCGGGTTAAGGGTTGAATAAAGTCCACTATTTCAAAGCAATATATATATGTCCCCTACCGGTTTCACAATGCAGAATGCAAAAATTGATAATTTAACAAGAGGTCAATGACCTTGAAGCTCTACTGATTGATTTTGATTTCAGGAAGTAGTCGCTACAGACTTGTTTTTTGAAAATCTATTTTTAACCGTGGCAGCCATCTTGAATTTCCGGCCGACCTGAAATTTTGCTAGGATCAATAAGACATTAAGAGCAACATTCCTGTGAAGTTTCATGAAAATCCGTCAAGTAGTTTCAGAGAAGTAGTCGCTACAAGTTTTCATTATATAACTCTATGTAATCAAAGATGGCCGCTGGCAGCCATGTTTAACGTCAAATCAAAACGATTTTCGACAAGGACCAACATCATGTCATACTGATCATTTTAGAAAAAGTCCCATATCAATATCTCTTATTGTTTTGAAGAAGTAGTTGCTACAAACTTATTTATTTTAAATCTATTTTTAGCTGTGGCGGCCATCTTGAATTTCCGGCCGACCTGAAATTTTTCTAGGATCAACTAGACATCAAGAGCAACATTCCTGTGAAGTTTCATGAAAATCCGTCCAGTAGTTTCAGAGGAGTAGTCGCTACAAGTTTTCATCATATAACTCTATGTAAACAAAGATGGCCACTGGCAGCCATGTTTAACGTCAAATCAAAATAATGTTTGACTCTGATAACCATCATGTCATGCTGATCATTTTCCAAAAAGTCCCATATCAATATCACTTATAGTTTTCAAGACGTAGTCGCTACAAACTTCTTTTTTAAAAATCTATTTTTAGCTGTGGCGGCCATCTTGAATTTCTGGCCAATCTGAAATTTTGCTAGGATCAATTAGACATTAAGAGCAACATTCCTGTAAAGTTTCATGAAAATCTGTCAAGTAGTTTCAAAGGAGTAGTCGCTACAAGTTTTTACTATATAACTGTATGTAAACAAAGATGGCCGCTGGCAGCCATGTTTAACGTCGAATCAAAACGATTTTCGACAAGGACCAACTTCATGTCATGCTGATCATTTTAGAAAAAGTCCCATATCAATATCACTTATAGTTTTCATGAAGAAGTCGCTACAAACTTGTTTTTTAAAAACCTATTTTTGATCTGGCGGCCATCTTGGATTTCACATCAACATGAATTTTTGCTAGGATAAACTAGACTTCATGGGCAACATTTCTGTAAAGTTTCATGAAAATCCATTCAGTAGTTTCAGAGGAGAAGTCGCTACAAAAAAAGTTTACGGACAGACAGACGGAGAGACAGACGGACGGACGGACGCTGCACCACGGCATAAGCTCTGCTGATCTCTGATCAGTAGAGCTAATGAAACCTAGCAAGCGACCATACTGGAAACTGGAAACTAGAAACTAGGGAAATTAGAAGGGTGTTCCACAGCACAAGAGTCCACTGCCATGTAGCACAATCCCCTTAATGTTCCTTATATACATGCCAAATTGGATAAAACCTCCAGGCATTAATCTATAATCGAATGATCCATTTGTACAAGGCATAAAAAGAAAACATACCTAGGCTCACTCCTGGTTAAAACCGGTAATGCAGTTTTGTTTGTTTGTTTTAATTGTGTTTTACGTCATTTTTAGCACATTTAAGACCATATTTGAAATTCGATTTTTTTTGTGGTAAAGGCAGACCACCCCAAATTTCCTGGGTAGAACCAGTACTGTATACCTCCCACCATCCGTAAGAATTGACACTTTCTCACTTACAAGTCGAGCTCCCAGTGGGATTCAAACCCGCAGAAGTGCGAGGCGAGAAGATTTACAACGCAACATTCTAAACCCCTCCACCATAGACCGGTAATGGACTTATAAACATGTTATTCTACAAACAGACATTATTTTGTATTATTTTGTCTATGTTACTGTTTACATCAACTTCAAAGCAAGCACTTCAAATCCCACCTATTAGAATCAGATTTCTTATCGGTGATTTAGTGTTATCTAATTTATGTTTCACTGACAAATTCCATCCGGAAATGTTTACCTATCCTGACCCAATGCAGCATTGATTTTACCTCCAGCCAGGATCAATGTTTAAATTACTCGATCTCCATTATAATCCTCATCCTCTGAGTCAATTGCGTTTTCATTATCACTGTTTTAATCCACTCAATCATCTCAGCATGCAAGTGTTCAAGAGAAAGGGCTGGCGTGGCGCAGTCGGGTAGCGCTGTGGATTTGTAACCGTAGGCCCCGGGTTCAATCCTCTGTGGTGCCACTGAGTTTCGTCGGTGTGTTCTTGGGCAGGACACTTTTCGTCAGATGGGGACGTAAACCGTGCGGTCCCGTGTATCAGTCTATCCTCCGAGCACGTTAAAGAACCATAGGAATCTATTTGATAATAAGAGTAGGGCACGGTTCCCAGATTCCTGTGTATCCTTCCCCTCTCTCTGGGGCAGCTCTAATTAACCTATACTGTTATGATGAGCTGTTAAACAACATTCAATTCAATTTAAGTGTTCAAGAAATAAAATATATTTCTACAGAAACCCTTTTATTTGGCGAAAACGGTATTTCCGTTTTCAGCCATATACTATTGCTGATAATCATTCATAGACCCGGATACATTGTTTTAGCGCATCACATGAATGTTACCATATTTTTCAAGACCAGACCTATTTTACTGGACGCAGTATCTCAGTCTGACGATTTGTCTAGATTTTTGTGACGCTTGTATTGTTTGTGAAAACAATATATAAAAAGTCATACAATCTTTAATCTGAACTATAGGATCAGCTCAAAACCATTTGCTTACTATGTTTTCGCCATTCAGTATGCGGGTACTTTGATATTTCGACTCCCAGCATCCTTCATGTTCATGCTGTGGCTATATCTACTTATGGTGCTTATGGAGACACAGTGTTTCTCCTAGATACCTACATGTATTTACCTAGGAATATTCTGGGCATCTTAAAGGGACACACGGCAATCTGGATTTTTTTTTAAAAACTTGTGGCATCCTGTTAGTTTTTCTACATCAATCGCATTTGATCATTAATATTAATTATAAGAATTATATAAAGCAAGTTTTTGCATATTACTAACTGCTGATTACATCTGACCAATAATATATTCAAACCTTTGGTAGAATAATGAAGAAAAGTTGAAAACTGAAAATTGTATTTAAATATATGCAAGCTGATTTAGTCAAAATGATCCTGGATTAAAAAATCGAGAGGTAATTTTCATGCTTGTTAAAGTCTTCAAGATTGCCATCTGTCCCTTTACGCAAACTGTAACAGACTATAAAATATTATCGCCCGTTCTGCTGTTTCCTCCCACATGAAGACAATAGTAGTCATATTAGTGCCAATGTAAGTGATCTTTATATGCTGTATAGCTGTATAGCTTGCTTCAAAATCAATATAAAGTAATATTAATATCATTTATACTTTATACTTCATAATGTATTAAATTTTGATAATTAAATCTGATAAAAGATATAAATATTGAAAGTAGTGCTTCTCATATTTGTTATGTAAATTGTTTAATATGGCGACTAAACACCAATTAACAATCAACAAGGAGTGCTCTGTTTACCAAGCTATTGTTTCTGTATTGATTGGGACTATCCATTACATTCAGTTCCCACCACAGTGTATTATCAAGCCCGCAGACGATTTTATACATCAATAGTTACACCGTTATTTAAAGTGATAGGTGGCTATATGATTTTGACCATCTTACCATACAAATAAACTCCATTCTCTGAGGATGAAGCTGCAAAAAGCCAGACATACAATGAAGCAGCCTCATTCTACAGTCCATTATCCGCCCCCATGTGTGGTTAGGTAGGGAGTTCAGCATCAGAGAGACTACAGTTATATACTCAGTTGAGCAATAGGTCGTGCTCGGACATATTACCATTGTAAAGCACCATAATTACCCTGCAAGCACTGGATGACGCCATGATGATTGCATGCTTGCCACAGAATGATGTCACTCACTTTAAATGCGATTCTGAACAGGTCCTTGTTCGTATTTCTCAAAGCTCTCTGCTCCCCTCAACCCATCTTCTAGCTCTCCTCTCTTACCTAAACCTCATCCTTCTAATAAGCATCCCTGCCCCTCTCATCCCTCCTGGCTCTCCCTCTTCCTTCAACCTCATCCCTCCAATAGGTTTAATAAGTGTCCCTGCCCCTCTCATCCCCACCTTTCTCTCCCCTACCTTCAACTTCATTCCTGTATTAAGTGTCCCTGCCCCTCTCATCCCCGCCTCCTTTCTCTCCCCTTCTCCCTTCAACCTCATCTCTCTTATAGACGACCTCTCTAACAGCACTTACTACCCATGCACCTCCTCCTAAAGTTACTACAATATATTTCAAATTAATTTTAGTTTTTGTATCTTTTTTCTTATTAAATAATTATATCCGATTCCAACTGAAATGCACCAGCATGTGAAAAGAGACCACCGCAGGGATTATTTTAATTAAGACTTTTTTTCAATTTTCATTTATAGTCTAGAAAATGTTTCATATTATAAATGTAATATGTACAGAAAGGAACAGAATGCATCAATACAATTTCATTATTGTAACAAAATGCTGCCAGGTGTGTATTCCGTCCAGTGATCATTTTTTTGCAATAAAATGCTGACCTTTATATAATGGTTCGGTCACCTGGCTACAGCTGAATTGAATTGAATTGGGTTTTAAGGCGCACCAACACATGAAAGGTTATATGGCGCCTAACAGGCATGAACATGCCAGGCTCATCCTCCATGTTGAGTGGTGTATAATTATATTGTAAGTTGAATATGAAGAAATTAAAAAGTTATAAAATTTAATGTTGTGACGGATGGGCGGCGGGCGCACGGCGATGGACAAAGTGATCCTTAAGTATCGTTTTTTCAAAGAAAAAAATGTACAAAAATATGTTCCCAGTTCAAGTACAAGCATGAAACTAACGCCAACTGAAAGTTTATACAAAATCGAAAAAATGTTTACAATTATAGGAACAACAAGATCATGTTTACTGTTTTAGGAAATGACAAATCATGCCGTAAGCAAAAGACAAAATAATTACTGGCAAGTAATCTGTTGCCAGTTTAAGTAAATTGCTGAAGCAAAAGTACATCATCAGCAAGCTTAAATTTAATACCTGTTGCCAACAGAGAGGTTTTCTGGATGTTTCAATTCTTGCTTGTGGTTCAGCACCTCTGTACTCTTAACATACTCAGCCTTAGATGCCGCTAACAACTCTACTGCACTCTTACGGTGGTTAGCTGTAAACAGAGAGTAAAATGTCACATGACAGCAACTCTTATGCACTCCTATGGTTGTCAGCTGTAAATAGACGGTAAAACATCATATGACAGTAACTCTACTGCACTCCTACAGTGGTTATCTGTAAATAGCGAGTCAAATGTCACACGACAGCAACTCTAATGCACTCCTACAGTGGTTAGCTGAAATAAACAGTAAAACATCACATGACACCAAATCTACTGCACTCCTACAGTGGTTAGCTGTAATTAGGGAGTTAAATGTCACATGACAGCAACTCTAATGCACTCCTAGTGGTTAGCTGTAAATAGGGAGTTAAATGTCACATGACAGTGGTTAGCTGTAAATAAACATTAAAACATCACATGACAGCAACTCTACTGCACCCACCATGCCGGTAGCTCTAAACAGACAGTAAAACATCACATGACAGCAACTCTACTGCACTCTAACAGTGGTTAGCTGTAAACAGACAGTAAAACATCACATGACAGCAAATCTACTGCACTCTTACAGTGGTTAGCTGTAAACAGACAGTAAAACATCACATGACAGCAACTCTACTGCACTCTTACAGTGGTTAGCTGTAAACAGACAGTAAAACATCACATGACAGCAAATCTACTGCACTCTTACAGTGGTTAGCTGTAAACAGACAGTAAAACATCACATGACAGCAACTCTACTGCACTCTTACAGTGGTTAGCTGTAAACAGAGAGTAAAACATCACATGACAGCAAATCTACTGCACTCTTACAGTGGTTAGCTGTAAACAGACAGTAAAACATCACATGACAGCAACTCTACTGCACTCTTACAGTGGTTAGCTGTAAACAGACAGTAAAACATCACATAACAGCAAATCTACTGCACTCTTACAGTGGTTAGCTGTAAATAGACAGTAAAACATCACATGACAGCAAATCTACTGCACCCACCATGCCGGTAGCTCTAAACAGACAGTAAAACATCACATAACAGCAAATCTACTACAAACTTACAGTGGTTTGCTGTATATAGACAGTAAAACATCACATGACAGCAAATCTACTGCACCGTAAAACATCACAATGTCATGACAGTAACTCTACTGCACTCTTACAGTGGGTAGCTCTAAACAGACAGTAAAACATCACATGACAGCAACTCTACTGCAAACTTACAGTGGTTAGCTGTAAATAGACAGTAAAACATCACATAACAGCAAATCTACTGCACTCTTACAGTGGTTAGCTTTAAATAGACAGTAAAACATCACATAACAGCAAATCTACTGCACTCTTACAGTGGTTAGCTGTAAACAGACAGTAAAACATCACATGACAGCAACTCTACTGCACTCTAACAGTGGTTAGCTGTAAACAGACAGTAAAACATCACATGACAGCAAATCTACTGCACTCTTACAGTGGTTAGCTGTAAACAGACAGTAAAACATCACATGACAGCAACTCTACTGCACTCTTACAGTGGTTAGCTGTAAACAGACAGTAAAACATCACATGACAGCAAATCTACTGCACTCTTACAGTGGTTAGCTGTAAACAGACAGTAAAACATCACATGACGGCAACTCTACTGCACTCTTGCAGTGGTTAGCTGTAAACAGACAGTAAAACATCACATGACAGCAAATCTACTGCACTCTTACAGTGGTTAGCTGTAAACAGACAGTAAAACATCACATGACAGCAACTCTACTGCACTCTAACAGTGGTTTGCTGTAAATAGACAGTAAAACATCACATGACAGCAACTCTACTGCACTCTTACAGTGGTTAGCTGTAAACAGACAGTAAAACATCACATGACAGCAACTCTACTGCACTCTTACAGTGGTTAGCTGTAAACAGACAGTAAAACATCACATAACAGCAAATCTACTGCACTCTTACAGTGGTTAGCTGTAAACAGACAGTAAAACATCACATGACAGCAAATCTACTGCACCCACCATGCCGGTAGCTCTAAACAGACAGTAAAACATCACATAACAGCAAATCTACTACAAACTTACAGTGGTTTGCTGTAAATAGACAGTAAAACATCACATGACAGCAAATCTACTGCACCGTAAAACATCACAATGTCATGACAGTAACTCTACTGCACTCTTACAGTGGGTAGCTCTAAACAGACAGTAAAACATCACATGACAGCAACTCTACTGCAAACTTACAGTGGTTAGCTGTAAATAGACAGTAAAACATCACATAACAGCAAATCTACTGCACTCTTACAGTGGTTAGCTTTAAATAGACAGTAAAACATCACATAACAGCAAATCTACTGCACTCTTACAGTGGTTAGCTGTAAACAGACAGTAAAACATCACATGACAGCAACTCTTCTGCACTCTAACAGTGGTTAGCTGTAAACAGACAGTAAAACATCACATGACAGCAACTCTACTGCACTCTTACAGTGGTTAGCTGTAAACAGACAGTAAAACATCACATGACAGCAAATCTACTGCACTCTTACAGTGGTTAGCTGTAAACAGACAGTAAAACATCACATGACAGCAACTCTACTGCACTCTTACAGTGGTTAGCTTTAAATAGACAGTAAAACATCACATAACAGCAAATCTACTGCACTCTTACAGTGGTTAGCTTTAAATAGACAGTAAAACATCACATAACAGCAACTCTACTGCACTCTTACAGTGGTTAGCTGTAAACAGACAGTAAAACATCACATGACAGCAAATCTACTGCACTCTTACAGTGGTTAGCTGTAAACAGACAGTAAAACATCACAAATCATGACAGCAACTCTACTGCACTCTTACAGTGGTTAGCTGTAAACAGACAGTAAAACATCACATGACAGCAAATCTACTGCACTCTTACAGTGGTTAGCTGTAAACAGACAGTAAAACATCACATGACAGCAACTATAATGCACTCTTACAGTGGTTAGCTGTAAACAGACAGTAAAACATCACATAACAGCAAATCTACTGCACTCTTACAGTGGTTAGCTGTAAATAGACAGTAAAACATCACATGACAGCAAATCTACTGCACCCACCATGCCGGTAGCTCTAAACAGACAGTAAAACATCACATAACAGCAACTCTACTGCAAACTTACAGTGGTTAGCTGTAAATAGACAGTAAAACATCACATAACAGCAAATCTACTGCACTCTTACAGTGGTTAGCTTTAAATAGACAGTAAAACATCACATAACAGCAAATCTACTGCACTCTTACAGTGGTTAGCTGTAAACAGACAGTAAAACATCACATGACAGCAACTCTACTGCACTCTAACAGTGGTTAGCTGTAAACAGACAGTAAAACATCACATGACAGCAACTCTACTGCACTCTTACAGTGGTTAGCTGTAAACAGACAGTAAAACATCACATGACAGCAAATCTACTGCACTCTTACAGTGGTTAGCTGTAAACAGACAGTAAAACATCACATGACAGCAACTCTACTGCACTCTTACAGTGGTTAGCTGTAAACAGACAGTAAAACATCACATAACAGCAAATCTACTGCAAACTTACAGTGGTTAGCTGTAAATAGACAGTAAAACATCACATGACAGCAAATCTACTGCACCCACCATGCCGGTAGCTCTAAACAGACAGTAAAACATCACATAACAGCAAATCTACTGCACTCTTACAGTGGTTTGCTGTAAATAGACAGTAAAACATCACATGACAGCAAATCTACTGCACTCTTACAGTGGTTTGCTGTAAATAGACAGTAAAACATCACATGACAGCAACTCTACTGCACTCTTACAGTGGTTTGCTGTAAATAGACAGTAAAACATCACATGACAGCAAATCTACTGCACTCTTACTGTGGTTAGCTGTAAATAGACAGTAAAACATCACATGACAGCAAATCTACTGCACTCTTACAGTGGTTAGCTGTAAATAGACAGTAAAACATCACATAACAGCAAATCTACTGCACTCTTACAGTGGTTTGCTGTAAATAGACAGTAAAACATCACATGACAGCAAATCTACTGCACCCACCATGCCGGTAGCTCTAAACAGACAGTAAAACATCACATAACAGCAAATCTACTGCACTCTTACAGTGGTTTGCTGTAAATAGACAGTAAAACATCACATGACAGCAAATCTACTGCACTCTTACAGTGGTTTGCTGTAAATAGACAGTAAAACATCACATGACAGCAAATCTACTGCACTCTTACAGTGGTTTGCTGTAAATAGACAGTAAAACATCACATAACAGCAAATCTACTGCACTCTTACAGTGGTTAGCTGTAAACAGACAGTAAAACATCACATGACAGCAAATCTACTGCACCGTAAAACATCACAATGTCATGACAGTAACTCTACTGCACTCTTACAGTGGTTAGCTTTAAATAGACAGTAAAACATCACATGACAGCAAATCTACTGCACTCTTACAGTGGTTAGCTTTAAATAGACAGTAAAACATCACATGACAGCAAATCTACTGCACTCTTACTGTTAGTTGAAATTAAAGACAGTAAAGCATCACATGACACCAAATCTACTGCACTCCGAAATACAGTGGTCAGCAGTAAAAAATACATTTTCCAAGGATTATGTCTTTAACTCAAATGTTAAGGGAAATGACCACCAGCCATCATTGAGTAAAATTTCTGTTGAAAAACAAACTACTTTTTATAGAAACCACAGAAACCACAGAAACAAATGATTCTACAATATTAGTTTTAATTTGTTATACATGTTATAATACAATCATAATAAAAAGTATTATTTGCTCTAATAATAAGTACACAAATGCTGTTTTACAGTGCCGTTTCAATGGCCTATAGATATCATCAAAATTCGTTGGTTTGCTGTTTCCCTAACTTTAAACTTAAAAAAAAAGGGCCTTACTCAAAATATTTTATATTTTCACATTTTGTATCTTTAAAATAAATTTTTGGTCATGTTAAGAACAATTTTCATTTAATTTTGTAAAGTTTTTACTACCTTCAGAAGCAAATATTTCACCTACCTGCTCTACACCACTTACACAATCCTGGTTCACTATATTAAGAATAAGCAGCACACTAATTTTAATAATTTTCCCAGCAGTATTCCATACATTTAGAAGCTAATCTTACATTGTGATGATTCAATCTTTATTTAAATCCTTTCTCTCAAGAGATTGACACGTTTTACTAAAAACATTTTCCCAGCAACGCAACAATGTCACTTATTTCACTCGCAAATGCACATTCCCTTTTCGTATTTTTCATTACATCACTTGGTTCTCTCGCAAAATGCACGTACCTTTTTTGTAATTTTCATTAAAAGTAAATAAAGTAATCCTTATTTCTGAAGCAGTCCCTTAACTACAATAGTATGCCACACCTTCAAAGGTGAAATGCAGATTTGAATTATCCAACTTCAATCCAGGATTAGTAATCCACAATATTCACACTGAGAATTACTCTGAAGCAGCAGACAAGGGGAGTTTTACAACATTGATTTTTGCTTTGTCTGATCTGTGCATTGCAAAACCGTTATTTGTACCTCACAAAGATAGAATATTGCATGACGGCCGGCTAGTGTATTAAAGTTATTTCGGTGCCTACTGATATGTAAGTGGAGATGCCAACAATTACATTTACTTGATTGGTCCGGCAAGCCGTCTGCTTTTGCAGTTGCAATTATTCTTTAAAACAGTTTCATGATTTCTTTTCCCGACAGACTTCAGCAAGAAATTATTAAGATTGTTAGCACAAGAAATGAAGAAGAAAATAGTCAAATTTTACCACTAACACAATCCATTGTATGTCAAAAAATGCTGATGACTGAAATATGAGTGACTGTGGACCAAGCCTATTATTTGACGCCCACTCTTACATCCAGTCAATATTGTTATCTTTTCATCCCACAAGGATTGTATGACTTTCATAGATCCAGTTTTACCCTTACACATATGAGTTTCTTGAACCATGTTGAAGGTTTTGTGCTCATCAACATTTTGGCCATTTTGTTAGGGGTTTTTCTTATTTTTTCCTGTGATTTAGAATTAGACACTATAAAGACTCTAGCTTCTGTACAGTTTTGGACCTCTTTTAACCATAACGTAGGTTTTACAATTTCTTATGGATCTTTGATACAAGCCTATTTTGTATCTCTAATAAATACTAATGGGCCCTTATTTCGCTTTTCACAGAATGGTATTACTTGCGTAATTGTTTCTATGCGTTTTTGGTTGACTGTGGTCCTTGAATACTACAGTTTCTGTTCGACTTTTATAAGTATCGTCTTGTACACATGGTTTTCACTGGGTTGTGGTTTCCGTACACATCGAAACCACATTAACAATGTCAAATTTTCCCATCCCCAGACTCAGCAGAGTTGTAAAACCTATATATCTTTTTTTCTTAACATTATACAGAAATGTGGAAATGCTCTCTATGAAACGTTTAAGTCAATATGTTGAAATACTCTGTTGAAAGTTAATATGCCTGCAATACCCACAGACAACATTGTATGCCAAGATGTTTGAATATTGTATACTAATAAGGCAATGGGAGTGAATACAGACTTCTACACTTGGTAAGCAATGGAAATATTACTCTGTGAAGTTCCCATCTGTGTTTGCAGGACAATAATTTTGTATGTATGGTTACACATCACGACAGTGTCTACTTGCAGCAGGGAGCCCAATGCTATACTTTATAGTTTTAGTTTAAACATATTTATTTTACATCGATTGCGAAACAAGTTATTGCAACTTAGTTTAATCACTCTCGATGGCTTCCTGGGTAGAACCAGTACTAAGCAATGTGGATTAATTATCTTGCTCAAGGATAAATAACGCGGCCGCGGCGAGGATCAAACCCACGACCTCTCGATCAGGAGTTCGGCGCTCTACCACTGGACCACGCACACCTTTATAGTGCCGCCACACTGGAATACCATGACTCAGACACATGACAAGATACTCCACCCAGTCACATTATACTGACTCAGAGCTTGTAAGGCTGATTTACGAAATGCTCTATTTAATCATTTAATCGTGCAATTTTCAAACAGTGACCTTCACCTTTGACCTTTGTATGCTGAAGGTCAACCAAGAGAACTACTAATACCATTTTTATGAAGTCTTTGGTATGACTCAGCCAGGGAATAAACCCATGACCTCCGGCATGTGAGGCAGACGCTCTTCCACTATACCACCACCCAATTACTGTCATACTTTATAATGGTCTGCTCGTATTGCCTTATTCTGATTAATACAATAGGTTTATACTGAAAATATATAGAATTGTCTGCCCATTCATTGTACACTACAAACCTGGAATATTGCATGCATGACAACCAAGTTATATTGGTTTCCTACTAGAACTATCACTGAAGGTGATGAATACCGCTGCATTTGATCAGTTGTTACATGTATATGAAGTTTGGGAACAACCCATTCAAAACAATTTGAGGAATGCAAGTAATATTAAATAACAAGAGGGCCTGTGGACGCTCTACTGGCTAACATGGCTCTTATAACATTAATAAAGCGAATGACTGTCATTTACAGTTTTTTGAAAGTATCGGGCAAAAAACTAGCTTTTTAACTAAATCAAGGTCCATAACTAAAGAATCTGGTAAAGTTTGGTAAAGATCAGATGAAAAATGAAGGCCCTACCGTATTAATGAGGCAAAATATAGCATTTTTAACTAAATCAAGAGCCATAACTCCTCTGTTACTGGTCCGACTGGTCCAACATAGAGCTAAAAATAAAAATAAAAATAAAAATAAAAATATATATATATATATTTTAAAAAATAAATCAAACAAAAAATAAAAATAAAAATAATACTATAAAAAAGAAAGTCATAAAATCTGGTAAAGATCTGATGAAAAATGAAGCCCCTATCGTGTTAACGAGGCAAAATATAGCATTTTGAACTAAATCAAAGGCCACAACTCCGCTGTTACTGGACCAATATGAATGGTTTTCAAACTTGTCCGAGCTTTCATTAATATTAACAATCTGATAAAGTTTGGTAAAGATCGGATGAACATTGAAGCCCCTATCGTTTTAATGCGGCAAACTATAGCATTTTTAACTAAATCAAGGGCCATAACTCCGCTGTTACTGTTCTGATATAGCCGGTTTTCGAACCTGTTCGAGCTTTCAATGACATTAACAATCTGATAAAGTTTAGTAAAGATCGGCTGAACAATGAAGCCCCTATCGTCTTAAGGAGGCAAAATATAGCATTTTTAACTAAATCAAGGGCCATAACTCCGCTGTTACTAGTCCGATATTCCCGGTTTTCGAACTTGTCCAAGCTTTCATTGATATTAACAATGTGGTAAAGTTTGGTAAAGATAGGATGAAAAATGAAGGCCCTATCATCTTAACGAGCCAAAATATAGCATTTTTAACTAAATCAAGGACCATAACTCTGCTGTTACTGGTCCGATCTGGCTGGTTTTCGAACTTGTCCGAGCTTTCATTGATATTAACAATGTGGTAAAGTTTGGTAAAGATAGGATGAAAAATGAAGGGCCTATCGTCTTAACGAGGCAAAATATAGCATTTTTAACTAAATCAAGGGCTATAACTCCGCTGTTACTGGTCCAATCTGGCTGGTTTTCGAACTCGTCTGAGCTTTCATTGATATTAACAACCTGTTAAGGTCTAATTACACTAAATCAACAGGATGTGCTCGCCTGGTGCAGTCGAAAGTAGTTCTGTATTAAAGAGTGCTAATCTTTTTTTCTTTAAAAACATTTTTTTAGTGCAGTTTCCTGTTCTTTTTTGGCTGTAACTGTATTCTGGACATGTTGTTGATATTTGAAAATGCAGCTCATCATGTTTTTGACAGTTTTTGGTATAAATTTGAGAAGTGAAAGTAGACAGGGTATGAAATTGCAAGGGGTAAAAATAGTGTTGACCTTTGACCCGGTGTTAGTATACAACTGAAGAAATGTTTCTTAGAAGGTATTAAACCCCCTATTTCCTTGTTGATGTTTAATAGCAGACATGTTTATTTGCATGATAAAGTAAGTTTCCCAGAATTCTAACGAGGTTTGAGTTTTTAACAGGTTGTCAACATTCTAACTTTACTATGGAAGGGCAATGGAGACTCATTTACGCTATTATAACCTTAAAGTTTGGTAAAGATAGGATGAAAAATGAAGGCCCTATCATCTTAACGAGCCAAAATATAGCAATATAGCATTTTTAACTAAATCAAGGACCATAACTCTGCTGTTACTGGTCTGATCTTGCTGGTTTTCGAACTTGTCCGAGCTTTTATTGATATTAACAATGTGGTAAAGTTTGGTAAAGATAGGATGAAAAATGAAGGCCCTATCGTCTTAACGAGGCAAAATATAGCATTTTTAACTAAATCAAGGGCTATAACTCCACTGTTACTGGTCCCATCTGGCTGGTTTTCGAACTCGTCTGAGCTTTCATTGAAATTAACAACCTGTTAAAGTTTGGTAAAGATCGGATGAAAAATGAAGGCACTATCGTCTCAACGAGACAAAAGTTAACGACAGATGGATGGACGACGGACGGACAACTCAGCATCCCATAAGCTCAAAAATGTGTTACATGACGAGACGCGACAAAATGTGTTACACGACGGGACGTTACGGACAACATGATTCCTATATAGCCCCACTTCACTTTGTAAAAACGGGAGTATACAAATAGTAAGTCAGCCACTGAAATGCCCTATGATGAACTATTATATAAAGTTCCCACTTGTTGCCCAATATGAATTCTCCAAAGCATGAATACCAGCTTTATGAGTGCCTACAGACTACAATGGAACAACTTCTAAAAGTTCCCACTTTCTGCTCATTAATTTGCTGCCTGATTTTAGACGCTACAAAATTGGAATACTGCATTACATATTGTATTACAGACTTATTACAATCAGTATAATCTATGGAAATGTCCTCTACAGAAAGCTCCCTGACTTGCGTTGCATCTTTTCTTTGATTTTGCATGTCAAAAAAACTGGAATATATTTACCAAGATGGGTACCTACATACTACTAAAAGAAACTATGAAAATGCCCTCAATAGAATGTTCTCACTTGCTGCCCGTCTGCTGCCTGATTTTGTACAAGACAGAACTGGAATACTGCATGCATGACAACCAAGATAGGCACCAACATGCTACTATAATAAGTTACAAACTGGCCCTGAAACTGGAATATTGCATGACAACAACGAGGTTATCTTGGAGTTAATGTCTGCTGCAACCCAATTATGTATATCAATCCATGATAGCTTCTATACTGTTTATACCAATTACTTTTATAGTCAAGATGACAGACTATGTGAAACCTAATAATGCAAGGGTTATAGTAAAGTGCACATTGAAGGACAATGTATCAAAAATTTACTTTGTTATGCCCCCACCCACAGGTAGCTGTGTCAGTGCTGTGAACTAACAAAATAAATAAAAATAATAAAATAACGTGTTATTTGTTGAAAACAAACATATTTTAAGTATCCAAAAAAATGTCCCAGTCTGTACTGTAATTATAGACAAGGTTTGAAAGTGCATCTGGTCAACATTTTTCCCTAACTGTTTTCATCAATTATTTCACTGGTCAACTTCCGAGAATTATCCTCTGATCAAAGCTGGCTGAAACTGCAGATGTAGGTATGCAGTTTTCGAAATCGAAAAACCGAACACAATTTGATCGAACCGTTTTTCTGTGACAAGTCAAAATGCTTGGGAAAAACATTATTTTTCAACAGGTCAACATCACTGTGGAACAGAGAAACATTCAAAGTTCTAGCAATCCTTCGAATGTATCGTGGTATTTATGCATATTACATGTTCCGTTATTGAAAATGTCTTTGTTTGGATTGATTGATTCTGATACATTCAAAGAATCGCTAGAACTTTGAATGTTCCTTTGTTCCACAGTGATGATCAAATTGTTTTCGGTTTCGAGAACTGCATACATCTGTGGTTCCAACCAGCTTTGATAAGAGGATAGACACATGCTGCGGACAATTATATACCTGATAAAAATGTATTCTACATTCTGTAATGAACCAGTTAGTTTCCAGGCCTCGGGGAAGTTTAGTCTGTGTCAGTTATAGCTTTTCTATAGTCTAATTTATGTAATTTTAATTACTTTTTTTATTATTATTATCATTTTATATGCCAGTTTTATTATTCTCTTGTCTCATTTGCTCTTTTGGCATATTAAAAAAAAGTTAAAATCTGTTTCAGCTTTAGAAAATGTATTACTTTCACAGAAGCGACTGCACATCATTGCCGTGAGGAATTTAAGACGAACAGCAGACATAACAAATCCATTATGTGCAGCAAATACGCAAACGTTTTAAGTCCACTAATTACTTCCAGATAATGTTTTTAACTGTTAAACTCTTGAAGAGAAACAGATACAATTGTTAGTTCAGTAATATAATCGCATACATAATAATTATAATATACCTGAAGTTTTTCTTTTAATAATTTTTTTGATGCAGGGAACTCTAAATCTTTATATGAGCAAGGACGGTGTGTTTTATAAATTAATTCTTGCCACAGTGATACTATATTGCAGATGACAGACAATGGTTCAACACAGGTTGTGTGAGAAAGTGTCGATTTTTACGGATGGCTGGAGGTTTACAGTAGTGGTTCTACCCAGGAAAAATGGGGTGGTCTGCCTCTACCACAACAAAAATTTACTGGCCTAAAATGTGCTAAAAATAACATAAAACACCACTCAAACAAACTGATTATATCATATTTGCAGACTTCAAACTGGTTCTAAACTTGCTGTCTGATATCATATATGCAGATGACAGACTGGTTCAAAATGTGCAGTCTGATACCGTATTTGCAGATGAAAGACTGGTTCAACACTAACCATATTTGCAAACTTCGATCAGACTTACTTGCAGACTTCTAACTGGTTCAGATACCATATTTGCAGGCTTCAGACTGGTCAAAATTTGCTGTCTGATACCAAATTTGCAGACTTCAGACTGGTCAAAACTCGCTGTCTGATACCATATCTGCAGACTTCAGACTGCTTCAAAACTTGCAGTCTGATACCACCGACTTCAGACTGATCAAAACTTGCTGTCTTATACTGAGGTTCCCTGCCATTAATAAACTCAACATGTGAAAGGCAGATGTAAAGCCTTATCATATTTATTACAGTATTATTATTATTATTTCCTATCATACTTGACCAACATTCACTTATATACTTGACCAACATTCACTTATTCATAGCCCGGTGCAGGATAGGGCATACACGTTATACTCATTCATATTTATTACAAGGTGAGCAATTACCAGAATGTATACCCTGCTTTGCACCATTAACGGTCAAACACATCTTATTGGAATGTGTAGACTTTGATCCTATGCGTCAAAGGTACTACAATGTTAATACAGTGAAAGAGTTATTTGATACTGTAGATTTTAGTCTTGTTTTAGATTTCCTAAAAGAGATCAGACTATATAAATCATTATAATGTGTTCTTATATATATTTACTTGTTTATATACCCGTTGACGGGCATTTGTTGATTTACATACATAATTTATATTACACCTTATCATCCCTTATTTTTTAATAGTTTTATCTTTATATATTTACATTAATTTTTAATTAATACTTCATTTCTTCATTTTTCATCAATTTGTGCCACAATATGACCTATTTATGTGTCGATGTGCCGTAAAACACCATTCATTCATTCACTTATTCATAATGGGATTCACATCTGTATGATGTTATTATAAGACTTCTTTCTCCATATAAATAAAAATGAGATAGCTAAGCTTTTGGTAATAATATGCATAAAACTAAACTTAAGTTAATTACCTTTCAACAGCATAAAAATGCTTAGAATGAATTGGCCTGAATGAGAGTTATACCTAGGTACAAAAATGTATGTATATATGTAACTTAGAACACCTCAGATTTAATTGGAGCAGGATACATAGAAACAAGAAGGTTCCTCTGGTTCAATGAATTGCTCAGAGGATCAACTCCGATATACTGGATCAAATGGTTTACATTCCCATCCGACGGAAGAGGCTTTGGTCAAATATCTTGCCTAAGAAAACACTGACGAAACTAGCTCCGGAAAGGCTTGAACATGGCTCTTCCAATAGAAAGAAAAACACAGATCTGAAAGGTTGCCACCAAAAAGGAAATACCCACTTTATTGAAAAAAGTATTTTCAGCGAAGAATTATTTATTACATTTTCATATACCGTACAACTTTATGCAAAATTTCCGTTGCTATGGCAGTCATCTTGAATATTAGATGCCGACAAAAAACACAAACTCCATGACAGTCAACCCAAGAAATTAGTCCTGTAATGAAATTTTAGAAGAATGGTTTAAGCCATTTTAAACAAGATGTTTTTTAAATGTTCATAATCTGAAGTCTATTTTAGTATTTTTGGTAGTGTCTACAATATAAAAAATCCTTTTATAACAATATTTTATGCTATAAAAATAAATAATTTAACAGTTTCTAACATATATTTATAAAAATAATTTCAAATAGCATACTTGATTATGATATAAATCCAAAATACCAAGTCTAGGTACATGTATTTCCTAAAGCCAAACCTTTGATGAATGAACTATTTTCCAACCCAGAATGTCCTATTATAACACTAAAACATCTGAATACCTAAATCCAGAAACTCCTAATAAAACAATAAAAGAACAATCTGCATACCTGTTTTCCAATCAATAAACTCCTACTAAAACAATAAAAGAACAATCCGCATAACTTTTTTCCAATCCAGAAATGCCTATTAAACTATCAGCATAAATTTACATGCAGATTTCACCTTTTAAACTTAAATATTCTCCAGGTAAGTGAGCCAACATTAGGAGATACTGACAAATGAGTCAGTGGCAGCTCTCCCTTTTCATCCAACCTTGCAGCTTCATAGACACCACCAGAGATCTCCAACTGGAGCCCTTCAATCAACTTTGAAATAAGAAGTATATCATAAACTTGTTTTTTTAAGACAGCTGTAAGGTGGATAATGAATGCATTCCCCATACTGACCGATAACAGATATAATACATTCTACTACTGGTATATATTCAAATATAGAGGATCATACATGAGTGACTGTGTATTATTGATTTTAATAAATGAGTTAAATAAAATGAGTATTCTATCTTTTTATCCAAAGAGTTTATTAAAGTCAATAATACATAGTCACAATTGTAAGATTCTATTTATTACATAACACGTCGTGACAGTTTCAATTTAATGTTGTCAATTACACTTTCTATACAGCGGTAATTTGTAAGAGAAATCATGACGTCGTATTGTTGTTTTCGTGACGTCAGCTACATTACGCGGCTGCAACGAGTTCTCACTACAAATAATGTGACACTTTTAACTACATTTAACGTTACTACATGCATTTCAAAAAGATTTCACAAATAAGGATAAATATTAAGGAGTCTGAATGTATCGTATGATATAGCATGCAAACAATTGATATTAAATATTTTACTGTACACAAACACAGTGATTCGGTCCCAGCATTCTTTAATACACTCTATAGTGTATTACGAGAAATAAGTCATGGCTTTATTACACTCCCAGAAGCCATGTTATGTGAAAAACATTGAACTATGAATGTCGTAATTTTAGTATCACACAAAAAAAGTTATATAGACACTAGTGACGATATAACTTTTTTATATCATCACTAGTGATGATATAACTTTGCCGGAACTACTTTCTTAACATATTTGTTAAACAAGAGGTCAATGACCTTGAAGCTCTACTGATTGATTTTGATTTCAGGAAGTAGTCGCTACAGACTTGTTTTTTTGAAAAATTATTTTTAGCCGTGGCGGCCATCTTGAATTTCCGGCCGACCTGAAATTTTGCTAGGATCAATTAGACATCAAGAGCAACATTCTTGTGAAGTTTCATGAAAATCCGTCAAGTAGTTTCAGAGGAATAGTCGCTACAAGTTTTCATTATATAACTCTATGTAAACAAAGATGGCCGCTGACAGCCATGTTTAACGTCGAATCAAAATAATGTTTGACTCTGATAACCATCATGTCATGCTGATCATTTTACAAAAAGTCCCATATCAATATCACTTATAGTTTTCAAGACGTAGTCGCTACAAACTTCTTTTTTAAAAAATCTAATTTTAGCTGTGGCGGCCATCTTGAATTTCTGGCAGATCTGAAATTTTGCTAGGATCAATTAAACATTAAGAGCAACATTCCTGTAAAGTTTCATGAAAATCTGCCAAGTAGTTTCAAAGGATTAGTCGCTACAAGTTTTTACTATATAACTGTATGTAAACAAAGATGGCCGCTGGCAGCCATGTTTAACGTTGAATCAAAACAATTTTTGACAAGGACCAACATCATGTCATGCTGATCATTTTACAAAAAGTCCAATATCAATATCACTTATAGTTTTCAAGTAGTAGTCGCTACAAACTTGTATTTTGAAAATCTATTTTTAGCCATGGCAGCCATCTTGAATTTCCGGGCAACCTGAAATTTTGCTAGGATCAATCAGACATCAAGAGCAACATTCCTGTGAAGTTTCATGAAAATCCGTCAAGTAGTTTCAGAGGAGTAGTCGCTACAAGTTTTCATCATATAACTCTATGTAAACAAAGATGGCCACTGGCAGCCATGTTTAACGTCAAATCAAAATAATGTTTGACTCTGATAACCATCATGTCATGCTGATCATTTTCCAAAAGTCCCATATCAATATCACTTATAGTTTTCAAGACGTAGTCGCTACAAACTTGTATTTTGAAAATTTATTTTTAGCCGTGGTGGCCATCTTGAATTTCCGGCCGACCTGAAATTTTGCTAGGATCAATTAGACATCAAGAGCAACATTCCTGTGAAGTTTCATGAAAATCCGTCAAGTAGTTTCAGAGGAGTAGTCGCTACAAGTTTTCATTATATAACTCTATGTAAACAAAGATGGCCGCTGGCAGCCATGTTTAACGTCGAATCAAAACGATTTTCGACAAGGACCAACATCATGTCATGCTGATCATTTTAGAAAAAGTCCCATATCAATATCACTTATAGTTTTCATGAAGAAGTCGCTACAAACTTGTTTTTTAAAAACCTATATTTAGATCTGGCGGCCATCTTGGATTTCACATCAACATGAATTTTTGCTAGGATCAACTAGACTTCATGGGCAACATTTCTGTAAAGTTTCATGAAAATCCATTCAGTAGTTTCAGAGGAGAAGTCGCTACAAAAAAAAGTTTACGGACAGACAGACAGACAGACGGACGGACGGACAGACGGACAGACGGACGCCGCACCACGGCATAAGCTCTGCTGATCTCTGATCAGTAGAGCTAAAAACACACTGGTTTAAAGTTAAAATATTTTTTAATTTCTTCTTTAGACAAACATTTACATAAAGTTATATGACAAACAGTATAATTAACAGCATAAATTTGATACTGAGTTAATGTCACTCGAGGAAAAAAAGTGGTAATTTGGTTAAAAAAACTCGTACTTCGAACTCGTTTTTTTAACCAAATTACCACTTTTTTCCCTCGTGACATAAATTCAGTATCAAATTTATGCTGTTACATGTAATTATTCTCTGTATAATTCATACTACTAACTCGTATGTCGGTATTGATTCAAGTAGTAATTTTCCCCATTTGTTCATATGTGTTTATATGTGTTACTCCTGTCCATTTCCTTTCCTTTTTTGTTGTTATTAATGCTTGCTTCTTTTCTTTTTTCCACTTATTATATATTTATTCATCTTTGCCTTTCTTTTGTACAATTTTAGCATGTTTTTTTAGCGAGTGTATGTGTGTAAAGGTGTATGCAATTTTTGAAGGTTTAGTTTAAATGCAAACATTTCATATTTGAATATATTGCCTTAATTGATCAACTGCTCAGTGCTTTATTTGACTCGTTTTGTCACTTGTTATTTGTAAATTTGTATATAATAGAGGGTCTCATTGAAGATTAGTTTATAACTAAATGTGTTACCCTTTGTAAATCATAATGACTACCGGTATCATTATTATTATTTTAACTATGAAATCTTCACAAATTGCTGATTTACGAAATGCTCCTTTTAATCATTTAATCGTGCAATTTTCAAACAGTGACCTTCACCTTTGACCTTCAAAACACAAAATCCTTACCGTAATAATTCATTAAAGATAAGTGGGTGACTTAATTGTGAATATATAATGTACAACCTAAGTCCTCTGACCTAATAAAATTATCATTGAATCTTTTTCTGAGATTGAAAACTTTAGGAACTAGTAAATTAACTGATCCATACAGACTGACCGATGATAACATGTGTTCCATGATAATGTACTTTGTATACATATGTGGATATCAAGGAAAACATACAAACTGTTGATCTTGACCCACTAAACACGTATCTTTTCTGGCAGTTAATGTAGTTTAGTTGTTAAATTTCGTCATTTTCCAAAAGCGACCATAATCTTCAGCCTTGCTTCATAGAGCACTGTAAGTGTGAATCTAATAAGCTGCCAGCAAGGGGCCATTTACATTCTTCTATGATGCAGGGGTGTCATTAACATTCAAGTAAGCGGGTAGAGTAGCTGGGTATTTTGATTGATACTTGTATAAAATACCAGTAAAAGTATAATAGCAGCAGGGTAGACCAGTCAAAGTATCAGGGAAAGTTCCCCCTACCGCCTCTTAATAACACCCCTGCTGAAGCGACATGAACCAGTTATATTATATATTCTGTGATGAATTATAGAAATTTCCCAGTTTAGAGAAAATCTATAACATATCCCTTCCTCTACTGTGCTATCTCGCCTAGTGTGCAAGATAGCACAGTAGCCAAATGTTATGATCTAAACCATAGATGTCACGATATTACGTCACGAATTGACGTCATGATATTACTCCACGCTGTCGCCAAAGGAGTGACAGAAGAAGGAATACTTGTGTCAAAAGACGATTGGAAAGAAATTCATCACAGAATATATATTATATAGTTTAATTAACATTTTTGTCGTGATACACAAAATAAATCACTTGTGAGAAATATTCTTGCGATACAGAAACTCGTGCGAAAACGCACTCGTTTCTATAGCCCAAGAATTTTTCTCACTCGGGAATTATTTCCCGTATCACTTCAACAATGTTAATTAAACTCTATTTACCCATATTTTTTTTACACAAGACCATGTTAGGTCTCAATCTCCAGAATTCCAGAATGTTTATTCTGTGGGTATGCTTCCAGACTTTGGCCATATAAAACACCCCAGTAGTTTTAACTAGTCTTGGTAAAATCCACTAATTTTTTAATTATTTTCACTTACAATATTGACGATCAAATAAAAATGATTTTATATTTCCTGAAAAAGGTCTGCAAATTTACATTACGAGTAATGATCAATTGCTTATGGGAACAAGCTCTCCAAACACATAAAGGAAACATAAACAGTGGCATCGACTGCAAATTAATGGTTTCTGACTGGTAGTGCAAATACAGCATTATGATTAACAAGGAATAACTGGCATGCTTATCATTGGAAAACTCTGGCCCAGTCTGTATTTGCTGAATGAAATGACAATCAAATGAAATTATGGTGTAGGTTAAACATTTTTTTATGGGGAACTGAGAAATATTGCGTCTACATTATCTTTTGTGTGCAAATCTGTGTGCGTCACAGTTAGTTCTTTTTTTATCGCCCTTGTTACCCCACTCCTCCCTGGAATCCGTTATGTAACCAACTAAACTGAGGCCGTATTCAGAATACTCTTTAAATTACGACTGGAATCTAGAATTCTCTATTAATTGTATTTTTACTGACTAAAAAGTTGATTATTCAAATTTCCTTTGTGTATACATTTAATACAATATGTTTGGCATTCAGCAGGACTTGGGAATTTTCTTTAAAAAAAAGCCAATCGATCTGAGATCAAAGGTCAAGTCAATCCAGCCGCCCGCCAAACCATCCTCCTGCCCGAGCTAGTTTATGTTCAAATTTACATATTCTCCATCAAATAAAAAATATTTTCATGTGTTATAATAAAAGGGTTTTTAAATCAGTTGAAATACAGGAGCTGTTTTGAAGCAGGAGCACAAAACTACCTTATTGTTTAGCTTTTTTTTGTGAAGGGAAGTAACTGGTTTAATGCTGCACCATTACATTGTAAGGATGAGTTCCCTTGTATCATTATTTCACATGATCAATAAAACCCAGTAGGAATATGTCCTGGCAATAGACTTGGAGTATGTCCAAATTAGTCACAAATCTGACTGCAATGAATCACCTTAATGAAGGGTCATCAATGACTGATAATAAAACAATAACTACTAAACAATAAGTGACGCCTACGCTGGCATTATTGGAATTACTAGTGCTAAATAATTGATTGTTTCTATTTAAAAGCGCCTCATATCACAGATGGGATGAACTCCATTAAACCTGTTGGTCATAAAATCATAAATGGTTCAACATGTTGTAAATTAGAAGGAAAGTTAGGGGTTGACAAGGTAATGTCAGAGATCTTGGAGGTTAGTGCTCGGTAGCTCAGTGGATAAGGCTTGGATAAAAATAAGGTAGGGTGGCGCTTGTCTCAAACACGCTTGTCTCATAAAAGTTTGTTGTGTCCTAATCCTTATAACCCCCTACATATATATAATGGACTGTTCTTCTTTGAATTAAGACCATTCCATTTATGTGACAAAGGGGTGTTTTGGGGAAAATGACTGATCGGCAGCTGGACATTGTAGGCTCATCTGGGTTTACAATGGACGTAAAGGCTATTATAGTTATGCTTAGCGGGTTAAGGAATGGTTATTAAGTTTTTGGACATAGACGAACAGATGGATTGTATCCAGACAAAGATAGCTTTTATAGAAATATTGATCAGGTCAGAAGGTTTTTATATAAGATTAGCAACTTTTGTCTGACAATTAACATGACGCCAGTACTTAGATATCTCCGCCTTATTGCTGATGTCGGAGTAACTGACAAAAGGTTTGATTATAATACAGTTGCACATGCTTTTGTTTGATGGAGGTATCATATTGGTTTGATTGGTTGGAATAGATAAATGATTTACAACTGGCATCATGTTAATTGTTTGTGGATGGAACTCCTTCCAGACGTCTGACCATTTGAAGGAAGAAGATGAAACTTTATGGGAAGCTTGTTGAGAGCTTGTTGAGGGTGAGAGGATGTCATTAAAGGTCTAAAATCCGACCTTCACCATCAAGGTCAAGGTCAGGACTTGAGGTATTATTTTGTGATGGTGCCCATCAACTTGCTTTAGTTTAGACTTAAAATATTAAGCAAGGTCTCGTGACTTTGAGAACAAAGTGCCTGTGCTTGATTGCAAAATACGCAAGCGTTTTTAATGTGACTTTCAACAACAGATTTTCTAATTATACAAGTGGTCTACTTTTCATACCCTTTCTGGTCATAGTTTGTCACAAATCATTAAGTCTGAATAGAAGGAGTGCAATATAATGTTACCAAGGGATCTGAGGTCCACATTTACAAGTAATGGGACACGTAGGGAGACAATCTGACTGACATTTCCTTATGTTTTTGTCTCCATTGGCTGAACATAAAACAAAATAAACAAAGTAAGAAAGGTAAAACTTCTTAACAATTTCACACATATATAATTAATTCATGTATATAATATAGTTGTTTGAATGTTTATAATAGGAAGATACCCTAGACATAGCTATTTATTCTGGAATGTATGGCTCCTACAAAAACTTTATCTTGTGGTGACAGTACTGAGGTTTCAATTTAAACATTTTCTTAATGGAAAATTATCAGTTTTAAATATCATGGAGTTAACGATCCAGTGATTTCCTACAAAATATACAGGAAGAGTACTTTAGCCATTTTGTCTTACCTAATGGATGTTTTTTTATTTATCACCCCTAGAGTCTTATATCACCCCAGGGTTTTATCGTTTTTTTTTATATCACTCCGGGGTGAGGTGATTTGTTATATCACCCCAGGGTTTTACATCACTCCGGGGTGAGCTGATTTGTTATATCACCCCAGGGTTTCATATCACTCCAGGGTGAGGTGATTTGTTATATCACCCCAGGGTGAGATTTGAACCCGCAGCTGTGAGAGGCGAGGAGGTTTACAATGCAACATTTTTAACCCCTTGCCCATGGAGATGCTTTAAAGGTCCAAACCATTCAGATGCTTTAGTTATAAATAATAGGGCAAAAAATTAGTGTTACATAAGCCGTTTAATATTTTAGTTGAGCAAAAACAAGATTCAGTTCGAAGTGTGTGAGAAAGTGATATCCCTATATATCGTTCTTTTTTCTAGACTATAGTGTCCTATTCGACCCTCAGTACAGACAATATATTCATTTCAACAGTATCCAAATCATACCATACTGCACCAAAGGACGAGTTTTTGTCCAAATTAAAAAATAACTGAAGTGTTTGTTGTTTAACACTCATCTACATGTTATATTCAGTTAGTGCTGTCCAGGGAGAGATGGGAATTAAGGTTACATACAAATCCAGGAAACATTTCAAGTTTTAATATTACATAGATTCCTATGGTTCTTTTTTTTTTTTAAATTTCAATCACAAAATTATTGGTGATCCATTTATTTGCACTGTAATAGGTTTGTGAGGGTTGGGGTGGGCCACCGCTTAACAAACTGTAAAGAAATAAATGTGATATGCATCAATTTTTTATTTAGAGTAAAGAAACTATTTTCCAAAAAAAAGTGCATAGGGAAATTGCACATAAACGTGGAGATTTTTCTTCTTTACAATTTCATAAGGACTTTTTATAATTTTAACAAACATATTAAAGGGAGACACTGCAATCTGAAGGTCTTTAAAACTAACTGTGGGTGCAAATAAAGCAACATTGCCATATGTCCCTTTAAACCATTTAAACATTTACACTCAAATATTAAATTGTTTATTTAGTTATGGTATGCCTTCACTGATAATTGTAAAGAACTGTTCATATGGTTCTTTGAGGTGCAACAATGTTGGTATTTCATTTGCTTTGTGGTATAGTTGCTCCAGGTAAATTTTTGTTAATGATAACAATCTGAAACTGAATCATTTAAATGCTGGTTTACAGTAGGACATAAATATAACTTCCACTTTATCTTTGTTGAAACTGAAACCTGGCCATGTCCAAAAAAGATGGTTTCGTTTCATTAATCATCCTTCCCAATCTGTAATTTGTGTTAATATTCAGTCTTGGCCAGAAGAGTACCAGATTGTACCAGACACGGGCAGATGGATGATTGTTGTTTTTTTAACATGCTTCAAGGTACAAATTACATGTCTGACATTTACAAGGAAAGCAATGTGTCGCAGTATATATGTAACATGCTAACATGGAAGTTGACATTTAGTTCAGACAACCAGTTTACTGAACCTTTGCCAAGAAACAATTTGCTTAAATAATTACGATTCTGAATGCATTCATTTGGGGGAGTGGGGGATTATAAGAATCCATCATGAGTACCCTTGTGAGATAGGGAAATCTCACCTGAGGGTCAGAATTGTAACCAGGGTGCCTCGTTCCTGGTTACAATTCTGATCCTGAGGGTGAGATTTACCTATCTCATGGATAAACTCATGATGGATTATTTTTCTCCCATTATGCGCTTTAAAGGGACACTGTCCGTAACTTTTAGCTTATAAAACACACAATAATTATGTTCGCAAACATTACACACTAAACATTTTTTGAATATTTACTAACTAAAAGCAAGATTGTTTAACGGAATTCAATCGCGTTACAAAAAAAGTAAATCCGCTTTGTGCGTTTGAACTCACAGCCCAAACTAAAATTACACTCACAGTAATAATAGTGTGCGTGAGCGTAAAGTGGTCGATCACGCTCCCGACTGAGCTAGGCGGGCTATACATATTTCGCAATACATACTGTGGTGAAAACCTAATGCGCTAATTGAAGTCACGTGATTGCAGAAAAGGTAAATATTGTGGGTCCCACTTTATTTACATATAATAATTAAAACTTTTTTTTTTCAAACTCACGAATGTATTCCTACATACTTCTTAGGGTCTATCCTCATGTTTTCATGTATACATTTCACTGAATAAAAGTCAGCCAGTTATTTGGTTATGCTCAATATCTGCTTACTTACGGACAGTGTCCCTTTAATAGAATAGGCATACTTCAATGTATAAAAATTGATTTTACGCTAGAATAAGGCGACATCACCAACATGATGTCATGACATTTCATGTAAGAGTCACATGTCTTATAAGAGTTATCTTCCATGGGGAAAGCCCTTTCTTGTATACCGGACAAGGATATCCGTCATTTTACCGGTGTTAGATATTTCCATTTCCAGCGGGATAAAATTCACGCGCGTACTAACATCCGGTATGCAGGAAAACATGCAAAACGTTAATAGCTGCCGGCGTCAACGCACAACATGTCTCTGATATGCAAGAAAAAGAATCTATCAAGGGTATTCGGTTCAGATAGGGAAGTCCAACCCTCGGTATACGTGTTTTAATCGGAACCTCGGCAGAGCCTCGGTCCCAATAAAAACATGTATACCTCAGGTTTGAATTCTCTATCTTCACCGGATACCCATGAAAGATTCTTGTAATCTCACATGACCAGGCAGAAATAGGAGAAAACGTCTCACTTGATACAGTTAATTACTTTACTTCTTTACAGAATATACATGTACCCTTTAAAGTATTCTAATATTTTGATTCAATTCCATATTTATGGCTGTGCTAAAATATGTTTATACATTCAGATCTGCATATTCATTGCATTATTTTATAAAGAATTGGGTAATAAATAACATGGAAAACATTTTTTATGAACTATAATTAAACTTTACTTAAAGCTACACAGTCCCTATTTTAACTGGTAATAACTCATGAATATGAACGAGTCATGTGTGAAGTAGTTTCAAATTGACGAACACCCCAAAAGTTGGTATATAAGGCAGAAATTGATACGTAAAATTTCATATGTGATAAAAAAAATAGTTGCCCGGAACGGGATTTGAACCACAACCATGCACTTTTAAGTTTTGAAGGCTATTTATTGGTATGTTGTAGTATTTTTAACACTAAAGAGGCCTTACGTAATAACTTTCATACACAAACTCATCAAGTCCAATTGGTTAAGTTATTTTGCTTCATAATAAATGGTAGTTAGTACACTATTTTCTCAGTTAGCGTTATAGTTTAGTGGATAGAGAACCTGACTTGAAATCCGAATGTCGTGTGTTCGAGCCCCGAAAGAGGCTAACTTTTGTTTCGGTAAAAAATACTGTTACCTGTGCACTTGTCAATGTTTATACAGTAAATGATTTCCTGCACTATATTTGCTGGCTTAAATACCCGATTTCGACATGACCTGGTAAACGTGAAATTTCACAAATAAGGACACGCCTCTTAAAGGGACACACGGCAATCTTGAAGTGTTTGAAATGGGTGTCTCGATTTATATATCCAGTATCATTTTTACTTTTACCCTGGTTACATTTAAATAAATCAAATTTTAAGTATTCATTATTTCGTCTTATTATACTATAAGTTGTAATATATTATTGGTGCATTAATATCAAAAATTAATAATATGTAAAAACAAATTGCTTAATACTATTCTTATAATTAACATTAATGCTTGAACAAATGCAAGTTATGCGGAAAAACTAGCGGGACGCCGTGAGTTTTCAAAAAATAAAGATTGCCATGTGTCCCTTTAAGAAGAAATTGATTGATATAGAAACTCTGCAGCTTTAAGAAATAAAATATTTCCAGCAGCTTTAAGAAATAAAACATTTCCAGCGGCTTTATATTGTCCCAGATCAATACCTGGTGGGCGGGACTTGAAGTTCAACGATACCAAGGGCCGCAGTGTTTCGATGTGTTTCAAGTCCGAAACACCAGGTTTTGATCTTGCACAATATAATCCCGCTGGAAATATTTTATTTCTTATCTAACCTGGAGTTTTATGTATCATGAAACACATTTGAGCAATTGCACAAAATACAAATTCTCACAACTTACATGTTATGCCTATCTCTCAACATCAAATGAGAAGAATATACAGCTTCATCTTACATGTATTTAAATGTTGTTGGAACGTAGCGTAGCTTAAAATAATGCATTTCATTGCGTTGTTGTTTTGCATCTGGCGTTTAAAATAACGTCTCAATGGTTAACGTGTTTTCTGGCATTTAAAATGACGTCTTAATGTCTTAAACCGTCAGAGGTTTATATAGCTTTTTGCAGACCACCCCAATAACCAATCAACATTGAGTATTTTAATAAACCATGTTAGATTTTGTATTTAGACCTTTCTTTATACATGTAACTACTTTAGGAGATTCTGATATTGAATTATATGGAAAACAATTTCCTGAAACTATAATTTAAGATTCATTTTAGCGGTAGATTGTTCATAAAAATCAATGAGATTGAGTGTAATGAATAAATGTATGTTGCATCCAGCACAAGGGTGGAGCCCGATGGAGAGTATTGAGCAAATCACGAGTGATGCAATGCAATATTTTTTTTTATCAAGGTAATCATGGTAGTACCACCCTCTGACCTTGTTGACCATCAGATGACTTTGTACCATCCATAAGTTATTGTACAGGTTTAGATCCACATGTTCTAATCTCAAATAAGACTGGAGGAGAAGGTTCAAGAGAGTTCAAGAGAGCTTCCAATGACAGACACATTTATATGGAGAGTAGAAATACGACTATGACCGGGCCTTATGTCTGAAGTGGGGAATACCAAGTAGTACAGAATATATATTTGAAGTCTTATATTATAGCAATCAGTTGAAAACTGTGGGAGGAGATAGACACACAAACTTTTCAGGATGGATGGACAGACATGGATAACATATGCTCCCTTTAATACCGTTCGGTTGGGCGGTATTCTGTGGTGGGGGTATAAAAATTGAAATCAACACATAGGTTGGCATTCACAAGTGCAAGCCAACAAACACAACCAGAGAAAGTCTAATCTCAAATGCAGATAAATGGGATTTTTTTTAGGACCAAGTTCAATGGGAATTCCTTATGGAAAAAAAATCTACAACCAACACAAAATGTGTTCACTGATGTCTGTGCACAGCTTGTTTGATAACGAATTACACTAATTGGATTGGAGACAAACGATCCTATTAAAATATGCAACGGTATCAACTTACCTTCATTAGTCCAACAATTTGCTTAATCAATTTAATCAATAGTCTAATGAATAAATTACTTTATAATTAGTCATTCTACGCCTAAGCAACACTATAACTACTCGTGCGTGTCACAAACTAGGTTTAATTATTCTACTTTTCTTATGAAACTGTATATAACGATTTAGTAATTAATATTAATTAATATATTGGCATTGACAAAATAAGACAATGATTCACAATCATGTAGAGTTGTAGACAATATATGCATCATCATTGATACAACAAACGATTTAATAAGATTTTATTATGAATGACCTTTACATTAAGACAATGATTCACAATCACGTAGATAATATATGCATCACCATTTATACACTCAGTACATTTGAAAATGCAACACTTGGCGGCATTTTTTGGATTTCTAAAGTGGATTTGAAGTCCTCGTGCCATATATGTTTCAACTGAAAGAAGTAGAACACATCTTATGCAACTGTCTATGTTAACCTTTGGGACAAACAGTCTTGTGTACTAACATAAAACATAATCTTGATCTGAACAACAGCTGATTAAAAATTATCAAAAAAATAAACAAAACGTCAATGACCTTGAAGCTCTACTGATAGGTTTTTGATAGCTAGATCAACATTCCTGTGAAGTTTCATGAAAATCCGTCAAGTAGTTTCAGAGGAGTAGTCGCTACAAGTTTTCATTACATAACTCTATGTAAACAAAGATGACCGTTTAACATCAAATCAAAATAATTTTTGACAAGAATCAACATCATGTCATACTGATCAGTTTAGAAAAAGTCCCATATCAATATCACTTATAGTTTTCAAGAAGTAGTCGCTACAAACTTGTATTTTAAAAATATATTTGTAGCCATGGCGGCCATCTTGAATTTCCGGCCGACCTGAAATTTTGCTAGGATCAATTAGACATCAGGAGCAACATTCCTGTGAAGTTTCATGAAAATCCGTTGAGTAGTTACAGAGGAGTAGTCGCTACAAATTTTTACTAGATAACTCTATGTAAACAAAGATGGCCACTGGCAGCCATGTTTAACGTTGAATCAAAATGATTTTAGACAAGGACCAACATCATGTCATGCTGATCATTTTAGAAAAAGTCCCATATCAATATCACTTATAGTTTTCAAGAAGTAGTTGCTACAAACATGTATTTTAAAAATCTATTTTTACCTTTGGTGGCCATCTTGGATTTCACATCAACATGAATTTTTGCTATGATCAACTAGGCTTCATGGGCAACATTTCTGTAAAGTTTCATGAATATCCATCCAGTAGTTTCAGAGGAGTAGTCGCTACAAATAAAAGTTTACGGACAGACAGACAGACGGAGGGACGGACGGATGACGGACGCCGCACCACGGCATAAGCTCGCTGATCTCTGATCAGTCGAGCTAAAAATGTGGCATTTTTAAATGTATTGAGCATATAACGTATCATTCCAGCTCGAGCTCATTTCAGAACAAGCGGTGGCACCAAGGCGGCGTTGATAGGTACATGTATAGGTTATATAATGCCCATTAGTAGAACACAAGGTGGCACCAAGGCGGCATTGATAGGTACATATATAGGTTATATAATGCCCATTAGTAGAACACAAGGTGGCACCAAGGCGGCGTTGATAGGTACATATATAGGTTATATAATGCCCATTAGTAGAACACAATACAGCAAACCTGCTCATGTGGCCAGGCCATCATGCCTTTTAAATTTTGAAAACTTCAACTCTTTTTTTCCTTTTTTGATTTCACAGAACAAATAATTGTAATAACACAATTCTATATCTTCGATAATTCAGTAGTGGTATAACTTGACGTCATTGACATCATTTTTAAGGCAAGTTTTCAAACAGTAATGTTTTGTTTTAAATTAAATAGAATCTTATACTCATGCTTATCTATTATCGAATTTATTGAACTCTGACATTGGCAAAAATAATATGATAATCACCAAGCAGTTGCATCATATCAGTTTTGATGGCTAAACAATCACAGCATATCAGTTTTGCTGGCTAAACAGTCACAGCATATCAGTTTTGGGCTAAACAGTCACAGCATATCAGTTTTGCTGGCTAAACAGTCACAGCATATCAGTTTTGCTGGCTAAACAGTCACAGCATATCAGTTTTGCTGGCTAAACAAGCATATCAGTTTTGGGCTAAACAGTCACAGCATATCAGTTTTGCTGGCTAAACAGTCACAGCATATCAGTTTTGCTGGCTAAACAGTCACAGCATATCAGTTTTGCTGGCTAAACTGTCACAGCATATCAGTTTTGCTGGCTAAACAGTCACAGCATATCAGTTTTGCTGGCTAAACTGTCACAGCATATCAGTTTTGCTGGCTAAACAGTCACAGCATATCAGTTTTGCTGGCTAAACAGTCACAGCATATCAGTTTTGCTGGCTAAACTGTCACAGCATATCAGTTTTGCTGGCTAAACAGTCACATCATATCATTTTTTCTGGCTAAACAGTCTAATGGGCACTCCAAATTTTGAAATTCTTCCACGAAATGGAAGTTCTTTCCAAGTCGGCTGGCAAATTTGTTTTCACACTTTTTCACGCTAACAGATGCGATCCTGGTTCCCAATTGTATTACATCTTATAAGGTTGGGACAGCTACTGCAGAGGGAGATGAGATGAAGAATATTGGTTCGAATCCCATCAGACAGGCCTCCTCCACCAGGAAGCAAACCCACGCGGGCAGAGGTCTGTAGCTCTAAATCTCAAGGCCTTATCAACTGAGCTACTGAGGCCAACATGGCAATACACACAAACACGACTGGCTGCTGGCAAGTATCTTCTCCCCATGTTACAACAATGATTATAATCTCCCCTATTTAAAGTAACATTAATAGGATAATTGCATAAATTACAGATAATTACAGCCATAAATGGTCACAAAACCATCCCACTCAATACTGTAATTCTCCCAGATCATTCAAAGGGTTATCACATTTACCATTCCCTTTATTATATCTCCCAGATCATTCAAAGGGTTATCACATTTACCATTCCCTTTATTATAGACACCACTTTCCACAATGGACCGACGATCTGCATGATTAATGTATACCTAAGAACGATTTCCCTACCTGCCCTGCAAACATTTCTGAATGGAAATTTATGCGCAGTATTCAGGGGCAAAATACTGTTTTTTCTTTCGATTGAGTTAAAATGTGCTAGATCGGGTTAAACACATTTCATATGAATAATACATTTACAGGAGTAATCTAAATAGGATCAAAGCCAAAGAAGTTTGTATTTCAAAGTTCTAAAATATTTTGCTTGAAAACATGACCTACATGTAAACACTAAACTTTTGCAGTATTATTTAACACAATTTAATGAACCAGTTTTATAGCAAATTCATGATTTATAATTAAAACACTTTTCATATTTCATACCCTTTTGGGAGAATGTTCTCATTTTATATTATTTTTTTTTTCTTTTCAGCATATTTTGCAAAAATTATCAATCATTCTAACATTACCACAAACTAATGACTTAATTCAGAAAGACCCCATGGTTAAGCAAAGACAGACTATACAAGGCAGACTTGTCTATAGTTAATGTCATTACAGATAATACAGACTTAGCTTTCAAAAAGAATATTTTCAATGCAAGTTTAACAGTATTATTAACAACATACAATAATGTTAAGATGACATTTTACCAGTTGACCCGAGGTTGTCCAGTCAATATGGCATAGACAGTCTGTCTATAGTTGGTCTTAACTTGTTCAAAAATACTGAGGCAATAGTTTTTTATTCCGACTTTAAGACCTTGATATGATTATGGTATAGCATAATCGTAGGCCTCTTTTTGATTTTTTTTCAAAGTCCTCTGAGCTTAAGTATTAGCCAACTAATCTTATCATTCAATTAAACAGTTGCAAACATACAGCCCAAATATCAGCCATCCAGTTATATTCCAGCGAAATACTGTATTTGTCCCAAAGAGGGCACCTGGGGGCACTTAAAAATTCTGAAAAGTGTGCACTTATTAAAAAAACGTATGTACCTTTTCCCTGGTTGCCATAAGCCTGGTACTCAGTATCACCTTACAACTACACCCGTGCAATGGAAATGAAGGTCCAGGAAAATAATAACTAACTAACTAGTATGTCCACGTCATGGAATTATAAATTTCCCATTATATTTTTGAAATACAAGCCTATTTTATGACTTTCAATTAATCTATCAACACACTCAAATATATGACTGAAAACCAACAAATTTCAGCTTCCGCTGATCGACAAGTTAGTTGGGGCAGGGCGCTTATTTCCTTACATTTGCAAGCAGAGGGTACTTATAGGGGACAAGGGGACTATATGGACAAATATGTATAAATTAATATCTGTTATCTATAGCTTAGTTCTTTACCTGCAAATTTTATTGTGCAAACATTGCAAAGAATTAAAACTAATTCCAACAATCCAAACAAATTACAATCAAACCTGTCTTAAGCAGCCACACAAGGGAAAGACCAATTGTGACCTCTAAAGGCAGGTGGCTGCTTAATAAAGGTTGATTTACAATAAGATTGTTTAAACATGATATAGAAAATATGGCTGCTTAAGACAGGTGGTTGCTTAATAGAGGTGACCACTAACACAGGTTTGACTGTACTAATTAGATACAAGTTAAAAACATGATTAGAGAACTGTTTTATAAATTGTCCCATTCTTTTAACTACCATCATCACAGCATTACGTCTTTGTAAAACAAGCATCTCCAACTTTTCAAGCCACGCCTACTAGACTCCGCAACCGCCTCCAAAAAGAGGTGATAATACGACGTTTCGGAGACACTTCCGATGCGGTTCACCGTTGCGGAGAGTAAATTGAAGCAGCAACGGTAAGTGTGAATTTAATATTTTCGATTTTTTCGGCCCTAACTTGATCTTTTTGAAAAATCGGGGAATGTGGTACGATGTAGGAATGATTTCTCTTCCTGTTTCATGTGTTGGTTTCGAAATGTATTGAAAAATGTGGTCTGTAGAATTGTCATAAGTCAATCGACGAGTGTAATTTTCTCAACTGGGCATGGTTTTTACTTCGTTTTTCTGCTGTTTTATGAGAAATCTGCCCACGAATGAGGTCTATGACTTTGAAATCACCTATCTTTCATCGTTCAATGAATAAAATTCTATCGAATATAAACTGAAAAGAATTATGGTCATTTTTTATGAAGAGGCGGTGTCGGAGAGTAAGAGGCGGATTCGGAGAGTAAGAGGCGGTTTCGGTGAAATAGATAAATAATACGTAAACGTTTGCAATTATTGTGAAAATTGTAGAATTCAGTACGTTTCAATAAATGCCGTTGTTACCGTTTCGTCCAAGAATATATCTTCCGTATCACAAGTCAAATCAAACTTGGTGTAGTCATGGTCCTTTTTAGACCTTAATATATTCTTACGGAGACAGACGAGGAAGCCCGGTTTGGTTTGAACAAAAGTTGCATTATATCTACAATATACCTCTAAAGAACACACTTATAAAACCGAGTCTGCTTCCTATAGTTTTCCGATGTCTTCGTTGTTTCCAGTATTAATTATGTTTTATCGAGGAAAATTCTGGAGCGAGCTTGAAAGATGAGAATATTTTAAAAAGTCATTTTTTCTGATATTGTTTAAAATTTACAACAGTGTATCATTTCGTTTAAAAGAAAAAAATGATACTATATTATATAATACAAAGTAGGGAGACTGCAAAATATCAGTCATTATTTACGAAAATCGGACAATTTAAACAGCAAAATAAGAGACTTCTTGGAAAAGAGGGAACATTGACAGGTATACTTATTCATATACTAGTAGTACAGGACTACCAGTAAGTGTTTGCTTTGTTTGTTTCAGATGGGTAAATTCAAAGGTAACAAGAAAAAGGGACAATCGTTATCTATAAGAAAGAACTACAAAGCAAGAAATGTTTTCAACCTTTGAGCAGCACGCCGAGAAAGACAATTTCAACCAAAAGAAAACGCCTAAATTCCACACTTTCACCACACATGAATAGACAAAAATATTTATCTCCAATAAAAAGTAAAACTTCAACTAGAAAATTTGATTCTAGCATAAAAAGAAATCTCCACTTTCGAAATGTAAACATTGAAAATTATACAAATGATAAGGAACAGTGGGAAACGGACAGTGAAGACAGTCTTTGTGAAATGTTGGAGGAGACATGCCTATATTCTGATGGTCCATCTCTTCATGAAGAATCATTTTCAAGCATCTCCGAACCTGAGGATTTAAATGACAAAATTGAATCAGAACTAGATAATTTTCAAGTTAATACCATTCTTGATGAAGTTATAACAGTTTTCCGATGTTTCCCACTGTTCCCTGTTCCTTATCATTAGTATAATTTTCAATGTTTACATTTCGAAAGTGGAGATTTTTTTAATGTTAGAACCCAATTTCCTATAAGTTGAATTGGAGATAAATATTTTTGTCTCTTCAATTGGAGATAAATATTTTTGTCTCTTCATGTATGGTGAAAGTGTGGAATTTAGGCGTTTTCTTTTGGTTGAAATTGTCTTTCTCGGCGTGTTGCTCAAAAGGTTGAAAACATTTCTTGCTTTGTAGTTCTTTCTTATGGATAACGCTAGTCCCTTTTTCTTATTACCTTTGAATTTACCCATCTGAAACAAACAACAGCAAACACTTACTGGTAGTCATGTACTACTAGTATATGAATAAGTATACCTGTCAATGTACCCTCTTTTCCAAGAAGTCTCTTATTTTGCTGTTTAAACTGTCCGATGTTCGTAAATAATGACTGATATTCTGCAGTCTCCCTACTTTGTATTATATAATATTGAAAATCTAACCTAGTATTATTTTTTCTTTTAAACGAAATGATACACTGTTGTAAATTTTAAACAATATCAGAAAAAGTGACTTTTTAAAATATTCTCATCTTTCAAGCTCGTTTCAGAATTTTCCTCGATAAAACATAATTAATACTGGAAACAACGAAGACATCTGGAAACTATAGGAAGCAGACTCAGTTTTATAAGTGTGTTCTTTAGAGGTATATTGTATGTATAATGCAACTTTTGTTCAGCCTCCAAACCCAACCGGGCTTCCTGGTCTATCTCCGTAAGAATAGACTAAGGTCTAAAAAGGACAATGGCTATACCAAGTGTGATTTGACTTGTGATACGGAAGATATATTCTTGGACGAAACAGTAACAACAGCATTTATTGAAACGTATTGAATTCTGCAATTTTCACAATAATTGCAAGCGTTTACATATTATTTATCTATGTCTCCGAAACCGCCTCTTACTCTCCGAATCCGCCTCTTACTCTCCGACACCGCCTCTTCATAAAAAATGACAATAATTCTGTTCAATTTATATTCGATTGAATTTTATTCATTGAACGATGAAAGATAGGTGATTTCAAAGTCATAGACCTCATTCGTGGGCAGATTTCTCATAAGCAGAAAAACAGAGTAAAAACCATGTCCAGTTGAGAAAATTACACTCGTCGATTGACTTATGACAATTCTACAGACCACATTTTTCAATATATTTCGAAACCAACACATGAAACAGAAAGGGAAAACATTCCTACATCGTACCACATTCCCCGATTTTTGAAAAAGATCAAGTTAGGGCCGAAAAAACGAAAATATTAAATTCTCACTTACCGTTGCTGCTTCAATTTACTCTCCGCAACCGCATCGGAAGTGTCTCCGAAACGTCGTATTATCACCTCTTTTTGGAGGCGGTTGCGGAGTCTAGTAGGCGTGCAAGCACTATATAATTATTGATCGTGGAATTTATCAATATGTTAATGATGTTCGCATGAAATAATTGACCAATGGAAAGCCATGTCAGGCGTCGAGTTGGAATAATATGAAGTAATGGTACATACCGTATGGGTTGCGATGACTTCTGTGTGACCTCATATGTATAACCGGTGAGTCTGTTGTCACGGAAACACCACTGGAACACTTGGTCGCCATGGCTACACCCACAGAACCCACTAGTGGAGATTTCATAGGAAACTTTTTGGGATGTTAAAACAATGTCATTAAAGTCTTATACATAAGGTGTCATGTAACTGTTGCTTTTTCATTTTGACAGTGATCACTACAATTAGAAGTTATTCCAGGAGAAGCTCTCTTCCCGGGTCATCAGGAACTCCATTCAGCTCTAATCGATGACTGACCCTGAAATAACGACAAAATACTGAGTTATACAACAATAGTGCAAAGAAAAAATAAATTTTATTAGAGTCATAAGAACTTAAATTCATTCTTTTTTTTTCTTTTTTTTTTTCCATACAATGCCAAAACAAATATAAATTCGGAAACTGCGGTTGAGGTGGGAGGATATTATTTTTTTTTTAATTATTTCAGTATATAATGTGACTGGGTGGGGTATCATGCCATGTGTCTATGGCCTAGTATTCCAGTGTGGCAGCACCATAAAGCAGAACATATGCTACAAGTAGACAAGGTTGAGATATGACAGAAAGATTGTTAATAAAGTAATGTTAAACTCCATACATGTACATGTACATACATAGATGTACATATTAAACAGTTTAAAATATACAGACACCTCAAAAATGATAGCAACTAAAAAATATTGTGAAAGAAAGAAGAAAACGTAACTGACAGAGAGAAAGACAGTTACCAAAACATGCCCATCCCATTGTGAATGAACATACAACACATTTTTTAAATCGAAATGTTTAAATATGACATTGACAATATTTAAGATACTAAAGAGTAAAAACAATCATAAACAATTATTTACCTGTTGATTCACATGGAAATCACCCTACAAAATTATGTCCAACATAAACAGTTTACTAAAATTTAAATTCAAACTTCGCCTCTCCTCATACCTTTGAAACCACAACATACATTTAAACCATGAATAAACTGTTTACATACCCGTCACTCACGGAAGTTAAACAATAAATACGCTAGAGACCCAGATAATGATGGCTATGTATAGATAGAGCTTAGTAATCCACCTTGTGTCGTTCCAATCATAAAGGTATCGCAAATTATCATTCCCTGACTCACTTCTCCAATCATAACATTGTACAGACTGGACTTATCTCACGTAGGTGGTGGATAAGAAGTGGGGTTGGAAATGGTCGATTAAACTCGATTGGAAACATTCTGTGCCAATATTATATAAATCATCAAACTGCCTTTGAATGCACGATGGGATTCAAAATCAAGAGCTTTAAAACGACCTTAATTAATAACTGAATACATGGAGCGGAAGAATTAAAATGACAAGTAGGGAAAGACACGCACTACGCAATATCAAGGAGTAGATCCACATATACATTTAAGCACCCTATCAATTTCTTTAAAATTAGATTAATCACACTTTTAATAGATACTCTTCGCGTTTACGGTTTAGCACAGTGTAATAGAGGGTCAGATTTTAATGAGATTGGCACATCATTAAAATAAACATTTATGAAAAATTTCGGGTTTCACTCTTACAAACGTCAAGTTTATGAAAAATAATGACATACACATTTGATAAGGTTGTTTTTTGCTTGTTTAATTTTTTTTTATATGCAATACATGTATATCAGGATTTGACCTGCAAGCAATAAAACCTGAAAAAAGTTTACATTTCCCTAAAACCACAGAAATGTTTGTCAGCATAAATTCACAAAAAAAATGTTGTTGTTAAAGTACATCCTAGATCTGTGGCAAATTTTAGACATCTGTTCACAGCAGTAGGGGAAGTTCAAGAATTTCATGGGGCTCAAATGCACCCATTGGTTATTGTGCCCTCTCCAGTTTCATGGCAGTCCGGGCATACAAATGTTGTGCAAAACAACCAGATAGCATGTGCCTGTGAGCAGGCAACAGAGTAATGTGACAGGCAATTAATGACATAATAAACGCACAGGTGAAACAGCCATAATGATGGTACTACCATGTTTTGACCTGATGGGAAACTATGTTAAGTATCATTAACATATCTATAGCTGAATGATACAGCAACTATTTAACAATCCATGCATTCTTTATTGCTATTAAACAGGTAAACTATTAAATATATTGCAATTGTATGTTATGGATGTTTTTAACAGGTCACTCATTATGCTTGAACGAAGTCAGAACCATAAACCGGTTAATTTGATCACATTTAATCAGTAATAAAACAGTTTGATGATTTTCAGACAGACGGACATGGCTAGGACATGGCTAACGCTATATGCCCCCTCACCATTCGGTGATGGGGGGCATAAAGTTAAGAACCAAAGTAAAGTAAATTTGGGGTTAAAATTCACCAGTGGAATTGTTTACAAACCATTACAGCATGCATAATGTGTATGAATTAATATTTTAAAAATATACCAAACTGACAGCATTTTCTTTTCAGCTTTTAACACGTAGATTAATGCTAATGTGTTCAACAAATTGTAAGAATAGGCTTGTGTGTGCCTTAAATTACTACATAAATATTATAAGAAACCATGCATTTGACCGCTACAATAGTATTTACACTCTATATTTACCTCTAAGATATTTTCAATCTTTCATTTGTTGGACGCCAATGTTTACATTTTGGTTGTTACTTTAACAAAGAACAACCAAATAGTCAACATTGAACAATTTTAAATTCAAATGAAAACATTAATTTTTAAAAATAAAAATGCGCAGAAGAGTAGACGAAAGATCCGTAATCTCCCTTGAATACTACTAAATAGATTTCAAACATATTTTGAAATGATTTGGTGACAATGAAAGCATTTTTTTCTGTTATAATGTAATTCATAACATCATGAAAGTATAAACACTGAACAATGTTATGTAAACAAAAATAAGGTATTGAAAAAGTTACCCCAAATAAACTATGTATCAGTTCCAATATTCCAATATTAGTTATGAAAAAATTGCTATCAAGTTACAAATATGTCTTGGGAAGATTAGGAGGATTCTATGAACAAGGCAGAAATTGAGACGTGACTTTCCCGATACGATCACGTTACCTTTATTGGCTGTTCTTACACTCCAGATAGGTAAGTACCACTTATATACTAGGTATTGAAATGTTATCCAGCTGTTTAAATACACATACTAAAAAGTGACTATAAACCCAGAGGGGGTGGCTCGGTGATATTGTCCCAGAGAAGCTATATAAGAGTTTTCTAATAATTCATGCTTGTATTTACTTACTGTTGGGGTGGCCAAGGGGCTATAAGTTGTGGTGGCCAAAGGGTTAACTTATGTCATTGCAGTAGCCAAAGGGTTATTATAAATGTAGTTGCTAGATCTAAGCAGGTGTCATATTGTGCTGCAGTGGCTGAAGGGTTATGGAGTTGTGGTGGTGGAAAGGTTATCATATGGAGTTGCAGTGGCCAAGGGGTTATCATGTAGCATTGCAGTGGCTGAAGGGTTATGGAGTTCTGGTGGTGGAAGGGTTATCATATGGAATTGCAGTGGCCAAGATGTTATCATGTAGTATTGCAGTGGATGAAGGGTTATGGAGTTGTGGTGGTGGAAGGGTTATCATATGGAATTGCAGTGGCCAAGGTGTTATCATGTAGCATTGCAATGGCTGAATGGTTATGGAGTTGTGGTGGTGGAAGGGTTATCATATGGACTTGCAGTGGCCAAGGGGTTATCATGTAGCATTGCAGTGGCTGAATGGTTATGGAGTTGTGGTGGTGGAAGGGTTATCATATGGAGTTGCAGTGGCCAAGGGGATATCATGTAGCATTGCAGTGGCTGAATGGTTATGGAGTTGTGGTGGTGGAAGGGTTATCATATGGAATTGCAGTGGCCAAGGGGTTATCATGTAGCATTGCAGTGGCTGAATGGTTATGGAGTTGGGGTGGTGGAAGGGTAATCATATGGAACTGCAGTGGCCAAGGGGTTATCATGTAGCATTGCAGTGGCTGAAGGGTTATGGAGTTGTGGTGATGGAAGAGTTATCATATGGAACTGCAGTAGCCAAGGGGTTATCATGTAGCACTGCAGTGGCTGAATGAAGGGTTATGGAGTTGTGGTGTTGGAAGGGTTGTCATATGGAACTGCTGTGGCCAAGGGGTTATCATGTAGCATTGCAGTGGCTGAAGGGTTATGGAGTTGTGGTAACGGAAGAGTTATCATATGGAATTGCAGTAGCCAAGGGGTTATCATGTAGTACTGCAGTGGCTGAATGGTTATGGAGTTGTGGTGTTGGAAGGGTTATCATATGGAATTGCAGTAGCCAAGGGGTTATCATATAGCACTGCAGTGGCTGAATGGTTATGGAGTTGTGGTGGTGGAAGGGTTATCATATGGAATTGCAGTAGCCAAAGGGTTATCATATAGCACTGCAGTGGCTGAATGGTTATGGAGTTGTGGTGGTGGAAGGGTTATCATATGGAATTGCAGTAGCCAAGGGGTTATCATGTAGCATTGCAGTGACTGAAGGGTTATGGAGTTGTGGAAGGGTTATCATATGGAATTGCAGTGGCCAAGGGGTTATCATGTAGCACTGCAGTGGCTGAAGATTTATGGAGTTGCAGTGTCTGAAGTGTTATGGAGTTGTGGTCAGTGGCATAGGCACGTGCCTACACACTGTCTCCAGAAATCAAAAAAATAAAAAATGACAAAAATGCAATAATAACTGAGGAGGGTAGATTAGTTTAGTTTAAACATATTTATTTTACATCGATTGCAAAACAAGTTATTGCAACTTAGATTAATCAATCTCGATGGCTTCCTGGGTAGAACCAATACTAAGCAATGTCTGCATTCTGACGGTATTTTAAGCAGCAAACAATATGTTTTTAACCCGCGATTTCAAGCTTTTTTAATCTGCGATTTTGCAACAAAAACATCAGAACAGAACAAAATAACATAAATTAATATGAATACTTGCTTTCTGAAAATCTTTCAAAATTTTGCACAATCATGGTGTGTTTGGCTTCGAATGAATGAATGAATGGTGTTTTACGGCACGTCGACACATAAATAGGTCATATTGTGCGCAAAAATCTATGAAAAAAGAAGTATTAATTAAAAATTAATCTAAATATATAAAGATAAAACTATTAAAAAATAAGGGATGATCAGGTGTAATATAAACTATGTATGTAAATCAACAAATGCCCGTCAACGGGTATATAAACAAGTAAATATATATAAGAACACATTACAATGATTTATATAGTCTGATCTCTTTCAGGAAATCTAAAACAAGACTAAAATCTACAGTATCAAATAACTCTTTCATAGTATTAACATTGTAGTACCTTTGACGCATAGGATCAAAGTCTACACATTCCAATAAGATGTGTTTGACCGTTAACGGTGCAAAGCAGGGTATACATTCTGGTAATTGCTCACCTTGTAATAAATATGAATGAGTATAACGTGTATGCCCTATCCTGCACGTTTGGCTTCGAAAGACAGCGAGCGAAAACAGTTTGACTTTTATTTTCTGAAAAGACCACGAGTAAAAATTGGTATGAATTGACCATACAGGGCTGTCTTTTGGCTGTTTTTGGGGCCGTTATTCGGCCCCAGTCCCCCACCTGAAAAGTATCTTTTTTTCCCCTACCTCAGTGTCAAAATTCCCCCCTTGAAAAAAATAAAAATAAAAATAATAAACTGAAAGACAGAAGGCTAGAATTTTAAGAGAACTAAGTGTTAATTGTGCTTGTGTTGAAGAAAGTAGAACAAAGTAAATGACATAACTGTCATTTGTACTTTTTGAACATAGTCTAACTCTTACAGCTAGTCAACATACATATTTTTCAAGTCTGTTTTGAACCCATTTATTGTTAAATGTATATTGGTTGGCATAAACAACAATAAAATTGTGTTATTGTATGCTTAAGTCATTGCTTTATTTGTCTATTTAGTGTTATATATCTATTTAATCAGCATGATTTCATTTTATATTGATGATATCATAATGTGTTATGGATGTTTGAACTTTCATGCAAAATTCCCCGTTTTACTGAAATTGACGCGAAAATTCCCCCCTCTGAGGGACCCGGACCCATTCCCCAATGGTAGAAAGACAGCCCTGCCATACCCCTACCCTCCTGGAGTGCATGGTCCAGTGGTAGAGTGCCGAACTCCAGATTGAGAGGTCATGGGTTCGATCCTCGCCGCGGCCATGTTATTTATCTTTAAGCAAGATAATTAATCCGATTTGGCTACCTTCTAAAAATATTCAAGGGGGAGCATGCCCCCAGACCCCACTAGACCTTGTGCCTACACACTAATTTAGGCACAGCTACGCCCCTGATCTACAAACTCAAGTCAAGCAATTATTTTATTTTTTGTTCTGGCTTCTGCCAAGTCATTGAGTACTTGCTTAAATGCGGATTTCTATAATATTTTTTACATTCATATATACACGATCATCTTTGTGCTATACTTATATGACCTGTTTGTTTGTTAGGGGACTGACTAGTGGTGATTTCTGTATTTACACCAACCCGTTTTAATGTGATGACAATAGGATAAGAGTGAGGTTTGTTGCACCCTAGAACCTGGCTTAAACCCCAAGCGGTCATTTTGTCACTGACCGTTCCATGTTTGTGGTATCACATTTCTTGCCTCTCTCCACTTATTTATCCTTGTTATGGTTTGTTTGTTTTGGAACTTTTGATGCATGTTTATGGTCCACCCCGGTTCCATGAATGCTACATTTCCGTTTGATTTGTATACCTACTTCCAAAAACAGGCTAGTGTAATTTTTGATACTTATGTGAATGTAAGAAATCGCTATCTTAAAAAATTAGCTTAGCTACTGCTTGTGGGTAAAATTTCAAATATACACGGTTTACAAACACAACCTTCCCGACTGCGACCATTTGATCTTGGTTGCTTGCACTTCTTTCATGCTCTAGCTACGCCCCTGTGTGTCTACCCTACGCCCCTGTGTGTCTACCCTACGCGCATGTTAAAGAAACATGGGAAGCAATTTGTTAGTAAGATTAGGGCAGGTACTGGTTCCCAGATTCCTATGTATCATGGCCCCGTTCCCAGATTCCTATGCACAGGAACTGGTCACTTTTAATTTTTGCCTTCTATTATTATAATTGTCTATAGTTATAATAATAGAAGGCAAAACTTAAAAGTGACCAGTTCCTGTGTTCCTATGTATCATGGCCCACTCTGGGGTGGCCATAAATAACATATAACGTGTTGATAAGACTTTAAACAAATATTTTCAAAATCACTGCACTCGAAAAGGAAGTGAATGATAATATAAATAGACAGATACAGACAGCCTAAGGCAAAGTAAAGATAATTTTGAAATTTGAGAACAACATGCTGTTGATAAAAAGTGATATTTGATTAATCGAGAATGTTTATAATGTTCAAAATGGAAAAATATTCAGACACACTTAAAAATGACAATCACTTATTCAAAATAATATGTTGTCGTTAAAAGTCTCTTCAAAGAAAAACAATAACTTACCTTTTACAAAACCAAAACAAAACAATTGTGTCAAAACGGAAGTTTGTACTAAATTGTGGATTTTAAGGGGAGGTCACCGCGACGGCAGGTGCGCCAATTAATAAACAGTCAATACCTAGTTACTGCCCTTCATGACAATTCAAATTATATAGCGCAATGAACTTTTTTTTGTAAATAAGGGGGCACACGCTTCTTTTTGTTGTTGTTAAGGCGAGAAAGATTGCCAGTGTAAACATATTGAAATATCATCCAACAACTAAACCAGCCGCTCATATAATTATGCGGGCTAATTATTATTAATTATGGTGGAGGAAATCGGATGTCTGAGTAAAACAACCATCCCTCCACAAGTAACTGGCCCATCCCTCCAAATTGCCCCTCCAGGTCTTCCGTAGTTAGCATTAAATATAACATATATATTGCACTGTTTTAAACATATTTATTTATCTGTATCTGCGGGATACTCACATCCTTTATATTGAAGATCATAGGGAGGCGAAAGTGAGACAATTAAAATTTTAAAAATATATAATTTATAAGAATAAAAACATAAATACACCCTGGTATCTATGGGAAAATGGGGGGAGGGAGTCTGGACTTGAACATGTCAAGACTAGAGCTGTCTTGTGAGTATCGGTAGTTCATTCCAGTATCGTATGGTTCTTGGAAAGTAAGAGTTTTGGTCGGGTAGTTAGTATTTGAAAATGGGATAAAAAAAAGTTCAGGTTACGTGAAGGTTGTAGGTGATGATGATCAACACATAGTAACTTATTTTGAATTTTGTAAAAGATGATGATAGATGTCACTTGTCGTCTGTATTCTAAGGTAGGCCCGCCTTTGTACGTGTTAGGTCTTTTTGCCATGGGTGCCATGCATATGCAGGGGCGGATCCAGGATTTCAGGTGGGTGGGGGGGGGGGCGTAAGATTTTAGCCATTATGCGTCGAGCGAGCGAAGCGAGCGATACTGAGGGCGTGTATCGAAATTGTTTGATATTTTATCTACAGTAACATGGACATACATGTATGATCCGGATTTTTTTTTAGGGGAGTGCGCCGGATGCGCACCCACCCCCGTCCCCCCCGTCCCCCCTCCCCCGCCCGTATCCGCTACTGATATTCGACTTGGGGTCTTACATAAGTTTTATAGGCTGATTCTTTTCGATTTCTAATGTTGATGTTTCTTTTAACAAAGTTTAGAGTGTTGTTTGCTTTGTTAGTAATATTATTTGTGTTTGGATTCCAATCTTGGTTTTTGTTTATATTTATGCCTAGGTATTTAGCATTATTAGTATATTTTAAAGATTGTCCATGTAACTTGTAGGGGTATATTATTTTATTTCTTTTGCGTGATAAGCCATTCATTTTCTCATTTTTCTAGTTTTAATACATCAGACTGAAGAGTTTCAGCGTCACTTTCAGATTTTATGGTAATGAATACAATAGTGTCATCAGCAAAGAGTCGGACAGAGCTATGGATATATATGGACATGTCATTTATAAAACAGAGAAACAGACAAGGGCCAAGGGCAAAGCCTTGGGGCACACCTGAGAGGACATTACATTCATCAGACTGCTTTCCTTCAACTAGGACTAATTGTGATCTATGTGTGAGAAAATATTTTAACCATTGGATGGTATTTGGATCAATTCCGAGTCTGTGGAGTTTAATATAAGTCTATTATGGTCTACTTTATCAAAGGCCTTGGAGAAGTCCATAACAATAAGGTCAGTTTGTTTCTTATTATTTAAGTTATCAAATATTTCTTGAGTAAAACCTATTAGTTGGGATTCACAGCTATGCTTAGAGCGAAAACCAAGTTATATAAGACGTTATGTTTGTCTAGGTGGGACATCATGTTGGTGACAATGATGTGTTCAATTATTTTGCTGGTGATACAGGTTAATGATATGGGTCTATAGTTGGCTGCCTTGCATTTGGATCCCTTTTTTAATACTGGAGCTACATGGGCTTTTTTCCAGTCTTTGGGAACTTTTCCTGTTTTAAATGACGAGTTGAAAATTGTTGTTAGCATTGGTGCGATTTCTGTTCCTAGTTCTTTTAGTATCCTAGGTGTGATTTGGTTTTCGGTGGTGAATACATCTTGCTTGTGGGTTCCTTTTAATTTTTTGATGTAGTTTGTTTCTTTTTCTGATGAGACGTTTTATTGTGTTTGTGAGCCATGGTAAGTCTTCTTTGGGTTTAGTTTGTTTAGTTTAGTTTGTTTAGTTGGTAAGTGTTTGTCTGTGAGTTTGTTAAATTCTTTTTTGAAATAGGCCCATTGTTCTTCTGCTTTATCTATGATGTCTTTGTTAGAGTGAAAAGATTTAGATGGATTGTTTGCATCAAGTTTAAAGTTTTCCCAGTTTGTTTGTTTGTACATTTTAATATTTCGTATTGGCTGAGTTGGTCTTCCTCTAATAATATCTATTTCATGAAAGATAATGTCGTGGTCTGAATTTCCAAGACCAGGAAGAGGTTTAGTTTAATTTACAAGTGAAGGGTGGGTTGTGGAGATTTAGATTTAGTTTTTGTTTTAGTAATTATTCCTTTTTTATGATTCCTATGATAATTATGTGATATACCATAAAGAAATATAAAAAGATCGGACAGGGAAAGTAGCATTCAAGGAGGACAGTCAACCACAAAACACAGAAACAAACATGCAAACAGACAAACAAGAAGGCAAAAGTAATAATAAAAGCAAACGACATCCCAAACACAAAAGGGTTAACAATAGGGCTACCGCCTTGGAACGGTCAGTGGCAAAGTAGGCCACTGTGGGTTTAAACCGGTTCTAGGGTGCACCAAACATCACACTTACCCTACTGTCATCCAATTAAAACAGGACGGTGTAAATAAAGAAATCCACGCCATGATCTAATCTCTAACCAACAAGGCAGCATCAATAGGCAATATAAGTAAAACACAAACATGCTCGTGTAAATATAATGCAAAAAAACAACAATAGCCTAGAAAGCCACAATGAAGGTACTGAATGACTTGGCAGCAGCCAGAGCAAGAAGAGAATAAACCATTAAGGGCACGACAAGAAAGATCGTAGACAAACATCAAACGCCACCGTCCCAATGGGATTTAGGTAGGCGTCATCATAGGGTCCGCAGCCTGTTCGGTCATCGTATAGTTAAAGAGGAAAGCATAGTGGCGAACTGTAAAAGGGTCCACCACCAAGCATGCAGTACGTTGCAAAATGATAGGGTCATAACCTCTCAAAGATAATATGAAAGAGATCATAACCAAGAATCTTACGAAGTTTATAAATCACATCACCATAGAAGTCAGGTTGTGATAGTCCTTGTCGCAGAAGAGTCCTTAAATTACTTTTATATTTGGAAAGAAGATCAGGGTTACGATAATAAAATTTTCAAATGTTTTACGAAGTTTATGGTAACGGTAACCCTGATTGAGTAGCTTTTTAGTTATAAAAAGATTACGAATATTAAAGTCCTCAACTCGAGTACAAGCTCTTGAAAAAACGAATAAGTTGAGACATATACACCCCATAAGAAGTTGCTCGGGGAACATCCCCATCCAAGTGGGGGTAATTAACAATGTCAAAATTAAAATCATCTCTCTTGTCATAGATTTTGCTAATTATTTCACCATTTTCAATCGAGAGATTTAATCAAGAACAGAAGCGTTATTATCAGATATATTAGCTTTATTAAGCTGAAGTTCTTTAGGATAAATATTATCAACCATAGTTGCAAAGAAAGGGTTGTCAATGTTCAGTATGTCATCCAGATACCGAGAGGTGTCATTAAAAGCTTCAATAACATCTGCCTGGGTATCTGGTGAAAGACTCAACATGAAATCACTTTCATAGCAAAATAAAAACAAATCTGCGACAAGTGGTGCACAGTTCGTACCCATAGGGATACCAACACTTTGTCTATAAACGGTGGTACCATACCTGACGAAAATATTATCTAATAGGAAGATGAGTGCTTCACAAACTTCATAGCAAGTCCACATAGTATAATTGTCTAAACTGCAGTTAGTAAAAACGCTTTAATGTTATTACATGCCAAAAATGTAGTATTTTCTCTAGCGAATGTTTTTTGAAAAAGAGAAATTAGCTTGTCTTTAATAAGGTGATGTGGTAAGGTTGTGTATAGTGTGGAGAAGTCATAAGTACTTATTGATTTAAACTTGACCTTTATTGAAAATATTATCAAGAACGTCTCCTGAATTTTTAATAGACCAAAATAAATTAATCCCAGAGTTTTCATAAGTTTTGTCACAATATAGTTTAACGTGATCTTTAACGGCAGTAAGACAAGAAGTTAAAATAATACAAGATTATGAGGAAAGTTAAGGAAAACCCTAATAATATGGGCCAACATGTCGATGATCACAAAACTTTCAACGCGGTATATGAAATAAATAATAATTCCTTATAGAAGGCATTTGATGACAATCACCCATTGGACGCATCATCATCTTCATGAGCTCTCGCGCATCACCTTTATCGCGCTAGACATTTCATCTGTGTATTCGCTTGTTTTTTTGATAATTGTATATATATATCTAACTTATTTTAAAAGTTGCATTAAACTTATGTGAATGCATTCTATGGAACGCCAAACACGACTTTGATGGTCATTTTCCATTATGATGTGGTCACTTCCATTATGGTGTGGTCAATTTCCATTATGATGTGGTCGCTTTACATTATGATGTAGTCATTTGTCATTACGATGTGGTCACTTTCCATTATGATGTGGTTACTTTTCATTATGATTCGGTAACTTTCCATTATGATGTGGTCACTTTACATTATGATGTGGTAAGTTTCTATTATGATGTGGTCACTTTCATTATGATATGGTCAATTTTCATTACGATGTGGTCACTTTCCATTATGATGTGATCGCATTACATTATGATGTGGTCATTTGTCATTATGATGTGGTCATTTGTCATTATGATGTGGTCATTTTCCATTTACATTATGATGTGGTAAGTTTCTATTATGATGTGGTCACTTTCATTATGATGAGGTCAATTTTCATTATGATGTGGTCACTTTCCATTATGATGTGGTCATTTGTCATTATGATGTGGTCATTTTCCATTATGATTCGGTCATTTGTCATTATGATATGGTCATTTTCCATTGTGATGTGGTTACTTTCCATTATGATGTGGTTACTTTGTATTATCATGTGGTCACTTTCCATTATGCTGTGGTAAGTGTCTATTATGATGTGGTCACTTTTCATTATGATGTGTAAGTGTCTATTATGATGTGGTCACTTTACATTATGATGTGGTTACTTTCCATTATGATGTGGTTACTTTGTATTATTATGTGGTCGCTTTTCATTATGATGTGGTCACTTTACATTATGATGTGGTCTGTTTTAATTATGATGTGGAAAGTTTCTATTATTATGTGGTCACTTTACATTATGATGTGGTCACTTTCCATTATGATGTGGTTACTTTGTATTATTATGTGGTCGCTTTTCATTATGATGTGGTCACTTTACATTATGATGTGGTCTGTTTTAATTATGATGAGGTAAGTTTCTATTATGATGTGGTCACTTTACATTATGATGTGGTCACTTTTCATTATGATGTGGTCACTTTTCATTGTGATGTGGTCACTTTCCATTATGATGTGGTTACTTTGCATTATGATGTGGTCAATTTACATTATGATGTGGTAAGTTTCTATTATGATGTGGTCACTTTACATTATGATGTGGTCACTTTTCATTGTGATGTGGTCACTTTCCATTATGATGTGGTTACTTTGCATTATGATGTGGTCAATTTCCATTATGATGTGGTAAGTTTCTATTATGATGTGGTTACTTTATATTAGAATTGTCTAAACTGCCGTTAGTAAAAAAACGCTTTAATATTATTACATGCCAAAAATGTAGTATTTTCTCTAGCGAATGTTTTTTGAATCAGAGAAATTAGCTTGTCTTTAATAAGGTGATGTGGTAAGGTTGTATATAGTGTAGAGAAGTCATAAGTGCTTATTGATGAAACTCGAAAATAAATTAATCCCAGAGTTTTCATAAGTTTGATCACATTATAGTTTAACGTGATCTTTAACGGCAGTAAGACAAGAAGTTAAAAGTTTGGAGATGTTTGTTGTGGTACAGGCACTAGAATTAGAAATAAAGCGAGCCGTATACGGATTTTTATGTAATTTAGGAATCCAGTACATGGTAGGCAGTTTATTTTGCTTATCGTTTACACCAGCCTTGAAAATAGTGCACCGAGTGATATGTGCGGAAACAACATCATCCTCAGTAGAATTAACTGGAGTATACGAATTATATTTCGCGTGTAATTTTAGTGATACTACTTTTAACCTTTCTGTATTTTAGCTCGACTTTTCGCAGGAAAGGAAAGATATTCAACTCGTCATTGCGTCGGCGTTACAGTTAACCTTTTTCGGTAAGCTCATATCTCAGAAACTGCACAACAAGTTCATTGAAACTTCGCACATTCTTACTGTATTCTATACCTGTTGTAAGCGATTCACTTCTAAGGTACTTCTTGATTGTCTTCCTGGGTAGAACCAGTACTAAGCAATGCAGATAAAGTGTCTTGCTCAGGGACACAACACATATGGCTATGGCGGGGATCGAACCCACTACTTTTGGATTATGGGTCCAACGCTGTATCACTAGACCACAATTATTCAGTATAGATAGATAACATGGCACGCATAGGTCACATAACTCTGCAACCTATTTTGACAAAGTTATGCCTTTTTTGCACTTAATCATTTTCTTTGTTAACATTTTTTTGGTAACCTCGTATCTCAGAAACTGATTGACAGAAACTTTACACATGCATTCACTCTCATAAGAGGAACTTGTACAAACAAGTGTCATAGCTCCGTTATGAATTTTACAGTATTATGCCTCTTTTCAACTTAGTTGCCCAATAAATAGACAATGTCTCAAAAAGTGGAGCGTGCTGTCGGATGACAGCTCTTGTTTGAGTGTACGGCAACTCTAAGCAATTTCAAATATAAGCTTAATTTATTTTTATATAATGAATTCATCTTAACAAGTGGTTCTGTACCAAGTGGATCAATACTTTGTTTTGTACAGAGAATATATATTGATTCATCTTGAGTAGCTGTGAGAACCATAGCTCTTAGGGTTTTATATTATTTTACCTACCATATAGCTATGACAAGGCATATAGGTTACCAACATTGACCTACCTTTTTGCCTTACAAAGCAACAGCCACGCGTGGTTCCAGATTGGTCAAAACGACCAAGAATTGGTATCACTGATTGACCCTTGCATGATATGAGGCGATTAATAGGGTTTTAAAAGTTGGAGTTTTAGTCACTCTTGTTTATCCAGTGGTTGTGACGTTTCTGATTCCACACCCTCATAGTGTTACGTTTTGGATCCAGAAGTACATATCCGCCATGGCCATGTAACATATCTAGTGTTGCGGTGCCGTAAAACCCCATTTTATATTTCAGTTGCTACAACACAAACTATGATATCTGTTCTAGATGTAGATGTAGCCACAGACGTTTGAGTCATCACAAACACAGGTAGGAAACGTTTCAATTCATTTTCTGAGCATAATTTTGTTGACAACATCATTCGTTATGTATTATTGTTTATTGCACATAAATGCATGCAAACATCGCGTCCAAACATCGCGTGCATTTTACTTTTTGAATAAATTCGGCCGTCTGGATCACAGCTAAAAGGTACTTAGTAACTTACCTCTATGGTGTCTACAGTTTTTACTATTTATACATATTTACATTCAGATGACATCTACATATTCCTATAAAAGTAGGTCATTGTTACCAACATTGTCTTACCTTTTTGACTTACCATGCAACAGCCCGGCGTGGTTCCGGGGTGGTCAAGAAGACAAAGAATTGATACCACTAGTTGACCTTACATGATCGCAAGAGGCGACTAATAGGGTCTTAAAAGTTGGTGTTTTAGTAACTATTGTTTCTCCAGCGGTTGTGAAGTTTCTGAATCCATACCTCATCGTTTTATGTCTTGGATCCAGTAAGTTCATATCCGTCATGGCGCCATGTAACATATCTAGTGTTGTGGTGCCGTAAAACCCATTTCAATATTTTAGTTGTTACAAATTAAAGCAAACTATGATTTCATTTCTAGATGGAGCAAGAGGCGTTTGCATCGTCACAAATACAGTAGGAAACGTGCTGTGTCCGCATGATGAATGTATTGAGGAAAGGTTAACATCAGAAGGAGTTCACCAGAATGTGTGACATTTTGTGGAGAAGGACGGAGTATGGCTGTCTAAATACTGACAAAAGCAACACACACACACACAAGAGAAAAATATGGCAGACTCGGTTTCATTACTGTTATAAGGTACAATAGTTCTCATGCTAGCGCCGGCCTAAGGAGTATTTTAATTGAAAGTCACAAAATGACTAGTGAGTAATAACTACTGATTTGTAGTCGGCGACGTTTTAAGTTTCTCTATGCTCGTGGGACATCTATAAAGAGCTTGCATCTCCGTCTGAATCTATGTATTCCAGGTAAACTACAATTTACTACTATACATATGATTAAAAGACAGGTTGAAGAAGAAAAAATATGCAGAAACACCATGTTCTGAATTACGTGTCTATGTCAATATTCATTTGTGTTTTATATATGTTAGTGTGATATATATGGAGTAATAAACAAAGTATGTAAAATAAACAAAATCATAAGGCTTGAACAAACAGTTCGTTATTGAAATTCATAACAAACGACCTAGAGGCTAGAATAGGAAATTATGCTTACTAACAAATATATAACTTCTATTTTTTAATCAATGAGAGGATTTATAGGGGAGATTCATGTGGCAAAGTCATAAACCCCCTTAGGGCATATAAGACTTATAAAAAAGGATAAAGTACAGAAACAGCGTCTCATATCTGTGATAATCTTGAACCCGTGACAAACAATGAGCATAGTGTCAATTGCTTTAATCGCTGAGATCGCTAAGATCTCTAAGATTGCTCTGTTATTAAAACATTTTTTTCTGTCTGATTTAATAGTTTTTAAATTTCTCACTTTCCAGGTACCTTGGCGGGTGAGACCCCCTTTCAGCCATACTTTGTGGATGGGTTAGCCATGTGGAATGAGTACCGTGATACTGCTGCGATCTCCCAGACTAATGAGGAGCCTTTGTCGTACGGCTTCTTCGTCATGCTGACAACACCCTCAGAGAACCGTTACTTGGTAAAATGTTCAGCCAGTTTTACACAAAACCAAGGAAATAAATACTAATAAGGGAGATCCTTTGGAAGCATCAAACACAACCAAGAAAATAAAGACTTAGTTTTGTTGAGTCTGTTCGTAAGAAGCAACACAGTGAATTTTATAGAATTATTTTGACTGCTAGTCTTTGTTCCATCATGAAATAGGGTTGGCTGAGTTGATTTATATCTATATTTAATTATATTCCGACTGAATGGTATATGGCTTTGCTTCTGTCGTCTGTAAAAAGGGTCTTTGTACTGGTTCAACCTTAACACGTAATCTTAAACAATGTCAATCTCTCATATATCGTGTTTATATATGTATAGAGTTGAGTTTATTGTTACAAAAGCTTTTTAAGGAATTTACACTTTTTACAAGGAATACTATTAGATTACGCCTCTGGAATGCACCAATTGTTTCTAAAGCTAGAAACGCATATGCAACGCTTCATATAATTGACAATTTAAAAAAACAACCTCTAGTTATAAATGATTGAATGCTAAATACAGTTCGAAGATATTTCAGGATTATCCACTGTATATGTGGTGTCATTGCAGTAAAATTCATTGGTATGGAGTATGAACATCATTAGACTGACAAAGTTCTGACACCTGGACGAAACAGTCCTAGCACAATATACTGAGCATCAAACAAGAGAGCTACTAGCACCAGTATTTGGTATGTCGACACGGCCATGGATCGTACCCACGACCTTCCGCATGCGAGACTGACGCGCTAAGATTACACCAGATAAACTCCAGGCTGACTAAGGCCCTGACATATACAGTAACCAGGAGGAAGGAGATCCGAACCATCCTCCAAATTCGTTTAGGCAATATTAGTAAGTGTTGTACTCTTATCGATTCTTGATGTGAGTTTTCAAGAGGGGTAGGGGATTTAAACCGGGTTCTATAGTGCAGCAACCTTGTTCTTACTCTATTGTCATCCCAATAACAGGACTGTAAATACAGACTGATTCTGGCAGTTACTTAACTTTTAAACTATATGTCGAATGTATATGGTTTTTGTTACATCGACCGAGTTCGAGGAAGAAGAACCATGACTGAAGGAGTACGGTACTACCAATGCTTACAGTGGAAGATCTTCAAGACAAGTAGGTGTCGACCCCAGTGCCCACTCTCAGCTAGTCTTTAGAATACACTGCTCCAACTGTTGAAGCCGTTCCATCCGTGCTGATCAAACCTCTCCTCCCAATTCTTTCTGACTAGGAATACCAACCCATTTTGAGGGACACAATACCAAACAACATAAGTAAGTTTCGCACTTATTTTCGTAAACAGCAGATATGTATTAAGGATGTCATCAATATAATAGATATCGATATATATAATCTTAACATAACGTCATTGATGCCATTATCCCAAGTTACAAATAATGCTTTATCGAAAATATAAAATTGTGTTGTTACACTCCCGGGTAGTAAGTTATGCAATACTATATGTATTAGTACTTTTAATGTAAATAATGCAACTTTAATTAAAGGGCGGTGACGTTTGATGTTTGTCTGCAGTCTTAATTGTCTTGTCGTGCCCTCAATGGTTTATTCTCTTGTTGCTCTGGAGTATCTTTTTTGTGGCTTTCTAGGTTATTGCTTTTTTTTGTATTTATATATACACGAGCATCTTTGTGTTTTACTCACGAGCATCTTTGTGTTTTACTTAAATTGCCTAATAATGTTCAGCCTTGTTGGTTAGAGAATAGTTCATGTCGGGGATTTCTTTATTTGCACTGTCCCATTTTATTGGGTTGACAGTAGGGTAAGTGTGAGGTTTGGTGCAACCTAGAACCTGGTTTAAACCCCCAGCGGCCTTTTTTGCCACTGACCGTTCCAAGGAGGTAGCCCTATTGTCAACCATTTTTGTTTGTGATGTCTTATTTGGCCTTTTGTTGCTTTTCCTGTTCGATTTTTATATCTATATTTACCTTTAAAAAATCACTTTATAATATTTCCCTCGACTGGTCATGCTCGATGCAAGCATGCTGTATTTCGAATAAACTATCTCTTACGTTTTTGTCCTGGCTCAACCAAATTTGGACATGAGCTTCCTTATAGTATTATTTTAAGGGCTGCGTAAGTGATTTTGGTTCCTATACCCCGTGGGCTCCCATGTTTAATGTCCCATTTCACATTTCCTATACCCCGTGGGCTCCCATGTTTAATGTCCCATTTCACATTTTACATAGAATTTAGTAGATCTATGTAATCTGTGTTTTCTGGTCTATATCTCTTAAATTTCTTGTCCTGGCTCAACCAGATTTGGACCTGGCTTTCTTTATGGTATTATCTAAAGGGTTACATAAGTAATTTTGTCTGCTATATCTTCTGGGCTTTCCATGAAACCAAAATGGTAATGGCCCATACAATGTGCAAAAAAACGCAGATCAAGGGGTGTGTGTGTGTAAGCTGTTGTATATACCTATATCTCTCTCTATATATATATATAACTACTTGTCGTAGCTCAGCCAAATTTTGAGTTGTGATTTCTTGTAGTATTATATACAGAATGAGAATGATTTAGGCGCAAATGAATCACTATGAAGCGTGCATTAGATTTGGTTTAGTTAAACACCCAATCTGTTGTTACAGATCATATGTTATGCTCTTCTTATTCTTAGCTCAATCCGACAACTCTTGTTTCAGCTACTGAGTTCGAAGAAGCAAAACCACGAGATACAACCAAGGCAAACAGTGGAAAGATTTACTCTCTCAGCAAGTTCTCATTTATTTGCATAAGCAAATAAACAATCTCTAAAACAATTGTATCTATATAGAATCTCAACATACCGTCATTGTCCTAAGTCATACCACTAGTGTTTACCAAAATGGACCTCTGTGTCTACTGTCACAATGCCAACATCTCTGAATCTCATTATCCTGATGTAAGTAGTTGTTTCCGGAAATATGAGTTCTGAGGAAATGTTATGAAAATGCATTGCGTTGTGTAGAAATACAGTCATTCTGTAACATGTTTTATTTTAATAGGAAAACTAATACTGCATTGGTGCTTTATCTTTTTAAAACTTAAGCCTTTTGCTACAGAGGTATGTGCTAAAGTAGATTTCTGTAAAGGGTGATCCTGATGACTATGTTTTCTTGCATATTAATCCGTTGGACCTGGCAATATATGATAATATGGAAAGGTACATTTGGTTGGCCCTCTGTCTTAGAGTTTATCTCTTGCAATGATTCAAGCGTACAAAGTCATCAGACAGTGTGATCCCCTAGACGACTACGACAAACGTCCACCTGTATTCTATAATCGCTACAAGTCCAGTCGGACCAACGGCAGGTTCGACATTCCAAGAGAATGGTTGTTCTGGATATTGAAAGCACCAAACGGTAAATATAGATATAAAACTCGAAAAAGGAAAAGCAGCATTCAAGGACGACAGTCAACCACAAACACACACGGAAACAAAGAACAAATTTAAAGATGAATAAAAGGTCAAATAAGACATCACAAACACAAAAGGGTTGACAATAGGGCTACCGCCTTGGAACGGTATGTGCCCAAAAGGGCCGCTGGGGGTTTAAACCAGGTTCTAGGGTGCACCAAACCTAACACTTACTCTACTGTCACCCTAATTAAACGAGACAGTGTATATAAAGAAATCCCCGCCATGAACTATTCTCTAACCAACAAGGCAGCATTAATAGGCAATATAAGTAAAACCACAAAGATGCTCGTGTATATATAAATACAAAAAAACGATAGCCTAGAAAGCCACAAAGAAGGTACTCGATGACTTGGCAGAAGCCAGAGCAACAAGAGAATAAACCATTGAGGGCACAAGAAGACAAGACCGCAGACAAACATCAAACGTCACCGTCCTTTTAGACGTCATCATAGGGTCCACAGCCTGTCCGGTCATCGTACAATGAAAGAGGAAAGCATTGTGGCGAACTGTAAATAGGTCCACCACCAAGCATGCAGTACGTTGCAAAATGATAGGGTCATAACCTCTTTTGATAAACCTTTTAACAAGTTTAACAAAGATAGTATGAATGTGATCATGACCAAGAATCTTATGAAATTAGTAAATCACATAACCATAGAAGTCGGGTTGTGATAGTCCTTGTCGCAGAAGAGTTCTTAAGTTACTTTATGACACTTTTTCTTATTTCTTCTAAATAATGAATGAATGAATAATGAATTGTGTTTTACGGCACGTCGACACATTCACAGGTCATAGTGTGCGCAAAAGCTGATGCAAGATGACGGAATGAAGTATTAACTACATCCTGGCCTTAGTAGCAATGATTTGATAGCAGTCAATGTTGTCAATTTCTATCAGACATGTCGTTTGGAGAACTACACAAGAAGGGAAAATCTACGTGTAACTGAACAGTCTCAATCAAACCGAGACTGCAATATTTCGTATGTGTCATGCTCGGCCGTTTCCAAAGGTCCATTATCATACTCTTTTTTATAGCACAGTGGCGTTGCTTGTGCAGTGTGGCAGCAGTAAAACGTCTCCCCGCGCTTGCAATCAGTACTGTTATTCATTCGATCTTTGGAGATCGCTGAGCCCGATACTTATATTTAATTATCGGTGGTAATGTTTCTTTTCTTTTTGTTTTCTTACTTAATTTTCGATTCAGTGGTTCCACTACTCCGGCCGATTAAAGGCTCAGGGTATTGTTTAACCACTTATAGGATATGTTGTCTGCTTTTTAATTTAGTCTTTTGACTGTTACTTGTGATATGCAGGCTTCATAACTGCTGCTCCCAACTAAATTCCATTATGTTTATTTCGCTCTTCGGTGCATTTAATTTTATTAGATACTGGGACCATACGCCGTACGACATGGCGAAGAAAGATACTCCATGTCCACCGCCATATGCATGCCATCTTCGGGACGGTTAACATTTTGTACTATTGATTTTATTAATATTGAGTTCTGCTCAACCCGGGGCTAGAGGGCGTGAGCGGTAGCTAGCATATTTCACTACCGCTCATGAACAGTCTCAATCAAACCGAGACTGCAGTATTTCGTACTCGTGTGTCGTGCTCGGCCGTTTCCAAAGGTCCATTATCATACTCTTTTTTATAGCACAGTGGCGTTGCTTGTGCAGTGTGGCGGCAGTAAAACGTCTCCCCGCGCTTGCAATCAGTACTGTTATTCATTCGATCTTTGGAGATCGCTGAGCCCGATACTTATATTTAATTATCGGTGGTACTTTTTCATTTCTTTTTGTTTTCTTATTTAATTTTCGATTCAGTGGTTCCACTACTCCGGCCGGTTAAAGGCTCAGGGTATTGTTTAACCACTTATAGGATATGCTGTCTGCTTTTTAATTAAGTCTTTTTACTGTTACTTGTGATATGCAGGCTTCATAACCGCTGCTCCCAACTAAATTCCATTATGTTTATTTCGCTCTTCGGGGCATTTAATTTATTCGATACGCCGTACGACATGGGGAAGAAAGATACTCCATGTCCACCGCCATATGCATGCCATCTTCGGGATGGTTAAACTTTTGTACTATTGATTTTATTAATATTGAGTTCTGCTCAACCCGGGGTTAGAGGGCGTGAGCGGTAGCTTGCATATTTCACTACCGCTCATGAACAGTCTCAATCAAACCGAGACTGCAATATTTCGTATGTGTCGTGCTCGGCCGTTTCCAAAGGTCCATTATCATACTCTTTTTTATATGGAGACGTATGAAAATCTTGTTAAAAAAATCGACCTCGGAAAAGCAATGTATATCAACATGGCCCTAAGTGATATTAATGTATGTCAACGGTTGTGTAAAGTTCCTGCGGCAGATGGAAAGCAGTTCCGAGTCATCGCCAGAGAAGTGCAAAACGAGCTTCAACAAGAAGAATCTGAGACAATGAAGAATTTAAAAACATTTTTATTTTTGAAGACTTGACCTCATTGCGTATGAAGATGCTACAGCGCGTGAAGAATATTGACGATGTGACCTCCGTTTACACGCGTGGTGGAATAATTGCTTGTTTAATGAACGATAACACGTGCCAAACTCTTGAAACCTCTGTTTAAGTTGGGGTTAAACGAAGCTGACTATGGTTCCTAGGGACTGAGCCACCTCATGTAGGACAGGCCATGAAAGCATTGCATTGTAGAAAATAATAAACCCATTAATACATCTAGTTATATTGATTTTAACACGGTAACTGTCAGTTTATGTGATAATAATACTAGTCAAAATGACAGTAATATTGATGTTAGTATTCTAAATAATCATACTATTTGTCAAAATATTAATTTTGATGTTAACATTTGACACGATCGTGATTATAGTATCTCTAAAGATGCAATTACCTTGAACATTGTTTAAACATTTGTGGCTTGATTTCCAAATTTAAAATTTCTAAAAGTTGAAGAATTCTGTGATATGATTTTGTACATCTCGTCGAATAATTTAGATAGCTTTGAGATTAGAAATTCAAAAAGCTTCCCATTTTCTAACCCCCAGATTGCCAAATCTCGTTGAGGCGGTATTGCCTTTCTTGTTAAACAATTGACAATTCCCCTATCATAAAAGGCTGTACATTCTATTACTAAATACAAGCATTGATGGTGAATTTTTTAAAAAAATGTCAAAGCCTGAATAAGAATAGAATGCTAAATCCTGTGTTACACAAAATCACCAACTGTCCGAATAATTATTTTGTAATATTGGTGTTCGTCAAGGTCAGAACCTTTCCCTGTCTATTCTCTTTTTGTCAAAATGATATGGTTGAATTAATCTCAGATGCTTATGATCGTGTTACTAGTATCTCAGAAGCTGCAGATTAGTATCTCAGAAGCTGCAGATTTATTGTTAGATACTGGTGACATAGAGGCACATTTTAAGTTGTATCTGTTATTATTTGCAGGTGATAATATTATTCTTGCTAAGTCTGGGGACCAATTAAAAGCGTAAACGCCATGTATTTATATTGTCAAATTTGGAAATTAGAAGTGAACCCTACTAAAACTAAAGTCCTCATACTCGGTAAAGGGAGGCAGAGAGATAAACCTGTTTTTACATAATATACTATTCAAAGGTTGCTAAGCACCAATATTTCAGTTCGACAATTAACGGTGGCTGGTTTTACAACAGCATATAACTCAACAATTAATTTTGTTTTACGATTAATTTATGTGAAATTCATTTATTTTATTGTCAAAATTTGATAAGGAAACAATTTTCTTCTGTATTTTCACGTCACACTACAAAATACAGTTTAGCATCTGACGAAAAACGTTTGGTGTTTAGCGAAGTTTGAGTAGTAAACAATGGTGAAACTATTTCAGTTGTTGATGATTTTGGATATCTGGGCATTAGTTTTACCAAAAATGGCACTTTTACCAAGCCTAAATATTTTTATTCCTCCGAAAATTCCCCCGAAATTTTTTCGGGGGCATATAGTAATCGCACCGTCCGTCCGTCTGTCTGTCCGTCCGTCCGGATTCTGTCTGTCTGTCCGTCATTCCGCAGTTCGTGTCCGGACCGTAACTTCACAACCCCTGCAGGGATTTTTAAATAACTTGGCACAATTGATCACCATAACAAGACGATGTGTCGCGCGCAAAACCTAGGTCCGTACCTCAAAGGTCAAGGTCACACTTGCAGTTCATAGGTCAAAAACAGGTACGCAATTTCCTGTCCGGACCGTAACGTCAAAACCCCTGCAGGAATTTTTAAATTACTTCGCACAAGTGATCATAACAAGACGATGTGTCGCGCGCAAAACCCAGGTCCGTACCTCAAAGGTCAAGGTCACACTTGCAGTTTATAGGTCATAGGTTTATGTTAGGTGATGAATACTATTATAGTTTTGAATGTAGTTTTTCCAGCAGGAAGGACGATTGTTACCTACCTCACTTGTTAAGAACAACACTTCTCAGAATATGAATATTCTCTCTAATTCAGAAGATATACATATTGTAATGAAACGGGCTAAGTTTTGTAAAATTATATATATATATACTGAAAGAAAAAAGAAACGCATAATCAAAAAATTGCTACACCTAATTCCACGTAATATTCCAGATATATCTCAACGTGTTTTGTACAAAAAGCTGCTACAACTAATAACAGAAAGCACAACTCTGTCATGTAGTAGACCTTTTAATCAAAGTATACTTTGTTACACGAAATTCATAAATGTTGAAGTTTCGCTTGAAAAATCGAGCCATTTCAGTATTGTGTTTAATGTTAAGAGATTGCAACGTTCAAAGCCTAAGTTTGCTCACCTGCTTGAGCCAAATGCGCATTTATAAGGAAACTTTAAATGTGTAACCATTGGTGTGATCGGTGCTGATTAAACTTTCTTTCCGAAAGAACAGGCTTAATGTCGCCCTGTACCATTCGATTAGCAGTAGCATATTAAACATACAATATATAGCGGAAATACCAATTATGCATTTCTTTTTCTTTTCAGGATATTTTTTTTTCAATAAATGCCAACCATTATTTTAAAACCCTATATAAATCGCACTGCCTTTGCTAAGAATCATGAGTATTGTTTTTATTACCTTAGTTAAGATTTTGTAATGCAACTGCCCAAATATATACGATATATTTTTATTTTTTATTTTTTTCCATAAATACCTTTCTTTTATACACTCAGTACATTTCAAAACGCAACCCTTGGTACTTTTTGAATTTCTAGAGATGTTAAAGCAAATTTTATGCAACTGTTTATCGACATAATATTATGTTAATCTTTGGGACAAAGATACTTGTCTACTTACATAAAATACAATCTTGATTTGAATAAAAAAACAAGCGGACTGAAAATAATCGAAAACAAAAAATGTTGCGTTTTTAAATGTACTGAGTATAGAATGTTATTTAATGTTATTTCAATAACATTTATTAGCATCTGCATCTGTATATTTAGGTATGTATGTTCATTCCGTCAATGTTGTTGTTATTTGTTTGTAACTTTTTATTATTTGTTCTATTCCTGACAATGGTATTATTGAGTTATACATATATACATGCATCTAGTGAATATAGTTTTTTTCTTTCTAAAGGTACAATCTGAAAATAACATATAACAACACGTAATACATCAAAGTATATTTATCATTAAATTTCTAGCATGTAGCTATTGTGATAAATAGTCCCTTATCTGATAAAAAAGCAATTACCTAATGTGGCTATCCTATGATGAGCATTATAATAGTCGATGACGATGTAAGCTTTCAGCATTTTTAGTATTTTATACTGGGCTTTTGTTTCAAATCCAATCGTCAATGCCAATTTGTTTATTTAATTTGTTACTTTTTATGGGGACACATGGCAATTTCAACGTATTAACAATCATTTGAATATTTCAAATATATGTCAGGAACATTTTAAATCTGTCAAGAGTAGCGAGCCAATCTATATACATGACCCTTTTTGAATTCTTTTTTTAATAATAGAAGTCTATAGATATATGCGAGTAGGCTTAAAGTCAACTAAACTGCATAAAGACACTTCGTTAGTAAAATTAGGTAATTTAGGTGAGTGTGTGTTTGTGTTTTTACAGTTTGATACAAACTTAAAGATTGCCACGTGTCTTGTGTGTGAAGAGGCGCAATTATGACACAAGTAGTATGGCATTTTCTAACTGTTTATAATAATAATAAGTAATAATACAGACGTTATTTAATGGGAGAACTCATTTGATCTAGTCGATCTTCCATGTTTAATATATCCACGAATAACGTCAAGTGTCCTTCTCCACTACACAACAATATTATACTTATGTCACTTCTTTCAAATGTATTTTTGCATAAGAATCCGAAAGATGGCTAGCAAGGGAGATAAAGCAAGATACTTTATTGCCCTGTATTCAGGGGAGATAACATGAATAGCGCTCATGTTTAGGATTACAAGTTATCTGGTACAGTTCTAGAGACTATGAAAAATAAATAAAGTGACAATATAAAAAAGAGAACATATTGTGAATTAATATAGTAAATGGAGAACTAATATACAAAGCGTGTAATATTAGATGTCGAATTCATCAAGTCAGCTAAGATATTTCTTGAGGTCAAATCCACATAATGTTTTGTTGTGTGTGATTTTTTTTTAACTTTTTATGTTTTTAATAATAAAGCCATATCATTTCCCATATCTTTTTTTAAAAAAAAATTGTTTCTTATTCTCGCAGGCTATACATGTCTCAACTTTAAACAGCATTTGAATATAGTTTTTAAAAACTGTTCAAGAAAAACTGTTCATTGGGATTAATGTTTTTAAGTTTTAGTTTTTTAGTTAATCAATATGAAGGAACTCGACCTACTTTTCGCACTTTGTTAAATTACATTCAAGTTATACATTCTAGTTTTTCCTTATCTCTATTTCAACCACCACAAGCCATAGACCTCGCAAAGCTTGCACATGTTTAAATCTACATGACAGCATTATGCTCCTACAGAAAGTAGGTCAATAAGGAACCTTACATTGCGTACTTGGTTAAATTTTATCAATTGTTTACATTCGAGTCTATTACATCTGTTTTTCAAACACCAGAAACCGTTCAGCTTTCAATCTTCACACATCTAAACATCTACATCACACTAGTAAAGAAGTTCATATGAAGGACCTTGACCTACTTTTGCAATGTGTTAAATTACATTAAAGTTTTACATTTCCTTATCTCAATTTCACAGACAATAACAGCTTTCAAACTTCAAACATAAACATCTACATCACCCGTTCCTACCAAAAGTAGTTCATGAATGACCTTGACCTTTTTTTGGACAATTTTGAATGGATTGTTTCCCAAACTTCATATACACATAACAATTGATGACCTTATTTTCTCTACTTCGCCAAGTGTGTATTCATCACCTTCAGTGATAGTTCTAGTTTTAACCTTTTTATACCTCACCAGATGATACTTGTTTGTGTTCCATTCATATCTAGTGTTTTTTCTATATGAAAGATTAAAATTTTATTTTGTTTAAATGCTCGAACATACTAGTACTTTGAGATACTTTGAGTATCACACAAATGATCATTAAGGCAAGGAAGCTTCTTTTTTTACTATCTTTTATCAAATATTACACGTACCTACTTCAAAAAATGTTTATGCCATACACGTTTTGTATCTTATAAACGCATATCAAATGGTTACCCTTTGTATTCCACCCTGAATGTTATGTATACATTATGATTTTTTTTTTCTTTTCGAATTTAATCTTTCATAATTTACGGGTTTACTCTCGAAGGCATTTCATCAACCCCCTACTTTCTTGCAGGCAATGGCTTGGCCAATCACATAACATTCTGATGAATTCTGATCTTTCAAATGTGTTTTATACTTCTTATTTATGAATATTGGTGACATCACGCTTCGACAGTTTATTATTTGTAACTTGTTTTAATGCCAAGTTTTATTACAAGTAATATCACAAATATGCAACTTAGTTGAACGTTTGAACGTTAAACATAGACTAGTTAATTGTGTTGATCGGTTGCTGTCCGCTTAAGGCTAGCTTCTTTGAGAGCAAGTTTAAAGGAGGCTTCCTGGGGTCGCTTGGATATTTTCGGGTTCACTTTGCCTAGGTACTCGATGGAGCTTAAGAGTCCAGAGTGAACGGGTAAATTGAATTGTAGGATTTTCTCGGCATATGGTCTAATGTTGGTATTTTTTCATGTTGAGAATGGTCATTCATTTTGTCAAAGTTCAAGGTGGAAAACAACCTACTAATCTGCCAGATTTGTTTCATTCTCTATGCCAACATCTATTTGTATCACATAGTGCAAATCAAGCTGTTTTAATTATTTATCAAAATGTAAGTGGTGATTTTTTTAAAAAAAATATTGGAGACATTCATTGAAAGACATATTGCGAATTATAAAATTTGCATGTATCGCTCTTCCCATGTTAATGATAACTTGATTTTGATTTTTTAATTAATGTGATCTTCCTATTAATATCATCTCTTTTTCTATGTTGACTTGTACCAGGGAGTAAGTATACTTACTCCCTGCTTGTACCTATGTTGACTTGCTCCTAAGTTGACTTGCTCCTATGTTGACTTGCACCTAGTCTCAGTAGAGTAAGGTCAACGACTTTGAACAATAAAAAGTCATAACATATCTTTCTTTGTTTTTAATTATTTTAAATCCAGTGATAATTGTTCGCAATTTAAAATTTTAAATTGCATACCTTTGATGTTTTAGAAGGTTGTTTGTGAAATGTCCTTTGATAATGGTTGCTTACAACCTAGAACTTCATTCGCACTTTAGAAGTTAGTTACAGTAACAGGTAGAAGTGTACGCACAAGATATCCACCACATGATATATGTAAAAAAACAACAACTTAAAACGTCTCCAGCCATTTGGGACAATAATGTTAACTCCTAATCAAACTTTATATACATGCTTTCAAAAGCTTGATTTTGAGATTAGTGTCAACGTCCAAGACGGCCACCATCTGACTTTCCATGTAAGGACCAATCGTAGAATTCTTCGACCATTCTTTAAAACTATTTTTAGACTTGAGCTCAAGTACTCAAATTCCTTTCACAAATATTCCCCTGATCTTCAAAGCCATCGTATAGAATTGCTTTTTATTAGTATTTATCATATTTATACAGGCTTATTATGAACATTTATATTTTAAACTTATAGAAATATTTGTGATTGAAAGTTTGCGGGTTTAAGTTGAAGAATGTTCACAATAACGTTTGATGAATTCAAGGCCAGATCAACATTGATGATTATATCGGCGGTGCAAAGAAGACTCCTAAATCTACTAATGTTTTACATAGGCTGATATTTTCCATTTAGGGCCTGGAATTAGCCTCGGTGTATATATCGGTAGTGAACAGCTCTCCATTATAATGAATGAATGATGTTTTACGGCACGTCGACACATAATTAGGTCATATTCATTATAAATCAAGAATTATACTCGTATATATAAACAAATCCCGTTCTTTGTTGAAGGGGTTCGGAGGAATGCCCCCGACTTTGTTTGGATTTCTGTATGCGATTTCCTGCCTTTTAGCGCATATCCTGTTACAACATTTTAATCATGACAATATATGTCAGTGGGATAATTATACATCAGATATTAAAGGCATTTTCTGTAGTTTTCCATGCGCAGCTTTTTTGGGCGACTTCTCTTCTAAAACTATTGGATGGATTTTCCTACTAATTTACAGGAATGTTGCTTTTCATGTCTAGTTGTATTTTTTTATTTATTTTTTTATTTAATTTTTTTTTAATTTTCTTTATTTAAATAAAGGCCTATTATTAGATACATAAAATAGGAAAAATATAGCATTTTGTAAAAATTCCAACAAAATTAAAAAACTAAAGCATAAGTACGTTTCCTAAAACCAATATTAAATCTCAATATGCATGGTGACCTATAATTTTAAATGCATATATTGTCTAAATATATGTTCAAATAAGTGCCTAAGACGTTTGAACAAATTCTGTTATTAGGAACATAACAAAAAAGGAAAATATACCATTTCTATATAATTTCATACAAAACTTGGCCTTTTAGCATAGGGGTAGGTTTTCAAACAAAAATTCTAAACAAGCTTTGGGACCTATCATTTTTATTGCACATTTTGTTTTTATATATGTTAAACTATGTGCTTAGAAAGTTTAAACAAATTCTATTTATGTAAACATACAAACAAAAAAGGAAATTGTATCATTATGGGCTAATTTGTGCATAAATTGTGGTAATGGCACCGCCGCAGCGACAACTACACAGAGCGAAATACACACAGACAACAGAAACGACACCACAGCAGCATCACCAGATCAACCTACATACACATCTAGAAAAGACCAGACTCTATTGTGCCCAGGGTTACCTCGACGTGTTAGTTGGCGGACGGTCTCTAAACCTTCGAACTACACACACACACACACACACACACACACACACACACACACACCAGATTTTGTAAACAATATAGGTTTTACATAAAGATGAGCTTTAAATGTTATTGTAATTAAATGTTCTTTACTTTAATACAATTTAAGCAGAATTGTGACCAATGAATAAATGATTAGACTTCAAAAATGTCTTATTTAGCTATTTCATGGACTTGTTCAACTTTTTGGACAGATTGATTATTTTTTTAAATTTTAACAATCATGGTGACCTACCATTATTTTTGCCTTTTCTGTCTTTATATAACAGACTTACTGTACAAAAAGTTTAAAGAAAATCTGTTAAGCAGAAAAAACGATAGAAAATGTGAAATGTGTATCTTCCAAAATGTTTACCGAGGCAACTGACTCTTGGTGCCTCAGCGTAGCTACGGGCATGAACCCACACATTGTTCACACCTGGCTGAATGTGTTGTAGAGCTTAGAGTCGAGGCAAAACATGCTAAACTGAGAAGTATGTCACAGTAATCACTGAATAAGTCGTTCTGGATATATCATTTAACATGTGTGTCTGCTTTTAGCAACGACGGTCAAGTTGAATTACGAATGGCGACAACGACAAAAAAAAAATCAAAAAAATACCGTATCCAAGAAGCTTTCTAGTCCAGTTTCATTGAAATACTGACAGCAGTTTCAGAGAAGACGTCTTTTTTTTTTGTACATATTTTTTCTCCAAAACTCAGTGTTACTTAAACGTTTCGTCTCTGTGGCGGCGATCTTGCACCTAGCGATCTAAAAGCGAATTGCCAATTATATTGTGTTGTTCATGAGACGAACATTATGGCTAGTTTTAGTATCTGGAATCATAACATTATGCATCAATATAACAAAGCATAATCACCGACATTGCTGCTTACGTCCATGCACACGCGCTATCACATAATCCTTGCTGGCAATCTCATTCCCAGTTGTTCAAAGATCGGTTAACTTACCCGAGCGTTAAGTCAAAATTTCAAATCTCTGTGAATTTCCGATTGATGAATATTTCTACCAGAAATTGAGCATGTGAAAGCATCATGTTAAGAAGAAATGGAAATATAAAACTTCTATTAGTACAAAACATATTTTTATCAGAAAATGTACTTTGTAAGTTTACACTAACCAAGGATTAAGCTAATCGATCTTTGAACAACTGGGCCGAGCTCAGAAGGTTCAACTTAAGGATTAATCACCTAAAAAAGGATACACAAACAGGAAAAATCAATCAATAACAATAATTATTTATTTTCAGAGGATAACGTATTTGGCAGTATATACATAAGGTTCTCAGCAATACACCAACATGTTCATAAACAAGCATTTACAACAAGCATTATTTACTCAATTATTTACACAGTTAAAAGTTGGTACAATACAACATAAAATGTGTTTAAAATTTTGTTTATGTTGTCTTTAAAAGCAATGCTAATGATTCTTAATTAGATATATCGGTGGCACAGGCACACGATTATAAACTATATTACATGCACTTGTCTAAACTAGTTCAGCCAGTTCACAGACCGTCTTCACCACCCAGTAGTAGGGAGTAGAAGATAAACAGTTTCAAGCTTGAAGTTAAACACTGAGATTTCTTATTTTCAAAATTTGCTCTCTGAAATATTTCCTAGTACTGCTCTCACACTGTGGCGAATATCCTTGCGAATATGAAAATTTGAAATTCGCGGCAAATTCACCGAAAATGATAAGATTGGCCTGGAGAAATACTGAAAAAAGTGAGGCCTTATGAATGCTTCCGAAATTCTTACGAATCCTTGCGAATTTCTTACGAACCTTACAATTACTTAACAATCAATTTGCCGAATTTCTTGCGAATCCTTTGCGAATGGTACGAATGCTTACGAATGCCGTTGCGAATCTTGCGAATGCCTGCGAATGCTTGCGAATGCTTGCGAACGCCTTACGAATGAAACGACTACACAACGCATGCTTGGCTAATTGCATATACCCATTGCCAATGATTCTATTTGTCACTTATTCGCCAGCCTCCGCCGAGTCAACTTCTTAAGTTTTAAGCTTGTTAAAAAGTAAAGTTTTTATCCTTGAGCATGCCCAGGGGCGGCAGAAGTGGCGGTGGCGGCAGAGGCAGGGGCAGGGGCAAGTCTGACCATCCTCCTGAACACCAAGACTCTGCTTCCGATGGCGCGGCATCCAGTGATGACCAAACCAAGAAGGCTGCGGCATGCAGTGACCAGACCAAGACGTCCAGTGAGAAGAAGGTCAAGGTCAAGTCTGCCATGTCTGTCAGGAAGCCCAGGCCAGAGAAGGCGGTCTCTGAGCGGGACGAGATGTCAGACAGTCAGTCAGACCCCTCTCGCTCCCCTACTCCTCCTCCACGCTCTCAGACTGCACCTCCTCCTTCAAAGGCCAAGAAGTTTACAGCCAAGAAGCCCGACAGGCGCAGTGCCAGGCTGACTGAGGCCCAGCAAGACACCATGTTCGAATGGTTGGAACAGACTCCTGCCATCTACGACACCAACCATGTTGACTACAAGCGGCGCATCCAGCTGTTTGGGGAGCAGGCAGTGAGTATGGGTGATGGTCTTGATGGTGCTACCCTTGCGCTGTGGTTCAAGTCCTGCCGCACCGTCATCAGTAAATGCAAGACCAGGAAGTCTGGTACCAACTGGACCTCCCTCATCCATGGTACCCCCAACGAGAAGAGGCTGTGGACCAAGATGTGCTGGCTTGTGCCCTTCATCAGGCCCCCGCGGCGACACAACCTTAAGTCAGTGAGTATGAAAATAATTTAATATCTAATTTTTAATTTTTTTTTAAATATTAAATTCAAATATAAAAAAAATAAAATTATAAATTTGCTTGGGCTTCTTGGTTGCTTTTTGGACTTGACCTTCTTTTATATGTATACCCGCGCGGGTAGCTCAGTTGGTTAAACACCAAAACCATCCATCCATTTATATGTATAGTTTGTATTTGCAGTTCAAGCGGGGCCGGGATGAGTCTGGTGACAGCGATGAGTTTGATGGCAGCGAGGAGTCTGACAAGGAGGATGCCATGTCGCGGCACTCTCAGCAGTCGGAACAGTATCAGCACTTCTCCACTGCCAAGTCCAGCAATTCCACTCATCTTTGGTTGTAGGTGCCGGAACAACTTCATCAAGGAACTCATCAATGATGGCTTTGCACACCTCTGGCAAAATCAGGCTGATGCTGTTGTCTCCGACACGGAAGCTGTACCCCAGGTCAACATATGACTTCCCAGTTGCCAAATGGCTCAGCGTCACAGCTAACTTCAGGCCAGGTTCTTTGGCATCGCGATACCGGGTGTTGTGCTTGGTGATGCGGTGCCTGATGCGGTCCAACAGCTCATCAAACAAGGCCGGCTCCAATCTGGTGAAGTTCTTGAACCTGTCCGGGTCTCTCTGCCGAAGACTCTCCATCAGGTTGTAGTAGTGCGAGTGCTGCAACCTCTCTCCGTGTGACAGCCAGTCCCTTGCCCAACATGACCTTTGCCTTCTTTATTTGCGTTTTCTACGTTGGGGGCTGCTGCTGCTGCCTTATTTCTTGTTCTTCTTGCTGCAGAGCAACAACAGCACGGTGTGTAACAACAGCATGTTGAGAAACTAGCACGGCCTGTGTTGCCACTTGCCTCGCAGCCTCGGCCATGGTTGAACTAGAAATGTATATAGGACAAGGGAAGATGGGGTATTTTATACAATTTTGGCTACCCTAGCGACACCACCCGTGGCCAATGTGCAATATTCGCATTGAAATCGCTAGGAATTAGCAAAGCATTTGAAAGACAATCTTAATGTTTGTATGTCATTCTCAAGCATTTGCAATTACTCGCAAGTGTTGGCAAGCCGTTCGCACGCATTCTCAATGCATTCTCAAGAAAATGTCAAAAAAATCGTAACCCATTCGCTTTATTCGTAATGGATTCGCAAGCATTCGCAACTTTTTGCTCGTATTCGTATGGTATTCTTTAAGGAAAAGTCAAGACGAATGCTAGCAAATCCCTACAAATGTCTTATGATCACTACAAATGCCTTGCCATCAATAAGAATGGCTTGCGATTGCTTACGGAAATGTTGCGAAAGCAATGAGAATATGCTTTCCTGGCGAATTTTAGGAGCATGTTCCTAATATTCGCAACACCCCATGAACGACGCGAATGCTTACGAACACCTACGAATGTCTGGCGATCACCTTGTGATCATTGCGAATTGGTGGCGAATTGCATTCGTAAGCCCATTCGCCACCATATTCGCCACAGTGTGAGAGCAGTTTTATTAAGGGATCAGACAGTTCACAGACCGTCTTCACCACCCAAGCAAAGATTAGAGGAAAACAAAATGTAAGTTTACTATTTCTTATTCTCCATTGCTAGTCAAGATAAATTAATGTTTATATACTGAACCAAACAGCTAACGCACCAGAGACAAAACCTTTAATAACAATCAATAAATCAAAACAATTTTCATTCAGAACGAGACAAATATCTTGTCAATAACGACTGTAAATTTAAAAAAGCATTCACATCACCTGTCTCCAACGGTACCATTCGGCATATAATAAGTTCATACATTAAAGGTATTGTATACTGGTGCGTTAGCTGTTTGGTTCAGTATAGATCGTCTTCATCTCTTGACCATTAAAGAGACACATGGCAATCTTGAATTTTATTAGCGCATTCAAATTAATACCTGTATTTACCAATCCTGCCACCTTTTGACTTTTAAACTGCTTGCATATAATAAAATAAAACATTGAGCTATCAAATTTCTTCAACATTCTACCAATTTATTTTGAAAGATATTATTGGTGCAATATTAGGAAAAGTAAGTAATATGTAAAAGCAATTTGAATTGATCTATTCTAATAATTAATATCAATGATTGCAAATATGCAAGCTCTATCTGAAACTAACGGGACAAGATTGCCGTGTGTCCCTTTAAAAGAAAGGAAACAATAATGTTTGCATAATTATTTAATAACGTAAGGTTGTATGAAAACATGTATCGGTTATAAGCATTTCATTTAAGAACACTTTTTTTTTGTACTCGGACATTCGGACATGTCCAGTCATCCGACGGTCATGTCCATAATGGAATAGGAAAATCATTCCGACCTCAGAATTCTAGCCAGAACTCGGTTGAGACTCTTCTCTGACTAAAATGATGAAATTGATACTCTATGCATTCTAATATACAAGAGACCATTACATTTTCCCGCCTTAATTATATTAAGCGATTGGATAACTTATATTAGCAGGATTTTGTAGTAACTGATACTTCGACAATAAAACACGTTTAAAAACATCTAAAAAAATGTGATAAACTGTTTAAAATACCTATTAAATGTTTTAATTTTACAATATGCAACCTTTTAAGTCGAAAAGGGGTATGAACGTTAATACTCGGACCACGTAATGATGTCATATTGCAACCAAGTTAGTTTAGATAGTTGTTATTGTTCTAAACATTATGATATCTAATTACTCATCTTTGGAAAACTTCTTTAAAGAAACACAGTTGTGGTCGTGGCATCGAAACCCCTTTTTATAGCAGCCCGACCATATACTAGGTTGTCCGTTGTTTACAAAGAAAGTATCTTAATGTTACGACATGCCACTGAGGCCTCCCATAAAAACTGTTGGTTTGCCGTTTCCCTACCTACTCACTTAAAAGGACCCTAACCAAAATGTGTTATAGGAATTCTTCAACATTTTTTTTGTTGCTATCTCTTTAATTTCTTAATGTATTTACTGTCCGTGGCAAAACAAATAATAATAGAAAAAAAAACACTTACCTATCCATTTATGAAATCCTGGGTCGGGAAGCAGCAAGCACATTTTTGTTTAAGGATGGCCTGAACACGATGGCAATAATATTATGTCAATTACGGTACCCACAGTTTTATTGGTTACCTTGGATACAGTAATTTATATTGAGGAGTGGTTTATATTGATAATATATTTAAATATCCTGCATTTTTTTTCACATTTAAATGATTTAGTTTTGAATTTAATTTATTGGTCCATACCTTTGGTTCATATATGATCAGTTTGTATGCGGCCGTAGTCTGAACGTATTGTGTCGTGGTGTTGTCTGTCCGTCTGTTTTGTCCGTTAAATTTTACCAACCGATTGTGACTAAGTCATAGAGTATGGTCTCATCGAGTTGCTTGATTCAAACATCAAGATGGGCGTAGTCCATATCGTGGTGTTTAAACCAACCAACGAGATGACACCATACTCTATCTATTTGTCTTGTAGCGTGTCCATTTCAGCTGTCTGCCATACTCTTACTTCCAATAACGGGTAGTTAGAGTACACTCTTTATTCTGACAGATTTTTATTTTCATTTAAACGATTTACACCTGTGCAAATACAAAATGAATTTCAGTGACCATGCTATAATAACTTTCAAAGTATTAGGTCTACAACAATAAAAGACGGGCGTATTTGCCTCCTTAGGGGGTTCTTGTTAAAAATCGCTTAATAATAACATGCGCGATATAATAGGATTAATAGACGAAGTATAAAAAACAACATCAGTATAACCACGGTAGCGAAATCGTACCTGTGACTTTTTGATCGGGTTCACGGTAGCACAATATCGCCAAAGCTCTCAAATCGTGTAGTTTTCGGTTCAGGTTTCTTTTAAATATTTAACAAATTGTGTTCAACTAAAACGCACATAAAACGCATATATCGCTACAAAGAGAGCCCGTTCCTCTCCCGCGAAAGGTAATTCGATTCCTTCAGAACTTCCTGAGATTAGCCGTTCCAAAGAGCGTACACTTTCATACGCTTTCTTTCATTTCCAAGACTTTGGGAGGGATAATCTCAGAAAGTATAAGAGAAATCGAATTATTTGTTAGCGGCGGAGGAAAGGGCTCACATTGTAGGGGTATGTACCCTTTAGTTAAACACAATTCGTTAATATCAAGGAAGTTATGAAACAAAAACAAACCTGAATCGAGCGCTTTGTAGTGAACACAATTAAAAAACAATTATGGTTTCGCCAGGTACACCGGCACCGCGCTACCTTTCCACCAAGGATTGATGCACTTGCACCTGTACACACCTTCTCAATGCGTGAACAGCAGCTGAATGTGTCAATCATTTGCAGCATTGTTTTAATGCCTAACATTTAATTAGTTTCTTCTCAACGTTATTGTTTTAAGCAAACAATTCAGCTTCTATATATATAGAATGGCATAACCATTGCATTACATTTCTTCGACAACACATAATATATTGAAGTATTTTTGAACAAACGAACGGCTGCATTACATGACAGGATTCATAACATAGCATCATCAGTATATATATTCACAGACATTTATCTCAACGCTCCCAACGAGCGAGAAAATCGTTTAACGAACAGTACATTAAGGGACTAGAAGAACTCGCAAAATCATCGAAAGCTTTCATAGTCCTACTGGATGACGTATGTCACTTAGCGATCGCTGGCCTCTCTCTGGCACATATTATACAGCCTAAAACACAATGTATTAACCTTGAAATTGTAACTTTATATAGCCATATATCCCCGAAAATCGCAGGCACAATGGACATAATACATCCTAATTAGAAGCCAGTCATATAAGTCATGCTAAACAAACTAGCATTACTAAATTAATAGCCATTGCTATAAATGCGGTCCAATGTGAACATCAATGCATGCTGTATGACAAAACACGGCGTGAGTGTTTTCAAGATACCGAAAGCGGCCTTTCTAGAAAATGTGCACCAAGACTGTAATGTAAATGTAAACATTGTGATAAACAACACTTCCACACAGTTTTTATTCACTAAAATCCGATTTCCGAGGCGTGTGTTTGTTTTTTTGAATTTTCATATGAGTTGGCACGATATCTGGGAAGTGATTCGAACCTGTCGGCGCCGATCCGTGAATAAGCCAGGACATTACAAAGTCTTTGGATGACAAATTCTTAGGCAATGTCGGCTTCTTGTATTGTTCTGTAGGAACTCTCACATTTATATCAACCTTAGTGCCTCTCATATAACCCTGAGATTGACCTTGACAGGGAATATTTTGTTGAATTGTAATACTTTTAATCGGGTGATGTTGTGCCATCCTCGCCGACTTGAGCTCTTTTACGTGTGAGTTTGTGGAATAATGAGGTTCCTGGCCTTTGGCCCGGTCCTTCTTGGTATGAATAGGACACTGGGCGGCGCGTATCTCAGGCAGCACGTGATGCGGATGAGGTGGTTCCTGCGCGGAATTGGCCTTAGCAACGAAATCAATGGCGTCGTCTGCTGGAAAATCTGGCTCGTTATCTCCGCCGGAGTCCATGCTCCTGAAATAATATCGGTAAATACAATCATAATAATAAAAACAGAAAAGTGGATCCTCTGTAAGCAACAAGCACAAACAAGAGAGAAAAGTAGCAGACTCGGTTTTATTGAGTCTGTTCATGAGAGGTAGTATAAATTGCAATACTTCCCACTCCCCTAGCACCGGCTTACGCTGTATTCTTCTTTAAAGCCACACAGTTTGGGCTTGATGATCCCAAAGGATCAGTAAAGTAATGATCCCAAAGGACCATTAAAGTAATAACACTACTAATTTGTGTAGTCGGGACGACTTTTTACAGCCGCCACATAAAATGAACAAACGCAAGTGTGAATGTCAATACATAATGAAAAGGGGATACCGTGGAAGCATAATGATTATATGTCGAAAATATAGATGGTTACCATGATCCCGTAATATATAACTGAATTGCGAAAACGATAACAATTTCTGGAAATATATCAGTGAAAGAGTGATAGCACGATTTCGTTAAGTAAATCGGTAATATATGGTTATCATATACATGTCCCCAAACATGTACAGTTATAATGTGAAATATACCCGGTTATAGACTGATAACGAGAAAACCTGCTCCTGGAAAGCATACGATGATAACACTATACCACGGTCCTGGAAATATACTCACGGTCAATGAAAACGCATCACAAAACACTAATTTTAAGTTAGAATTTAAGGCATTTTGGACAAAATATATAATCCACACAACGAGTCGACATTTAACATTTTTACGTGCATATCTGGATTACGTGCATTCAACATTATTGTTATAAAATGCACGCACACAGAAATCATTTTCTCGCAAACATTCATTGCATAATACTGTCAGAAGTCAAGGCCAGTAAAATCAATTGGAATTTATGAAGAGATAGATTAATCAGGTTGAAATTTAGTGGAACAGTTTTCTTTTTTTGAATATTCGTAGTAAACAATGTTAAATGACAAGGCAAATAACCGCGTAACTGCTTATCATAAAAGCTTACCAATAAACATGTAAGACAAGTTATGTATCAAGATTAAATACTTAAAAAAAATAATAATATAGGTTTAGCAGTTTTATTCCAAATGGTTTGCGAATAAGACTACAACAGAAACATATCGAGTCAATGGTGCGTTTTCATTGACCGTCAAAAAATACCCTGATCCTAGAAATATGTCTGTTATAAAAAAAAGTGACCGTTAGTATATATCTATATTGAAATACGATGATCGCAAAATACCCCGGTACTAGAAATATGTCTGTAATAAAATACGATGATAACAAGATACCCTGGCGATAACAATAGTCCTGGCGATAACGATAACAATCGTCCTGGAAATGTATCTATAATAAAACACGTATTAGTAATGTCTAACGAGGTGCTACGAGCATATATCATGAAATATATCGAGGCGTATGCCGAGATGCTATAACTATATTCATGGATATTCTATAACTGTTATTACGCTAGCCACGCCCTCTTGTATGCTCTATTATCTGGTATAACGGCACACTTTTTGAAAAGTGTGCCGTTATACGAAATATCAGTACACTTTCGTTTTCCTGTATTGAATATATAATACGACTTTGGACAATAGAAAGTACTCTCAGGCATGCAATAAGATTACATATGAAACTTTATACCATACTGCTTGAAATATAATTGTCTGTAATAAAAGACAATGATAACAAGATGCCATGTTCCTGGGAATATATCTGCAATAAAAGACGATGATAACAAGATGCCATGTTCCTGGGAATATATCTGCAATAAAAGACGATGATAACAAGATGCCATGTTCCTGGGACTATATCTGCAATAAAAGACGATGATAACAAGATGCCATGTTCCTGGGACTATATCTGCAATAAAAGACGATGATAATACAATGTAAGATTATTCGTGATGCCTGCCTAAAGAAGAATAGTTTAAATGCGCAATTTTCATTAAGTGAAACTTTTTTTTATCTATTTCAACACGGTATTCAACTCCACAAAGGTTGATCAGGTATAGAGAGTCACGAATTCATTAAATGACACGAGTAAGATAAATTAGCTGAAAACAAGCTTCCAGCGAGTCCTACAGTGCTTTCCCTATTTCTTGGAATGGTCTATACATTCCTTGATGTGTTGAACGGTTAAATAATTCATTTATAAAGCCGCGTTTTATTGTGAAGTGGAACCGATATTAATTTCAAATTCCAATTCTTCTTTTATCTGTTCAATTCAATAATAATATTGTCACGTGTCTCCTAAGTATATCACACACAACATAATGAGCAAAACCAGCACATATTATTGATAAGCACAAGAACATAATTTCAGCACTACCATTACTATGAAAGAGAAGTATCGAAAGTAGATCAATATTAAACGTTTGTTTATCGAAACCATGTGGTGCATATAGGGCCTACAAGAATACACGTCGACATTGTAAAAGAAAGGCATAGACATGGCTGTGAACTCTTATGGAAAGATTTATAAGTCAATTTATTTATTTATTTTGTTTATAAAACTACATGTGTAAATGTATTTTTCAGATACTTGTCTACTCTGAATTTCAGTGGGCCAATATGTCGAATATGAATCGAGATTTTTTTTTATTACTTTCTATATATGTTCATACCTGATATGATTGAATCGAATGAAATCAGACGCTCCTGGATCTGTTTGCAATCTTGTCGTAGCCATCCGCTAAGCTTCGCAAAGGCAACAATTCATTTTGAACCCCCCATGTTTACATGTTATTTTATTGACAGCCAAAAAACAAAATGGCGACGGCAGAACATTCTATTTTTCTAGGGTAGGGTGTCTTAAAAAAAATCAGTTCACCAATAGTGATGTAAATAACAAAATATAAACGCAGTATACTATTTACCTACTTTTTCTTTGCTAGATATAATGGTTTTCATTCCAAAATAAAAGCAAAGTATGATCGATTGCTGGAGGTGCTGAACATTGAACACCAACACAAATGAATTTTAGGCTTTGTGAAGCATAACGGATGGCTATTGCAAGATTGAAAACAGATCGAGGAGCGTCTATTTTATTCTGTCTAACCTTATTGAGTATGAAAACATATAATAAGTAATGAAAAAATCTTGATTCATATTCGACGTCTAGGCACCCTGAAATGCGCAGAAGTATATGTATTAGTTAGTATACCTAACACTGGTTATCCCGTCCATCCTGATGACGACTGGGACAGCCGACAACATACAGAATGTTCTTCGTCGCCATTGACGCTTCATCTTTTTTTTTAATGCAGGCAAGTTATACACAAATGCAAGTCTTCTTATTCAACTACTAATAACTTTCGTAAGTAACCGAACGTGTTGAGATTTTTTATTAAACACGTTACACACATTCATGTACTCCGTAATGTCATTGCATACATAAGTCCGCAAGACCTTGGTCCAACGGCCCAGTGTTCCTTTGTACTAGTAAAATACAAGTCACAGAACCCATACAAGAAACAATGAGTCGACACATATGTAGTTGTTTGTGGAATAAAACAGAACCACGACACAAACAGATCTAAGTTATAGCCTAAGTATTAAAACACGTTGCCTTTATCCAAATTCCGCCATGTTCAACAGGTTCCGCCAGCTTAATTATAACATTTCCTTATTTACATTACAATTGTATTTTCTTCATCACTGTCAATACTACAGAAGACGCGCGAGTCGAATCTTCGGTTATATCCAACGATTATACACATTGCATTAAATCATATTTTCTTCATCATTGTCAACTATAGACGCTTGCACGATACGAATCTCCGGTTATATCCAACATTAATCAACCGTTATTAATCACATTTAATTGTACTGTCTTCGTCAGTATCAACTATAGACGCTTGCACGATTCGAATCTCCGGTTATATCCAACATCGATGAACAATGTGCCTTACTTAGCATTAAATCTCACTTTATCATTTCGACGAACAATGTGGATCCTCCAATATAAAACTTTCATTCATCCCTATATCCAATATTGTAATCTTGTAACACTCGATTGATACAATTTTTGATAAAAGATAATTTGAATAAAGCATGATAAATGACCATTCACTAAATCCTGTATCAGGTTTTCAGAGACAATATTTCATTTCGTATACTAGTAGGTAACAAGATATTCAATATAACGTTACTTAAAATCCAAAAAAAGTATACTAAACAAAAATAGTTATTTCAAGAAAGTAAGAGACAACTTTCTTTTTGATAATGGCATAAACAGTATGAAAATATTTCAGCGTTTCTGAAGAAGAAAACAAAATACTTTGTCAAATACCCCCATCAGCTATCGTATATAGGTATGGTACCATCGTATTTAATGGTACCCACAAAACGATGTTATTGTGTCGTTTTACAATTTATAATCAAATAACATTTTTCCGAATGTTCCATTGAAGTTCCGATATTACTATTCTAAAAATTGAAAAAGAAAAACTGAAAACTTAAGTACCATCACTAGTGTTTTCTCGGATAGATAAATGTAAAAAAAAACAAACTAGAACTAAAATTGTTCTAGAGACAATTTCTTAACCACACATTGTCCCATGTGGCTTACTTTCTGTCACATAAGCTACGCGGAATCAATACAGAAATCCATATAAATGGCACATTTTTTTAATTTTCATATCTCGTCTTCATTCCGAGATAAGTTAATCCGAAATTAATACCACCACGGCGAATAAATCCTCGTTCTTTTATGACAGCTCGAATTGATTGAAAAACGATAGTGACTGTTATTAACATAGGATGAGCAGCCGCAGCGACAGGGTATTTGTTAAGACAGGTGTGTTGGGAAAGTCTCCAGTTGCAATATGGATTATTTTTCATTGCACAAGATATATGATATAACTGAAGTTACGATATTAGAACTTTGTTATTGAGACAGAAGTGTGTGGGTTTCCGCTGCCTTCCATCTGCGTTATGGACGACATTTTGTCATTTAATGGTGGGGTAGGGCGAAAGATGTTTACGGGTATCACATTTGCAATAGCTCCAACTATGCACCCACCAACACTATACATTTCACCAAGTGATTATTGTTCTGACTTCAGGTCTATTCGCAATCAATATTCCCACTTTTCGGTTATATATATCTATATATATATATGTTTTATTCAAAATTCCAATAGGCCTTAAGGCCCCTGTGAGGATACAAATAATTAACACAATACAATGACAGGTAATACGAAATGAAACAACATAAACAGGCCCTCCTCTGGGCATCGCCAATGGCGCCAATGGCGCCAATGGCGAAAGAAAAAAGAAAATGGCTCTAAATTTAGAACTTTGGCGAAAGTTTTTGGCGACATCGAAATTGCCAAAAAGCCAAACTTGTTTAATTTCTCTGCTGTAATTAGCCTGTTACAAATAGACCTCAACACTAATCACCGTGACGAGTGTACATTGAATGTAGTCTACAACAACATAACTAACCAATTGACACCTACCACGGCGCGAACCCTTAACATTAAATAAACAAACAAAGCTGATAACCTTTAGTGTTCCGGTAATTAAATAACAACTGATGACAGTCGTTTTCGCCTCGTGGGGTAATCAAGTCTCTCATGCAACACCTTGCAACCATAAAGTATTACACCACTGAATAATATCTAGCCAATCAGGTTCTAACCAATCAAACACAAATCAACACCTCATTAATTTACATATTTTACATGATTGACCAGATCCACGTGACATTTGTTTTGCTTTTGTTCATTTATAATTTCATTCGAGCATTCGCAACATCTCGTACACTGCTTCGCAGCATGACTCGAATGTAATACGCAGGTTTCCATATTGGTAACGTCATACTAGAGTGACGCGCGTCAGATTCCCGCCAGAACGAATTTGCATTCAAAATCAAAGTTATCTTCAACATTTTGCAATGTCATTTAGCCATTGCTCCATTTGTAGTTTATTTACGTGAAAGCAGTGATAAAACCTTCATCTGTATTGTAAATAACAAACATGCAACGCAAATCATACATCAACACGTGGCCATACTGTTTATGTAGCAACAGCTTAGCAGCAGTGCACTATTTGCTGTGCCGTTGCCTTCCGGCTAACAGAATGTCAAGATTTTGAACAAACCGAAGCGTACATATGGAGAAGATGGTATAAATATTTTCATATCATTAAATCATCTATTTTATACACACAGTCTTTCACTATGTAATACAAAATATGAGGTGAGTTTAAAATTCACATTCCATAAACATTGCATCTTTTTAAATATTTGTATTTTATTTTATTTTACATTTCTATTTTACGTATTATGAAGATCGTATATATTTTTCATGCAGATGTCTATAAACATATAAAGACATGTATTTAAATGCAAAAGGTAACTATCAAGTTTTCAGTTTATATTTATATTTATATATATCATCTGATAAAGATTTCAAGCACTAAACATAAACAAATAATATATACATCATCATGACGATTACAACAAAATACATGTGGCGTTGCACAATATATCGTCGAGGATATTAATTCAAGTGATATGAAGCATATGAAGCGTATGAAGCAAGGCTATATGAAGACACCTTGTAGGAAAAACAATGGTGTATCGATGGTTTGAACAGTTTGATTAAAAAATGCTTTTTTGTTCTATAAAAATAATGAAATATTACTATTTTGTTGAAATTAGAAGAATTTAATGGAATTTTGGCCTTGAGAATCATAGCGATTGATCGTAGGTCTTATGATATACCTACCATAGCTATAAACCATAAGGTGTAACATGTTCATTGATTGTTGCATTGGGTTGTGTATGTTTTGAAATTTAAATGCAGTGTTGTCATTAGGCCCAATTTAAAACATACTAACTTACATATGTCTCATCATAAGTGGCCTATATGCTGCCAAAAATCCACAAAAAAGTGGGGGTCATACCTTCATGTACCTTCTAAAAATAGAACTTGCCACACGAATGAACGCTGCTTTTAAAAAATCAACACTGAAATGCCCAATTGTTGTATTCATACTCTTATTTCCATACAATCTCATTAAAATCATATCCTAATTACGCTTTGATACTCTCCGCTATAGGATCTGACCACATTTCCTTGTAGGTCACTTCAGATCGACCTTTCATCTCATCAATATTCATGAGAAGATCAACTCAAGTAGTGTTGAGTATCGTAGTGTAATGAATTTTAATGAGATTGATTTCTATATAAGCAAAAAAACACACACATAAACAGCAACAACAAAATAAAAACAAAATAAAAATCACAATTTTAATATGACAACGCTTGAAAAATGTTACAAATAGATCAACAATGTGATGCGTTTTACAACAAGAAACGAGAATTATTGACGACATTTACTGACCGGAAAACATTAAATTAATAAATAAACAAGGAGGGAAACTTCATCCTTATATCGACGAACTAAATGTGGATGGTCAAAAATACTGTAATAAGAAAATGACAATTACGGACATGTGTTTCCGGTTTCATTTTTTTCTACACAAAGGGTCAAAATCGACGTTTGTATTTACAATCAAGCGTCGAAGATAATCAAGACTATGAGAAATGGGGTGTGGGGGTTAAGGAAGGGGTTTACTATCTTGTAAGAAAGATTTCTTCAGCTTAATATACTAACACCGGGTCAAAAGTCAACATTATGTTTACCCCTTTCTATTTTTTCTTTTTAAATTTATATCAAAAACTGTCAAAAGCATGATGAGACGCATTTCCAGATATCAACATGTCCAGAATATAGTTACAGCCAAACGAATGACAGGAAACTGCACTAAAAAGTTTTTGTAGTATGGTCACTGAAAATTCTCTTTGTCATAGCACAGGTGTAAATCGTTTAATTGAAAACAAGACCTGTTAGAATAACAGTTAGAATAACAAGTTAGAGTATGGCGGGGAGCTGAAAAGGACATGCTATAGACAAATATAGTTTCTTTTCTTTAAGTAATATATAGAGTATGATAAAGTTATAGATAGAGTATGATAAAGTAATAGATATAGTATGGTTTCATTTCGATGTTTAAATTAACCAACTCATTGAAACCATACTCTATCATACTCTAGCTATTAAAGAATATAAAAGAGTAACACTCGTTTGTACAGAACTAGTCGGCTGCACCAGGCGATGCCATTCGGTTGATTAGTGTAATTAAACCTAAAGCAAAACTGTATTGTTGACATTGTACATTTACTATGTTCAGTCAGATTCTTAGTAGTTCAATATATACAAGAGCGGTTACTAAGCAACCGTATCGTGGTTTGTTAAGATTTTCAATTGCTGTCATCAAGTAGTCGCATTACCATCGGATGTGATTGATCATCCATTGCACCATCATTGGTTCGGGGAATCGCAACGCTTCGCGTAATTGCAAAGCGTAATTGCAAATGTTTAGTTTTTTGAAAGCATCCATATTTTTATTTCATCTGAAAAATAATTGTCCTCTTTCGATAAAGAAGCATCGAGTAAATAACGGAAAGGTAATACATTATGCTTCCAGACCATATATATAGTTACTCAAGGTTTATTTACTCCGTATCGACTGGATGTGCTCACCTGCTGTAGTTTTTTTTTGTGGTGGAGGCAGACCAACCACTTTTCCTGGGTAGAACCAGTACTGTACACCTCCTGCCATCCGTAAGAATCTGGACACATATTGAATGCATCTCATTATGTTATTGACAGTTTCAAAACAGTGAAAGCAGACTGGGCATGAATGCGTGAGAGGTTGAGCAAATGTTGACAATTGTCTCAGTGTTTGTAAACTTGCTAAATGTTCATTATTTCTTAAATCTAAATTTCGTGTTGACATGAAACAGTAAGTTTCCCACTATCCATATACGGTCTGTGTTCTCTACATGTCATTAAACATTGTCATGCGACTATGAAACGAATAGGAGAAATTAAACATCAAAAACGTTTGTGGAGGGGCGAGAGGTGGGGTGGGGATTGGAGAGCGAAAGGGTGGTTGTGGGCGTAAACCAAAATCTAAAAATGGGACAGAAATCAACAGGAAACCAAACATTTTCGGATGGGCGTTTCCAGACTCGCCTAGCCCGACGCTCAAGATCTAACTTCGATATTTTAGAGAATCTAAAGTTAAAGTTTGTCCAAGCTTTATCAAAATCGAGGAAACGATAAAACAGCAACAAAGAAATCTAATAGCTATTGGTGTAAACCACTGAAACAGCCCACTATACTTGATAATGAATGCTATGCGTGAGTAGAAATGGGTTTTAATTTAAAATAGTAGAAATATAATATGGAAATGAACTTTTATTTAGAATGGTTCGCGGAAACAGTAAACAGTAACACTAAACAAGCCCATCGTCTGATAATCATACCAAAATTTTAATTTCCTGTGCAACTGGGTGCACGTGCTATAATCTATATTAATTACACTGGTATTTACATGCATATATAATGATATGTGTATGGTTCACCCACGTACATGCATACGCATTTACATTCAATGTAACAGGAAACGTCAATATTCACTCTTATGGCATGCCTGGGAGTACTTTCTATTGTCCATTATAGCATGCCCGAGAGTACTTTTTATTGTCCATATTCAATATAGGAAAACGAATTCGTATAATAACGGCACACTTTCCAAAAAGTGTGCCGTTATACCAGATATCAAACAAGGGGGCGTGGATAGCGATAAAACAGTTATAGAATATCCAGCTTGGTGTTACACGTATATATCATTTTAATATTTCGCTTCGCACGTCGATATATTTCATGATATATATGCTCGTATCACCTCGCTTGACAACTAATACATATTGACCTAAAGTAATATTGGGTGAGTAATGTATAATCGTTCGTGATTGGTGCTATTTTCTGTTCATGTCAAAGTATGTAAAGCGTTTCTATAGACATAGACCTAGTATGTATAATTTTACGCTTCTCCTTCAAAGTAATAACACATCAGAAATACTTATGCTAAGCAAATTTATCAATAAAGCATTTTTGCATCGTATAAATCGTTTAAACAATAATAATACTTAATAGCGACCTAACTTATTTACTAAGAAAATTAGATTTTCTGGGCGGAGGGTTATTCCCTACTGTATATTGTGATTAGTGTCAGTTCCACTAAGACTGAAATTGCTAATAGGAGTGCATCCAATATTTATTATACCTCTGAATTTGTATTTATTTGTATTTATTTGATTCAATTTATTTTGAATGTATTGTCATACACCATAACTATTCACGTGTAGATTGAATGTATGTATATGCTTTTGTGTATCACGAAAAACTGTAAAGTTTAAGTGAATAAAGAATATGTTCTGTTCCGTTCTGTTCTATGTCACGTGATGTAAACAATGTTGATTTCATTGTGAAAATTCCCACAATGTAACGACAATTTGTTTGTTTTTAATAAATGTTTTTGGTGAAAATTAAATGTTACAACCTATTTTACTGTTCTAATTTAAAAATGCATATGCAATAAAAAGGTTATTATATTTATATTGGGATATATGCACTCGTTCTTTCGCGCATAAATATTGCGCTCCTAAAGTCGCGCAATATTAATACGCGAAAGAACGAGTGCATATATACAAATCTAATAACCTATACATTTGGTTAAAGAGACACACGGTGACCTTGATGCATTTATCAAGCGTTAAAAGTAGGACCTTGAAATATTATTGACTGTAAAGCTGCTGGCATATAATTAAATAAAAAGTTAAACTATTTGGAGTTTTCAATTTTCTTCGTCAGTCTACAATAGGTTTAAGTTTATAATTGTTGGTGCTATGTAATTAACAATTAGTAATACGAAAAAAACACACTTTGAAACATTAAAATAATTAACAAATAGCGTATGGTGCTTCGGTCCATATGCAAGTTGTTGGACTGGGCAGTCAGACCTAAACTGTTATTTGAACCAAAGCGAAGCTCGTGTGTCCCTTTAAAGGGACACATGGCAATCTTGAGTTTTATTCAAACATTAAAATTTGCTCCTAGATTTACTTATCCTGCATCATTTTGACTTTAAAACTGCTTGAATATAATTAAAATTGATATTTCAACTTTTTTCACTATTTTACCAAATTTTTAAATATATTACTGGTGCAATATTATAAAAAGTTAATAATATGCAAAAATAATTTGCTTCGAACTATTCTAACAATTAACATTAATGATTGAACAAATGCAAGTTCAGAGGAAAACTAACGGGACGCCGTGAGTTTTTAAAAAATCAAGATTGCCATGGGTACCTTTAACAAATAACGCATACAGAGTCTAGGGTTTAGGTCCATATATTATTATACAATTATGGACTTTTCAGCTGTTATACATGATGTGATATGCACCAAAAAAATCAATAATGATTTTTTGGTACATATCAACATCATGTATAACAGCTGAAAAGTCCATAACTGTTTTATTATATAACCCTCAATTTATCATATTGTTGAAAACAGGTCAATATCAGAAAAAAACTGAAAACTGGTCAATATCAGAAAACTGGTCAATATCAGAAAAAAACAGGTCAATATCGCTAGATATTTTTTCTAAAAAATTACTTTTTAGCCAATGAAAACGCGTCTATTTATAGGTTATATAATAATAAGAAATATGGACCGCATAACTTCAAATAGTGAAGGAGATATGTAAACGAGGTATACTGTTTTGTACTAATGTTCCCTGTATTTTGTAACACCCAGTACCTGTATTTTGTGCATGAATGGTTGTTGTCGAATAAATCTTCATGTATAATGCAAGGTTTATGACGTATAATGCAACATGCATGTATCATGCAAGGTTTATGTCGTATAATGCAACATTCATGCATGATGCAAAGTTTATGTCGAGCATTGCAATGTTTATATATCATGCAATGTTTATGTCGTATAATGCAAATTTGTGTTGTATAATGAAAGATGTATGTCGCATAATACAACATGCCTGTATAATGCAAGGTTTATGTTGTATAATGCAACGTTTATGTCGTATAATGCAATGTTTATATCGTATGCGTTGTATCATGCCAGGTTTATGTCGTAGGCGTTGTATCATGACAGGTTTATGTCGTATAAGTTGTATCATGACAGGTTTATGTCGTATAAGTTGCATAGTGCAAGGACCGTGATGATATTGTATAGACAAGAATAGATAAAAAATAACTTTTATTAACCTCGTCATATGTCTGTTTTATGTCGAGGCCATTCCAAATAAACCGTACAAAGTACAACATACACTCAAGTGATATGAAAACGCAAAACGGGCATTTCCGCTATATATTGTATGTACAATATGCTGCTTTTAATCGAATGGTACATGGCTACGTAAGACCTTTCCTTTTGGAAAAAATACTAAAACAACAAATAATACAGCAAATAGTATTCCTTCAATGTTTCATTATTCACAGAGTACGCGTTTGGCTCAATCATGTGAGCAAACTTAGGATGCAACATTTTGCAAACTATTTACGTTAAATACAGTACTGAACTAGCTCAATTTTTCAAAGAGCTACTTCAACAATTATGAAGTTCTTGTTACAAAGTGTAGTGTGATTAAAACGTCTACAACATCACAGTTGTGTCCTTTCTCTAGTTAACTACAACTTTCTTTTTAAAAAACATCTTGGGATTTCTTTGGAATATTATGTGCAATTAAGTGTGCAGTATATACAATATATAGTGGAAATTCCCGTGTTGCGTTTTCATATCACTTGAGTGTATTATGAAATAAATCAAATATGACATTAAGCACAATGTCACTTATATAACTAATATATCAATGGTGTTTTTTTTAAACTATAACAGTACTACGGTTTATCAGTTTCTCTCTGTATGACATTGTATAACACTACAAGGAGCGTGTTAAAGTATGATCACAACACACATATTTGTTAATGGGAGTTATCACAGACATTAATACTGTTTATTTGTTAAATCCTTTGAAAATATATGTGGTTAAATTACGTAATTATTGCTTACCTTTTTATTTTGAAATTGTACTATTCATTTGAAATACACAAAATATTAACAGCGCAGCCCTGTTTATGTTTGTTTAGATCAATAGCGTTTCACTTTTATTGTCGTTAGACGTACATTTCTGCCGCACTACCAATTTTGCCACATATAATATGTTCTTATATGATAAGTATTATAGGATACATATATAAAAGGCGCAGTAGATGATTCTTATATAAAAGCCTTTCATATAAGAATCATATAAATATCAAATCAATCTCATTAAAATCATATCCTAATTACGCTTTGATACTCTCCGCTACTGGCGAAGAGTATCGTAGCGTGATAAAGGGTCTGATTTTAATGAGATTGGTATCATATGAGAATCATGTAAAAGTTGAAAACTATTTTGTTTTCTTAAGAATCATATGAAAATTTGTGTGTTTTAAAAATGAAGCTTTATGAATTTATTCATATGATAATTATATGAAACTTCTTTTATATAAATATGATATAGTAGGTTTTATATGCGAATCATAGGTGGCTGCTTTTATATAGATGTATATCAGAATGCAATCATATGGCAAAATTACCCATGTACACAAAGTGTGCAAAAGAAAATGTGTGTTACGCGTGCGTGACATATAAAAGACAAGGTATAAATTAAAAGAAATACAAACCATTCTATTTCCTCTTCCAGTTTGTTATAAATAGTTTTAAACACTCCTTATTGTTGTATCTTAAATCACGTTTAAATGATTTATATTCCTGGTCATCTGTCTGGTTTATATTAATGCATGCCTAACAGTTTCATTAAAGTCTCCTTTAAAATAGTTAAATTTCCATTCCCACTGCCGACCGCCACTATTTATATTTAATACACGTATTTTATTTATCCTCGCCGTGTGGCACGTAACGTTTACACGTTTTGTAACCTAGACCGACCTATGACCAATGGAGGTACATTTATATTAAAAAGCAATTTATATTTATAAAGATATTCGTCAATCATCAATGGACGCATTGATTTTTAAGTTCTTAAATATACGATTGGAGGATATAGTTTTTTCTAAATGTCTTATCTTATATTTCTTTTCTGTATCTCAATGTCTTATCTTATTTGTACAACAAGGGTACACAGATGTAAATGTTTGGAGAAAAATATGTTAACCAATTAATTCCCTGACTGTTGCTTGAAGTCACTTATTTAACATTAAAACCTCCATATTGTCACAACACATCATCCCGAGATGTATAACGAAGTTATAATTCGGGTTATATTTGAATAGGAAGTTGCGTAATCTCAAGGCTTAATGCGTTCAAACGTATTTAAATTTAACATGCTTAATGTTTGCTTTCCGTGAATTATGCTATAATTGTATATTTGCCGTAAATTGTAAGAAGTACTCGACAGTAAATATACAGTGGAATAATATTGACTTTGGGTGAACATATTTACACTGGGTGAAAACTAAACAGTGGCATGTACACATATATGACATATTTTAAAGATTGAAATAAAGAAGTTATTTTTCAAACGGAATTTAACCAATTATGTATTGCTATGCGTTAATAAAATTCCTGTGTAGTTGCGGTAGCTGGTCTGATGTTTTCAATATAAGGTTAAAAATGAGGGTAAGGTGGAAATCAGGCCAGCTTGTGGAAAACAGGCCAGCTTGTTAACAATAAGGGTAAGGTGGAAAACAGACCAGTTTGTTAACAATGAGGGTAAGGTGGAAAACAGACCAGTTTGTTAACAATGAGGGTAAGGTGGAAAACAGACCAGTTTGTTTACAATGAGGGTAAGGTGGAAAACAGACCAGTTTGTTTACAATGAGGGTAAGGTGGAAAACAGGCCAGCTTGTTAACAATGAGGGTAAGGTGGAAAACAGGCCAGCTTGTTAACAATGAGGGTAAGGTGGAAAACAGACTAGTTTGTTTACAATGAGGGTAAGGTGGAAAACAGGCCAGCTTGTTAACAATGAGGCAAAGGTGGAAAACAGGCCAGCTTGTTAACAATGAGGGTAAGGTGGAAAACAGGCCAGTTTGTTAACAATGAGGGTAAGGTGGAAAACAGACCAGTTTGTTTACAATGAGGGTAAGGTGGAAAACAGGCCAGCTTGTGGAAAACTGACCAGTGTGTTAACAATCAGGGTAAGGTGGAAAACATGCCGGTTTGTTAACAATGAGGGTAATTTGGAAAACGGACCAGTTTGTTTACAATGAGGGTAAGGTGGGAAACAGGCCAGCTAGATAACAATGAGGGTAAGGTGGAAAACAGACCAGTTTGTTAACAATGAGGGTAAGGTGGAAAACAGGCCAGTTTGTTAACAATGAGGGTAAGGTGGAAAACAGGCCAGCTTGTTAACAATGAGGGTAAGGTGGAAAACAGACCAGTTTGTTTACAATGAGGGTAAGGTGGAAAACAGGCCAGCTTGTGGAAAACAGACCAGTGTGTTAACAATCAGGGTAAGGTGGAAAACATGCCGGTTTGTTAACAATGAGGGTAATTTGGAAAACAGACCAGTTTGTTAACAATGAGGGTAAGGTGGAAAACAGACCAGTTTGTTAACAATGATGGTAAGGTGGAAAAAAGACCAGTTTGTTAACAATGAGGTCAAGGTGGAAAACAGACCAGTTTGTTAACAATGATGTTAAGGTGGAAAACACACCAGTTTGTTAACAATGAGGGTAAGGTGGAAAACAGGCCAGCTTGTTAACAATGAGGGTAAGGTGGAAAACAGGCCAGTTTGTTAACAATGATGGTAAGGTTGAAAACAGACCAGTTTGTTAACAATGATGGTAAGGTTGAAAACAGACCAGTTTGTTAACAATGAGGGTAAGGTGGAAAACAGACCAGTTTGTTAACAATGATGGTAAGGTGGTAAACAGACCAGTTTGTTAACAATGAGGGTAAGGTGGAAAGCAGGCCAGTTTGTTAACAATGATGGTAAGGTTGAAAACAGACCAGTTTGTTAACAATGAGGATAAGGTGGAAAACAGACCAGTTTGTTATCAATGAGGGTAAGGTGGTAAACAGGCCAGTTTGTTTACAATAAGGGTAAGGTGGAAAACAGACTAGTTTGTTTACAATGAGGGTAAGGTTGGAAACAGACCAGTTTGTTTACAATGAGGGTAAGGTGGAAAACAGGCCAGCTTGTGGAAAACAGACCAGTGTGTTAACAATCAGGGTAAGGTAGAAAACATGCCGGTTTGTTAACAATAAGGGTAAGGTGGAAAACAGACCAGTTTTTTTAACAATGAGGGTAAGGTGGAAAACAGGCCAGTGTGTTAACAATGAGGGTAAGGTGGAAAACAGGCCAGTTTGTTAACAATGAGGGTAAGGTGGAAAACAACCAGTTTGTTAACAATAAGGGTAAGGTGGAAAAGAGACCAGTTTGTTAACAATGAGGGTAAGGTGGAAAACATGCCAGTTTGTTAACAATGAGGGTAAGGTGGAAAACAGACCAGTGTGTTAACAATGAGGGTAAGGTGGAAAACAGACCAGTTTGTTAACAATGAGGGTAAGGTGAAAAACAGACCAGTGTGTTAACAATGAGGGTAAGGTGGAAAACAGACCAGTTTGTTAACAATGAGGGTAAAGTGGAAAACAGACCAGTGTGTTAACAATGAGGGTAAGGTGGAAAACAGACCTGTTTGTTAACAATGAGGGTAAGGTGGAAAACAGACCAGTGGTTAACAATGAGGGTAAGGTGGAAAACAGGCCAGTTTGATTGACACATAACCTGTTTGAATATTTTACAATCTAGATTTTTTCTTTTAGCTTTATTTATCTTGCGTTTACAAGGTGGACTTAATGGTCCCCAGGTGCTTATTTACAAAATGCATAGCCTGTCCATGCAGACACTTTCAATGGTGTTTGAAAAACTAATATGTGTACCATGGTTATGATTCACATATGATTATAAAACCTTCGTGATTGGTTCTTTTTGGTATTGCTTCAGCTATTTGTGAGTCTGATGAATAGTCCAGAACCAATCACTTAGTGCAATTTGTCATATTATGTTATTGTTGTAAATGAAATTTATTTTCATATAGTTTCTTATAATTCTTTAGAATGGCATAGTTAAAATCATATGTTATGTTTTATTGTATATAAAACTGTACTATAACGAGACTTTAATAAACTTTACTCTGTAAAAGAAGTTTTGGACAATGGCAGTGTTCGAACCCGAACAATGATCGCTGAACCATGACATTCGACCATAACCCTTATTATCTCAGTTGATAATTCACAATAGATCAACAATCGACAATAATTATCGTTTACAATGAAAGTTTGCGAAAAAATAATAATCTTTTTATTGGTTACTGGAATGTGTCCGTAATTACTTTGTATGGACTTTGCAACATTTTTTACAGACCCTTTGTGTGTTCGCGATATTTTTTTAAAATCAAATCTTGTTTGGAATTTAATGTTTCTGGTACCGAATTAACCGGGTAGGGTAGACCTTGGTTACTAAATAATGATACTTAAATTTTGTCCACTAGTTTTATTCGTTTATGACTTTATATATCCTGGTCCAAAACTTTTTTTATCGAGAATATATAAACATAACATAAAAATAAGGTATAACTACGGAACCAATAACCGCCTTATTTGCCGACGATCCGAAATAGAAATAAGGACTTATTCAGGACGAACTACAAACAGAACTGTTTTTAAAATCGTTGGTTGAATGGTGTTTAACATGATAAGCCCCTTTTGTGCTATATATGACAGTCGATTTATTTTTTTGTGGTGAAGGCAAACCACCCATTTTTCCTAGGTAGACATTAGTTTGGCCGACAACTGAAGAAATTTCAATTTTACTTAATTTACATACACCTGTTAATCCACGTACATTTGAAACCGGGGGAATGGTCCTCAATTTGTGTTTCGTTGGTATGTTCTTGGGAAAGACACTTTCCTTAAGCCTCGTGCGTCATAAACCGGGCGGTCGCATGTATCCGAGCACGTTACAGAACTATTCGTTTGTAAGAGAAGGGCGTGGTTCTCGTCCTTCTGGAGCAGCTCTAGATAACAAATAATGCCCGGATGAGCCGTTAAACAACATTCAATTCAATTCAATATATGCACCCCTGTGAAACAAACGCCAAACGGGAAGGCGACGAAAGTTTAATACCAGATAAGAATGTAAAGTCAAACACACTTGAACACATTTATTATACTTATCAAAGTTTAAACTAGACCACACAATGCCCATGCAGATGTCAACTCTGAAATCAGTCTGCCCAAATACTACCATTGAAAGTCAGAAGCCACAAATAAATAATGATTAATAAAGACAAAAGCAAACGGAATTCGGTTAAAAACAATAATGCCATAAATAACATAGTAATCGCACGCAACTTTAGGGCATAAATAAAGAAATAAATTACTTGGGCCACACTTAAAAATATCTTAGTTTGCCCAAACCTGACCTTAGGTAATTCAGATGGGTAGGTAGGTAGGAAAATTCTTGTTTTCCTTCCATGTAGGTCTATGTCGGATTCTTTTGTGAATGTTGTTTAAAGTGTAATTGTCTGTTTGTGGACTTAAAACAATGCCTTTTGTACTTATTAAATATCATTTTAGTATACTATGTGTGTATAGAAATGTTGAAATTATTAACATTTTAAAATTCCCATCTAAAACAACTGGTAAACGAAAGTAATGAAGAGGAAACTTTTCACTGTCAAAGGGCTATTCAAGTCTGACCAGGTAGAGGAGCGAGAAGACAATGTTAAAAACATTGAGGGAATTTAAATTGTTTTTTTTAAAGTTATCAAGGAAGAAAACGTTATTTGCTCATCAACAGTTTTGCTGTCTCGGGCCATTTTGTCTGTATAATAAAAACAGTAAAAATAACCGATGGCATCCCCTACGGACGGAGTGATGCGAATAATAAGGGTATGTCTTAACGATTATCAATGAGCGTCTCTGTGACAATGAAGGACCTTATACAATGCGGATCGTCTACAATAAGTGGATGAATAAAATGCGGATTCGACAGGATACTACTACTATTACTAGGTATGAAAGCACCAATTATTTTCCCCATAGACACCAATGTTAAAGTGTCACATATTAATGATTTGTTGCAAATTCAACTCAAGTATGGATAATGCAGCAGTGTAATGTTCATATAGAAAACTATTTTTCCACTTGAAAAATCACCAGAAAACGTGGGGTCACAAGACATGTAAGAACGTTCTTGTTTGTTTACTAAACAGGTCAAGGGTACAGCTGTTTTTATTGATCGACTGTTTTCATTGCTCACACAGTGTAAGCATAGAGTCGAAATTTCGAAAATGTCCATCAGTGATCCAGTAAAACCTATTAATACGCTTCTTATACATATAACCACAAAATCGAATAGAAATGGGCAGTTTTCCCCTACTTATAATGCCCATTTCCATCGAAAAAGGAGGGATTACTTTTTATTATAGGAACTACATTCGACTACACCTCGGAGGTTTACATGTAATTGGTGGTGGTAAACCTACTACTACTAATAATAATGATAAATAATGATAATAATAATAAAATAATAATAATTATAATAATAATAACAAAAAAAAAATAATAACAAAAAAAATCATGAAAAAACAAACAAACAAAAAAAGAAAAAAACTTTAGTAGTTGGACCGAGCAAACAAACATAATTTTTATTATGGCCTTTGGTTTATCTGTCTCTTCACATGAATATAAAAAGTAGTGTCTATTTTAATATGAACATATTAAAAAATCGATTGAATTCATGCTGTCATGTTTCAATAATCAAAAATTGGATTTAGTGATTTGAATTGGGATGTTAAACGTTAATTAAAGGGACACACAGCAATATCAAGAAATTATTAAGTGTTAAAGAAAGTCCAAATAACGGCAAAATTACACTACAAAACCGTTTATCAAAACTCTAGCCATGTGTTCTGGTCATATAATAATGTACATGTACCGATTTAAAGTATAGGTTTATGCACGGGTTCTTTAAATACCCGTGACTGAATATAAATGAATTACGAGTTGGTAACTCTTAGCTCGAAAATCCAGTGTTGGGGTTTGGCCTGGCTGGTTACAACTGTTTATATTGTGTCTATAGAGTTTGGATTCTCAAAATAGGTAAATTGTATATATATTCGTCAGTAGGTTTAGAAACGGTGTACATATTTTGTAAAATCTGGCTGTTGTTGGCGGAATAGCTACTTTAAAGTTATCGCCTTGATTTATTAATCCAATGTCACTTTGACTTTAAACCTGCTTGTATATTACATAATGAGGTAATGAAATTGGACTTTATAGTTTTTCGCTATTCTATGTTTATTATTGGTGCGCTCTATACAACTAGTAAACTATGAACTATTGAATAAACATTATTTAACAATTATCAAACATATAGAGAACTGGAGATTTTAAAAAATCGAGAACGCCGTATATCCCTTTAAGTATAGAACATGGCTAGATAAATTTTGCAATTATTTTGTTTACTGAACATGGAGTTGTTTCTTTTCAAATGTAAATGTTAATACATAAGTTAAACATCATATTAATATTCAACACTAATATACGAGTGATACGTGGTGATACGGGTGTCATGCAGAGATAGACACGAATGTTGCCATGATTTATAAAGACACGTTGTAAGGATAGGTATGAATAAATTTTGTTAATTATATAAATAAATAAAAATAGCCCGTTAAAAAATGGTGTCACTTAATATTGCCTCACATTGTCATGTTTTGCATGACTACATATATTTATGCTTATTTGTTTGATTTTGTGTGTATGGTGTTTTACGTCATTTTCAACACATGTAAGGTATATATTATTTTTTTGTGGTGGGGGCAGACCGCCAACTTTTCCTGGGTAAAACAAGTACTTTACACCTCCCGCCATCAGTAAGAATCGACACTTCCTCACTTGCTTAAACGACGCCATTATTTCATATATAGACAAACGTTGCCAGGGTGTGTTTACCTGGCATTGCCAATTTGGTTTTGATCAAAACTATTTAATGTTGTTTAAAGAAACTAACCGACCAAATAACAGCAAAATTACAACACACAAACCATTTATCAAAACTCGAGCCAGGTGTTTAGGTCATATACTAATGTATATGTGCTGATAAAAATATATTTTATTCACTGGTTCTTAAAATACCCGTGATTGAATATGCATGCGTAAAATGAATTATGAGTTGGTAACTCTTAACTCGACGCTCCAGTTTTGGAGTTTTGCATGGCTGAGTAAAGCCATCTAGAGTTTGGATTATCGAAATATGTAAGGTATATATATATATATATCGTCATCAGTAGGTTTAGAAACGGTGTACATTTGTTGTAAGATTTGGCTGTTATTGGTGGGAAAGCTACATTAACAGTTCATCAACATAGAGTAGTTTATTTAGAGCCGCCCCAGGGAGGTGGGTGGAGGTGTGGGGGAGGGGGTGGGGGGAGGGACATAGGAGTACAGGAACCTGTCTTACTTGAAGATATTCTATATAAGATTACTACTGGATATGTTCCTATGGTTCTCTTTAACGTTCTCGGAGGATAGACTCCGAAACACGAAACCGCGAAGTTCACGACCCCTACCGACGGACGTGGTTAAGGGGACGTCTATTGCCACTAGTTGGTCCCGTCTCAGTTTTCCTTCGAAAATTAATACGAAAATCTTTAAAAAATCTCGTTCTTTGAAACTGCAAGAGCTAACGGTAGCAAGGGATAACTTCATATATTTGAGTTTATTTATATACATACTCTAAGTGTGTTATAGTAATGCATACCTTTTATGTTTTAAGCTTTTCGGCAACTTGTGAATGTAAATGTCAGTCCCGCCTGTTATGTAGTGAAAGTTCTTATTGGAATTGCACATGCTGTCCCATATATATGACCTTGACATCGGTTGGTATTTCCTCTTTTTTTCAAGTGTTTTATCCTTAATGTAAGGTACTTTTGTCGTGCATTTTCTTATTTTTGTCAAATATATTTCCTTGTATTTCACAAAGCATTGTATTTTTTTAATAGTTAATACTATGGCGGACCGCTGGTTATAACACAATTAAATAATATAGCAGACCGGCAAAAAACACGGTGGAAATATCTCCTGCAAGTTGTTGATTTAGCACTGAAAATGGTGCTTCACTGACATATATATATATCATTACAAAATATATTCTCCAAACACATTATCAAACTATCTATTAAAACGTGTATTTTTTTTTCCATAAAGCAATCTCGTCAACGAAATATAAGTTTTCAATTGAAAGTTTTTGCGCAGTGTCCAATATTATTTAAGGAACTTAAAACTTAGTTAATCAGGTGACGGATTAGTTATTGTTTTCAGTCGATACATATCCATATTATTTACTTAAAATAAGTGAATGTGGCATAAAGTATCTGTTGTACGGATTACTGCATATAGGGTAATCTCAGGTCAGTATTTCAAGTTTCGCCTATTTTCAGAGTCGGGCTTAATATAATGACATTTTCGCTAAATGTTAAACTCGTGTTTGGCACTGACTTGGCAATCACAGTTAAATAGTCTGTACTTTTAATTTCGAGACGGTGTATTCACCGCTTTATGGTCGTAAATATTGATCAATGGCGACGCGATTTATTAATACCCTATTCTAACGCAAGTTAACCAGGGACGCATCTAAAGCTGTTCAAACGGGTTGTCGGGGTAGAATACAACCACTGCAACACACTATCATATGCAGAGGGGTAGACCCCCCCCCCCCCCCCCCCCCCCCCCTCCCTCACACACACACACACATCCTTCCCCTCGCACCCTACTTCATACTCATTTTGTCATTTTTGTATCATCTTTATCATAACACCGCGTATGCAAACGTGGAAACATGGTCTACTTTATAATTTGCAGCAACTCTGCAGTTCTGGAGATAAGAATGTCGTAGGCACATTCTCCATGTTGTATGATGGAGAATATGTAGTAACATCTATGTTATAACATTTATGTAGTTTTAGTTGTTCTTCGATGTTTCTTTCATTTCTATTGTAGTCCTCCGCCTTTTCACGAATTTCGTTTTCTCGTCCGCCATTCCCCGTCCGTCAGTCCATAACCATTTTTTCTTCGGGCATTCACGTTTGTGATACAGTAATCAACGACAAACACCACATAACGTGTCGTGTACTACACTTCAAGGTCAATATCATGAACATCGGATAACCTTAATTATTTGTATTGATTTTAATTTTAATAAGGTAAAACTATGAGGACAATCGAAACATTAAGATCAATGTGTAGGTGCTAGAATACACTTGTATTAAAGGGGTTGATGTACTATTTTCAAACACGATTTATTTAAACGTTCTCTGAAAAAGTTGAAAAAAGCTGAAAGAATTACCAAAATGTCTTGACAAATAAAGGACATGTGACCTATTGGAAATTTGCAGAGGTGGCCATCTTGGAACGATGACGTCATCGCGCCTTTTTATCATATTTGGCATATTGACAAAATACGTTTTAAAGCAAAGAAAATCACTGCAAATTGATTAAAAATAAATATACAGATGTAAAATGTATAAATTGTATGCTTATTTTACATTTGCTTTGATTTTCTTTGCTTTAAAATACATTTTGTCAATATGTCATATATGGTAAAAAGGCGCGATGGCGTCACCAAAATGGCCGCCTCCTTTTATGTTTCTTTGCACATTTTCAATAAGTCATTATCTCCTTTATTTTTCGTGGAATTTTCATAATTCTTTCAGCTTTTTTCCCAAGTTTTTCAGAGCCCTTTAAAATAAACCTTGTTTGAAAATAGTGCATCAACCTCTTTAAACTTATGTCACGTATCCCCAGAGTTTATACTTACTTGCGCAGTACTATGTTTATTTTCAATCAAAATTATAATTGTGATCGTCTTGAGACATGATACTCTGTAAAACAGAAGGTGGGATCGCCCTGTGCCCCTTTAAATGCTATTTTACTAATCGAGTATATTTAATAGCTTTGTTAGTAATTAACAAAACGAAAATCACACTCCAATATTGCTGAGATAATTTTGAATGATCATTTAAATAAACGTGAACTTTTAATATAGTTTGTTTATAAAGTTGCTCTTACTTGCAACCTGAAATTTTAACTAAGAATAAACTACGGATAATAAAGCGCTTACCGACGTATCAGTTTCTGGCCCTGGACACAGAATAAACTATAGTAAATTCGATGCTCCAATACTGATGGAAACATTTTACAGATGTAACATAGTTCTAAACACTGCCCAAACAATATATCAAATCGAGTCGAGATATTAAAAATCACACACATACACACTCTCAGATACTGTTTTTTTTTTAATGTTACAAAGATCCGAGTTAAAGTTTCATCAAAGATCACCGACCGATACTGACAGACAGTTTTGACACAATTGCTGATTTTACTCCCTTAAAATGTTTATAAGCGGTTCAATAGTAAGAAATATCCCGTAAGCCCAGTGATCCTTCTCGTTTTCCTTAGTTAGCTCGACAATTATTCCTAACGGACACATGTTTTCATAAGTAATCAAGTATTTCAATGAATCTAGCATTATCATTTTTGATACGTATTATGATTTTGTATTCAATAATAATAATTTGTTTCTCAATATAGTATAACTGTAAGTATGACCTTAAGAAATGACGGTTTAAGAAATCACTCAAAAATATTCAGTACAAAGGAAACACTGAATTGAAATTTATTGAATTACAGACTTCATTTCAAGATAGAAGTAGTAGATCTTTATTTCCTCCAAGCATAGGAGAGTATACATATATATTACAGTCAAAGTAGTCAAAATATATACAGATCAACATATAAATGGCATACATACAATACATGTGACTTAAATAAATCCGTACTTTAACTATTCAAAATTCAGAATATTTACAAATCACATATGACGCATAGAACAAAGATGAATTTAAGTCATAAATTGCAGATGAAAAAATAAAAATGATATTAATAATAATAATAGTAATAACACTATATGGTGGTGATTAAAGGTTGTAATTATCATAACGCCATGTGAACCTTGTCGAAACGAAAAACAAAAGATTACAAAGTGTATTATTAATTACGAACCTCATTGTTTAAACGTTACTATCGGCAAACCTAAATAGTAATACTTCAACAAAGTGAATCGAATTTCAATTAGAAATAATAGTATACCACATGAGTGTCCCTTGTTGAAACGAAACACAAGGTTACACAGTGGGATATTAAATAAGTATCATTGTTATATGTATTAAAATATACATTTTTCATATATAATGATCAGTGTTTGATTGTATTTAAACATATGTTTTATGATAATTTTCCGTGAGGATACAACATACACTTTCACAAACAATGTGCTTGTTATCATAATGATTAACACGTCTCTATCCAATAAAAACGAGATGATTAAATATGATTCAATAAAGCCGAGCTAGGAAGTCCACATACTATAAACAAAGTAAACAGAGTTCAGTGTAAAATATTCCAAAGAACTTGCAGTATACAACATGTTTTGAAGATTAAAATCGCATGCACCGAGTAATATATGGACTTTTTCCTTTGGATTAAGACGTACAACATATCTACAAATATCAATACCGAAATTTGTTTCCAAGCTATTCCAAAACTTTCTTCTAATATCATTTAAAAACACACAGCTACCGAGAACATGGTCTACCTTAAGATAATATTGTGTGTCACATAGTTCACACTGATGCTCCATCTCTTCTTGAGCAAGCTGAGCTATTATTGAAATACAACATTTGAACTGTGCTAGTTTTTTTTTATATTGTTTACTAAGAAGCCATAATGCACAAACTGTAAAATTCGGTTGGATCGATTTGAATCTAATAAATTACAGACTTCATTTCTAGTTAGAAGCTCAGTTAGGATCAGTTAGTTAAACTAAAACTCATCATCGAGACCCTCTACTTGTAGACATTTTTCATTCTTCCTTTTGTTTTCGCTAAACTGTATATCAGAACATGAAATGGCATTTGTTCGTAGCGGCGGCGAACATATTGAATTGGTGAGAGAAGGTGTCTATTTTGTAGCGATGTACATATATAAAGGGGAATATTTTGTAGCATTTTAAAGAGCATTCGCAACATATCTATTAATTTCGAATGTATCTAGAAAGAATCCATGTTGATGACGTCATACTAACATAGACGATCGTAGTCACGCCAAAAATGGCAGTCAGTATCAATATAACATCAAAGTTTTGCAATGTCATTGAGCCGATTATTCTACACAAAATCGCTGATTAATATATGTATGCAACGCATATCATACATCAACACAACAGTGCACTATGTTCTGTCCCGTTGACTTCCGGCTAACACAATGTCAAGATCTGAACATAGTAGTCCGTCGAAATACATACAAGAACATGATCCCTAAGAATGACTGGATTATCCGACATCCGATTATTCGCAACATTTTGATCAATTCTTGGGAGCATATCATAGATATTTTATTCAAACATAAGGCATTACGCCCAACAGTTCACATGCAAATAGTACATGTATATGAAATACACACAATATTTTCCAGTTAATGATAATTTGTATAATTTCATAGGTGAGTTTCAAGATCATCTGTATATCTTGAATGTATGTAGAAAGAATCCATATTGATAAAGGAATTTGCATTCAAAAAATCAATCCATCTCTAGTTTATTTACACGAAAGTGATGATAAACCTTCATCTGTATTGTAATATAACAAACATTCAACGCAGATCATACATCAACACGTGTGGCTAACGACCATATCATTTAAATAGCAACAATGCACCTTTTTCTAATAAAATGCTGAACTTTTTTACAAGAAACATTATCATGTAATAATATGCAGTCTGGACTTATAGATCACTGGTAAAATATCACCAGTAACACTATTCAGTGGATACTTTATGTTATCAGGCCTGTGTGATATTAAAATGTCAACTGTACTAATTGCAAATGCCATCTGATATGAAGCTAAATGTTATACAATATATACGTGATAAATACATAGGCCTATCAACATGTAAAATATACATGATATAAATCCGTACTAAGAACAAGCCAAGTATAGAACTTGAAAAGTGAAGCTAATCTTATCTCGCACTCCGTGCAAGAGGAAAATATGTTATATCACTAAATCGAACCATTACTGCGAAACTAACACAATTAAACCGAAATGAATATTGAGTGTTTCTATTGCCAATGATAGGTGTAGTGCAAACGCCATTGCTACTGGCTCACTTGTCCCGATTGCTACTTGCTCACTAGTCCTAATTGAAACTTGCTCACTTGTCCTGATTGCTCACTTTTCCTGATTGCTACTTGGTCTGTTGTCCCAACTGCTACTTGCTCACTTGTCCTCACTGCTTCTTGCTCATTTGTCCCGATCTATTCTCGCTCACTTGTCCTGATTGATGAGTGCTCACTTGTCCTAATTGCTGCTTGCTCACTTGTCCTGATTGATACTGGCTCACTTATCCTGATTGCTTCTTGCTCACTTGTCCCGATTGCTACTTGATCACTTGTCCCGATTGATACTTCCTCACCTGTCCTGATTGATACTTACGCACTTGTCCTGATTGCTACTTACTCTCTTGTCCTGATGCTACTTGCTCACTTGTCCTGAGTGTTACTTGCTCTCTTGTCCTGATGCTACTTGCTCACTTGTCTTGATTGTTACTTGCTATCTTGTCCTTATGCTACTTGCTCACTTGTCCTGATTGTTACTTGCTTACTTGTCCTGATTGCTACTTGCTCTCTTCTCCTGATTGTGATTGCTACTTGCTCCCCTCTTCTCCTGATTGCTACTTGCTCACTTGTTCTGATTGCTACTTGCTCAATTATCGTGATTGTGATTGCTATGTCATGATTGCTACTTGCTCTCTTGTCCCCCTGCTTGCGACTTGCCCAGGAGTCCTGATTGCTACTTGCTCTCTTGTCCTGATGCTTCTTGCTCTCTTTTCCTGATTGTTACTTCATTACTTGTCCTGATGCTATTTGCTCTCTTGTCCTGATGATACTTGCTCACGTGTCCTGATTGTTACTTGCTCTCTTGTCCTGATACTACTTGTTCACTTGTCCTGATTGTTGCTTGCTCACTTGTCCTGATGCTACTTGCTCACTTGTCCTGATTGTTACTTGCTCTCTTGTCCTGATGCTACTTGCTCACTTGTCCTGCTGATACTTGCTCTCTTGACCTGACGATACTTGCTCATTTGTCCTGAATGTTATTTGCTTACTTGTCCCGATGCTACTTGCTCACTTTTCCTGATTGTTACTTGCTTACGTGTTCTGATTGCTACTTGTTCACTTGTCCTGATTGTTAATTGCTTACTTGTTTTGATTGCTACTTGCTCACTTGTCCTGATTGTTACTTGCTTACTTGTTCAGATTGCTACTTGCTCACTTGTCCTGATTGTTACTTGCTTACTTGTTCTGATTGCTACTTGCTCACTTGTCTTGATTGTTACTTGCTTACTTGCTCTGATTGCTACTTGCTCACTTGTCCTGATTGCCTCTTGCTCACCTGTACTGATGTATGCGATATATATTTCATTTCTTGTACTATAGACAGTATATTTACTTCATCATAGACTGTATTATACTGATATGACATTTCACTGATATGACATTTCACAATTGAAAAATGTACACGAATGTCAATGAATATAAATCACAAGATGATAATCTATCTCAAATGCGTTACCGACAAATGACACACTCCACGCATCCCACCTCCACCCCACCCATCCCCCTCAATGTAAAGTTTAAAAACTTCATACTTTTATTATATAATTATCAACTATACATCCGATTTATCAAGAACTGATTAATTTTAATTCAGAATATAGTATTATCTATGCGTTATTATTCTATGCATTAACATTACTATGGTGCGCCGTAAAACCAAATTCTACTCATATTCCACTTACTATAGCATGATTTGACAGTAAATGTTATCAAATATGGATTCTTATTAAAACCAGAAGATAACGCAAACTCATTATATATAGTATTTGCGCACTGACATATTAAAAACAAGTTTTTTAAAACCAGAAGATAATACAAACTCACTATATATAGTATTTGCTCCTTGACATTTTTTTTTTATTAAAACCAGAGATAATACAAAGTAGTATTTGCGCAATACAAACTCACTACAATTACATAGAAGTGTCGACTTGACAGTTTGAAAAAATCAGATGATTCATTACGTCTGCGCCTTGACATATTTAATTACCACGGTTGACATATTTAATTACCACGGTTGAATAACGGTTGAAGAATTCAAATTCACTATATACAGTTATAAAACCTGAAGATGAGTCAAACTCACTACATAGTGTGTTTGCGCCTTGACATATTTAAAACAGGACTATTACATGTACTATGTACTATAGTCTTCCATATTTCACTCATAACTTACAACCTATGTGTTATAGGAGTATATACAAGTTTCCAAAAGTTTAATAATGGATTATACACATTATATTAAAGATCCCCGGCCATGCTTTCTTTCATGAACATATTTATGTTTATTTAAATCGAAATCAACACACAACAATAGATATTTACAATTCATACATTGCAATATCTGCGAAAAGCGAAAATTCGATTTCATTTGATGACGTAGAAAACTTTGAACAGGTAAATTAATCCACATGTAAATGTATTTATCAATTAGCTGGCAATAGTTGTACAGCTATACAATTAAGATTTACCTCATTTTCCCGTGCAGTCGCGCAGTGGTAAAAGTAATTTTTATGTCATGCAAATAATACTTATTTTTACTTAGTAGCGGATTTAAATATGTGTTTCTCTCCGGGACTATCAAGAAATGTTCATATGATGTTTAAGAGTTAAATGTGTTAATTGATAATACTATAACAAGAGTGGCCATTCATCTTTAACATTTAAAAGTGATACCCTCAATACTTCCCTTATTGTGGACAGTGTCCATGCATTTTGTAACACCCCTTGTAAAAACTCTACGTTATAAACCACCCTTTCTCTTTCAAGTACACTTCTTCCCACGTATCTATTTTCAAATTCAATAATCGTGATATTGCATGTTTATAAGATAGGCGGACAAATTGGCAAATAATTGACAAATTTCAAAAATAACAAGATTAGTATTGAATAATTAATGAGCACGTTATATGTTGATAATAAAGCAGCATGCATGTCGGTAGAGTAAATATTAACAAACTCAATCGTCTTTGAAACATATTATGAGTATAAATAAATAAACGTCGAAAATGATTCAAATCACTTAGTTTAATGATTTAAACAATATGTCATTATCTCAAGTAGAATGGTTAGACTAAATCAATTTGACGCAATTTGAAAATGTGGATTCGGAAAAAACAAACACTTGCTTGTGTCAATCCGATTCCAGAATTACATTATTTCATGAAAGAAACATCGATCATATTCAGAAATCTATATTGTTGTTATCCTCAGGACTTAGGCTTCACGTGAATTTCACTGAATGAAGCAATGCGTACATACGGAAGGAAAATATAGATTTAGAGGAGAGATTAAAGGAGATAGAGAAAGCTTGTTGTGGAATTTTCTCGCTTTGGTCGCACTGAATTTCGCAAACATTTGCGGTGATACCAGTGCGTTTTTGTACAGCTTCGATAATCAAAGAAGATATTTTCAAGATATTTTTTTTTAGAGATGCCTTCTAAAAGTATAATGCTGTTGATATTGACTTAAAGAAAGATAAGAAATATTGACATTTATTATGCCCAAGGTCCTCAGAAAATGATTTAGAATATACACTGAACGACTTTAAAAAAAAACGCAAGGGAAATAAACTAAGATAACTGACATATTTCAATAGAAATTAAATTTTAATTTCATCTGTTCTATTTAACAATATCTACAGTTGATTTGCTGAAAATTTCGTTCAAATTGATCAATAATAAACTTGTTAAATTCAGAGCATAACAGTACGACCCCCAAAAGCAAAAGTCACAAAACTAATACCCGGTATATCCCAATATGCGTAGGAGATGTCAGGCGTGTATTGCCGCTAATGGTGGATATTGTGACTTTTGCTTTTGTGGGTAGTACTGTTAACAAGTTTAATGTTGATCAACTTGAATGAAATTTTCAGCAATTCAGCTGTAGATATAGTTAAATAGAATAGATGAAATTAAAATTTAATTTCTATTGAAATGTCAGTTATCTTAGTTTATTGACCTGTTGCGTTTTTAAAGTCGTTCAGTGTATATGTGTTTGCGTCTTCAACTGATCTACAGTTAGAAAATGGACATTATTTTATGTTTGTTTAAAATTAGCTCTTATCATACTGCAACGAATATTTGGACAATGCACCGCACACATCAGCCCAATCTAAATTCCCCCCTTCATTTAAATGCCTTTACAAAACAAAATGGCGGACATTTCACTTTCTATTCTCTGACTATATTTCCCTCCTACCAGCTCTCTGTCTTGCGTGTATATAATAAAACTGAAATCACAACTGGAAATGTTCAACCAAAGATAAATATTTAATATATATATTTAAAGTGGTTACGAATATAACCATTCCTGTATTTGCCCACTGTTAAAACAGCTTTGCCTATGTCAACATTTCGATACAAGTCGAATCCCACTGTTAAAACAGCTTTGTCTATGTCAACATTTCGATACAAGTCGAATCGCACTGTTAATACAGCTTGCGTATTGTCAACTTTTTGATAAAAATCAATCTAATTTAAACCAAGACACCTAAAATGAGCCCGAAACGCTCACCTTATATATCATGCTGTAAGGTAGACTGGTCATTTCTAAAAAAATAGTTTACGGACTGAACCTTTATCTAGAATATTTGTGAAAACACGATCAAAATGGGTACATGGTTCTTGAGAAATATATTTGTTTACAGAGTGTCCTATAAATCCCCAACTCAACCATTACCCTAACATGGGCTATCTGGGTGGGGACATTTTTCATCCCAGAGACTTCATTTTAAAATAGCTATCCCGCCAACAACAGCCAAATTTTACATCATATGTACACTGTTTCTAAACCTACTGACGACGAGGTACATAACTTACATATTTTTAGAATCCTATAGACACAATATAAACGGCTTTAACCAGCCAAGCCAAACCCCGAAACTGGAGCATGGTATTAAGAGTTACCAACTTATAATTCATTTTACGCATATTCATAGAACCCGTGAATAAACCTTTACTTTTAATCGGCCAAAATACATTATTATATGACCTGAACACTTGGATACACGCTTTTGTAGTGTAATTTTCCCGTTATTTAGAGAGCTATTTTTAGGAACGGCTGCCATCTTCGATGCAGCGTTGACCTAATTAATGTTTAGAGACTTGAAAGATACCGACCCCAGGATCATACATGTGAAGTTTGGCCAACAATGGCAAAGCGGTAGAAAAGTGGTTTAAAGTGGGTGTGGGTGGATTTTTATATCCAGCGCACATAATGCGACGTGTTTTCTTATCCTCTTCCCATTGCTTGCAAAGCAAAAGTTAATTCTTTGTTTTAGTTTTCCCAGAGACATATCTATAGATTTCCGTATAAATATAGTTGAAAAAGAGATAAGAACTGCCGATATCTTGATATCGGTTTTAAAGAATCCAAATATAATGTTACCTGTAGAAGGAGACGTCCGACGACTTTGAGGCATATCTAACGTCTGTATATTGTGGTTGAATATCAGCATTTTTAAAGTTGTTAATTTTCGTTATATCATCTACCATGACCTTGACCGGGCGACCTTTGGCTTCTTTGAGGTCAAGACTAGTAGATGCCTTGTGGTGGAGCATCCGTAGTCGCTCAGCGAATAAGGGTGGTAATTTGTGTTTGTGAAAATGATTTGTACTTCTGGTCGTATATTTAAGAGTGTTAAATTTTAACGTCACTTTGTTTGATTTAACAACCCGTGTTTTAAATTCGTCCAGAATATCTTGTGTGATCCAGATGTAGTCACGTGACTCCTTGACAGTCGGAATATGGCGGAATAGCTGACCATGCACTGACTGCGGTCTCCTTGGAGACTGAGACGCATGCAGATGTCTGTGAATCAACTTAGGTTTATCCATTGTCGTGCAAAAAGTGGACGTGAACAACAGTTCGGGCACGCTCTAGTGTTGTTTCATTTAACCAGCAAATGCATCAGACTATGAAAGGTCTTTTATCGATGATTTTCAAAATAAGCAAAAAACACAAATATTTCAATATCCATGGCAACAGTTCTCACGCGCCTGAGCACATATGTTTACACATTTACGATATTGGTCAGCGATGGTTGTCCATTCCGATGTGCCTTGCAAGTAAAATAAAACATATTTGAAACCAGATATTTGGAACTTCTACTACCGTTTTCCTCTTGGCATTAATTTGCTAATTTTCAATTATGTTTGCGTGCTTAGAACCTATAAAGCACTGTTGATAGTTTTGTTTGATCAGCCGTGCTTGTATATTGACCGTGGCGTGAAATTACATAGCAGTTAAAATGCCATCATCAACAAAAGTTTGTCATTATAAACAGGCTCTTTATGAGCTGCTGTTGTTATGCTCAATGGAAACTCGATCAAATATCTGTAAATCCATATAAGACTGACGCGCCTACTTAAGTCCACGCATGCCAGAACGGGACCAAAGCACTTGCACTTATTACAAAATCGAAGCGGGAAGTACGTCGTTTTTTTGTTGCAGACGAACATTCAATTTGATATGGCTTCGGACAAGAGCACAGTTTGTTAAAATGCGCTTCACCGGCTTGTAATAATCGATCTTGTATATAACGAACTCAGTATACTAGCATTGTTACATGCACAATGCACAGACACGCCCAAATGTAGTTAAACACACTGACAATTAAAATAATTATTTCCACTGCTATTGTTTTTACTACGTATAAGTTTGCAAAAGTATGCCACAAATTCTATTAACATTAGTTACGGTCCTTTCTCCAGTACTGTATTAATACACACGTGTTTTAACATTCCAGTATACATGTATGTTTCCATTCCACACCTGTCATATTTATTACAGTGGATTAAGTACCACCTATATATAACGCCACTCAGTTGCATCATTAATCCAATTGAAAAGAATTAAATTTCGTTTAAATCCAAATCGCGCACGCTCTCTTAATGTTTCGTCTCTCAGTATTGTTAACCATACATATATACACCAACCATCGCATCATAGCATAACATGATTCATGGCATACGTGAATAGAAAAAAGTAAACATTTTGACAATGTTACATTTTCCTTTTTGTTTTTCTTTTTTTCTATGTTAATTTCTTCAAATTTCATTAACACGAAATTTGATGTATTTCAACGAAATGCTGATTGTGTATCTTGCATGAAATGATTCTTTATCCTTTCGGCTATAAGCACGTATATTCTCTTTTACGAATTCTATTTAAATGCCACAAAATAAATGCGATTGCCAATATATACTCTGTTTTGAACTATATTAAAAGTTCGCTATCTCACATTTTCGATCTTTTTGTAAACAGTACAAAGGTTCGTAATTGAAATGTTCAAACAAACGCTGGTATACAGCTTTTAACAAACGTAAATGTTCAGTTTGAAACAATGCAACACAACGGTGTCAAATGGTCTTATCACTAACCTTGTATATGCTATAACAGTAGGTTAACCAGCACTATAAAGAACATTTATGGACCATTATTTACACAAGTAAATCAACTGGATTGAATTTTAAGTAGATTTTATCATCTAAGTAAACATAAAAAATAAACTTACTTTTTTTTTTGTAATGGACTGTCATTCGAATTATATGAACCTCAAACGGTTTATCACAACGATAAAAGCGATTTTTACACAATGGGTACTTAACCCCGTCCAAGTGTTTGAATATGGTTTAAATTATTCAAATCAGATCATCGAACAACAAAAAATTAATACATCATTTATGAATAGCAACGTGTGTTTTTGACAATGTCACAAACTAAAACATATAAAACGAACAGTTATATTTTTCTATTGCATAATCATGAGACTGTTAATCAATCCCCCACTTCAGCCTTTGTTTCTTAAGATATTATTTTTCATAAGTAAGTAGACCGGCAGACGAGTTTGAGCTAAAAAGTGGAACTATTGTCAAATACGTGTCATTCAAACGATCATGTTACATTGATTGATTTTCGCTGTATGTCATAGACAATTATGTCTAATCGTATTCAAATAAAACAGACACAATTGTGTTTTTTTGTTTTCGTAAACGCTATACCACGGACATTAGGTTAGAATCCGTGAATATACTTTGCTTTTGTATTTGTTTCTATTTAGGGTAATTATGAAAATAAAATGACAATACATTTTGAAAACAAAACTGCAATGGTGACCATCTGCGGCAAGCAATTTAAACATTGAATAATTGCAACTGAAAATCATATACTAGTATATATTTTCCCGACATTTACTTATGTTTTCGACGTTGAGACAGAAACATATGTTAAAGAGAATGTATGCATATATTCAAGCTTAAAGGGACACATGGCAATCTTAAGTTTTATTCAAACATTAAAATGTGCTCCTCAATTTAGTTATCCTGCGTCATTTTGACTTTAAAACTGCTTGCATATGATTAAATAAAAAATTGAGATTTCAATTTTCTTCACTATTTCACCAAATTTTAAATTATATTATTGATTCATTATTATAACAAGTTAGTAATATGTAAAAATAATTTGCTTTGAACTATTTTAACAATTACTATTAATGATTGAACAAAAGCAAGTGAAGAGAAAAACTAACGATACGCCCCGAGTTTTTAAGAAATCAAGATTGCCGTGTGTCCCTTTAAGTATTGAAAGGTATTACGTACTTGGAAAACGATGAAAGAATTATCAAACTCGGATATGATAAACAAAGAAGATCTGATTGATCATTTGAAGGTTCTTTTCAAGCTAATATGAAAGACACCTTTTTGAGAACTGTGACATCATAGTTTTTTATTTCCATATATGGAATATTTCTTTGCTTCAACTGATAGTTAATTAATATAAATTTATAACTATGACGTCATAGAAAATGGCGGTTTCAATATCCGTTTTAGAACAGCCTTCAAATGATCATATCTTCTTTGTTTATCGTGGGGGGTATGTCGGTAAATAGCTATTCATAGCTAATGTTATTTTGTTAAATGCTTATCCGACAATAAATAAAGTTTGAATTGAAAAAAATAATTAGAATTGGTGGGATTTTTATAATTATTTAACCATTTTTGCAAGTTGTTTAGAACTCTCAATACTAAAGCTTGTTTGAATATATGCCTACATTTCCCTGACTATATATGTATTGATTGAATCGTTCTTTTGAAAAGTCTTAAATCATGGAAAGTATATCATTATCCCTTTGCCCATAACTACTCCCCCACGCCCCCTATCCCTCTCCCACCACCACACTCGACACACAAACGCAAATAAAAACAGGAAAACCACTGCCAAAACCTATAACAACAACAACAACAACAACAACAACAACAACAACAACAACAACAACAACAACAACAACAACAACAACAACAACAACAACAACAACAACAACAACAACAACAACAACAACAACAACAACAGCAACAACAAAAACAGAACAACAACAACACACAAACAAAACCATATTTACTAACATACCTTACTCTTGCACAAAAATACATCCTTAATTTCTGAAATACATTTTTTGAGAGGTAAAAGTTAATCCGCGCGCAGCCAGCTACCTTGTTTAGTGCAATTTCACGTGCTTCAGATTAATCTTGACGCATGTGTTTACTATACCCAAATCCAAGGTTTCACTTTCTTTCACAAATTCTGCCTTTATATCTTTGGTAAGTAAATCATATACAAGATTATATGGTAGATATTTGTAACAATTATCAGTGAAATGTCAAACGGCTTATTAATGACTCTAGAAACAGCGAGTATTAAGTTAAACGTAAACGTTTCTTTAAGACCTGTTAGTATCGATTTTTTTTCTTTCTTCCCTTTTACGTGAAATAAGAAATATATATATATATAAATAGCCTTTTCGATGTTAAACTGTATTAACCGCCAACATAAACTGCACTTTTTAAATACCAAGGAGAGGAACTTTATGTTTTCTTTCGTTCCAATCCTATTAACGTTTTACAATTTATATACTAGTATGCAATCCTATTAATGTTGTACTATTTATATATGCAATCATATTAACGTTGTACTATTTATATATTCAATCCCATTAACGTTGTACTATTTATATACATTGTACTATTTATATATGGAATCCTATTAACGTTTTACTATTTATATACTAGTATGCAATCCTATTAATGTTGTACTATTTATATATGCAATCCTATTAACGTTGTACTATTTATATATGGAATCCTATTAACGTTTTACTATTTATATACTAGTATGCAATCCTATTAATGTTGTACTATTTATATATGCAATCCTATTAACGTTGTACTATTTATATATGCAATCCTATTAACGTTTTACTATTTATATACTAGTATGCAATCCTATTAATGTTGTACTATTGATATATGCAATCCTATTAACGTTGTACTATTTATATATGCAATCCTATTAACGTTTTAATATTTATATACTGGTATGCAATCCTATTAATGTTGTACTATTTATATATGCAATCCTATTAACGTTGTACTATTTATATATGCAATCCTATTAACGTTTTACTATTTATATACTAGAATGCAATCCTTTTAATGTTGTAGTATTTATATATGCAATCCTATTAACGTTGTACTATTTATATATGCAATCCTATTAACGTTTTACTATTTATATACTAGTATGCAATCCTATTAACGTTGTACTATTTATATATATTATGCAATCCTATTAACGTTGTACTATTTATATATGCAATCCTATTAACGTTTTACTATTTATATATAATATGCAATCCTATTAACGTTGTACTATTTATATATGCAATCCTATTAACGTTGTACTATTTATATTTTCAATCCTATTAACGTTGTACTATTTATATACGTTGTACTATTTATATATGCAATCCTATTAACGTTGTACTATTTATATACGCAATCCTATTAACGTTGTACTATTTATATATGCATCCTATTAACGTTGTACTATTTATATACGTTGTACTATTTATATATGCAATCCTATTAACGTTGTACTATTTATATACGCAATCCTATTAACGTTGTACTATTTATATAGGCATCCTATTAACGTTGTACTATTTATATACGTTGTACTATTTATATATGCAATCCTATTAACGTTGTGCTATTTATATATGCAATCCTATTAACGGTGTACTATTTACATATGTTGTACTAGTTATATATGCAATCCTATTAACGTTGTACTATTTATATACGTTGTACTATTTATATATACAATCCTATTAACGTTTTACTATTTATATATGCAATCCTATTAACGTTGTACTATTTATATACGTTGTACTGTTTATATATGCAATCCTATTAAAACTATCCTATTAACGTTGTACTATTTATATATTCAATCCTAATAACGTTGTACTATTTATATACGTTGTACTATTTATATATGCAATCCTATTAACGTTGTACTATTTATATACGCAATCCTATTAACGTTGTACTTTTTATATACGTTGTACTATTTATATATGCAATCCTATTAACGTTGTACTATTTATATATGAAATCATATTAATGTTGTACTATTTATATATTCAATCCTATTAACGTTGTACTATTTATATACGTTGTACTATTTATATATGCAATCCTATTAACGTTGTACTATTTATATACGCAATCCTATTAACGTTGTACTATTTATATATGCAATCCTATTAACGGTGTACTATTTATATACGTTGTACTATTTATATATACAATCCTATTAACGTTGTACTATGTATATACGTTGTAGTATTTATATATGCAATCCTATTAACGTTGTACTATTTATATATGCAATCCTATTAAAGTTGTACTATTTATATACGTTGTACTATTTATATATACAATCCTATTAACGTTGTACTATTTATATATGCAATCCTATTAACGTTTTACTATTTATATACTAGTATGCAATCCTATTAATGTTGTACTATTGATATATGCAATCCTATTAACGTTGTACTATTTATATATGCAATCCTATTAACGTGTTACTATTTATATACTGGTATGCAATACTATTAATGTTGTACTATTTATATATGCAATCCTATTAACGTTGTACTATTTATATATGCAATCATATTAACGTTTTACTATTTATATACTAGTATGCAATCCTATTAATGTTGTACTATTTATATATGCAATCCTATTAACGTTTTACTATTTATATACTAGTATGCAATCCTTTTAATGTTGCAGTATTTATATATGCAATCCTATTAACGTTGCACTATTTATATATGCAATCCTATTAACGTTTTACTATTTATATACTAGTATGCAATCCTATTAACGTTGTACTATTTATATATATTATGCAATCCTATTAACGTTGTACTATTTATAGATGCAATCCTATTAACGTTTTACTATTTATATATATTATGCAATCCTATTAACGTTGTACTATTTATATATGCAATCATATTAACGTTGTACTATTTATATTTTCAATTCTATTAACGTTGTACTATTTATATACGTTGTACTATTTATATATGCAATCCTATTAACGTTGTACTATTTATATACGCAATCCTATTAACGTTGTACTATTTATATACGCATCCTATTAACGTTGTACTATTTATATATGCAATCCTATTAACGTTGTGCTATTTATATATGCAATCCTATTAACGTTGTACTATTTACATACGTTGTACTAGTTATATATGCAATCCTATTAACGTTGTACTATTTATATACGTTGTACTATTTATATATACAATCCTATTAACGTTTTACTATTTATATATGCAATCCTATTAACGTTGTACTATTTATATACGTTGTACTGTTTATATATGCAATCCTATTAAAACTATCCTATTAACGTTGTACTATTTATATATTCAATCCTAATAACGTTGTACTATTTATATACGTTGTACTATTTATATATGCAATCCTATTAACGTTGTACTATTTATATACGCAATCCTATTAACGTTGTACTTTTTATATACGTTGTACTATTTATATATGCAATCCTATTAACGTTGTACTTTTTATATATGAAATCATATAAACGTTGTACTATTTATATATTCAATCCTATTAACGTTGTACTATTTATATACGTTGTACTATTTATATATGCAATCCTATTAACGTTGTACTATTTATATACGCAATCCTATTAACGTTGTACTATTTATATATGCAATCCTATTAACGGTGTACTATTTATATACGTTGTACTATTTATATATACAATCCTATTAACGTTGTACTATGTATATACGTTGTACTATTTATATATGCAATCCTATTAACGTTGTACTATTTATATATGCAATCCTATTAAAGTTGTACTATTTATATACGTTGTACTATTTATATATGCAATCCTATTAACGTTTTACTATTTATATACGTTGTACTATTTATATATACAATCCTATTAACGTTGTGCTATTTATATATGCAATCCTATTAACGTTGTACTATTTATATACGTTGTAGTATTTATATATGCAATCCTATTAACGTTGTACTATTTAAATACGTTGTACTATTTATATATACAATCCTATTAACGTTGTGCTATTTATATATGCAATCCTACTAACGTTGTGCTATTTATATACGTTGTACTATTTATATATGCAATCCTATTAACGTTGTACTATTTACAAATGCAATCCTATTAACGTTGTATTATTTATATACGTTGTACTATTTATATATGCAATCCTAATAACGTTGTACTATTTATATATGCAATCCTATTAAAGTTGTACTATTTATATACGTTGTACTATTTATATATGCAATCCTATTAACGTTGTACTATTTACAAATGCAATCCTATTAACGTTGTACTATTTATATATGCAATCCTATTAACGCAATCCTATTAACGTTGTACTATTTATATATGCAATCCTATTAACGTTGTACTATTTATATATTCAATCCTATTAACGTTGCACTATTTATATACGTTGTACTATTTATATATGCAATCCTATTAACGTTGTATTATTTATATACGCAATCCTATAAACGTTGTACTATTTATATATGCAATCCTATTAACTTTGTACTTTTTATATACGTTGTACTATTTATATATACAATCCTATTAACGTTGTACTATGTATATACGTTGTACTATTTATATATGCAATCCTATTAACGTTGTACTATTTATATATGCAATCCTATTAAAGTTGTACTATTTATATACGTTGTACTATTTATATATGCAATCCTATTAACGTTTTAATATTTATATACGTTGTACTATTTATATATACAATCCTATTAACGTTGTGCTATTTATATATGCAATCCTATTAACGTTGTACTATTTATATCCGTTGTAGTATTTATATATGCAATCCTATTAACGTTGTACTATTTATATACGTTGTACTATTTATATATACAATCCTATTAACGTTGTACTATTTATATATGCAATCCTATTAACGTTGTACTATTTATATACGTTGTACTATTTATATATGCAATCCTATTAACGTTGTACTATTTAAAAATGCAATCCTATTAACGTTGTACTATTTATATACGTTGTACTATTTATATATGCAATCTAATAACGTTGTACTATTTATATATGCAATCCTATTAAAGTTGTACTATTTATATACGTTGTACTATTTATATTTGCAATCCTATTAACGTTGTACTATTTACAAATGCAATCCTATTAACGTTGTACTATTTATATATGCAATCCTATTAACGCAATCCTATTAACGTTCTTCTATTTATATATGCAATCCTATTAACGTTGTACTATTTATATATGCAATCCTATTAACGTTGAACTATTTATACATACAATCCTATTAACGTTGCACTATTTATATACGTTGTACTATTTATATATGCAATTCTATTAACGTTGAACTATTTATACATGCAATCCTATTAACGTTGTACTATTTATATACGTTGTACTATATATATATACAATCCTATTAACGTTGTGATATATATATATGCAATCCTATTGACGTTGTACTATTTATATACGTTGTACTATTTATATATGCCATCCTATTAACGTTCTACTATTTATATACGCAATCCTGTTAACGTTGTACTATTTATATATGCAATCCTATTAACGTTGTACTATTTATATATGGAATCCTATTAACGCTGTACTATTTATATACGTTGTACTATTTATATATGCAATCCTATTAACGTTGTTCTATTTCTATATGCGTGTTGTACAATATGGAAATAAAATGTATGTTTAAACCAAACGTAAATATACAGTGAATAGTATTATATATAGTACTGGGTGCCGTTTCACGAAGCGTCGTAAACTTACATTCAATATTATCGTAAGTTTTTTACTTACGAAAAACTTAATATTTTCTTACGTGCGTTTCTCGAACGTCATCGTAAGTACTTCGTTGGAAACTCTGTAATACAAAAGATAAGCATTTCAGCGTAGCAACGTCGACATCCTGTCGTTAATTGAAGAGCACCTGTCCAACAAAAATGAGCTTATTAACTTCAAATCTATACTTTGTACTTGGAAATCTATAATTCTATGACGCTGCAATATGACATTAATGACGTCAAGAAAAAAGACGTATCTTTATGTCATAATGCACACATTACGTCGATTTGGGTCGTTAATTGGATGCTGTACACTTTAATTTTCTCTTTAACGCGCGATTATTATGGCAGACCAATGGCAAAGCTGCCTTTACGCCAAAACACTGGGCTTGCTCATTATTTCACCCTAAAAATATATGGGTACCACAGTAGAATGACACAAAAATTGAAGCTGCGAATCTACATGGATGTTGAAATTAACACAGTCTTAGTCAGATGCCATTGTTGACATATTGGGATTTGTCGTTCATAGACATAAATCCTTTTATTTAAGTGGGATTGATAATTTTCATAAACAATTTTCGCAATCCTGCTTATTTGTTTTTGGTTTATTAATGAGTGTGTAAATCGTACGCTACACCAATTATCTGTCTCTAAAGATGCGGCCATTTTCTGCAGGTGGTATCAGATGTAAATTGCAAACTTTAGCATGTGTCGTGTACATTTATGAAAAATAATTACGTAGTAATTGAGATGGCTAATTTTCGGATATTATTGATCGTAAATGTGCAGTAGTAAATGTTCGATGGTTTTGATTTAATAGAGATTTATTCACTCAAATTATGAACATGTTCAACTGGTGATCGTGGGAAAATCAACTCGTCATGGCGAAATCGTGAACAGGGCGTTGGAGCGGAACTATGCCACCATTAAATCATTAACTTATCAGGGTGTATATTTATTATTTATTTACCAATAACCTGGCCATTGTTTATAATCTACGAAAAACTGTCGGTAAGTATGCACTGAATAATCAAGGTGAAGGTCATCTGTAACAGTCTCGCGTCTTTGTTCAGCCAACATCTCGTTGGTTGATTTGCCAACATCTCGTTGGTTGATGTATAATACGATCGTGAAGACAGAGTATTCAGTTTCGTTGTTAAAAACAAGGGAAACGAACCAGGCTGTGGTACATCTATTCAGTTGACCTTAGTTCTATAGTGTCATGTATGCTATTCATATATAAGTTATCTCCCTTGTCCGTAATTACTCCATTTGCAATGCGTGAAGGTTTACCACCACCAATTACATGTAAACCTCCGAGGTGTATCGAATGTAGTTCCTATAAAAAAAAGTAATCCCTCCTTTTTCGATGGAAACGGGCATTATAAGTAGGGGAAAACTGCCCATTTCTATTCGATTTTGTGGTTATATGTATAAGAAGCGTATTAATAGGTTTTACTGGATCACTGATGAACATTTTCGAAATTTCGACTCTATGCTTACACTTTGTGAGCAATGAAAACAGTCGATCAATAAAAACAGCTGTACCCTTGACCTGTTTAGTAAACAAACAAGAACTTTCTTACATGTCTTGTGACCCACCGTTTTCTGGTGACTTTTCAAGTGGAAAAATAGTTTTCTATATGAACATTGCACTGCTGCATTATCCATACTTGAGTTGAATTTGCAGCGAATCATTAATATGTGACACTTTAACATTGGTGTCTATGGGGAAAATAATTAGTGCTTTCATACCTGAAAGGGTTCCTTTGTCAAATGAGTTTCTTCTTATTTTGTCGACTGGCAGACATCAAGAGACGTTTATTTAAGTGGTTAAAGAGAGGTTTGAATATATAAGTATTTGTTTTTACTGTATTAAGCAGAAATGTACTATTAAGCAGGAAATCTACATGCTTTTGTTATTAATTTGTTGGAAATATTTTAAAGGGACACCCAGCAATATTGAAGTTTCCATTTCACGCATTTGAGTCTTAATTTATAAAACCAGTTTAGTGTAATTAAATGAAAAGTGAAGTTTTCATTGGTTTTGCTCATGCCATAGTATGTTTAGGATATTATTAGCGTGATATTGATTCTAATCAACAACAACAACAACCTTTATTTGGCTCAGGTTACAACATACAAAGTATGGCAACAGCATGAGTATAAATCGACCATTAGTAATAAGACAATTCAATTTGCTTAACACTATTTATATATCTACCGATAATAATGTAAATGCTATGTGTTGACATTTTGGCATTCTTGGCATTTGGAATGTAAATGCGAGGTGTTTATATTTAAGCGGTTTATTTCAGTAATACAAGATGCCTAAGCGACAATCGGCAAGACCGCCGAAGAGCCCATATGCGAGTAAAGGACCATCTAAGGCACAGGGAAAAGGGGCACCTGCCGGGAAGAAGTGCCAGGGGTGCATTTGTGCATAGAAAAAGAAGAAGAAGAATTCTTTCTTTGTTAACTTTACTTTAAATTATTAATTTACATCGATTAGAAAACCTGTTCTTGCAACTTAAATTGGCTTCCTGGGTGGAATCAGTACTAAGCAACATGGATTAAGTCCCTTGCTCAGGAATAAATTGCATGGCCAAGGCAAGGATTGAACACTGGATTAAATATGACAGTGTTCAAAAAGTTGATGGGGTTCACATGAAAATAAAAAGTTTTATTTAATGTAGTGTGCAAGGGTTCAATATTTTAGCAATTTATTTCAGAAATACAGTATGCCTAAACTACAGTCACAGAGCATATTTGCCGTAAAGCAGTCCAGGGGGGCAATGACGACCCAGGACGCAGGAACTTGATGAACCTACCAGCAAAATAGATAAGGACAGCAGGAGCTGGTGGTATCTCCAGAGTTTGTGAAAAGATCGTTAAGCAACTGACGTCTGAGATGGTGGATTGGCTACACGTTGCTACAGAAGAAGCAGTACAAGTGCGAGTCGTAGTCGGAATCTGCAAGCGATACGGTTAACGGTGGATGGCAAGTTGTGGCTGACGGAACAGATGTTGCAACGCTTACGGAAACAGGACTTGTGTTCTACTTTATTATGGCTTTAAGTCAATCGGGTTAATAAATTATGGCTTTAAGTCAGTTGGGTTAATAAAAAATTAAAAAAAAAAAAATAAAAAAAAAATAAATAAAAAAAGTTGATATTACTAACTGTTGATTATATTGCATCAATTATATATGTAAACATGGCATAATAATAAGACACATGCAAGCAACTTCTAAGTCCAAATGATACTGGATTAATAAATTGTGCGGCTAATTTGAATAAAAAATAAAAATGAAAAAAATTGCCGTGTGACCCTTTAATCACTGTTTTAGTAATTTATATAAATTGTTTTCATAATAGTCTATTATGAAAACAATTTATATAAATAACTTGTTTGTCACCATGTTGTTAATGAAAATTAATGTTGAATCAAGCCATTATGTTGGCCATTGATGTTATGGTCGTCGTTAATTTTAACTTGCTGCTGCTGACTGCTGCTGCTAATAAGACGGTTTATAAAAGGTCCAGTGTTATTTGTCTAGCGATCCACTTTACACATTTATTTGTTTGTGTGCAAGGTTGTTTTCATTATAGTGGCTGTTTTTTTGTATACTGGTGTATTTGCAGATGCTGCTTACTTATAATTGGATACCTGTCACTTATTTAAGGCTTTATTTTATTTCATTCTCTCAAAGACTTTGCCTTATATATCGGTTTGTATCACTATTAAGTTGACTTAAGGCCAGTCAAAAGTTCCTGACAAAAATGTGGATGTACCGGGCGTGATGTTGTGGACAGGTCATAGAGGCCCAGTGTTGGTATTGTTTGTAATGTTCCATTTCTTACAGTTATACAAGGTAAACATAAATCACAAAGCGACATTTCAAACATTGCGAATGTCAGATGTATCCAAAATATTTGGTGTAGAATTTGGGAATATATCCCCAGAACTGGTCGATACATTGACAATGGATTTATAAGTGGCGTTCCATTTTCCAAGACCTTGGAAGAATTCAGATGCTTTTCATATGGTTTATTTCATGGCTATTCCATTGGTTCGATGAGTATTATTTATCCTGTCATTGTTAAACAAGGCATATCAAATGGCACCGGTATCTATTTAATTTGTGTGGGTGGGTGGGTGTAGTGCACAGGTTTATTGACGTAATGAATGTATTATTCCAGTTGGGATTGTCCCTACCCTATATATAGCACTGAGTTCTGTGCATGGTCAATAAACTATAATACGCACTTCTATGCTATGTCCTACTCGAAGTAAAACTGTTCTATGCATGACCCAAATTTAAATTTTTAAAACACTTGTCGCATCAATTATATATATAACACCTTTAAACCTCCTTTTAATAACTATCTCCGAATAAAGGCAGGCATTTATAAACCAAGTAAGGTGTTCTTGAAGGCACAAAATAGAAATATTTGTCAACACTCCAGATGTTCAGGTCGTGTGGTGATGGGTATGTATGTGCCTGTTGAGGGTGGTTGTTATTCACGGGTTCTTAAAATACCCGTGATTGAATGTGCGTGGAGTGGGTCGTGAGTCGGTAACATTTCGGCACTCCAGTTTTAGGGTTTAGCCTGGCTGGCTTAAGCCGTTTATATTGTGGCTATAGAGTTTGGATTACTCAAAATTTGTATGTTATATATATACCTTGTCATCAGCGGCTTTTGAACCGATGTATATACCTTGTACAATGTGGCTGTTGTTGGTGGGAAAGCTGCTTTAAATGAGGTTTTCAATGGCATTCAGTCAATCAAAGTCAATCGCAATTACGTCTCCTTCATTTATATGAAGATGCAATAGTTTTGCATTCAACCTTTAACACGTGGGTCAGTTTACTTGAAATGGATACATATTCCTAGTTTATAGTCAAAGGACATAATAGGAAGTATTTGTAAATTTGGAAATGCTTTAGTCCTAGTCTTCTTGAATAATAATTATTTACATAGGTGGTCATTCAAAAGCTAAAGTTAATTTTAACATTGAATTTAATTAATGGGTTGCAGAGGTGTCTGCCTGTGGTTGGATGCCATTATGGAACAGAATGAATATTGAAACAGATTTTTTATTGAAACACATAATTCGTTTCTACCGACTATAAATTTACTTCTGTGCATGGTGATGTGTATCTTAAATTCACTTCAATGACTTGGTGCCAAGTGTTGAAGACATTAAAGTTGTTATCTCTTGAGTACCACCCACATATATTGGTATTGCATGTGGGAGGCAATGACATTGGTCAAGTACCCTCAGATAAATTAAGGAAAAGTATTAATAAAACACTACATGACATAAACGACTTGATTTCTGAAGTAAAGATTGTTTGGTCGCAGATTTTACCATGCTTATATTATGGAAATGAAAAGTCCCATAAAGCTTTGGACAAAGTCAGGATTAGGGTAAATAGTCAAGTTGCAACGGAGGTTTTCCGAATGAATGGTGGATATATTAGATATCCCGAAATTGTTGAAGTACAGATGCCAGAAATTCGCCTTTAGTTTCTGAAAACGGCCCGTGGCTTTAATAAAATGAATTGAAATTATTGTTGATGTGCAGTCACCTTTTTGGCATATATGTATAACCTCTATATAAGGTTATCTGCTTATCCTTCATCAATTTTAAACTTTTAAGCTAACCCCTTATGGGTTACTATGTGGTTGACAATATAGTGCTTTACCCAGTTTGGGTCATAACGCGTTTTGTTGTTGAAAATAAATTTATTTGTATTTTGGCAATTTTGTATGCTAACCAATTTGGGTTGCAAGCCACTTTTGGGTGACTGTTAATGTTATAAACGACCATATTTGGGTCACTGACCATATTTGGGTCATTTGTTGAATGTTGTCGACCATATTTGGGTCATATGATGAATGTTGTTGTTGGCGAGACAAATCTCTTCGATTGTGAAGTGCGTCAGCCACACCTCCATTTGAGGACTGACTTGTTCTTTTCACTGCTGTGCTCTGCTTCCCCCATTTTAATGGCGGTGCCTCTCGTGGTGCCTCTGTCACCACTTGTGGCATGTGGCAGTATGTCGCGGTCACAGCAGTGTGTTGTAATTATTTTACGAGAACATTTGAAGGAAAGCAACTAAATTTTAAATATCTGGCTTTGTGAACATCTGGTCCCAGGGTTCATTGAGTACAATTTTCATTCACTTCAAAACTTGGTCGGAGCTATGACCATTTTTCAAATTGTTATAAATATCGTGACTGCACATTTGTTATGCACATTATGTTTCTTGTTATATTATGCTGAAGCCATGGCCTTGTTATTCCAATAAATATCAATTAAGTTCAGTATTGAGTCTCTTTCATAGCCCATCTTCAATAATTGCCGATCTTAAAAGGGAATAGTGTAATGTCATGATTTATTATGTCAGGCACATAAACAATCCAACATCTTCAACGTTACGGTAATGTAATAGTATATTTGTATAATGTAATAGTATACTTGTACCACAATAGCCTAAATACACACTATGCATCGTGTAATACCCGAGGATATACACAGCATATGTTAGTTATTGTGGTACAAATACAATAGAGCATGAGTCTTGCACGTGTACGGACGATAATGCACTCGTTAACGCTCGTGCATTATCTCCCCGTGCAAAACTCATGCTCTATTCTATACTTGTATCTAGAGACACGATTAGTCCATGATTAATTATAATTTAGAAAATATTATATCAAACAAAACGTAAGGTTTTGCAGAGACGTGTAATACACCATTCTTAAATCATCGTGTTTGCTTTAATTGGAGTGTACACTGTTTTAGATTAACAGTTTACTCATATTAAAATATGTATTAGCCAAGATCCGTCTATACATCTAGGTATAATGCATAACCAGCAGTGTGTGAACTTCTTCAGAATGTTTGATGCAACTAGTTACGTGTATTTCTATCCTAATAATGTATGCCGTCGTTGTACGTTACAATAAAAATCGCGGTCTTCGTATATGTTACTTTGTATACCCTTCCGGTTATTATATCGTTCAAATAAAGTATATGTATATCACAAAACAAGAATACTAACTACATTTAATGATTTAAAATACAAAACTAGCTGATTCGTCTAGTTTTCCAGACCAAACTAGCGTTATAATTAAAACCCTACGAATAAAGTGTCCTAGTTCAGTTCGTATGAACAAACAGTCCAGACTCTAGTGGATCTATATACCTTTAGAGGGTCCTAATGGTTAAATGACGGAGGGACTATACTCCTTTAGAACCAGACTCACGCACGCACGCATGGCAAATATATTTGAATTGACACCCATCCCCTCCAGTAGTAATACTTCTATATGTGGACGTGCACATGTAGGTCCTATGTAATTCTCCAATAAACATTAGTATCGTCTATTTTGTTTGTTTGGTGTTTAATGTCATTTTCAGCACGTTTTAGGCTATGCATGACGGTGGATGCAGACCATCCTGGCACTTATTCCTGGGCAGAACCAATACTGTACACCTCCCGCCATCGAAGAATTATATAATCATCGATGGTTTCTAATATCATCGATGGTTGCTATAATTAGCAAATAGAATCGAATACCCGTAATAGATTATTATTCTTGCATATCAGAGGCGTGTTGTGTGTTTACGTGCGTCCCTAGGGCGAGATGGAAATATCTAGCCCCGAAAAAATGACGGCTTTCCTTGTTCGGTATGCAAGAAAAGTCTTTCCATCCCCCATGTAAAATGTGGAAAGCCTTTTCCGGTATGCAAGAAACAAATAGCTAGACATACAGGAAGTATATCACTGTGGTCGAAAGGAGTTCCCAAATATATAATCCCCTAACCTTTCTTGTGATAAAAGGCATTTTTGAGTATTTAAGGCCTGTTCTTTTTTTGGCTGAAATAACTTTCTTTTTTTCCTTCTTTTTTTTGGCCCACCTTCCCAAGCCCTTTTATCTGCTCTTTTCTTTCGCTTTCTCTCACTCCGTCTTCCGCCAGCTCTGCTTTTGTCCCTCCTACTGGATGGTGATCTGATTTGACCTACTTTCTGCTGGAGCCTCGCTGTACATTATGTTACGCGTAAATTAAGCATCCAATGAAAAGAGCTCCTTTATGTTACGCATAACATAGGCTTAAGTTACGCGTAACATAGGCTTAAGTTACGCGTAACTACACTAAACGCAGCGTAAATGATGCCGTTCTGGCCGCCAGGGTCATAAGATCTTATGTTACGCGTAACCAAAGCTTAAGTTACGCTTAAGAAGCCAATGAAATGAGTTTATTATGTTATGCGTAACTTAAGAACAACACTCCATTTATTGCTTAAGTTACGCGTAACACAAGAAACTCATTGCATTGGCTGCTTAAGTTACGCGTAACATAAGAAACTGATTTCATTGGCTGCTTAAGTTACGCGTAACATAAGAAACTCGTGTCATTGTTTGATTAAGTTACGCATAACATAAGAACATCAATTTCATTGGTTCGATAGTTTAACCAAACACCTCTTGTTTCTATGCTCCGATTCCAAAATGGACCATGCTAATTTGGTTGGAATTCGAAATCGGCTACTGAAATCAATAGACCAGCAGCTGCTAATTCCACCAAGAGCACTACAATCAGCAGCTTTTACTGCTGCGTAAGTAATAGGGTTAGATACTCTGGGTACGACAACTGTAACTGTATTATGATTCCTCAGGGGCCTAGGAATCTTTATGTGAGGAAGCTATCCAGCTGGCTTGCGTAACGTCGGTGGTTCTACCCAGGTGCCCGCCCGTGCACGAAAATTGCCCGGAGGGGCACCTGGGGTCTTCCTCCACCAATGGAAGCTGGAAAGTCGTCATATGACCTTAGCTGTTGGTGCGACTATAAAATACAATTCAATCAATCAAAGTATTATGATTGTTTATATTTTCCGCGGGCTAAAATTTACAGCATGTTCTAAAAATAAATCGAAACGGTCACTGATTTCTGATATACCGTTTATTTATACTTATATTCATTTTGTTGAGATGTTTACACAATATACAGATTTATTTAGTATTTAGGTTGGGCCTATATGAGGCGCCATACGTGACTATATGTTGTAAGATTAATTGAAAGGCATAATATCATTCGTTGTTCTGCCGTTCTCACTAGTGAACAATTAGTTTTCTCACCGATGAAATAAAAGCTGTTTTTCACTCCAAATCAGCAAACATCCTCTCTCTCTCTCCATATATACTGAAAGGAAAAAGAAACGCAGGGTGCGTATATCCGCTATATATTGCATATACTGCACACCTAATTCCATATATATTCCAAGGAAATCCCAAGATGTTTTGTAAAAAAAAAAGTGCAGTTAGTTAGATAAAGGACACAACTGTGATGTTGTAGACGTTTTAATCACAGTACACGTTGTAACAAGAAATTCATAAATGCTGAAGTTCCTCTTTGAAAAATTGAGCCAGTTCAGTACTGTATTTAATGTTAAGTGATTGCAACATTTAAAGCCTAAGTTTGCTCACCTGCTTGAGCCAAATGCGCATTCTGACGATAATGAAACTTTAAAGGGGTAACCATTGGTGTGTTCAGTGCTGTTTAAACCTTCTTTCTAAAAGGACAGACCTAATGTCGCCCTGTACCATTCGATTAGCAGTAGCATATTAAACATACAATACATAGCGGAAATACGCACCCTGCGATTCTTTTTCCTTTCAGTATATATATATATTGTTTATTGTTTTAAACATGAACATGTTTACATAATAGATACAAATAAATGTGGTTAGAGGGCATGTTGTTAGTACATGTACTTAGAATAACAAAGCATTGCAATACCATAGAATACATTCGGTACTATTACGAGAATAATGAACCAAAAGTGTTATGTGTTAGCAAGTTTACGATATGTTGAAATTAATTTAAACCGTAAAATATAACGGAATTTTAGTGGTTATCCATTTGGGTGTGATTTTGTTTTTATTTGTTATATTTTTTTCAATTGGAAGTATAAAGTGTTAACAACAATATAAACAAATACTACACTCTGTATTTCATGGAATAGAACAAACACAGCAACATTTCCACTCGGAGAGATATACCACACATGTTGTGTTAAAATATATAATTTATACAAATTCTATTTTGGACCACACAATGGATATATTTTTAGATATATTCATTATTTTTATTTTTTGAATTTCAGCGATAAATAAATTTAATCGTGTTCAGTATTTGTTCAATATAGTTCTAATATGAAAAGCCTTATATACACATAATCCTAATTTCATCACTTCGATTTTGTTTTCGCTATTTAATAATTGAACGAACTTCATGTTGTTGTTTTTCCAATAGTATTGTTTTATGTGTGATTTTCTTAATTCTGTATAAATTTTGCGATCGATAACGAAATGATATTCGTCTTCTAGGCACTGGAATTGTCTGCATGTCCTTTCATGAAAAGGCACACTTAAATGCTTTCTCCAACGTCCGCATTCTACTTCCAATCTGCGAGAAGAGAGTCTACGTCTTGAAAAGCATATCGTAATTTGGAGTTATCTAAAATATCAAGATATGGTTTGTATTTAAAGACTACAATTGTCCTGTAAAATAATGCTCTAATAGAATCATTTAATTGGGTATTCCAATCTTGAATAAATACGTCCTCGAGACGTTGTTTGAAAACACTGAGAAACAAGTCCATATCACCAACTCCCTGAGCTAGCCATACTTCATAATAACCCAGTGTTGATAACACATGTCTAATTTGCGAGACCCGGTTTATTTTATTTGCCTTTCATCACCGTTTCTTAACATATAAACTATCTCTGTGTATTTTGTATCGCTAGTTGCACATACTTTTAACCAGTACTTTGTAATTATATAATATCTTTTGTTTATGTAATTCAATCTTCCAGTTTCATCGCATATAAAGCTATTTTGGGTTGTTAATTTAACCCTCAATAAGCGTTTACAAAAACCTAAATGTGTCCTTTCTACTTGTTTACCTTTATTAAATCACCATAACTCGGCCGAGTAATTTAATATAGGTGAGATTAGTTTATCAAATAAATCAAATGTATGATTAGGAGATAGTTCGATAAATTAAATATTTAACTGGAATGTAGCTTTAAATGATTGTCCGCCCAACATTTTGTTCGTTTCATTGAAAGCCCCACCTGAAGTGAACACAATACCAAGGTATTTAAAACTCATTCCTTTGGTAATACACTTTAAGAGTATCTGGTAACCTTCCTCCTTTTCTAAATATCATGATCTTTGTCTTTGCCGTATTGACAGTAAGTTTCCATCTTTACACAACATTCTTCTAAAACTGACATGACTTATGCAAAGCTTCCGCTGACTTTGCATATAAAATAATATCGTCCGCGTATAATAATAAACAAATTAATCATACCCACGTCTACCCCGTCAACTCCTTTAAATATTAATTCGTATTCTAAATCATTTAAATACATGCTAAATAAAAAAGGCGATATATACTCCCCTTGACGCACCCCAGAAACACGTGAAGTTTTCATATACTTGACCTTTGACTTTACACTGCTATACATAGATTTGAGATGACATCTAAAAATAATCTCCTCACCCCAGACTTTATTAATTTATACCATAAAACATCTCTCACTACAAAATCAAAAGCTTTCTTAAAATCCACAAAAGCGCAAAATAGCTTGCCTGATTGGTTTTAAGTATGTGATATCAAACCGTTTAGAACAAATATATCATCAACTGTGCTCATATCTTGACGAAAACCGGCTTGTGCCTCGATGTGCATATGATATTTTTCTGCCCAAGTGATCAATCTAGTATTATAATTATATAAAATTAGCTGGTTAAGTTTAATGTGGAATTAAAATTAGTATGCCTATCATTTTAGTAAAGGTAGCAAATCATTAACACATGGATTTTGGGAAATAGTTGTAACAATATTGTATTTTCAGCTGTGGTGGCCATTTTGAATTTTTGGTCAACATGACTTATTTATGAGCAGCTAGTTTCAGAGTAATATAGATGCCGCAAGTGTTTTTAACTCAACTAAGTAAACACAGATGGCGGACCAAGTACATGCAATGCCAGTTTGATAAAGGTGCCACATTAATACCACTTCTGGCAATTGCAATTGCAACAAAAACTTTTTTTAATCTATTTTAGCTCCGTCTCGGCCATCTTGAATTTCCGGCTAAACTGATTTTTACTTAGTCTCGATCATCCAGACCTCTCGCGAGACTTCTCTCAAAGAAGTCCAAACGAAGGTCTGGAGTAAAGCTTCTTTAAAAATTTTGACATCAAAACGAGGTGTGGACAAAAAAAATCACCGGCCTCTGATTGGTCAACTTCAGTTTGTTATGGAAATTCGTGGGAATCACCCCCTACGTCACGACGGCGTCAAATAATACGTGACGTTACGCGCAATGTTGTGCAATAAAATTACTCCAAACATAGTCAGCGGATCACGATTAATGCTAAAAATTAAATTTTAAACATCATTTTGTAAGATTATATTATGTTTTTAGAGAAACTACAATAAAATGAAGTTTATTGTATATTTAATAAGGACGTACACACATCCCATTGGAACTAATGTTGCGCGTTGCAATCAAAATGACGTCACGTTGCAGTCAGTTTTGACGGTTGGCGCCGTCTATCGGTCAAATTTTTTAAAGAACGGTGAGTCCAGATGCTCGCTAGCGCTCGCAGTCAGCTTGCGTGTGTCTGGATGATAGAGACTAATTTTTACTCAGGACTAAATAGACAGCAAGAGCAAGATTCCTGTAAAGTTTCATGAAAATCATCCATGAAGTAGTTTACAATCCATAAGTAGTTAGCCACATGTTATCCTAAATAACTATGTAAACAAAGACGGTCACTGGCGACCATTTTTGACACAAAATCAAAATTAATTTTGTATAGGATCAACTACATGTAATGCTAGCCATTTTGGTAATGGTTACAAACCAATACCACTTACGGTTTTTGAGTAGACGCCACAAACATGCATTTTAAAAATCTAGTTTTAGCTGTGGTGACCATCTTGAATCAAGCTGATTTTCACTATGAACCCACTACCCATCAGGAGCGACATTCCTGTTAAGTTTTGTGAAAATCCATCAAGTAGTTTCTATGAAGTAGTCCCCACCAAAAAGGATTAAGATGATTCACTGTGTTCAACAATTTTCTTCCACCCTTTCATAATTTATTTTTTACTGCCACTGGGTAAAAATTAAAACTAGTTCTTGATATATTTACACCATTTATTTGAACACATTTGATAGACAACAAAACAAATAAGTTTTCATACTGTTCGGGATCCACCACGATGAAAACCTTTACAGAACATGACAAAAATGGACATGAATTAATAATCTTAATCTTGCCCGGGAACCACACGGGACGGCAATCTTTACCAGCGCAGACAGATCGTTGACATTAATGAAAGCTCAGACAATTTCAAAAACCTGCTATATTGGAATAGTATCCCCAGATTTATGTCCATTGATCTTTGAAAATGATAAATCCTTCATTTTTCATTCTATTCACCTGAAGTCAGAACACTCCTATTGGTCAAAACGTTGGCGGAAAAGTTTTTAATTTTCCACATTTTAAGTATTTTCGAGAGAAATAGGGGCAATCCGGGTCAATATGAAAGGTTTTTGCAAGCTCAGCATTCACCACTGATGCTGGTATCCAAACTGTGTCTCGCATATGCCATTCCTGGGACTCGTTTTCATTTTGATGGCTCTCGGCTTCACAGGAGTTAATGAAATTCATTTGAAGTGACCGAGTGGGACACTGGCTTAAAGCGGACATGCTGTACTTCATAAGGGAAAATACGGACACCCGCTAAAAGGTGTGCGTTTCGCATTCATGATACATCATATCCCTTACATAGACAGTGAATGTACAGAAAATAAAGAAGGTTGACATATTTTATATTTTTTATAGTTTTAATCTGTATTTACACACTGTCCGTGTTTACCCAGATTGCCCGTATACATAAATCTATACTGAACCAAACAGCTAACGCACCAGTAGACAATAGCAGTTAGCAGCAATTTATACATACGATATATAGCAGAAATTGCCGACTTGCGTTTCCTTTTCCCTTTAGTATACATGCGTCTATATAGATTCCAACCCCCCCATTTTTTTAATGTTTTCTAATTTCATATTCAAACCCTTCATATTATAGTATATGACATAAACTGTTTATAATTGACGTACTATGAAAGTCATGTTCATAGAAGAAAAAAAATTCTATCATTAAACTATTATTTTTTTTCTGCCTAAAGAGCTTCAGTTATGTTCAACATTAATTTTTGTTCTGTGTAAGGTGCACTAAAATACAAGAGCTGTCGGAGAACATCCAACATTCAACATTCAACATAGCTATATATGTGTAAAAAAAATACAAAAAAATGAGTTTCGAGTGGGTGTGGGGTGTGTGTGGGGGGGAGGGGGGGGGGGGGCAACATAGCTATATGTGTAAGAATTTGACAAAAAAAACAACAGAAATATGTAAAAAAAAAAAAAAAAAAAAAAAAAAAAAAAGGGGTTTGAGTGGGGGTAGGGGTAGGGGTGGGGGAGAGGCGTGGTGGGGATGGGGGAGGGCAACATATGTGTGTAAGAAGCTATGCAAGAATTGACCAAAACAACAAAGATTTATCTAAAAAAAATCCAGTTTTGAGTAGGGTTGTGGGGTGCATGGATGGAAGGAGGGGAGGGGCAACATAGCTATGTGTAAGAATTGACCAAAACAACACAGAAATATATAAAAAATAAAAAAAATGTGGTAGGGGTGGGAGTGGGGGCGGGGGTGGAGGAGGGAGCCCATGCCCCAATATCGGTGAAGTATGAATAAGATGCATAATGCTATAATAAATCCCAAACCAAAATTATAGACATATACATGCTTACATGCAAATCTAGATCTGCCACTATTGCACATTGTATTGGCCATCACAATTTGAGTTCCATGGGAGCCCAGAATTTACAGAAGACAAAATTACTTACCAGCCCTTTACAACATACTATAAGGAATCCAATTCCCAAATTTAGTTCAGCTAGGATAAGAAATGTAAGAGATATAGACCTGTAAACACAGCTTACACGCAAAATTTGATGTGAAACAGACACATTTTAAGGGCTATCATCATTTGGGTTCCATGGCAGCCCAGGGGTTACAGGAACCAAAATTACTTATGCAGCCCTTAAGATAATGCTATAAGGTAGCCCATGGCCAAATTTGGGGGGTTTTGGTAAGGAACATATAGAGAATATTATCTCGGACAAATTTCTGTAATTTTTATAGATTTGATTTGTTTTTGTGGCCAAAATGTATCTTTTAAGAAAGAAAAAATAGGTCCTTATAAAATTGATCATTTATTACCCAGTAGTTCATCAATATTTCAAATGTTAGCCCCTTTTCGGCATATTATCCAGATTTAAAGCAAAAATATTAAAGGGACACTTGACAATCGTTAGTCCATTTAACACATTTTTACGCAACAAAACTAAATGAACTTTGTTCTTCCTAAGCCCCTATTCAATAAGCATCATGTTAGAAATAATAAATTTACTTTAACTGTATAATGCTTTAACCTGAAGTAAATTTATCTCAACCATTTCAAATATTACGCTTTAATATGCATGTTCAATAGATATATTTCCATTGATTCTGTTTTATAAATTAATGCATAAAAAAAGATATCAGCAAGAATGTATTTATATAAAATACGCTCCTTATTTACATATTTAAAGTTAACAAATCTGCGTAATTTTGACAAAATCGGAAAATATCAACTATCGTATCATTCATTTCAAATTATTTACCGGGATTTCTTTGGTAGAAAAGGCCATTAAGATTGTAAAAGCTTCTCAGTTAGAAATCAAATAGTGCCTATATCCCCTAAAAATATCAGTGAAGTAAAAATAACAATTAAATTTACATTTCCCTAAATACGATTTACCTGATGTGGATTAAGCTGGTTTTTTTTGTCAATGTCTAGCAGTGAATACTCGACTGGCCAAGGAGGCATCCGTTCGAGTCTCAGACTTAAATCACTCCAAGTGGAGTGCGTGGTCCAGTGGTAGAGCGGCGAACTCCAGATCGAGAGGTCGTGGGTTCGATCCTCGCCGCGGCCACGTTATTTATCCTTGAGCAAGATAATTAATCCACATTGCTTAGTACTGGTTCTACCCAGGAAGCCATCGAGAGTGATTAATCTAAGTTGCAAGAACTTGTTTCGCAATCGATGTAAAATAAATATGTTTAAACTAAACTAATCACTTGCCACTCACCGCTGCGGGATCGAGTCGTAACATTTAATACATGCAAGCACTTTGTATATTTGCATAGAACAATAAAATGTATAACCCTAATTAAGTAACTGACCTAACAGGTGTCGTCATCAGAAGCAACTTTAGTGGTCGAGATCCTAATCTGTAACCAATTAATAACCTGCCTAATATACTGTCGGCTGCAACTCTGCTCATGGGGGGTAAGACTTCATCCAGCGCCAGTAACATTCTCACAAAAGAACAGTTTATAAAGGTTCACTTGTATAGATAATATATAGATAAATATCCTATCCAACATTAGTGTTGGTAGCAGATGAACTATGATTGCCCTGGTTTTAATTCTCTTTTTAAATAACATGAAAAAAATGTGATCTGGAAATCAACACAGAAATGCAAAAAAAGAAAAATCAACAGAAATCACACAATATCTTGAATGGCAGCTGTGAAACTATACAGAATTGAAACAATGGGAAGAAATACTGTTATCAGTATCAGACTTGATTCTGCAAATATTAGATGATCTTACCTACCTTGGATGTTTAAGTGTCAATGTTGGCTGGTTCGTGGACACAGTAGGATGTATAATAGGCAGGTTGACATCTCAGGCATTCGGTATTGCAAATATAAGATGATCCTACCTACCTTGGATTTTTGAACGTGGATGCGTGTTGGTGTGTAAACACCAGCAGGCTGCATAATAGGCACACTGTCTTCTCCGGTCTTGGTACTGCAAATGTAAGATGACCCTGCTTTGGATTCTTGAACGTGGACGATCCTGCAAGGAAACCTGGACTCTTCGTACTTCACTCAGCTTGGTTCCATTTCATCAGACTTAATAAACCAAAGCAATCAACCCATCCATCAAGGTCCTTCGTCATAACCACTGCTGGTCACGGGGCAACAACGAAATACCAACTGCTTCCTAGCGTCCACGCGAGGGACCAGGGACTCGGAGAGAAGAAGGTTGACACTCTAGAACAGACATAAATACAATGGTTAAGTACCAATAGCTGCCGATTGGTACAGATAAGCAGGATCAAGATCCCACCTATCAAGAGACAAAAAAATACCAATAGCTGCCGATTGGTACAGATAAGCGGGATCAAGATCCCACTTATCAAGAGACAATCATCTGCTGTTATCCCATCTGCTGTTTCACAATGGTCATGAGAACGCACGTCTGCTAATGACACAGTATGAGACACAGTGAGTGGGAGATCATAATCAAAATGGCAAGTGTGCCATAATAATTATATTCCGACTGGCTTCCTTCATCGACTGCAACTCCCTGTATTGCCTCTTGAATTGTAGATCTCTCTGTAGACTGCATGGCTGACTTCTTCCGTTGACTGCAAAGCTGCTATCCCATCCATCATAGTTTTCCCATCAAATATCATATTTCATAACATACACCACTACTTCCCATCATACCACAAAACATACCACGCAACATACCAAGCACCGTACCACGCAACATACCAAACAACATACCGTGCATCATACCACCCAACATAAAAACCATCACCAGTTAGTTAAAAAGTTAAAAACCATCACCAGTTAAAAACCATCACCAGTTAAAAAGTTAAAAACCATCACCAGTTAGTAAAAAAGTTAAAAACCATCACCAGTTAAAAGCCATCACCAAGTTAAAAACCATCACCAGATAACATTATGAATTTTTAAAGTTTCTGAAGCCAATATGAGCATTGAAATAGACACGGTAAGCCTGTTCGAGATTGTTTGGCTGATAGTGAAAACAGGCAACAGAAAACAGCAGGCACGATTTTGCCTAAAAAATCGAGCACAACTGCCTTGACTGGTCTTCACTGGCTTCTATCAACCAAACCAGCAATAACTAAACAGGCTTTTGGCCATCAGCTGTTCATATCAACTTCAAATCCTCAGATGAATTCATAATCACCACACATATGCATATTAAGTAAGGTTGAAATAGACATGGTAAGCACGTTCAAGATTGTTTGGCTGATAGTGAAAACAGGCAACAGAAAACAGCAGGCACGATTTTGCCGGAAAAATCGAGCACAACTTCATTGACTGGTCTTCACTGGCTTCTATCAACCAAACCAGCAATAATTAAACAGGCTTTTGACCACCAACTGTCCATATCAACTTCAAATCCTCAGATAAATTCATAATCACCACACATATGCATATTAAGCAAGATTGTCTTTACTCCCTATCAGCCACATTTGAACTGATCCTGAAGTCCCCACTAATAACCTGCCGAATGTACTGTTGGCTGCAGCTCTTCTCATGGGGGTTAAGACTTCATCCTGCACCTTATTCTAAGAAAATAACAGTTTATAAAGGTTCAATTGTATAGATAGTATCCTATCCAACATTATTGTTGGTAGCAGCTGAACTATGATTGCCCTGGTTTTAATTCTCTTCTTACGTAACATGAAAAAAACAACAACGTGATATGGAAATAAACTCAGAAATGCAAAATAAGAAACATCAAGAGAAATCACAACATCTTGCATGGCAGTTGTTAACATACATTATATATGAAACAAACAATGTGAGGTAATACTGTTATCAGTATCAGAGACTTGATTCTGCAAATATTAGATGATCCTACCTACCTTGGATTTTTGAACGTGGATGCATGTTGGTGTGTGAACACCAGTAGACTGCATAATAGGCACACTGTCATCTCCTGTCTTGGTACTGCAAATGTAAGATGACCCTGCCTCGGATTCTTGAACGTGGACGATCCTGCATGGAAACCTGGACTCTTCGTACTGCACTCAGCTTAGTTCCATTTCATCAGACTTAATAAACCAAAGCAATCAATCCATCCATCAAGGTCCTTCGTCATAACCACTGCTGGCCACGCGGCAACAACGAAATACCAACTGCTTCCTAGCGTCCACGGGAGGGGACCAGGGACTCGGAGAGAAGAAGGTTGACACGCTAGAACAGAAATAACTACAATGGTTAAGTACCAATAGCTGCCGATCGGTACAGATAAGTGGGATCAAGATCCCACCTATCAAGAGACACAAAAATACCAATAGCTGCCGATTGGTACAGATAAGCGGGATCAAGGTCCCACTTATCGGGATCAAGGTCCCACTTATCAAGAGACAATCATCTGCTGTTATACCATCTGCTGTTTCACAATGGTCATGAGAAAGCACGTCTGCTAATGACACATTATGAGAGTGAGCAGAGAGGTACTGTTAAATGTAACACCTGTACTGTATGAGGTCGTACAAATAACATCTGCATGATGTATGAGGTCTTAAATATAATTATGTACACTGGATATTTGAAATAAAATGTTAAAATTAAACTGTTTAAATACTGGATAGGTTGGAATGAAACTTCACACCTGTATTTGATATCAATAAATAGCATCCCACGCACAAGTCACATAACTCTGCAACATATGTTGACACAGTTATGCCCTTTTTTTACTTAGGCAGAATGTAAGTGTAGTTAACTTTTATCTGTTTAACAACTTAAAAGATTGGAATGAAATTGCACACATTTGGTAAGAATGAATAACATTCTATGCAAAAGTTGTACAACTCTGAAACCTATTTTGGCACAGTTATGCCCCTTTTTTCAACTTGGGCACATTTTGTTAGAAATCTTATGTGTAACCACTGGGCAAATTAGAATTAAACTTCACACGCACATATTAGTCAAATACACCCGTTTAAGACTTTAAGTAATACTATTTAAAAGTTAGCATGTATATATTTACATGATATTTTAACAGAATAAATATGTCCCTTTTTCAATGTAGTTGCCCAATAAATAGACAAAGCCTCGAAATTCGAGCGCGCGACATTTGAAGTAAACCAGTTGCACTTCTTATTTTAATCATTTTTATTTTAGGCTGATGTAAGAATTTGACCTATCGGTAGTACTGTCTGAAATTGGAGGCTATATATAGCGCAAGCTTCTACAAGTGAGGTAAGAGATACATTGATACCACAGATTTAACTATATTAATAATGCAAAATGCCTATAATCAACAATTACTAATATATGCTAAAACATTTTACTTTGAACGAATCAAACACATATTATTAATGATATGCAAAAGATGTTGGAAAACTAATGGGAGACCCAGGAGTTTTATACATATCAAGATTGCCATATGTCCCTTAAACAGGGTGGCCACGGACTCTGATAAAAAGGAAAAATGACCACAAGAAAAATCGCTGCATGAAAAAATCAGTGAATTAAAAAGAAATGCAGAAATCAGGGAAAAGTCATGGCATTTTAATTCTGCACTACCTTAAACACAAAACAAAAATGTTTTGAACATGTAATTGAAACCTCTCCAGGCAGAAAGAAGGAACAGTTTAACGATAACAAAATAATTTTCCCTATGAAAATGAGTTTGTCTTAAATGCTTAAATGGTTTTATATGAAATGCAAATGCAGAATAAATCTATAAATATATATGCCCATATGTGTGGTATTTGATGAAGATTGGCCATATATTTACTTATGTTAATCAGGGAAACCCACTGCTGGGTCATAGAATCAAAGCACTAAAAGTGTTGATGGACGGTGCCACTCAGAAAGTATTGATTCGGAAGAAAAAAACGGGTTTGCTTACTAAGGTGGTGAACATTTGTGCAAAATATTATTGAAATCGGATGAGGCATTAACCAGAGTTATGGGACCGGACGGAAGGACAGACGGACAACGTCAATTCTATTCCTAATCGGCGGGGGATAAAAAGTGAAGTTATGTAGAAATATTTAAATTTTATAAGTGTCAAAGGGGAATAATTGTAAAATGAAAATGTCAAAGAAAGTTGGTCACAACATACGTATACATGAGATCTCGATTCCTTTCGAAAACCAATCAGATTCAATCATGCATGACAGAGTCATCGCCCCTTAAATGTCAAATAGGAAAAATAGGATTTCTGCAAAGACGTTTTCGGTGTCGATATGGTTAAAACAATAAATCCTTGGTTAAAACAAAACAAACTTCATTGAATTGGGATAAGCATAAAAAAAAATAAAAAAAATAAGTGTCGCCTGATGTAAATTACTAACGGTAGTCAGAGATACTATGTATTGTTCTAAATTCCTTAAATATAAATACTTTTTAAACACAATATTGATAATGGTAATAAAATGGGGGAAACGCCATTGATAGAACGTAATAATTATAACTATTCCACTGTAATATATGTATTCATTCTCTAAATGAAGTATGTTTGTACTCTTCTCTGAAATATTGTGTATTGTATTCCGCCTTGTTTAGGCAATAAACATGTAAATTTATGCCAAATGAACTGAATTGAATTGATGAAAATAATTGTATGGTTTGATAAAGAGATGTCTGTGGTACATAATTATATAATCTCTTCTACTCGCGAATTTATGAACGGCCTTTAATAGTTACCATGATGTAATGTGATAAAAGGTTTCAATTAAATATCATGGTAATCAAATTACTTACTCTTCATAATGTACGTACGGCACCATGGATATACAGGTGTATGTAGATCTATGACGGCAAGGATTCTATTTATTTTCCAATTATATCTTTTTCATCTATGCATGTTAATTGTTCTATGAGTATATGATATAAATAAATTAATAAACATTATCGTTTGTCGTTATATACATCCTTCATAAACTGATAATATACCGATAATCTCTATTAGTGTCGTTACTCAACTATTAAGGACTGTCTGTCATCCATCTTTGAAAAGAAAGTCCCAAATGGATGGGGTATGGTTAATAGAAATTTTCATCCAAATGCATAATATAGGCATGAACAATGTCAATGATATAATAGATGACAGTAATTCAACATTATTGAGGTGAACATAATATCAGAAACAATATTTATTTGGCAGAAATAGTGCCCTTTATATTCGAAAAGTTTAGTACAATTTTATTCAAAGATGTTTTGTTTTTTATATTAAATAAATTTGTCCATAGAATTGTCCATTTATCTCAAAATGGTACATAACATAACATAAAGGGCAACAACTCTAGTTTGAAGGAAGACAGAGTTACGGTTCTTGCGCTCTGCACTTCCTCTCATTGCCCTCTATTATTGCATAAAGTTTCAATGCAATCTCCTAAGTAGTTTCGAAGTTATGCTCCGGACAATAAAGTTTGACGGACAGACGTACGGAAAAGCGGCGACAAAAAATATGCTCCCCCGAAAGTGTTCGTGGAGTGTAAAATTAAACATCGGGAAAAAAATTAGGAAAAGAATGCAAATAAAAGTCGATAAAATGCGATAAGACACGGATGCCCCCTACTGAAAACAACCTGCAGAAAACATAAATTTATAGAAAAAAAGATCGTACATCCGGTCATTTCAGGTCTCGTGCCACAATTAATTTCCCCATATGGTTCTATAAAGCCTTTTTCAACTCGTGCTCTTCAAAGCTGGATAGCAGACGTTGTTGTTGATTTAATATCTTCAGTATATCCAAGACCAGTAATTTACTAAACAATAAAATACATTTTTACCCTCGTTCATGTTTATGTGACCCCTATGAAAAATGCAACCTAGCTGACTATTTGCGGCTTTTGGTCAAACACTACTGACATTTGAATGAAACCTCATATCAACATGGGATTTTCTGTATCATCTGTCTTCAACACTGCAAATGTATGCTAAATCAAAGAAAATCCTCTTTTTCAAATAAAAAATTGCCTAACACGAAGAAAAAAAAGGAATTTAGAGGGAGGAGAGGTGGTGGGGGAGGGGGAGGTGGTGGTGGGGGGTTGGGGGGGAGTAGAAGAGTGAGACCGCAAGGTCGATTTTTGTTTTACTTTGAATCAATATGCACATAGGTAAGCTTCCTGTAAAGATTCGAAACAATCGGTTGACAATTCGAAGAAAAAAGGCCGTAACTCTAGTAATATGGGATTGATTTTGACACGGAATCGACATGCACATCTTGAAACCATAGGTAAGCATCCTGTAAAGTTTCGAAAAAATCGGTTGACAACTGTGGGAGGAGATAGACACACCAGATAGTTTAAAGTAAAATTCGAAGAAAAAAGGCCATAACTCTGGTAATATGGGATTGATTTTGACGCCCAATCCGACATGCACATCTTGACACCATAGGTAAGCATCCCGTAAAGTTTCAAAACAATCGGTTAACAAATGTGGGATGATATAGACACACAAACTTTCGAGATAAGACAAGACAAGACAAGACAAAAGACAAGACAAGACAAGACAAGACAAGACAAGACAAGACAAGACAAGACAAGAAGACAAGACAAGACAAGACAAGTGTTATGCGGCTGATTTTTCACTTTTCGAATAGAACGAAGGGATTTTAATATGTCTGGCTTAGAACGTACATCATACATTAGATGATTATTCTGTTTAGAACATGCGTTTTTTTCCTCACCATATATACGTAATAAGATTCAATAAAGTGGCTATGCTTAACTTGCTGAGAATGTTATCTTTAACCGCATTATGATTGTTTAGTTTTGCCATTAACGTGATAAAAAAAACCCATCGAATTTCAATATTTACAATAATATTATGTCCGATTCTAATAGAGCACATGTTGGAATAATAGTATCTAAATGTCGTTAATCCAATTATTTCTTTATAATGTCGCTTATCTTTAACATACCTTAATAGTTTAATTAAATGACATTAATTTTAATTTCAAACCAAAAGTGTTGCATGTGGTATTGACGTGTTGTTTTTTTGGCCGATACGCATATTCGTTAAATAGTAGAGGTCTTTTATGAAAATAGGGGAATTAATTCGAACACAAGCGAATTTTGGCATATGTAATGAGTAGGCATTGTTAAATAACATACTAAAAATCTTCCACAGTCTGCTGATGCTAAATGCCTTTTTTGAGGTAAAAAGTGGGAAAATATTAAAAAAACTGCGAATTTCTGGAATCGGCCTTTAACTTCAGTTCTACATCTTTGATAAAGCTAAAAAATGCCATGAATGTATAAACATATATTGTGCAAATATTAGAACCATAATCCATCTAAAAATAATTCAAATTTGGCGGCAATAATCCAAAATGGCTGCCAAAAATGTTTTTTTAATGATTTTATATGTGTTTATTACATAGACAAAGTAATATTACGCAAAAACAATTATATTTTGTATTATATACTAAACAACACCTTAAAATCTATAAATGATGTTTGTTCTATAGTGAAACAACGATAACCATTAAAAACAAAACATGGGGCACCCGTGGTCGAGTTTTTAGAGTCCCTGACTTTCAACTAATTGAAGCTTGACTGCAGTTAGTTGCATCTTCTTGGGGATCGATTTGAATTTGCAAGTGGGGAAGCTTTCCATCTAACTTGTGATGTGTCGATGGTTCTACTATTGTGCATTGCTTGTGCATTCAGTCAGTGTAAATCAGGTCTTCCTCCACCAGTAATAGCTGGAAAACGCTATATGACCTTAGTTGTCGGTGCGACTGAAACCCTAATAAAACACCCAATAGGACTCAAAACAGCGATAAGGACTGAGGGTAGGCACCCATTATTATTATTATAAACATCGATAAGGACTGAGGGTAGGCACCCAGTAGGACCACAAACAGCGATAAGGACTGACTATAAACATCGATAAGGACTGAGGGTAGGCGCCTAGTATGACTAAAAACGACGATAAGGACTGAGGGTAGGCACCCAATATGACTATAAACGACGATAAGGACTGAGGGTAGGCACCCATTATGACTATAAACATCGATAAGGACTGAGGGTAGGCACCCAGTATGACTAAAAACGATGATAAGGACTGAGGGTAGGCACCCATTATGACTATAAACATCGATAAGGACTGAGGGTAGGCGCCCAGTATGACTAAAAACGACGATAAGGACTGAGGGTAGGCACCCATTATGACTATAAACATCGATAAGGACTGAGGGTAGGCGCCCAGTATGACTAAAAACGACGATAAGGACTGAGGGTAGGCACCCAGTAGGACTCCAAACGACGATAAAGACTGAGGGTGGGCACCCAGTAGGACTCCAAATAGCGATAAGGACTGAGGGTAGGCACCCATTATGAAAATAAACATCGATGAGGACTGAGGGTAGGCACCCAGTAGGACTCCAAACGACGATAAAGACTGAGGGTGGGCACCCAGTAGGACTCCAAATAGCGATAAGGACTGAGGGTAGGCACCCATTATGACTATAAACATCGATAAGGACTGAGGGTAGGCGCCCAGTATGACTAAAAACGACGATAAGGACTGAGGGTAGGCACCCAGTAGGACTCCAAACGACGATAAGGACTGAGGGTGGGCACCCAGTAGGACTCCAAACAGCGATAAGGACTGAGGGTAGGCACCCATTATGAAAATAAACATCGATGAGGACTGAGGGTAGGCACCCAGTATGACTAAACACGACGATAAGGACTGAGGGTAGGCACCCAGTATGACTAAAAACGACGATAAGGACTGAGAGAAGGCATCCAGTAGGACTCCAAACGACGATAAGGACTGAGGGTAGGCACCCAGTATGGAACGACTATAAATGACGATAAGGAGTAGGCACCCAGTATGCCCAGTATGACATTTTATAATCTACAAACTGCTTTTATGAATCAGACTATATGTCGCAGCAAGACTACTTATTTAAAAAGATATAATTAAGCTAGTTAATGAAGAAAAAAAAAGAAAAATGAAGATACAACTTCAAAATCTTTGATTTTGGCTGCCATTTTGGATTATTGCCACCATATTGGATTTTTTTCCGGAAGTGTAAATGTCGATAAGGAGTAGGCACCCAGTATGCCCAGTATGACATTTTATAATCTACAAACTGCTTTTATGAATCAGACTATATGTCGCAGCAAGACTACTTATTTAAAAAGATATAATTAAGCTAGTTAATGAAGAAAAAAAAAGAAAAATGAAGATACAACTTCAAAATCTTTGATTTTGGCTGCCATTTTGGATTATTGCCGCCATATTGGATTTTTTTCCGGAAGTGTAAATGACTGCAAAATATACCCAATATATATTGTGACATCTCTGAATGTTTTTAACTTCCTATGACAAATAAAAAAAAAGTTATTGGAGGATTCCAGAAAACGACGATTTTTCTTCATTTTCCAACTTTTAAGCCCCCCAAAAAAGGCATTTAGCATCAGCAGATTTTGGAAGATTTTTAGTATGTTATACAAGGCACCCTATATATGGCGTATGCCAAAAATCGCTTGTGTTCGAATTTATTCCTTTATTTTACAATATTTTCATAAAAGACCTCTACTAAAAGGGGTCAGACTTTTTGTAGCGGTTTAAGGGTCCAACTTAAAATTGACAAATAATGATATGTTATATTCTAACGTGCCCAAAAAAGAACGAGCCTTAAGTGGCCCCTTATTTACAAGAAATGCATTGTGCATGTAGTAATATCTGTATTATAAATAAAAATAGGTTAATTAAACTTTCTTACACAACATTTCGGCTGATATGACGTTTTTTTATAATGAATGTGTGCTTATAGTATGCATCAGGAAATGATAATAAACACATCGTTTTCAGATGAATGTATTAATTATCGTTTTAACACATACACGTGGTTTTAAAAAAGGCAAAACCATGGCAGAAATTGATTTAACGAAATAAATCTGTGTCCCAGTTAGACGTCCATTCAAGAATCCTCTCACTTTGAGAGAAAAAATACGTTAATAGACAACTGCGATTTACTTTTATCCTGATCAATGACAGTCAATGGTTCAAATATCGATTTTATTTGGAATAGCTTGAGATGTATTAAAACTGATCGACAAAAACACTACGCGGATGGATTTTCTATTAGATTATGTCCTATGCATGTACGATAACATAAAATACATAAATAGAAACGAAAACATTACAGATTTGTTTGAACATATAAGCGATATAAATGGCGTTAAGATACTACCTGGTGAGTAAATGTCTTGCGATTTTATTGTATAGTACATGTAATAATATTTAATTTAGTATGTTTAATCGCAACTATGTATAGACAGATAGTATTAAAATCTTTACTATTTATAATTTGTACATAATATCTATGTGAATATTACGAAATAAATATTGTTTAAACCAATCTCCGGAGGACCCGGATTCAAGCCTCACCGGGACCACTGAGTTTTGTCGGTATGTTCACTATTCTTACCTCTTCCGTCGGATGGAGCGATCTCTTGTTTACTCGGAGTATCGATTCGATACTCCGAGTACGTCAAACTGTAGGACTCTCCTCTGATGCAGCTCGGAATAACCGAATAACAGTCCCGTTTAGAAACATTCAATTATGACAGAGATGAACTGTTCACTGGATTTTACGGCACACTGACATAAAAAGGTTATATGGCGCCAACAGGTATGGACAGGCCCGCCATTCATTTACATCAAAATAAAAATATGCAGAGTTGGCCAGGGGTGCGTGTATGTATGTGTGGGGTGGGGCAGGGAGGAGGAGGAGGAGGAGGAGGAGGAGGAGGAGGAGGGTTACACCTCTGCTGAAATAAGCAGTGGCCTTAGTCTTTCCCGGGAACAACATGGAGAGCTCACATGAGCGAGTTATACTGTTTAAGCTGCTTGGGTATAATTTCCTAAAATTGTAAAAGCCCAAAATATGCCTTATATCATAGGTAAGCTGCAATTAAAAGCATTATTACAGATACAAAAATACAAACTCATCTAAAATTGAAATTGACCAGTATTTATTTTTATATTGGACAAACAAGTATATGGTGACAAACACTCTTACAAAAAGAAATGTTCCGAAGCAGATAAACGATTCCGGGTCGCCGCGTTGGAATAATATTATAAGAATCTTGCATGGGTATCCGGTGAAGATAGGGAATTCCAACCCGAGGTATACGTGTTTTTATCGGAACCGAGGCTCTGCCGAGGTTCCGATTAAAACACTTATACCGAGGGTTGGAATTCCCTATCTGAACCGAATACACATGATAGATTCTTTTTCTTGCATATCAGAGAAATGTTGTGCGTTGACGCCGCCAGCTATTGCCGTTTTGCATGTTTTCCTGCATACCGGATGTTGGCGCGCGTGAATTTTATCTCGACCCTAGGGTGAGATGGAAATATCTAGCCCCGGTAAAATGACGGATATCCTTGTCCGGTATGCAAGAAAGGTTTATACTATATATGCTTATTAATTTGTAGGGCACGGTTACAGGTCAGGGAGAGAAGCTCGACCCAGAGGGGACGTCCATTAAACTGAGGAAGGCCATGAGAGGATTAGGTAACATATACGTATGGAATTGCTGGAGGTAGCGACAAATGGAGAACTTATGCAAGGATCGTCTAACGCGCCATTCAAAATTACTAATACACCAGAAGAACCGCCTTTCTGAGTTTATGAATAATCATTTTCTAAGGCGTTAACTGGTTTAAAAGAATGAATCGACACAGGTACTAGTTACACACACAGAAGCGTCTCGGCAATTAATGAAGAGCAATAAGTTCTGTCGTTTCACCCAAACTGACGTTGTTCAAGTAAGCGCAAGCTAAATCACCATAGTAATCACCATAGCAATGTCTAAAGGATCGATGTTATTGTGTGTAGATAAAGACATTCCAATTTCTCTTTGTTTTACGAAGTTTTTATGGCAGGTGAACTTTTATCCATCATGCTCGAAAAGACATCCACACATGTAAAACTGTAAGAGATGTTGAGGCGACTAAATTCCCGTTTCATTACAACTAGTGCATATATATAAAAAATCTATATCGAAAAAGGCCCTCTGCTTATATGGTCGGATCAACATCCTGGGTTAAAACTTCGCTCAACAACCGGGAATATATGTAATTGTTTATTTAAAGTATGTGGTAGACAAACTAAGTTAAAGAAACTTTATCCAAAATTATTTAAGAAATAGAAATAATTCATGAGTATCAATCACATTATTCATATGTGAAATCAGGGAGTGACTATACATACACCCTGGTGAAATATAAGCACTCGTACTCAATACTATATTTTACCTTTTAAATTACTTCAATGTTTTTTGTTTTCTCATTATTTAAATATGTATCTCACTGAGCTCAACATCCTCATATTATCATATTTGTATAAATATGCATGAACATTTTCTTATTTCAGATATCAATTTAAATATTGCTTTATCTATATAATGCAATTATAAAATGGTGACTAGTAAGCCAAGTTAGGCTGGGTATATCCAATTTTGCTCAAAGTTGCCTATATGCTTTATATATGTACATTTTATGTTACCTATATATGTCATATATGTAATATTTTGTAAAATATGTATTTGTCACTGAAATAAATATACATATACTGAAAGGAAAAAGAAACGCAGGGTGCGTATTTCCGCTATATATTGTATGTTTAATATGCTACTGCTAATCGAATGGTACAGGACGTTATTAGGCCTGTCCTTTTAGAAAGAAGGTTTAAACAGCACTGAACACACCAATGGTTACCCCTTTAAAGTTTCATTATCGTCAGAATGCGCATTTGGCTCAAGCAGGTGAGCAAACTAAGGCGTTAAATGTTACAATCACTTAACATTAAATACAGTACTGAACTGGCTCATTTTTTCAAAGAGGAACTTCAGCATTTATGAATTTCTTGTTACAACGTGTACTGTGATTAAAACGTCTACAACATCACAGTTGAGTCCTTTCTGTAACTAACTGCACTTTTTTTTTTACAAAACATCTTGGGATTTCCTTGCAATATATATGGAATTAAGTGTGCAGTATATGGAATATATAGCGGAAATACGCACCCTGCGTTTCTTTTTCCTTTCAGTATACAACAGTGTGTTGCCAGTTGCAAATCTGCGCATCATGTTAACTTTGTGTACAAAGTTTCGAAGCAATCCGTGGAAAACTAGGAATTGCAGAGACAATATTTTGTGACGACCATACAGATAGACGGACAAAAACAATTAGGTAACATATACGTATGGAATTGCTGGAGGTAGCGACAAATGGAGAACTTATGCAAGGATCGTCTAACGCGCCATTCAAAATTACTAATACACCAGAAGAACCGCCTTTTTGAGGGATTTTCGTGGGAGAGACTTATAAAGGACGACTGAACGGAGGCCAACTTCTTAACTGACCTATATCAGATATACGTTTCAAAATATAAACACTATCCATTACTACTATATCTTTATCATTAGGTACTGATGAAAAGGTCATAATAGGTGTCCTGTCGTCACACACGAACTGTGAGCTCCAGATTATCAAAGATCACTACAAGACCACCTATGGAAGGGTATGCAACTAATCTGACCATAACTCAATAGTTGGCTTAACACACTTTTTTGTCAAACTGTATGTAATATGGTTCCTTTAACAATTTATTTAGCTGTCAACTTCCTTTTAGGTTGCGCTGTATTCTGTAGTCACTGTATGTTGACAAAGTAGTTATTTACCACTCGGTGACATAAGAGCTATGAGTGTCACAACTATCGTTAGGTTTACATCGGCAGGATATGCATGTCACTGAGTGTTCGTTTGTTGGTTGAATGGTGTGTTACGCCATTCTTACGGATGCGGAGGTATACCATACTGGTTTTACCCAGTAAAAAGTGGATAGTCGCCTTCACCACTAAAAGATCGACCGTCACATATAGACATACTATAAAACCATAAGAGCTATGATTCCCGCAGTTATCGTCAGGACTCCTATGTAGTACCTGGTGGATACAGTATATCAAACCATAAGAGGGGTGCTTCTCACAGCTAGCCTCGGGCACATAAATGATACAGTGACATTACCTAAGCTATACCTGTACTAAGAACAACCATGTAGCATCAATGATCTGTAATTGTTCAATGTAGAATTTTATTTCCTTAATTATTTTCAAGATTTTAGGGGAAGATTTTCAGAGTGAACTTAGCGGCCATTTCGCAAAGCTGTGTCTCTACCTACTCTTGCCACGCCCCCATTTCCAGGCATACATCCTACACCAAGCCATGGAGGTATTTAGTATGTTTTATAATTTCAAATACTATTTCAATAAATCCAATATGAAAACAATGGATCAACTGATAACGTACAATTCTCTGTTAACACTTTCATAAAACGCCAACGTCACGTATACAGATGTTTCTGACAAACCATCGCAAGGTCATAAACATTAGTTAATCTTGTTACAGTTTAACAATAAAACTATTTTATAACTGTACTGTTATATTTAACAGGGTCTAGGAACAAATGAGACAACCCTCATCGAGATATTATGTACAAGCAGCAACGACGAAATACGCGCCATAAAGGACGCATATAAAGACAGTATGTATTTAGCCGGAATACAGAATTTCAGTCTGTTTCGTCTATTCGGAGTCTAAATTTCCTATTTCTAAAAGACCAAACATTTGACCTAAAGCGTCGAGACTTCATGGACATATTCATCATTACACACGTCTATCATGCATTTTTGGCGTCATGCATCATGCTACCATTCGTTAAATTACCTCATTTCTAAAAGCTTTAAAACTTCCTCCCCTTTTCGTTTAAGTTTTGGCGCAGATCTAAATAACCAAAGATATCGGCGTTGATGAGCTGTTAATCAATACTTCAATTAAATCGATACTAAGATATAAGACGAAAACTCAATTAACTATTACAATCACATGATGCAACTTATTTGCATTATATATAAAAAAAAAATGAAGAAAAAAATCCAGTACATTAAAATGATTGTTTGTTACAGCGTTTTGTGAACTTTACCATAACGATAGTTTCATAAGTTTGTGAGTACCGATAGCTTCATTAATACGACATACAAGCTTAAACGCAAATATCCCACTTTTATTCAGGATGTAAAGCCAATTTGGAAGAAGACTTAAAAGGTGATACTAGCGGCCACTTCCGGCGAGTGATGGTGGGTTTGTTGCAGGCAAACAGAAGTGAAGAGCAAGTTATTGATCAGGAGCTCATTAAAAAAGATGCTGAAGATTTGCTGAAGGTATGCCAGTAATAAACCATAATGAAGTTTATGTCGAAAATTAAAGGAACGCGAGGCAATCTTGCCTTATTTTCACCCAAAATTATTTTGAAAGCAAGACTCTTACTCTTGATATGGCAAGTAGCACCCGATCAAGGTTCTATACGCACATTATCTAATTTCAAAATAACGAATTTCCGCAAGGAGAAATAATCCTAGCCAACATATAAACAAAATTACACACAATGTATGGCATAATATAGCCATTAATCAATATGTATGCCTGATAGATATTTTTACTTAAAAAAATCATTATTCAGGCTCATGCAAGATTCTCCTTTAACGAAATAAGCGTACCCAATAGAGCAAGAAGTCAAGACCTTCGTTTGGAAGTTTCAACTGATATTAAGTTATAATAACTACTAAAACATTATTTCTGTTGTGTTGCTTTTTACGGCCATTTCTCGTTATCAATGCAGGCTGGTGTGAAGAAAACTGGTACGGACGAGTCAGAGTTCAATCGGATCCTAGTAAGTCGCAGTATCCCGCACCTCCAGGCAGTGTTCAACCTCTACATGACCAGTGACCAACAGGACATACAGGCTGCAATCAAATCAGAGACCAGTGGAAGTCTCAGAGAAGCATATCTGGCAATAAGTGAGTGTTAAATGATCATGAAATGGGGTTTTACGTTAAAGTAGCCATTCCGCCAACAAAAGCCAAATTTAAGAACAGATCTACACCGCGTCTAAACCTACTGACAAGGTATATACATAACTTAAATATTTTGAGAATCCGAACTCTATAGACATAATATAAACGGCTTTAACCAGCCAGGGCAAACCCCGAAACTAGAGCGTCGAATTAAGAGTTACCAACTCATAATTCATTTTACGCATATTCAATCACATGTATTTTAAAAACTCGTCAATAAAACTATACTTTTAATCGGCACATGTACATTATTATATGACCTGAACCAATGAATTAGAGTTTTGATAAAAGTTTACTTTGTGGCGTGTTAGTTTCTTTAACACATCATAGTATGTAATATTGGGACAACAACCTCAGAGGGAGATGAGGGACGAGGTTTCTCATGAGAGATATGTGTTGTTAAAAAAACACAAGGTCTTATCCATTGCGCTCCCGAGGGTGCGAATATGTGACTGTGTTCGACGTATAACCAGCAGGACGTTCAGAGAACGTGGAAGCGTAAGGGCTATAGTACCTGGTAATGTGACCAAGAACCAATAGCACACATTCGGGACACGTGCAATTGTTAGGGAATTCTACTTGATCATATGTGACTGTATACGAGGGTCATTCAATAAGTTCTGTCACTAACGCGTTTTAACAATTATATGCTCGTTGTGAGTGTTGATGTTTGGTACCAAATGAAAGAGAGTTTCGATACCATTCCATTGATGGTAAAATGAATGCTGTATCTTTTGTGTGACGAAAGTTATGGAACATTTAATACACATCACTTATACATACTGAGGCATTTTCGTCCTGAGTTTTTTCAGGTATGTTAATTGTTACTTTTTTAAATGCCTGTTTCTCTTTAAGTACTTGTCTTAGACCTTTGACATTTCTCATACATTAACAGTTATATCTGTGCATTACAAGATTTAGAATTTAAGCATGGTAGATGAAAAGGCATTGTCTTAGAAATTAACATTTTAAGCTAACGTGTAAAATTAATTTAATGATAAATGGACATTAAATGGAAGGGCAGTCTTCTGCAATGGCTTATTTGGATGATCACAATATATTCACTAAACATTGTACAAAATTCTACAATAATGTGTTGAATATGAAATTTAAACACTGAAGGACTAGGATTTGTAAAAAAATATGAAAACATATTAATACTATGAGAATAATTACGACATTTAAAAGATATTATAACATTTCCGTAAACAAAATGAAGAAAATCAGTGTTATTTCTGCTAAAATTAAGGGATATGCATTCACTCATATCTGGTTTGTAGCAAGACCTTTCCGAATTCTCTACAATCATTTTCATGGATTTTGGGCGAATAACAACAGATGGCGTACAAGAAAATTTAAAAGCATAGAATTATTGAAATATTTTTTACAACGTTTTGTAACAAGGACATTTTCATAGATGCCAGTATCCAAAAGGTGTGGTAGGGGGAGGTAATTCAGGGGTATAAATAACCGTTTTTTTTTCGTTTTTGTTGTGGAATTTAAGAGAGCGAACCCAGTAGTACTATAAATACACTACTTTATCTCAGTGTAATATCCAGTTCAAAGGATATATGCCTAGTGACAGAACTTTTTGAAGCACCCTCGTATATGACAGAATACCAGATGGACAAACGTTGTGGCATGAAATTAGAGATCAGTGGAACAGGTGAGTTTAGATTGTAGCAAAGACTAGTAGGGAACATTCTGTGACATTCATTCAGGTATATATTATACTGGCCATAGACGACCAGTGGGCTGCATTAACATTAACACATTCACAAATTAACTATTTCATTACAGAAGTCAAGGAGTTATCACTTGTTTGTTTTGAGTATACTTTGTCAATTCTTACTTTTATTTTCCAGTTCGTTATGTACAAGATCCGTTAGATTACTTCGCCGATTGTTTTCATAATACCATGAAAGGGGCTGGTACAGATGATGAAAGACTCATGCAACTTGTTGTTAATCACTGTGAGGTATACTTATATAATTTCTATATTGGGACGAACTAGCAGTCATAGAAAGAGTGGGATAGCATGATTTGAATATGACTTGGTACAAACCGAGATTATTTTAATATTCGAGGTGACAACTTGAATTGAACTGGGGTTTTACGGAACAGCAACACAAAAAGGTTATATGGCGTCTGCAAGAAATAAACAGTTCAGGTCTCCATTTACATCTCGATAAAACATGCAGAATGGTCCTAAAACATGGTCACCAGCAGAACTGCAGAGTTGCCGCAAATTCTCTTATAAATTCTTATAAATACTCCATTTTTCGTTGGAACCACTCAAGTAGTACCTCAAACAATACAGGAATCACGATGAAAAACTGTCATGAACAGTAGGATTTTACCCCCTCTGCTGTCCTGGGGAGACGAAGAAGAAAAAAAAGAAAGAGATAATTTAAACAAGAGATGTTTGTAAAACACATAAGAGGCCCTCCCAGGGGTTTTGGGGATCTGGGGAACATTGCCAATTACTTTAAGGGATCCAGGGATCAAAGGTCTACTTTTAAGGGATCTAAGGAACAGTGTCCTAAAGAGGAAAAAAAACACTAATAGTTCTGTCAAATCTCCCTGAAAAAAAAGTCAAATCTCCCTGGTAACCCTCCTGAAAATATCACATGTATGCACTATTTTTACGTATAATATAGTTTTTAACATTTTGACTGCTGATCAGTGCCGACTGCTTTTGACGGCTCTCAGTATTACCTTTTATTACGTTTTTTCGTTGTGCCCATCTCTCAACTGGACGCTCTCTTCAGAGAATATCAACGTTCAACTGAAAGAGTTTGCACGGTGATGTGAGCACAACTTATCACAGAGCTTATGCCGTGGTGCGTCGTACGTCTGTCTGTCTGTCCGCCCGTCCATAAAAAAAAACATTTGTGGCGACTACTCCTCTAAAACTATTAGATGGATTTTTTTAAATTTTTACAGAAATGTTGCCCGTAAGATCTAGTTGATCCTAGCAAAAAACAGGTTGATGTGAAATCCAAGATGGCCACCAAAGCTAAAAATATAATTTTGCTGCAACTACTTCTTAAAAATATAAAGGGTATTGATTTGGAATCTAAATACCAAATTGACTGGCATGACCTATTGTTTGGGGCGTTTGTTTCAGCCAAAGGTTTTTTGGACTTTTAAGATAACATTAATCTACTATCTAAATAAGTTGTATATCAGTGAAACAAACATTTTTATTGGTAAATGAAAATACCTTACTTTTCAAAATCGGTCGAGAAATAAAAATCCATGTGCGAAAGTTGTTTTTGATGGGTCATTTTCAATGCAAAATTCTACTGCTTGAAAAATTTCCAAAAATGGTTCTAAATTGTTGGATATCAGTCAATTAAGACACCCTGAAAGTTTTATAGCAAAATATGAAGTATTACTGAAGTTATTTAACATTTCATAATTTTCTGTTGTCCCACCAACAAGGCATTTACATGGGAAAAGCCACATCAAACAAGAGGCCCAAGAGGGCCTGTGGACGCTCTACTGGCTAACATGGCTCTTATAACATCAATGAAGCCAGTGACTGCCATTTACGTTTTTTTTTGAAGTTTCCGGCAAAAAACAGCTTTTGAACTAAATCAAGGGCCATAACTAAAGAATCTGTTAAAGTTCAGTAAAGATCAGATGAAAATGAAGGCCCTACCGTATTAACGAGGCAAAATATAGCATTTTTAACTAAATCAAGAGCCATAACTCCTCTGTTACTGGTCCAACTGGTCCAACATAGAACTAAAAAAAAAAATATTACTTAAAAAAATTTAAAATATAAAAAAAAAAAAAAAAAAAAAAAAAAATGAATAAAATAAAAAAATTAGAAAAAAATAAATCAAAAAATAAATATATTAATTTAAAAAATAATTAAAAAAATAAAAGTTTGGTAATGATCGGATGAAAAAGGAAGGCCCTCTCGTCTTTACGAGGCAAAATATAGCGTTTTGAACTAAATCAAGAGCCATAACTAAGCTGTTACTGGTCCGATATGTTTGGTTTTCAAACTTGTCCGAGCTTTCATTGATATTAACAATCTGATAAAGTTTGGTAAAGCTCGGATGAACAATGAAGCCCCTATCGTCTTAATGAGGCAAACTAAAGCATTTTTAACTAAATCAAGGGCCATATCTCCGCTGTTACTGGTCCGATATGGCTAGTTTTCGAACTTGCTCGAGCTTTCATTGATATTAACAATCTGATAAAGCTTGGTAAAGATCAGATGAACAATGAAGCCCCTATCGTCTTAACTAGGCAAAATATAGCATTTTTAATTAAATCAAGGGCCACAACTCCGCTGTTACTGGTCCGATATGGTTTGTTTTCGAACTTGTTCGAGCTTTAAATGACATTAACAATCTGATAAAGTTTGATAAAGATCGGTTGAACAATGAAGCCCCTATCGTCTTAACGAGGCAAAATATAGCATTTTTAACTAAATCAAGGGCCATAACTCCGCTCTTACTATTCCGATATGGCTGGTTTTCGAACTTGTCCGAGCTTATATTGATATTAACAATCTGATAAAGTTTGGTAAAGATTGGATGAACAATGAAGCCCCTAGCATCTTAACGAGGCAAAATATAGCATTTTTAACTAAATCAAGGGCCATAACTCCGCTGTTACTAGTCCGATATGGCTGTTTTTCGAACTTGTCCGAGCTTTTTTTGATATTAACAATGTGGTAAAGTTTGGTAAAGATATGATGAAAAACGAAGGCCCTATCATCTTAACGAGGCAAAATATAGCAATACAGCATTTTCAACTAAATCAAGGACCATAACTCTGGTGTAACTGGTCCGATCTGGCTGGTTTTCGAACTTGTTCGAGCTTTCATTGATATTAACAATGTGGTAAAGTTTGGTAAAGATAGGTTGAAAAATGAAGGCCCTATCGTCTTAACGAGGCAAAATATAGCAATATAGCATTTTTAACTAAATCAAGGGCCATAACTCCGCTGTTACTTGACCGATCTGGCTGGTTTTCGAACTCATCCGAGCTTTCATTGATATTAACAACCTGTTAAAGTTTGGTAAAGATTGGATGAAAAATGAAGGCCCTATCGTCTTAACGAGACAAAAGTAAACAACGGACGGACGGACGGACGGACGACGACGGACAACTCGGCATCCCATAAGCTCTGCTGGCCTTCGGCCAGTAGAGCTAAAAATCATTTTGGCTGTAAATTAATTTTTTTCTTAACCGATTTTCAAAAGTAAAGTAGTTTTATTTACCTCTAAAAATGCCAGTTCTAATGATATATAACTGATGTACGTATTATTTAAATTGTTCGAGTTACTGCAGAAAAACCTTTGGCTGAAACAAGCGCCCCAAACAGTAGTGTTGGTCCTTAACAAAATGAATTTTAATTCGATATTGAACATGGACTCCATCTTTTTGATGGATTTTCATGAACTTTACATGAATGTTTCTCTTGATGTCTAGTTGATCCTAAGTAAAAATTCAGGTCTGCCGGAAATTCAAGATGGCCACCATAGCTAAAAATAGATTAAAAATAGAAGTTTGTGGCGACTACTTCTCAAAAGCCACAACTGATACTGATTTTGAACATATACCAAAATGACTGGCTTGACATGTTGTTGGGTCTAAACAAAATCCAATGGCCATCTTTGATTACATACAGTTGCATAGGAAAAACCTGTAGTGATAGCTCCTTTGAAACTACTTGATGGATTATCATGAAACTTTACAGGAATGTTGCTCTTGATGTCTAGTTGGTTCTAAATAAAAATCATGTATGCCGTAATTTCAAGATGGTTAAACATAGATTTTAAAATACAGTTGTGTGGTGACTACTGCTCAAAAAGACATGAGGGTTATTTATTTGAAACCTTCACCAAAATGATTGGCACGACATGTAGTTGGTCCAAAACAAAACTCATTTGATTCAATAGCGAACATCTGTTTACATAGTTTATATTATATATATATTAGGAAAAACTTGTGGGGAATACTCCTCTGACATGTCTGAAGCTACTCTATAGATTTTCATGAAACTGTACAGCAATGTTTCTCTTGATGTTTAGTTGGTCTGAAGTAAATATCAAGTTAGTCGAAACTTTAATATGGCCACCACAGCAAAAAAAAAAAGATTTTAAAAATACAATTTCGTGGCGACTAATACATCTGTGTTGTTTTTTTTGATTTGACGTCAAACATGGCCACCAACAGCCATCTTTGTTTACACAGAGTTACGTAGGGAAAACGTGTGGCAACTACTCCTCTAACATTACTAGAAGGATCTTCATGAAACTTTACAGAAATGTTACTCCTGTTACAAAAAATGATTTTCATTTGAGAAATATAAAAATAAAATGTATTTACTCTTGACAAAAAAATTGTAAATTGTTTCATGATTAACAAATACTACCCCTTCAATTGAATTGGGGTTTTAAGGCGCACCAACACATGAAAAGGTTATATGGCGCCTAACAGGCATGAACATGCCAGGCTCATCTTCCATGTACATCGAGATAAAATATGGAAAATGGGCCTAGAACCTTCTCACCCTGAACTGCAGAGTTGCTGCAAATTCTATCGTAGAAACTCCATTTACGCTGGAGCCACGTTACTGTTTTTCTGCCACTGCTCTTTGATGCGAGCGAGATGGCACCTGAAACAATGCAGGGATCATGATGAAGACCTTGAATGGACATGAACTAAAAATGATAAAATGAACATGAATTTGGAGGGATTCTACCCCTCTGCCTACCCCTCCAAAGGGATCTGCAGTGGCCCTATTCTTTGCCCCGTGACCAAACGGGGCCCCCGAAAACCACACGGGGACTACCCCTTCAAATAATGACAAACATATTAAAGGTTATGATACCTTTCCAAGGCCTAGCTATTCAGATCTTCAGGAGAGCGTTTCAAGGTCATGGACCTCTTATTTCATCATCATTTTTTTTGTGAAAATGTTAAAAATGAGCCAAATGGTATGCAAATGAGTCGGGCCACAAGCTCTATCAACATTAGATACGGCCCTTCCCAAAACAATGTGTTACAGAAATGTACATGGCTAAATAGTTAATTCGTGGCCGTACTACGTTGCGTTGTAAACATTTGCCTCTCACCGATGCGGGTTCGAATCCCACTGGGAGATCGACTTGTGAGGAAGTGTCGATTCTTACGGATGGCGGGAGGTGTACAGTACTGGTTTTACCCAGGAAAAGTGAGTAGTCTGCCACAAAAATTTACCGTCATAATTAATATAACCTTACATGTGTTGAAAATGACGTAAAACACCATACAAACAAATTATTATTATGATGTGTAAAAGGTAAAATCAGTCCAGAAAAGACTACAGTATGTGTTTTACGTAAGGGTTATTACAGCGAATAATATTTGGTACTTTTAGGGAACTATGTTTAACACTTTTGGGTATCTAAGGAACAGTGTAAATACTTTTAGGGATCTAGGAAACATAGGCAAAATACTTTTGGGGAACTTTGGCAACTGCATTTGGGGATCTGAGGAACAATGGCGATTACTTTCAGGGATCAGGGGAGCAAGGACCCCCCACTGGGAGGGCTTCATATAAGCCCCCCTTCATCGACCACGACACAAACATTCCTGCCAAGTTTCGAGTTTCGAGCTTGTAATGTCAAACTTGACCATTCATGGGCCAATTTTGTATGACAGTCAATAAGCAAAATTATAGTTTCCGAAAAAAAATTGACAGCTAACAAAAGGATCCTTCACATAGGCATATGTTTATATGAAAGGCAGTTCGGGTGGTGGTACATGGGAGGTAATCCGATCAAAACATATTCTCAAAAGTAGGCATAACAGTCGATCAGGAAATATGGCATACAGTCAACCAAAAAACAGGTAATCAAAACAAACAACAATTACAAAGAAAAAAATAGAAGCAATGAATATGACACACCAAACACAAAAAGGTTGACAATAGGGATACCGTCCTGGAACAGTCAGTGACAAATAGACCAGGGCGAGGGGTCAGCGCAAGACTATTGTAACTAAATATGAATAAAGAAGGAGATACAATAGTTTCGCACTCAACCCTCGAGGGGTACCGCCTTGGAACATTCAGTGGCCAAAAGGCCGCTCAGCGTTTAAACCAGGTTTTAGGAAGCATCAAATCTCACTTTTACCCTATTGTCATCCCAATAAAACGGAACAGTGTAAGTAACAAAATCCTAGAAAGCCACAAAGCAAGTACTCAATGACTTGGCAGAAGCTAGAGCAACAAGAGAATAAACCATTAAGGGTACGACTGAAGACAAACATTTAATGTCACCATGACGACTAGTATGCAAATTTGAATCGATACCATACTGTAAAAAGTAAAATAAGGGCCAAGTAGTTTATATTGGTTACAACATGAATACAACATTACTCAACAGGTATCATTTTTCAACCATTCAAAAAATTTATATCTTTATTGTAGATAGACCTTAAAGACATAGCAGAGACGTATCTGAAGAAATACAAGATAGGGCTATCACGTGCCATACAGGACGAGACTAGCGGTGATTACTGTAAACTACTCATGCGACTAACAAATATTGGACAAACATAATGGAAGCAGTGATACATTAGGAATCACAAGAAAATGTTTGTTTGAATGGTTTTACGTCATTTGTAGCACATGTTAGGCCATATATGATGGTCTATACATGTGAAACAAAGACTGCTGTTGTGGTATTTGCAAACCAACTGAAAAAGCAACCTTCTACTCGGTGTACTAGCGGTGCAGCATTTGTTAAATAGCATTATTATGTTCCGTGCATTTTGCATTTATATTTGGAACGTTTTCAAGTAGAACAAAGGTCATTAATGTTGATGATAGACAGTTTAGTGCCAAACTTAAAACGTACATAGCTGATCTATTAAATACAATTTAAAGGGACACATGGCAATCTTAAAGTTGTTATCAAACATTAAAACTAGCATCTTGATATATTAATGCAGTATTGATTTGACTATAAACCTGCATGCATATAATTAAATAACAATTCTGAATTCTCATTTTTAGCTCTACTGATCAGAGATCAGCAGAGCTTATGCCGTGGTGCGGCGTCCGTCCGTCTGTCCGTAAACTTTTATTTGTAGCGACTACTTCTCTGAAACTACTTGATGGATATTCATGAAACTTTACAGAAATGTTGCCCATGAAGTCTAGTTGATCCTAGCAAAAATTCATGTTGATGTGAAATCCAAGATGGCCACAAAAGCTAAAAATAGATTTTTAAATACAAGTTTGTAGCGACTACTTCTTGAAAACTATAAGTGATATTGATATGGGACATTTTCTTAAATGATCAGCATGACATGATGTTAATCCTTGTCAAAAATTGCTTTGATTCGACGTTAAACATGGCTGCCAGTGGCCATCTTTGTTTACTTAGAGTTATATAGTAAAAACTTGTAGCGACTACTCCTCTGAAACTACTTGGCGGATTTTCATGAAACTTTACAGGAATGTTGCTCTTGATGTCTAATAGATCCTAGCAAAATTTCAGGTCGGCCAGAAATTCAAGATGGCCGCCACAGCTAAAAATAGATTTTTAAAAAATAAGTTTGTAGCGACTACTTCTTGAAAACTATAAGTGATATTGATATGGGACTTTTTCTAAAATGATCAGCATGACATGGTGTTGATCCTAGTCAAACATTATTTTGATTCGATGTTAAACATGGCTGCCAGTGACCATCTTTGTTTACATAGAGTTATATAGTAAACACTTGTAGCGACTACTTCTCTGGAACTACTTGACGGATGTTCATGAAACTTCACAGGAATGTTGCTCTTGATGTCTAGTTGATCCTAGAAAAATTTCAGGCTGGCCGGAAATTCAAGATGGCCGCCACAGCTAAAAAAAGATTTAAAATAAATAAATTTGTAACGACTACTTCTTGAAAACTGTAAGTGATATTGATATGGGACGTTTTCTAAAATGATCAGCATGACATGATGTTAATCCTTGTCAAAAATTGTTTTGTGTCGACGTTAAACATGGCTGCCAGTGGCCATCTTTGTTTACAGAGTTATATAGTAAAAACTAGTAGCGACTACTCCTCTGAAACTACTTGGCGGATTTTCATGAAACTTTACAGGAATGTTGCTCTTGATGTCTAATAGATCCTAGCAAAATTTCAGGTCGGCCAGAAATTCAAGATGGCCACCACAGCTAAAAATAGATTTAAAAAAAATAAGTTTGTAGCTACTACTTCTTGAAAACTATAAGTGATATTGATATGGGACTTTTTCTAAAATGATCAGCATGACATGGTGTTGATCCTAGTCAAACATTATTTTGATTCGATGTTAAACATGGCTGCCAGTGGCCATCTTTGTTTATTGTTTACGTAAACAGAGTTATATAGTAAACACTTGTAGCGACTACTTCTCTGAAACTACTTGACAGATGTTCATGAAACTTCACAGGAATGTTGCTCTTGATGTCTCGTTGATCATAGAAAAATTTCAGGCTGGCCGGAAATTCAAGATGGCCACCACAGCTAAAAATAGATTTAAAATAAATAAATTTGTAACGACTACTTCTTGAAAACTGTAAGTGATATTGATATGGGACGTTTTCTAAAATGATCAGCATGACATGATGTTGATTCTTGTCGAAATTTATTTCAATGCGACTTTAAACATGGCCACTAGCGGACATCTTTGTTTACATAGATTTATATAGTAAAAACTTGTAGCGACTACTCCTCTGAAACTACTTGACGATTTTTTATGAAACTTCACATGAATGTTGCTCTTGATGTCTAATTGATCCCAGAACTTTTTTAGGTCGGCCGGAAATTCAAGATGGCAGCCATGGCTATAAATAGATTTTCAAGATACAAGTTTGTAGCGACTACTTCTTGAAAACTATAAGCGATATTGATATGGGACTTTTTCTAAAATGATCAGCATGACATGATGTTGATCCTTGTCAAAAATCGTTTTGATTCGATGTTAAACATGGCTGTCAGCGGCCATCTTTGTTTACATAAGAGTTATATAATGAAAACTTGTAGCGACTACTTCTCTGAAACTACTAGACGGATTTTCATGAAACTTCACAGGAATGTTGCTCTTGATGTCTAATTGATCCTAGCAAAATTTCAGGTCGGCCGGTTATTCAAGATGGCCGCCACGGCTAAAAATAAAGAAATCTAAATCAATCAGTAGAGCTTCAAGGTCATTGACCTCTTGTTTTCTTTGTAAATCTGACACAGGTTTACAATTTACTTTGTATTATTCTAATAATGTTTGCAAAAATGCAAATTATAAAGAAAAATTATCGGGTCGCCACAAATGTTAAACAAATCACGATTGCGGTGTGTTCCTTAAACGTTTGCACAATAGTCAAACGCATAATGCAATTCAACCTAAAACTTATCTATGGTGTCTTACCCTCAAAATAGAAAAACTATAAAGCGATGAAAACAACAATAAGTTGCATTACACCATTGATTTCCATCTACAATCCATGGTCGTGTAGAGTTCACAGTGACCTTGAACTTTGACATAATGATAAACAAATCAATAGGCTTTAGAACAACTCCAAATATCAGATCATACGTACAGTTTCATGAATATAGATAATGTAAAAATTGTTGAGATACTTTGCCAAAACCATTTACAAAGTAAGTAAATGTTTAAGCTCACAGTGACCTTGACCTTTTGATATTATCATATTTCCAAAGTTTCATGAAAACTATGCTGGACTAAACCCATTTATGTTAACTGTGACCCTAAGCTTTAACCTACCGATTCCAAACTTAATGTGCATATGACCAACTTCAATACAAACATGTATACAGTTTATGAAGGTTGGTACAGTAGAACTTAAAATAAAAATGTGACACTTAAATTTAACCACTTTCAGGTCAAGGTCACTGTGACCTACTCCAAACACAACAGATGTATGCCCAGTCCATAATATGCCCAGTCCATAATTAAAGTTCACCATTGACTCTTAAACTCAAAACTTGTACGACCAATCCCAGTATGAACAGTTTCATAAAGATTGGTCCAGATAACAACTTTGACATAAATGCAATAATTTAAGTTGTTCAACGTGACCTTGACCTTTGACCTACCGACTCGAGACTTAAATAGGTGTATGAGCAAACTCAATTCAAACACGTATACAATACCAGTGCTACAGCAGTTTTGGAATAGTCAAGCTAAAATAGAAGGTGCAAATAATTTAGAAACAATTCCATTTGTTACGATTTTATATATTTCTTTATTTATATAAAACATTTATAAAAATACGTAAACAAAAAGGCAACAAAACAAATAAACAAATATATTCATAATCACGAGGGCCACAACTGACCTAGATCACTAACCTGATGATCTTCGCAAAGATGAAAAACTTGTCAAAACAAGTTTATAATTTTGTATCAGAATTGGATCATGCAGTAGATGGTGACATCAAATGTAATACCAAGCTTCCTTTCCATATAAGCTACCTACATAGTGACAGTGACCGTGACCCCAGAGCCATCAAATGCCACATTTTAATGAGTTACCTGTATCATATGATATAATTCAATTATACACTAATATTATTGTTGTAATTAAACACTAAATATTTACAAAATGTCATAAATGTCTTAGTTTTTATTTTAAAGTCAATTTACCCCAAAATAATGCTCAGTGCAAAAAAATATGATGAATTGAATTGAATTCGGGTTTTAAGGCACACCAACACATGAAAGGTTATATGGCGCCTAATAGGCATGAACATGCCAGGCTCATCCTCCATGTATATCGAGATAAAATATGGAGAATGGGCCTAGGACCTTCTCACCATGAACTGCAGAGTTGCTGCAAATTCTATTGTAGACAGTCCATTTATGCTGGTGCCACGTTTATTGTTTTTCTGCCACTGCTCTTAGTGATGTGAGCGAGATGGCACCTGAAACAATGCAGGAGTCATGATGAAGACCTTGAATGAGCATGAACAAAAAATGACAAATGAAAATATGATGATGCAAACAACTTTAAAATATTGAGATTCTTTACAAACAGTTCTGTAATACTGGACAAGGCTAGGGGAAGTGTGTTGCTTAGGGACACACCAAAACAACCCAGTTGTGCCAGCAACAGTCAGGGGTGTAACTTGTTTAAGCTGTTTTTGAAATAACTGGTTTAGGTTATTACAGTTTTGGGTGTTTTTTAATAATAACGGCAACAAGATATTTTTAGATATGCATTCATTTTCATCTATTTCAACACCAGAATTTTCCTGTAACATACAATCTTTTCCGCCCCGATTCTTTTATAAAAGTCAAAATATCAAACTTAGGCATTACTTCTTTTACACAATGTTTAGAAATCGTTTAAGCAAGCTCTTAAAGGTGGTACATGTTATATAACAAAATTGGTAATTTTCAGAATGCCAGTAAACTTTTCAAGTACTGGTAAAAATTTGCGTCTGTTTTGTTTTTTAAACATATGCTTTCATATCAATGGATTTTTAATTTTTAAAGTTTTCCTGATATGTCTGTATTTGTATGACACATATGGAATCTAGCATGTTTGCTAATGATGAATCATCTTGTGTTTTTTACTTCTTTGTTACATATTTGTACTTACATACACAACAGTAGAAATTACAAGTAACTTTTTCGTTTTGCCAGTTACTAAAAATGCCACTAGCGAAATGTTGCCAGTCCAAATTGTCGCTAAATTTGAGCCCTGATAGGAATGGAACAGCTCAAAACCATTTGCTTACTAATGTTTTCGCCATTCAGTATGCAGTACTTGATTTTCATGTATAATCATTAATATTAATTCATATGCTGCTTTAAGGCTGTTATAAATTCATGTTTTGTGATCAAAGTACACTTTATTTGAATTATATGTTCAACTGTCAACAACTTTACACCCTTTAGGACCAATATTTAGGATTCATAAACAAAAATAAGCCGAGTCTGAGATTTCCAGGCCAAACATGTTAATAAACAATAATTACCGGTAAACTAAATTTAGCAGGCTGTTTAATTTAATGCATACATGTTTACCATACTCTTTAATAATTGACGATTACATTGTTTATTTTCATCAGATTTTGCGCACAATATGACCTGTTTGTGTCACAAGTCCGTAGAACATCACTAATTTAATTTAGTTTAATGCATATGCACATTTCATATGAAACTGTATGAAACTGAAGCATTTTATGAGGGTTTTCATGTTTTTTTTAAATGAATCACTCTTCTAGAACACATCAAGTCCCTTATAGAAATGTAGGGCAACATCGAATTGCTCATGTACTAGCATGCTCTCGCCACTTCTTAGAGGAAGAGATGTCAGAGGTATAAAAAGTAGTTCATTACATATATGGATAAGTGAGCATAATGGCGTCTATGTCCTGTTAACATATCATATTAGGTCAACCTTAAAGGAAGATGAGATGACAGATTCAGTTTCCCATCAGATATGTCTCCGCCAGGGAGCAAACCCATTCCAGCAGAGGTTTGTAGCTCTAAGATGAGGCTTTATCAAGTGACCTATCGAGGCCGCAAAAGATAAGTGATTCACTTTCCAGGTAAACATTGCATCTTCCTGATCATTTATACATTCATTTTCACCTATACATTTAACCAACTGTTTATTTTAAGATTACCAAAGGGGTAGGAGTATTTTTGTGCCTTTCTGTTCATCCCTCAAATACCGAACTAAATACTAAATGGCTTATTTATCTCCAGTTCCATTTAGTTTTTCTGTAAAACGTTTTTTAAATGCCTCCACAGCTATGCCTCGATGGGAAATCTTATTTTTCTGTTCTTTCGACATTTCTGCATATGTCTGACTGAATCCTTTTGGTTGAAAGCATGGGTCCCAGCCAAAGTCTGTTGGTCCCCGGGGCTCCACTATAGTCCCCGGTGTACGCCCTATAAATAGTTCCACCTCTGCGTCTGGTTCCCCAGATGAGTAAGCGAATATGCACATGGCTTCTGCTGTCTTGTCTTCAAAGCCAGACAACATCTTGTGTAGGCCTAGGGCAAACAAATAAAATATAATTATTAAAGTAGTATTCTGCCAAGAATAGCCAAATTTTAAAACAAATGTACACCGTTTCTAAAGCTACGGATGATGCGGTATACATATTAACTTACATATTTGAAAATCCAAACTCTATAGACACAATATAAACGGCCTTTACCAGCCAGGACAAACCCAAAAACTGGAAGGTTGAATTTATAACAGTTACCAACTTGTAATTCATTTTACGCATATTCAATCACAGGTATTTTAAGAACCTGTGAAAAACAAAAAATATACACATACATTATTACATGACCTGAACATCTGGATAAAGGTTTGATACAAGGTTTTGTAGTGTAATTTTGCTGCCATTATTTGGCGGGTTAGTTTCTTTAAGGCCATGTTGTCATCAATAATGGGATCCCAGATAAGGGCTATTCCATGACAACATACATGGGACCCCAGGAAGGATGTGACCCCAGGAAGGCACTTTTGAAACTGAACACTCACCCACAGATGCAAAATTGAGTTCAAAGAACCAAATTTCGGAAAATAGGGTTCACTCATAGATGCCTGCCTGGGGATCCCTGGTATTTTTTTTAATGGAATAGACCTTACTACATTACAAGTTAGATTTCAAATCCTGATCAATCTGTTATTACATACAAACTTTGCCAGTTTGTTGCGTTTTCCCACCTTTTCATAGTTCAATACTAACTTAAATGTAAACAAAATCTGGCACATTTAATTATTTCATTATTTTACTCTCGAACTTTATGCTTTATAAAAGTAGTAATATTGATAAAAGAAATGATGAGTTATAAATGGTCCTAAAAACTTTATTGTAAAACTTGAACTAAATTTACGGAAATAGAAAAGAAGGTGAATGTCAATCACACTGACCTATTTTTGGAAGGAACATATGGCTCACAAGCAGATATATAGGGGATATTTGTTTGTTTGGAGAGAACATAGGATTTATTTTCATTGAGAAGTGAGAAAACTATTTTCATGAGCGCTTTTGCTTCACGACAAACCAACAAATATTCTATTTATTATATACTCACAACTTTGAAACTCAATATGCAGATAAAACACAATGCACCAAAACAATGAAGTCAATAACGTCAACAATGTCAACAGCGGCATTACATCATATTCGGTATTTCAAATTCACATGTGAAATATAAACAATGAAAATATAAGGTTTTATTTTAATCGTGGTATTTCACTGGAAAGTATATAATTAACAAGAGCTGTCGTAAGAATTGACTATAAACAACACAGAAATATGTAAAAAAAAAATAAAATGGGTGGGGTAGGAGGGAGTCCATGCCCCAATATGGGTGAAGTATGAATAAGATGCATAATGCTATAAGAAATCCCAATCCAAAATTATAGATATATACATGCTTACATGCAAACCTAGATCTGCCTTTATTGCACAATTTATGGGCCATCACAATTTGGATTCCATGGGAGCCCAGAATTTGCAGAAGACAAAATTACTTATCCAACCCTTTACAACATACTATAAGGAAACCAATTCCAAAATTTAGTTCAGCTAGGACAAGAAATGTAAGAGATATAGACCTGTAAACACAGCTTACACGCAAAATTTTGATGTGAAACAGACACATTTTAAGGGCTATCAGAATTTGGGTTCCATGGGAGCACATGGGTTACAGGAACCAAAATTGCTTATGCAGCCCTTAAGATAATGCTATAAGGAAGCCCATGGCAAAATTTGGTTGTGCTAGGATAAGAAATGTAAGAGATATAGACTTGTAAACACAGCTTACACGCAAACCTTGATGTGGGACGCCGACCCCGGGGTGATTACATAAGCTCTCTTATTCTTCGAATAGTTGAGCTAATAAAATTGTGTATTTTCTTAGGCAGTTATTGTATGAAAAAACAAAGTATGCCAAAGTAGGTGAAGCTCATGCTTTTGATATCTGAATAAAAACGTTAATAAAATCTTGAATGTGATCTTCAACATAAATAAACGAAGAGAGAAAACTTAAGTAGGTGAATCACATTCATATTGACCTGCTGGAGGTAGTAACCTACTGATATCATGTACATGTAAACATTAATGAAGTTAGAAAGCTTTACAGCTTCTGGTGTCGGAGAAATTAAATTAACTAAAAACCTGACTAAAGCTTTTATCATATTTTCAAGTATAACTCTGTATGCTAGTGCCAATGTCACAGGAGGGACATAAAAAAAGTGACAGGACACTAAAAATGCTGATAAAAATTCATGCTCACCAGTTGGGCCAATCTTCTTCAGGAACCACTTGATATAAGGACCTGGAAGGCCTCCAAGGGCACTGAAACACAGACTGGTATCCTCTGTAAGGCAAGGCCCCTTGATGTGTTCTGCGGCTAATTTACATTTACTTCTAGCAATATCCTCTGGCTCTCCCTGGTACTCTGGTAGATCTATGTCATTACTTGTCACCTGTATATAAACATAAAGTGTACATTACCAGGACTCAAATTTAAGCTTGCAAACTTGCGAAATGCAAGTGAAATTTTCAGAATGCAAGTTAACTTTTTATGTTCTGGCAAAAATATGTAAGTGCATCCAAATACCTTGCTTGATTTAGAGTACCATGTCCCATATAGCAGTTGTCAATTTTAGAAGCATATGTTTTTTCCCATCATGCAGTCATGTTCCCATCAGTGATGTTTCACTATTTCTAAGCTTACATTTGTGTTTGTATTCATTTTTGTAACACATCCCAAATCTAAGCATGTATGTATTACTATATACATGCTGCATCGTTTGAGATTAAAACTTTCAGGAATCTTTGTATGCTTTATGGTTTGAAGGGGGGGGGGGGGGGGGGGGGGGATTATGAAGGTGATTTTTTAAAATTGTTTATGAAAATGGACGAAACTCTCCTTTGGATAAATGATAAGGAAAAATTGTAAGAAGTTTAATGACCACATGACAATATTCAAAGTTATGAGCCAGGATAGGTTGCAAGCTAAAGTTTTATGAAAAGGGGCATAACTCTGCCAAAATGAAGATCGGTGTTATTGGACATGTGTAATGACATTTCGTTGGGTAAGATGATAATGTGTGTGACGTTTCATGAACATAGGTAAAATACTTTTCCAATTATGATCAGTTATGAGCTTGGCTAAGTTGCAGGTTAAGGTTTTATGAAGGTGATTTTTAAAAAATTGTTTATGAAAATGGCCGAAACTCTCCATTGGATAAATGATAAGGAAAAATTGTAAGAAGTTTAATGACCACATGACAATATTCAACGTTATGAGCCAGGTTAGGTTGCAAGCTAAAGTTTTATGAAAAGGGGCATAACTCTGCCAAAATGAAGATCGGTGTTATTGGACATGTGTAATGACATTTCGTTGGGTAAGATGATAATGTGTGTGACGTTTCATGAACATAGGTAAAATACTTTTCCAATTATGGTCAGTTATGAGCTTGGCTAAGTTGCAGGTTAAGGTTTTATGACAAGGGGCATAACTGCCAAAATGAAAGTAAGAGTTATTGGTTAAGGGTAACAACACTCCTTCGGGTAAGATGAATATATGTGTGTGAAGGTTCATGAACAGAGGTCAAACACTTTTTAAGTTATGGCCAGTTATGAAGCTGGTTAGGTTGCAGGTTGAAGTTTTATGAAAGGGGAAGAACTCTACCAAAATGAAAGTTGGAGTTACTGAACACGTTTAACAACATATTTGAGGTAAGATGAAGACGTGTGTGAATTTTTATGAACATAGGTAAAATACTTTTCAAGTTACGGCCAAGGTTAAGCTGCAGGTTAAAGTGTGACGGACGACGACGGATGACAGACAAAGAGATCCTTATGTATTTGCCATACTATGCAGGCGACAAAAAAAAAAGAAGACATTTTGCAAGTACTTTTTCGTTTCAACAGTAATGAAGTCCAAAATGTCACTAAATTTAACCCCGTATTATAAGAAAGCATCTTAGAATTGTTGAACACACAAAAAGAAGTTTTAAGTATCTAGAGCTAAGTCAGTAGAGCTATCACTTCTCGCCAAGCAACCTTTAAGGGCATTGCTTGTACGAGCGTTTTTCTGCTTCTTTGTGAGCATCTTTTGTAGGAAATGTTGTATCCAGCAACATCAAAATGTCAGACCCTTATACAGCAACTGCGGAAGCCTTAAGGGTGCCCTCTGGTGAATATCAGTATAACAAGAATTTTTAATTTCCCTGTTTTTTATAAAGACTGACATATTACTAATTAGTTTCTGGAAAAATTGAATTGAATTGGGTTTTAAGGCGCACCAACACTTGAAAGGTTATATGTTGCCTAACAGGCATGAACATGCCAGGCTCATCCTCCATGTACGTTGAGATAAAATATGGAGAATGGGCCTAGGACCTTCTCACCCTGAACTCCAGAGTTGCTGCAAATTCTACTGTAGACACTCCATTTACGCTGGAGCCATATTTATTGTTTTTCTGCCTATGCTCTTAGTGATGTGAGCGAGATGGCACCTGAAACAATGCAGGGGTGATGATGAAGACCTTTAATGAGCATGAACAACAAATGACAAAATGAATATGAATGGGAGTCCTACCCCTCTGCATGTGACAGTGTGTTTGCAGTGGTTGTATTCTACCCTGGCAACCACACGGGGGAAAAATAATGATGTGTTGGTGATTTAACTGTTTAGCAATATTAATCTTTAGTAATATACCCCCAAAGCCCAAAGTGGGGTTATAAATTCAGAATCAGCTGAAAATTGGATATGGCTTTAAAGAATCACCCAATATTTTAGATAAAAAAAAGAAGCAAATGAAAAAAAAGTTATGAGAAGTTATAATATCAATACAAAAGTAAGAAAACCCTTAAAATGATAAAAATAGGAGAAATCTTTGAAGTTTTCTATTTCAGATCACCTTCTAATGAAACAAAATAAATTACAGAAAATTGCATATTTGGGGAAAATATGGGCAAGACAAACTTATAAATAATAACAAGAAATTTGTAATAAACTGGTATATAATAGAGAATTATAAGGTTATCAAATAAATATGATAAAAAGTATAGGTCGGTGTTCATCTAAAACAGTTAACAATTAAAAATGTTAAAGACCCATATTATTACAGAAAAAGATAGATATATGTGCTTTGGTTTTATTTATTATATCAAAAGTCATTTAAATGACTGGCATACATACACCTCATATACAAACATCACATCTAATTGGATTACAATCAGTGTATCAGTATATAATATACACAATATGACCACAATACGTTAACAGAGATGTTCATTTACCCCACCCACTTCATTTTTTATGGTATATTTTACCCGACTGTTGTATTTGCTTGTGTATACTGAAAATAGCATCTGCTATGTTAGAGTTAAAATTTACTTTAACACAATGCTATATCAAATCCAAATAATCTATCTCCAAGTGTGATATATCACAATATACAATAGTTTGTCAATCAGAAGCATGTCATGTTTTCAGACCTCATGATATAATTCCTGCCCATATGATCTCAAAACTGTGGAAAAGTGTGCGATATACAATTATTAACAAGAGGTCAATGACCTTGAAGCTCTACTGATAGATTTTTGATAGCTAGGTCAACATTCCTATGAAGTTTCATGAAAATCCATCAAGTAGTTTCATAGGAGTAGTCGCTACAAGTTTTCATTATATAACTCTATGTAAACAAAGATGGCCGCTGGCGGCCATGTTTAATGTCAAATCAAAATAATTTTTGACAAGGATCAACATCATGTCATACTGATCATTTTAGAAAAGTCCCATATCAATATGATTATCATTTATAGTTTTCAAGAAGTAGTCGCTACAAACTTGTATTTTGAAAATCTATTTTTAGCCATGGTGGCCATCTTGAATTTCCGGCAAAATTTCATGAAAATCTGTCGAGTAGTTACAGAGGAGTAGTTGTTACAAGTTTTTACTATATAACTCTATGTAAACAAAGATGGCGGCTGACAGCCATGTTTAACATCGAATCAAAACAATTTTCGACAAGGACCAACATCATGACATGCTGTTCATTTTAGAAAAAGTCCCATATCAATATCACTTATAGTTTTAAAGAAGTAGTCGCTACAAACTTGTTTTTTGAAAATCTACTTTTAGCCGTGGCGGCCATCTTGAATTTCCGGCCAACCTGAAGTTTTGTTAGGATCAATTAGACATCAAGAGCAACATTCGTGTGAAGTTTCATGAAAATCCATCAAGTAGTTTCAAGAGTAGTCGCTACAAGTTTTCATTATATAACTCTATGTAAACAAAGATGGCCGCTGGCAGCCATGTTTAACGTCGAATCAAAATAATTTTCGACAAGGATCAACATCATGTCATACTGATCATTTTAAGAAAAGACGCATATCAATATCACTTATAGTTTTCAAGAAGTAGTCGCTACAAACTTGTATTTTGAAAATCTATTTTTAGCCGTGGCGGCCACCTTGAATTTCCGGCCGACCTGAAATTTTGCTAGAATCAATTAGACATCAAGAGCAACATTCCTGTGAAGTTTCATGAAAATCTGTCAAGTAGTTTCAGAGAAGTAGTCGCTACAAGTTTTCATTATATAACTCTATGTTAACAAAGATGGCCGCTGACACTCATGTTTAACGTCGAATCAAAACGATTTTTGACAAGGACCAACATCATGTCATGCTGATCATTTTAGAAAAAGTAGTCGCTACAAACTTGTATTTTAAAAAATTACTTTGAGCCGTGACGGCCATCTTGAATTTCCCGCCGACCTGAAATTTTGCTAGGATCAATTAGACATCAAGAGCAACATTCCTGTGAAGTTTCATGAAAATCCGTCAAGTAGTTTCAGAGGAGTAGTCGCTACAAGTTTTCATTATATAACTCTATGTAAACAAAGATGGCCACTGGCAGCCATGTTTAACGCCGAATCAAAACGATTTTTTACAAGGACCAACATCATGTCATGCTGATCATTTTAGAAAAAGTCCCATATCAATATCACTTAGAGTTTTCAAGAAGTAGTCGCTACAAACTTGTTTTTTAAAAACCTATTTTTAGATTTGGCGGCCATCTTGGATTTCACATCAACATGAATTTTTGCTAGGATCAACTCGACTTCATGGGCAACATTTCTGTAAAGTTTCATGAAAATCCATTCAGTAGTTTCAGAGGAGTAGTCGCTACAAAAAAAAGTTTACGGACAGACGGACGTCTGCTGATCTCTGATCAGTCGAGCTAAAAATATAACAAACACTAAGCCTGGTATGTCGCACAATATACCAAAGTTTAGAGATCAGATGTGTAGAAATTATATCTCGAGGCTAAAGCTCTTGGGCACATATAGTCTCAGGGATGATACAGTGGCTGATATGAAAATTGACATATATAATACTCTATAATTATCAAACCTACATCAGTGTGTTGGGTTCATGATTGTGAACAATGTATACAGTGCTTTGGGGGGTATAGAATCACTTGGGTTAAACGTCTCATTTTAAAATGAAAAGAAAATGTTTATTTAATTTCTGAATTAGATTTACCTTTTGAGTTGTATGATAGCAAAATTTCTATAATTATTGTGCTGAAGCTGTGATTTTTTAATAGGCGTTTTTGCACCAATATTTACATAATTTCATTTTATCCTTAAAAGTGCCAAACTTCAACAAGTTACCTTAACTGATGATTGCATTTTGACTTTTGTCCCTAACATTTTTTAAAACAGCAAATATTTATTTCTGAGTTTATTGTGACAGTATGAATTTTTCGTTTCAAAAACACACTTCATTCAGGTAGTATAGAATCATTTTTTTTGAGAGGTGTTGCACGTAGTGATATATTTTACATGGAAAAATGTCCCAAATAATTTCACCGTTGAATAAATGTATGCTTATATGATATATCTTCAAGCCTGGAAAGTTTTAAAATAATCTAAAATATACGAGCTGAGAAAATTGATTTTAAACAGGAACTGATTCTTTACTACCAATGATTCTATACACCCCAAAGCACTGTACTAAGTATCAAGGAGGTATAACTAATGATTTTGGAACATCTTCCCACTTTTTACAACATCCACATACGCGTTGCGTGGAAATATGCGCAGGTCACGCTAATTCGTCACCAGACGGCACCCTTAAAGAGTCATTTGTGTTAATAACTTTATTATTTGTTTTAACATCTTTGCTAAATGATCACTTGGTTTTATCATAGTTCATGAGAACAATAAGTGAACAGGTTAAATAGTGGATCTCAAGCATGAACATCATCCACTACCAAAGGATAATAAAGAAGCTTCCCATGATCACATACCTACTGAAGAAGCCTCACTCATAACAAGTTAAATTGGAAGCTTACCTCGTAAGGGAAGTTTTCACCGAGAATCTTTTTGAATTCGATCAGTTTGTTTTTGTTTCCAGTTACGATCACTATAGGTTTCTTCATCTTCTTTGTTTCTGACATGATCAACCGCTGTTAAAGAAAGTTAAAACCAAAATAGTTTCTTTCTTATCAAGATGATAAGACTTTTTGTAGAGTATTAGTAAGTATACTGTTATCATCAAATTTGCATAAAACAACACAATGTCACCAGTGAAACAACTCAGTTGAAATTACCATCACATTATACTGACAGCAGGCTCACCAGTCCTAGAACTACCATTTATATGCTGAGAGTCAAGCAATGGAGCTAATTGTACCATATTTGTACTATATTTGGTATGACCAAGCTGGAGATTTACCGCAATCTCCTGCATGTTAGGCGGATGCTCTACCATTACAAGGTAAGGCAATTGCTTTTGCCATTGTTGACATCTGAATGTTATGTACACAATATATGTAATTCAAGTAACACCTTGCGAGACTCTGTATTTGGAAAGTTAGCTCTGCCTAACTCATGAATAAAACGGACAATTTGAGGTTACTTATCTTGTTTGACGAAATGACTCTGCTGTATTCACGAGTTGGCCGGAGAGAAGTTTCCAAATACGGAGTCTCAGAAGGTATTTTGAGACGAGAACAGAGAATAAAATGACACGGAATATACATGTAGTCGTCGATATCCTTCTCTTTGGTGAGTTTTATGCATGGACATTTGTTTTTAAAGGTTTGGTCAATTGAAATACGGTGGCTGTTTATGCATGCATTGCATTAAGTCTTCAGAAACATTGCCGCAAATTTGAACAGGAGTCGTTCCGCATATTCTACCAATATTTCAAATCGGAGGATTCATGGCTCTATGACTGGTAAAGAATTTAATATAAAACCGTAAGAGACTGATGCTCACAGGTATTAAATTAAATACGATTAAAACAAACATTGCCATTTCGAAATCAAAATAGATTCACACCTATTAATAACAATGTGTATCATAGTTGCTTAGTTAGTTTCTTTACTCTTAAAAACAAAACAAAATGCCTTCAGTCTGTCATAATCGTTTAATTGCTCAGCGGGTTTATAATTGTTTAAAATGTCATTTTTTAATTGCACAAGGTAAAACAGGTGATGAAGTGGTGTTAATTTCTCAGAGGACCTAACATGGAACTCCCACATCACAAACATCAGCAAAAAGGCAAGTCCACACTAGGATTCCTATGTAGGAACCTAAGACACTGCCCACAATCATGCAGGAAAAACACCTACCTAGCTCTAGTCAGATCTAAACTTGAATATGCCTGCAGCATCTGGGACCCATTCCTAAAACGCTATATTGACCAGCTCAAACGAATTCAGAGATCGGCTGCAATATACGTAACAGGAGACTACAAGACCAGGGACGAAGGATGTGTCACCAACATGCTAAAGAACCTCCAACTCCCGTCACTACAAGATAGATGGCGACATCAGAGGCTGATGCTCCTGTACAAGGCGGTGGAGGGGCACATGCTGGCCATTAATATAGAGCACTATCTCAAAAGGCATAGACCAAAGTGAACCGTTAGGACAAAACAATACCAAGACTTTGTCACAACAAATATATTAGAAAATCAAGTGGTGAACAATATAAAAGGTTTTGAACCCATCAGGGCTAATAGTGACAATTACAAACATTCTTTCTTTGTTAGAACAGTCTACTACTGGAACAAACTGGACAATAACACCGTCTTGTCCAAGAGCATCGATTGCTTTAGAGCAGCATTGACAAAACCTCAGTGAACCAGCATTTTTTTCATGCGCAATCCCCCTGTTGAATACAAGCAAGTATTGGTTACTTCAACGTATCCTACAGATACAGATGGGCAGTTGTAGAGGCTCGTTGTTAGGGCAGTACTTTAGGGCAGTACCGGATCACTAGCGGTAAAACGACTGCAGGCTTTATACATTTTGCGATAAATTATAAAATCTATACAGTTTTAGAAAGATTATTACCTCCTCTACTAAACAATACTAGTTTTGATTTAATTTGATGTTGATGATCAGGCACAATACACAACTGTTTATGTCAGCAACGGATCTTTTTGTGAGTAGCGTATAGGTGTAACACACCCATTGCAACACAGGAAGTGTCGGCCTGGGGTAGTCGCATAATGGCGTCAATAAATAATTCTCATTTCTTTTTGTAAAAAAAGGCATTTTCACTAATTTAAAGTGCTACTTTTGGTTTATATCACATTGTTGATCTATTTGTTACATTTTTCAAGCACTGCCATGTTAAAATTGTGAGTTTTTAATTTATTTTGCTTATATGGAAATGAGTGTATGAATACAATATAATGGCATCTCAGTGTTTATGTTTTTAAAGGGACCATTCATTCATGAGACAAGTTCTTTCTTAGAAGATACATGACCCCCATTTTTCTGTGGATTTTTTGGCAGCATATGTGTCATTTGTGATGAGAATGTAAGTTATTCATTTTTAATTTGGGCCCAGATATGAATGACAACATGGCATTTAAATTTTAATTCACACACAACTCAATGCAACAATCAATGGGTGTGTTACACCTATAGCGCCCGGTCACTCGAATTACCGAAATGGAGAGGACTTACCGAAATGAAGATTCGATTTACCGAAATGGACCGAAATGGCGATACGATAGACCGAAATGGACCGTAATGGAGGGTACTTTGACTAGTTTTAGGTTAATATGTGTATTAACATATAATAAACAGATTATTTCTGAACCAGATGGATGGTGTAAAGAGACGTTTTTATGATAGGATTTATCGCAATGGAGTTTATTTTGTAGTTTTATGGTTATAAACGTTCTCTTTTTAAAAAAAATAAATAAATGAAATATGTGAATTACTAAGCCCTGATAACAAAGAAGTACTTAAAGATTTCGATAAGGGGGGAGGAGGGGGCGGGTTGCAACATAGCTATATTTGTAAAAATTGACCAAAACAACACAGAAATATGAAAAATAAATAAAATAAAGAGTTTAATAAATAAATCAAATAATAAAGAAAAACAAAACAAATCACCTGACATATAAGTGTGTTCTATGAAGTCATGTTCAATTATTGTCTTAATCATGTCGTATAGTGTGTGACGTCAAAATAAGAAATGATCATGTTTAAGATGAGTTTTAATTATTGCATTTATTGGTCAATGGTGTGTGTGTTTGTTTAATCATTTATTTACAGAAATGTTTGCATTTACTCCATATATATGGCACAACATGAACATCTCAATTTTTACAACAATTCAATGACGAATAAATAAGGCATGAAGCACGTGACAAATACCGTGCAATCAGCATATCATAGGAAATGCGTACCGGATGTCCTGAACAGAAGCTTATTTAGAGACGCAATTAAGTAGGAGGATCGACATACATTTGCAGAAATCTGATTTAAGTATTTCTTTTTTTAGTATCAGGGATTAGTAATTCAGCTATTTAAAAGAAAGGATCTTTATAACCATAAAACTATCCCCAAAAAACTCCATTTCTGTAAATCATATCATGAAAAGGCCTCTTTACAGCACCCACCTAGTTCAGGGGGACCAACTGTCAATGGAAATTGCGTTGTTGTAATCATAAATTTAGTATCACAAATTAGTAAATCAGCTGTTTATTTTAAAAAATATACGTATATTAACAGACAATTAGACAAATTCAATTCCATTTCGGTAAATCGTATCTCCATTTCGGTAAATCGAATTATCCATTTCGGTTCATTTCGGTAATTCGTGTTACACTATGGCGCCCCCTGTTTGACACAGAAAGATAACTCTCGATTGTTATTTTCATCAGGGACTTTCTCCAAACATCAAATAATAATTGTGCAAATGGTTCGAGTTTGATTTTATGGCACATCCAACACTTTACAAAAGATAAGGGCTACAGTATCACATGGGGCTAAAATAGTCAAGCACTTACACAGAAGAAACAACTAAAATGTTTTATTTGTAACTCATTATGTGGTCCCGCCTTAATTCCATTAAGCAATGGAAAGCTTATACTATATTAGTAGGACTTCATAACGGATATTTCGACAATAAAACACATTTAAAAACATTTAGTATTCAAAAAATGTGATAACCTGTTTAAAATTACCTATTGAATGTTTTAATTTTACAATATGCAAACTTTTTAAACTGAAATTAAGGTTTTATTTCATACCCCAGCCAACCCTGTTTTCGCTTCTTGGAGAAGGGGTTTGATGGGGTATGAAAGTTAATTAATACTCGGACCAGGTAATGTTAACCAAATAAAATCGAACTATATATATGTATCTCTAATATCTTTATTGACCCCTTCATGGTAACCCCCTTCCAGGTATATCTGATAATGTTTTTTAAGCTGAGACAGGCTTTTATCTTTGTCCGCACATTTTATAACATAACTGCAAGGAGTACCACACCACAACCTTTTTCATTATGGGCTGGCCAAGGTGGAAAACTGGGGACTGGTTCTCCGGTTGGTTCTGCTGAAACATTAAAGCCAGAATCAAGGATGTACCATGAAAAACACCCAGCTAATCCTCTTGGTGTATGCTCAATAGGGAGGCCAGCAATATTTTCTAAAGTCAACTGGCGCATGGGGTTCGTAACATGATATTAGATTAAAGGTTAGATGATGTTAAAGGTGGTATCCACACCAGACATGCATTTACATCACTAATGTTTGTATACTCTCTGTCCACTGAAAGCATTGCAACTCGTTCAATCAGTAATAGGGGGCCTAATCTTACACTCATGGTATCCTTTTCTTACGGAATTTTCAATTCTTATATGGTATCACTTTCCGATACGATGGCTGTAGTATGCATATAGAAAGGGTAAAATAATGGGATGCACATCTCTATGCATTTACTCTTCATGGTTTCATGTTCAAGATACCGTAGATCTACAGAACGGATAGTCAAGACTTTACCTCTCCCTTTCCCACTACGAAGGAAAAGTACACTTTTTAAAGAATCCATAAAGAAATGTATGCAGGGATAAACAGTTCCATAATTATATAAAGTGCTATTCTTTATGTGATTTTTCTATGTTTTAAAAGGGTTCAAAGACATAGATGGAACAGTAACAATTTCCTATAATGCAGCACAATAATTAATAAGTCTGACCAGGCCATAGACCAAATTATCAACTGAATACAGAAATAATGTAATTTGAACAATTCTTTAAAAAAGGGCTAAACCTACTCCTTTTAATAACAAAACAGTAATACTAATAAAAAAAAATAAAAATGCAATCACTTTAATAATAATAAAAATAGATGCACTCCCTTTAATGCTTCAGTGCTACTTTTACTCCCATAACAGGAATAACATGGATGTTGTCCATTAAAGTACATGATCTATTTGCGAATTCATTTCCAAATAATGTCAAAACTATGCACAGCATTGTACTCGTTAGAGGCCAGTTTCCGTCCAAGCCCAGTTTCCGTCATTCTCATTTAAAAAATGTTTTTACACTGCAAATTACTTACGCGATGTCACTTATTGTCAGACGTTTATAACTGAAGATTGGAAACAGAAAAAACAACCAAAAAGTAAATAAGCGGTACAAAAACGAAAGGAATTTCTCCGAAAAATGTGTTTACTTCCATCTATGGCGTTGGGGATTCGCGCGCATAATAAACTATTAAAAAATAACACTTTAATGACGTCATATTTTTTATCACTGAACCGTGATTATATAGTTTAACCAAAGAGAAGCAACTCGTACAACTTGTATCTGTTGATTTACACAGAGTTACCCATCTTTACAGTGTAAATTGTCGTCGTTGAACATTTTACATTGACGTTACCAGGCGCATTGTTATAACGATCGAGGTGACTGATGGAACAATGCAAACATACCATTTTTACAATGAAATTGTTGAATAGACTTGCAAACAAGTTTCTTATTCATAAAAGTTTACTGTATCTTGACCTAGTTGAATCTATCACTCGATAAAATACATGACGGAAACTGGGCTTGTAAACAAAATGCAGTGTTTTTTTTATGTGTTTTGTGAATGCAGCCTGTGCCTGTGCCATTGTGAAAAATAGCGGCATTTTTCTAGAAATTGTGAAAATTGTGAAATATTATAACAAAAGAAAAAGAAACTTTTTTCACTTTTAATTTCACAGTTTAATATCCCTTGGTTTTAAGTTTTGTTTTTGGTAAATACAGACTAGTTTTAACACCAGCGTATATTAAGACTAGTATCCTTATTGGTCTACCCTAAAAAAAAAAAAAAAATATTTTTTTTTTTTTTTTTTTTTTTTTCCAGATTGTGTATTTTTTGGATATAATTGTGAAAAAAGTATACTTTTTGCATTGTGAATGGGGCCGAATAACGGCCCCAAATTAGGCATAAAAAACACTGAAATGATTTCTCAGTTTTAGTCTATTTATAAAAAGGTCACGTGCCACTTCGATAATTTATATAAAACAAATTCTTTGGTATCAAATTTCAGAAGAGGTCACCTAATAGAAAATAGAGTAAAAATGGTCAGGATACATATAGATTTGTCTGAAAAATTAGTTTATGTTTACATAAGTGACGGAAAGTGGCCCCCGACGAGTATAGCTGTATTTTATAACTATTATAGACTGCAATATCATAGTATTCTGATATAAATTTCATTTATGCATGTTTTAATTATCAGATTTGTTTTTTATATTGTTTTTACAAGTTAATAACGATGAGTTCACATAATTTCTGATCAACTCTAAACACACCACAGAGGAAACAAAATCACTGTTGAGACGACCCCCCCCCCCCCCCCCCCCCCCCCCCCCACAATAAAAGATGATCCGTTACTTTTACATACCGGTATGTACTTCATCTGATTTCAAGCTCGCTCTTAAATGTTTAAATACAGCTGATGCATATTGGAGTTGATTGCATATGATAATTGAGACATTTAACATTAAAAAAAACACATTTACTTCTGCCATTTATCTGTAAATGTTTTTAAACTCGCGACGTTTAAACTGGTGTCGACGTTGCTACTGCAGAAATCCAGCATCATTCAGGTGTTTACCCATGCGTTAGAATGCTTGCAATCAGTGTCAAAACCATCATTTAAATTCCGGGTTTTTTTGCTCAGAATTATCTTGTTGTATCACTGTTCAGGTATGAACAGTCAGAAGTAAGATTTAAATAGTTATTACTGAGAAAATATTGTGTTTACTTAGGATGATCGCTATTGCCAAGGCATCCGCTACTACAGTAACAACTCACCAGACACAACTAGTGTCAACTGCGAGACACAACTAGTCGTCACAGCTCACGATCTACTCGGCTACTATGACAAGAATAAACAGGTCGACACAATGATACTGACTTCAGCAAAGCATTTGACACCGTCCCCCACCAACGATTTCTCCTAAAGCTAGAGAACTATGGTATCCGTGGCCCCTACTCGACTGGATTGCCAACTTCCTCCAACAGCGTGAAATGTGCGTGGTGGTGGAAGGTGAGAAGTCCCGACACGTCCCAGTAGGATCCGGCGTACCCCAAGGCACGGTGTTAGGGCCTCTGCTGTTCCTCTGCCACATCAACGACCTGCCCGAGAGAGTCAAGTCCCACATACGCCTGTTCGCGGATGGACTGTCTATATACAGAACTATTAACTCCATCAAAGACCACGAACTCTCCAACTAGACCTCAAAAATCTACAACAATGGGCGCATGACTGGGGTATGAAGTTCAACGCCAAGAAATGCTATCTCCTCAGCAGCAAACAGAAGTCCAGCTATTTTACACCATCGACGGCGAAATTCTAAAACAAGTTCAAGAAAATCCTTACCTGTGAATTACATTCTCTGATGACCTGAAATGGACTCCACATATATCGAAAATCACAAACGTGCTAACTCTACCCTTGGATTAATGAGAAGAAACCAAGGCACTGTTCCTTCTAGCTGCCCGAAGAACGCCTACCTAGGACTGATTCGCTCCAAACTGGAATATGGTGTGTTATCTGGGACCCTACCAGCAAGGCGAAATCGACAAGCTAGAGCGGATACAGCGATCATCCGCACGCTTCATCAAGAAGGATTACAGATCCAGATAAGATGGATGTGTGACCACCATGCTGAAGGACTGGAACTGTCCCCACTACAAGGAAAGACGACGCCACCAGCGGCTGACGTTCCTGTACAAGGTGGGTGGAAGGCACGTCCCAACTATTAATATTGAACACTATCTGATCATCCCTTAGGCTAAACGAACAATTAGAGCTAAGAAATACGAGGACTACAATACATAAAAACATTGTTGCAAACCAAGTGAACAATAACACAAAGTGTTCCAATTAATACAGACAAATAGTGGATAATTTCAAATACTCTTTCTTCCAAGAACAGTGATAGTTGGAATAAACTCAGTGACAATATTGTGAACCAACAGACCATCGAAAGCTTCAAAAGTGAATTAAAATTACCAGACTAAATTTTACCGCGCACACCAGCCCGTTGAATAAAAGCAGTATTGGTTACTTCGACGTATCTACTCAGATTCAGATTCAGACAATAGGCAAAACCAAAGCTGCTAAATGAAAAGCATCACTCAGGCAATTTAAAGCTTCACATATTTTAAGTATCACACTAAGGTTAAGCAAATCACTAATTGCAAATTTGAATTTCAACAGATCATCCTCATTGGTAGGATAAAACAGACGGGGAGATTTATAAGTCACCACTATTAAAACGATTTTTTGAATATAGTAATTATCGTTTTAAACAACTACTTGATTGATATATATGTTAAAGTATATTGCAAAAAATAAAATACTTTGGCCAGATGACAACAGCTGTATATACTTTTAGGCCGAAATAACGACTTGTTAAACATGTATCGTCCGGCGACCAATAAATTGTGCCAACGACGAATATTCCGAGTCCAGTTTTTAACAATACAGCGTATGTACGAACTTATAATTTTATTAATTTATGGTAATAAACGCAACAATTAAACTTATATAAGAAGTTTAACTTTAATAAATAATTTAACGATAGTTTTACACGAAAGAGTGAAAATATTATGTATAATTAGTTTCCGAAAAAACGGCTGTAATATTTCCGGTGTAGACGAAAACGAAAATGAACAAAACTTTTTTAATTTCTGTTTAGCAGACATGGAAAAGATGTCACGGCACAGAAATGTTCGATCATTACACTACGAAGAGGTACTGATCTATAGTACTCTTAGACAAACATTTACAGGAATACTAATGTAAGAATTCTAGATGACTCAAAAACCGAACTTCAGGAGAACCGAGTTATCTCCCTTTTCTTTGGTGTAATTTATTTGTTGTTAAAAAAAGAAAAGATGTAGTTTCCCTACTGTAATTGGTAATGTAGGTAAAGTAGTTAGAATCACTGCTATGGGCAAAGGCGCATGGCAAAGCGGCATGCCAGAAGCGTTCTATATCAGTATATGTAAATGGTATGTCAGCGTCTCGGAAGCGCTTAAATTTGAAGGTCTTTGATCTGTCGTTGTTGATTCGTCAGTTTTGAAGTTACCCTGGTCTAAAAAAGTTTCCCTGGTGCCATGTGACTTTCTTTAAAGAATGTTCATCAGCGTCGGGATGACATGCAGGGGAAAACATTCTCTATGGCGCATTAGTGGCCAGGTAAATATTCCTCTATGACGTTCAGGGTTCTCCCCAAGGGGCACCACATTGACTAACTTTGGGGTTACCAATGGCCCCACCCCGGTTACATTTGGTAACGAGGTCACCGATACTATCTCAGGTGTAGAGTCAGGAGAAAATGGTTCCAACGTTCTACCATAGGCGAACCATGAAGGTGACTGGTGAGCCGATGATACCGAGAGTCTTTCTGGTAACCATGGGAGACCCCGGGATGCACCCAATATTACATATATCAACAAATAATTCTCCCGCTATTTTACAGAAAATGGCAAACACATACAGTGTTTTTTTTATGCCTATTTCGGGCCGTAATCGCCCATTTCAAAATGCCAAAAAGTATACTTTTTTTCACAATACATCAAAAAATTCAATCTGAAAAAAAAAAACAAAAAACAAAAAAACAGGCAGTAAGGATACTAGTGTTAATATAAGCTGGTGTCAAAACTAGTCTGTATTTACCAAAAACAAAAACTTAAAACCAAGGGATAATAAACCTGTGAAAATAAAGTGAAAAAGTTTCTTTTCTTTTGTTATAATATTTCATAATTTCACAATTCTTCTAGAAAAATGCCGCTATTTTTCACAATGCTGTATAGGCACAGGCTGCATTCACAAAACAATAATAAAAAAAACACTGACATATAAATATGTGTACTTGGTGCAAAAAGCACCAGGGACACTTAATGACAAACAATTTTTTATAGGATGAGTCGTATGAA